>VSWD01000006.1:39434391-40634391 GCA_033119305.1 Pinctada imbricata
TTCTTATTACATATGGTCAAAACACAAAACTTCGTAAACTCTGAGAGAAATAAAAAGGAAATGGATAGTGCGGGGGGGGGGGGGGTGGTTGCTCAGCGTCTTTAAGGAAAATAGGGGGGGGGGGGTTCCTCTGTGCCTTAAATCGAATGAGAGTGTAAGTAATATGTACATCAAATCACATTCTGTGCCAGTATCTGTCTTCTTTCATGAAATAATAACAACATTACATCATTTCTGTATATAATATTATGATACAAAGTATGTTTATTTGTGAACACTAACTCTTGAATGCTAAATTCGACGTCAGGCTGGAATAACAATGAGATGTACATGCATAGCGCCTGTGATACGTTTTATTTCAAGTATATGTCTCAGAATGTACACTAAAATACCGGAATTTCCAAAATATTTACAGTTTCTTATGATATAGATAAAATCTGTCATCCTTAGAACAGTTTGACTTACATATCAAACCGTGCTTCTAGGATCCAGATCCCAGTTATTTTTCAAGTACTTTCTTACCAAAAATAGGAGAAAAATTCTCAAATCGCACCAGCTCAAACACATTGACACTACTTTCAAATGATTAGAAATTTTATTTGAATCACATAGAAAAAATGCCGTAAAGATTCAAAGTACACAACTTTTTTAATATTTTTTCAAAGTCGTGCACCTGGTTCCGGGCCGGAATTATTCGAATTTTACTTTTCTGAGACCCATTTTCACACATATTCTTCCACACATGTAGATGTCTCACACACTTTAAACTATATTCAGAATTTTATTTCATCTATCTAGTAAACTTTGACGGGGAGACAGCTCAAGATAAACATTATGTGTATTTTCCACAAATTGTTGAAAAAAAATAAGAAAATAATGGGAACTATTTGACAGGACAATGACCTAGATATGAATTAATTGGGATCTGTATCCTAAACATTTTATCGACGGTTTTAATCTGCTTCAGAAAGTATAAACTGGAAAAACTCCCAAACCTTTTGACATGAATATAAACAAGTGGTATAGATTTCAAATTTCCAAATCCGGAATCAATTACTTGTCATTTAGGCGATTACTCCAGTCAATTGACGCAATCATTTCTGTGCATTAGTTAGAAATGAAACAAATATAACCCTTCGCATGTATTTGACTTATAATCAATTTGTCTGTTATCAGTGGGTTATGTTTGAATTTAATGTAACTTTTAACGATAAAAGTGTATCCTAATCGCTTAAAGTTTGGATTTTTCGTTAAAACTAAAACCTTTGATAGGAATTTGGCAGCCGCTGAAAGTGTGTTTGACAGAATTTTCACTGTGGGAGTTATTTCTTAGCTCCTATCTATAATCCCGTGTGTGATCAACCTTGTTAAAAGGGTCATATGTGTTTCAAAATGCCAGAAAGGCTATATTTATCCTTTGCAAATTTCATGAAATAGTTTATCGTTTAATAATTCACTTGTCGCATGGTATAATTATATCATACAATTTGCTACTAAAATATAGCGTACATTTGGAAAAGATCGAACGATCTACAGTCAGGTGTCATAAATAATCATCACAAATCCCTATTTCTTCGCGATTGTGGGAATTTGTGGAGAGAAGCAGAACTTTGGGTGAAAACAAAAGAAAGGAGGGTATCTCCTACCATATCGGGAGATTTATGAAACTAATGGTCAGCCGCAAAAAGGAGCTGTAAGAATAAGGGCTTGATTTAGCCCTGACACCATTCGATTATTTCTCTGCGCTTTCCTTCCTTAGAATCAAAAGATTGTTCAGGATTAAAATATTATATATTAGAAGATTTCTTATAAGAATTTTATTTTTAAAAAATTATGTATAATTTGATAATTACGACTTGAATAGGTAGGGGGTAACAATGTCTGAAAACGTCAAATAGCGAACGAATATATACACAAAAAGAATGCATTTTGTACATAAGTTTTATGTTTTAATCCCCTCTTATTTTAAAAATGAAAAAGAAAAAATATTTTCGCAACATGTATGTCAATGAAATCAGTAAAATACGCATTCCGGAAACTGAAAACCGTTGTATTTTGTACTTAACAGCCACATGCGCGATATACATCTTTTTATCGTTTACTAGTATTTCAATTGTGTATATTGTCTATTTCATCGGAATCCACTCAGAATGATTTTTCCATTGTATAGCAAGAAGAAATGGGTAACTTTTATCTATCTAACCGCTTTTAAGTCAGATTCTTAAAAAAATAACCCATCCCCCTTTTTTCGTTTTTCGTCTGTGGGAAATTGTTCCACACCGAGTTACATAACCACACTTGGTCAGAAAATTGGTATTTATGATATACACCTCTTTTGTAACTCGGGGTGGAACAATGTTGTAGAAAACTTAACCGTTTTCAATTGATTTTTATACAAAAAAGACATATTTTAACCCAAATATCGGTATTTTTATTGATAATATATTCAACCAGACTTAACCGTTTTCAATTGATTTTTATACAAAAAGACACATTTTAATCCAAATATCGGTATTTTTATTGATAATATATTCAACCTGACTTAAGATTCAGATATGCATTAAGTTAGTTGATAATTCTACTGAAAAAAATCTTCAAATTTCCCACTTTGAAATTTCGACTTTTCATGGCAGATTTTACATGTACGTTTTTTCGTTACAGTTCCTTCTCTTCGAGACCCCCTTCCAGATCTTTAGAAGCAAAATCAATCCTTACTGGAAGGTGTCGTCAATGCAAGGTTATATATCTTGCACATTTGTACGAATCAAATTTGAATTATAACAGTAAAGATACTTGTTTTTATCACATGAAAAACGTAACCTTCAATCGGTGCTAGTTTTTGGAAATTTGCTTACAATCTCAATACCAACTGTCGGTGGGGTTATACGATTTACAAGGGCTGAATAATTTTTAAAAAGTACATATAAAAAGATAGAGACCACAGAATGATAGAATAATCTCTACACTAATTTTTTGTTGCATTAAACAGTTTTCGATCACATGTACAGTCAACCGGGGGAAAATAGGACCAAGTTTTCTTGCACTCTTGCTCCCGTTTTTCAATCAATCTTTGAAAATTCAAACAAACTTATCGACAAATGTATGATGTAATAATCAGTTTGACAAATTTGGAGGTCCTTGACACCGTTGGAACTCTACACCATCTCTTACTACGGTAGAGACACGGGGCACCAATACCAGAATCAACATAGCCGATGCACTGCAAAGTCTACAGTGTCCGAATTTCCTTTGATCTTGAGTGGAGAACAAATTGACAGTTTGACGATGAGAGTGTGTCAATAATCTTTATAATATAAAGTATATGAATTGCAATACACGTGTGATTTATCAGACATAAGTTGAATGTTTATACAAGATAATAAGCCTTTTGAAAGCATGGTCTTTTTTTTAATATACATGTACCCCAAAGTTGAGTGTGCGCAGAAGGGAAATGCAGTTGTCTTTTATAGAGACTAGACTTTCGAATGCTTCTTTCATAAAGTTGTCGTTTTTGAACTCAATCGCTTGTTTTCTATCCAATAAAAGTGATTATTTTTACCGGTCTACACTTATAAAACGCGGAACAAGGAAGGCTATGGTTTGAAATATTAGTATCAGGCCCATGTGACAAAATGCTTTTAACTTGGCACATAAACAAGGGAAACAACAATAAAAACAACGAGCGCGTGCATGTTTTACATCTTATGATATTTTATTATACTTGATGGTCATATATTTTAATACGCCAATTCTGACTTTCAAACACGAACTATACAGTGACAGACCGATATTAAGGGTCACTACAAACTGGAATAATGCTCCCATATCTTGACAATATTGGTCCAATTCTTTTTGTGTGCGCATAAAATGTAACATGGAGGTCCATATAACCTCCCGATCGTTTATATAGACCATAATCCTATGGTCTAATGAAGAAATCACGAAATCTAAAAATATCGCGGGCCTTTTTTTTTTTTTTTTTGTCGTTGTAGATGGTCCAGGCAAATATGCAAAAAATACGTACGTACACTATTGCAGAGTTTATTATAACCGAAGAACTTCTCTCCTCTGATGGGAGATAGTCCGGGTGGGGAGGTAGAACTGAAACCACTTGACAATTAGTGCAAGTATTTGGAGGAAATCCAAATGTTGTTGTTTCCAGAATCTAAATGTTTTAATTTTCAGAACCCAAATGTTTTGGCTTTCAGAACCAAACTGTTTTGGCTTTCAGAATCCAAATGTTTTGGCTTTCAGAATCAAAATGTTTTGGCTTTAAGAATCCAAATATATTTGCTTTAAGAATCCAAATGTGTTGGCTTTCAGAATCCAAATGTTTTGGCTTTCAGAATCCAAATGTTTTGGCTTTCAGAATCCAAATATATTTGCTTTAAGAATCCAAATGTGTTGGCTTTCAGAATCCAAATGTTTTGGCTTTCAGAATCCAAATGTGTTGGCTTTCAGAATCCAAATGTTTTGGCTTTCAGAATCCAAATGTTTTGGCTTTTAGAACCCAAATGTTTTGGCTTTCAGAATCCAAATGTGTTGGCTTTCAGAATCCAAATGTGTTGGCTTTCAGAACCCAAATATTTTGGCTTTCAGAATCCAAATGTTTTGGCTTTCAGAATCCAAATGTTTTGGCTTTTAGAATCCAAATGTTTTGGCTTTCAGAATCCAAATGTGTTGGCTTTCAGAATCCAAATGTTTTGGCTTTCAGAATCCAAATGTTTTGGCTTTTAGAACCCAAATGTGTTGGTTTTCAGAATCCAAATATATTTGCTTTTAGAATCCAAATGTTTTGGCTTTCAGAATCCAAATGTTTTGGCTTTCAGAATCAAAATATTTTTTATTTCTGAATCCAAATGTTTTGGCTTTCAGAATCCGAATATAATGGCTTTCAGAATTCAAATATATTATCTTTTAGAATCCAGATGTTTTGGTTTTCAGAATCTATATGTATTGCTATTCAATGTATTTCTTCTGTACTAGTGCGTGACACGCAAGAAAAACACGTATTCATGGAAGATGGAAAGTTAGAAAATCTATAGAAATCATCTTTTTACCTTGGACAACTTTGATCAACGACTACTTTTTGCGGTTCTTTGTCAAAATTTGGTAATTTCTAAGATTAAATGATAACCTGCATTGCAGTTTATAGTATAGTACGTTGACCTCGATAGGAAGCGGTTTCACTGTTCCTACAGCAACGGTATTTTCAAAAATATTTCAACAATAGCTGGCGACGAAAGGTAACTCCGTGCAGAGACAATGGACACTACACAGAATATACGGAGCTGTAAGGTGTACTAGGCAGCTCCTTGCTGTGGTCCGGGGATGGGAGCAAAATATTTATATAATCGTCAGAAAGAATGACATGTTATGCTGGCGGTGTCAGGGGGAGGGTGATGAAGTGTTTTATCATTCTTGACCCTAGGCCTCTCTACATACTCACACATTGATGTCAAATTAAGCACAAGCTGTATGCTTCAAAAACTGTTGTATATGGGGGTATGATAGGATTTAAACTCGTTGTGAGATTTGCATCTTTAACACTGGACAACTTACAAGAATTTTAACCGGTATGCACCAAAAGCTCGCTCGTGAAGGCTATGCTTCATATATAGCAAATAAATATAGATGAATGTGAGAAAAAAAATTCTGAAATAAGTAAAATTGAAAAAAAAACAACATTATTTTCAATAAATCCATCAATTATTTGTCCTTTGATATTTCAATCATTATATCAATATAAATACATAGAGTACACAAAAATTGGCGCAAGGAAACGTTATGAAAAAGGTTTTACCAACATACATAGAACGTAAACACACATAAAGCATATCTGTCATGACGTATATGTATGCCTCTTATCGAAGAGTCTTATCTCTTTGAGTAATTATCCATTGAACCATTTGTAGTCTGAAATTTACGTTCAAATAAATCCGAATATCAAGTTTCCCAATCATCTACTCCGTGTAATATACACCGTCGACAGTGTGCCATTTGGGTTCCCTACTGCGCCAAAGCAACAAGGCCATGTTCAATCTAATCAATCCAAAATAAAATCTTTTTTTTCAAACTTAAAAATAATTATGTTTTCTATTTGAAAAATAATTGCTTTAAATTACGTCAGATGATGAAGTGATGAAATTTAATTCAATATTTTTAAGGTCAAAAGAGGCCAGAATAGATCAAAGCACGGCGCCACCATAACTCGGCCCAAAGCAAGTCAGTTTTCTATGCGCAGTGTATAAGGTTACATAGAATTGCAAAACTCAACAGGCGATGTTACCTTTTATTGATTTTGATGCCTTATTTGGGAAAAAAAAATTGTGACATTTATTTACGATTAATGTACCAATCATTGGTATTTTACTATATCAAAAGTACATGTACCTATAATGATTAGATCAATACCTTTGAATTTCTCTAATAAAGATGTATATCTTATGGCCTTCACAAGTATTCTGTTAATTTGTATATTTTATAATGTTGCATGTTATGTACTTTGGCTCCGAATTATTGACATGATTCAATTTCTTTATCTTTATAGGAAATAAATAGAGCTCGTGACTAAGATTATTTCATAATTAATACTCTGTATCACAAAATAATGAAAGGAAAACTAAGAAAAGTTCTCAAAGCATGTTATATAGTTATAGATTTAATTACAAAATGTCTGACCGACCCGTTATGAAATAAGATTTTTTTTATAATTTGCGGAAAAATGAGATGCACTGCGGTATTGACTCCCAACAATATGAGTGGCAGAATCTTACATTTTACAGAAAGTGCATGTGCATATGGTATTTTATTTGAAATCTAAAAGCATGTTTGCTTTAAGATTTGTGTTGTATTTGTTGTCATATATTTTTTCTATCTGATACAAGACAACAATCTGCAAGGCAATATTAAATCGAACTCGAAGTAGCATCCTTTCTACTTGCATGCAAAAGTCAAACTTGATGAAATTGATGGAAAACCAATGTAAGTCCTTAACGATTTGGGTGGTGAAATTACGTTCGTTTTTATGTAATACACGCGAAATCAGTGAACAATTACATCTTTGCATGATTAAAATCTAAACATCAGTATAAGATCATTGTTTTTAATATTCTAGGTGCCTTTTATGACACTACTCGAACCCTCTAGCTTCGGCCTCGGGATTCACTCGATTACGTCACATCGACTAAAAAGAAACGAAATGAAATTAGGCGGAAAATAACGGATTAAGATAATTATCATGTACATATGCAACCTTATCTCTACGACGTGAAAATAGACATGTGTGTGGTTTAAGGTGGTGAAATAAAATGCACCTAAAACGTGAACTTTGTCGGGGAGAGAAATATGAAAGCACTTCCTTTGAACCAAGCGACGATTTTCGCGAACTTCCGCTTAAAATTTGACAAAAAAATCGTTGTAATGTTTCTCGCTTTTGTATATACTTTATTTCCAAAAATCGTTTCTGTCGCAAAAAACAAAAAACAAAAAACAAAAAAAACAAAAAAAAGAAAATCTTGCTGCAACTTTCAACCGACAAAAACAATACTGATCGCTGTTAATATAATATCTAAAACTCAATCAATACAAAGATTCAAAGATATCGATGTTTGCTGTAATTTGTTTTACAAGCATGTATATGTGAAATTAAAATTCAGAATCTTTTATAGAAAAAGCTTGTTTTTACAGAAAAGAAAGAAAAACAAAGTGACCCAATGCTTTCATGATTGGTCAGAGGACATAAAAATGTATTTTTTTCTCTTAAAATTTGAAAATGTTACGGACAATCATACATGACGATTAGTCGATACTGAAGACGCCAAACTATGGACCCGAAATAAACACCATCATACCCGAGTATTGTCCCCTGTGTAACCCCATACCATCGCTTCATATCTCAAGGACAAATATGAAAATACGAATAATTGCAGTCAGTACACATATATGTATATCTAGTAAGTATGTATGATATATTGTTATCGCGTGCCCATTCAATTAATGAAAAATGATATGCAAAAAATTTAGGATGTGTATTTGGAACTCTATTAACAAAGTCTCCAGTCTACTAACTCTGGTAATCTATACATTGTATCTAATTTAGCATATCCTTATTTCAAAACAACAAATGGCAAATAGCCATTGTTAAAATATGATACATGTTTTCCAAATTCATATTGCATGTAGACTTACATATTAAGTATGCGCGCTTATAAATTTCACTATACAGCTGCGTTTGATAATGCTTTCAATAAATTCGGAAAAAGTGAGAATCTTTGAATAGTTTTTTTTTACCAACATGACCTTGACTGTTGATTTCACAGAGTGACCTTGACTATTGACCTTAAACTTTAGGAATCAATGAGCGCCAACTCTTTGTCAATAAAAGTCATCTGACGATCTTTGATTATCTTGCAGTCAAATGTAGTATGCATGGTCAGTCAGGTAATACTTTGAAGTTTCCTTTGATCTTTCTGTCTATTCCCTCCCTGACTTTGTGAGTTTTAAAGATCATTGGCCTCCTTTATTTTAATCAAATAAGATCGTTAAAAAAGACAAAATAGATCAAATTTCACTTATTACGTTGTAATGGCATATTAGTATTCATTTTATTGCTAATATTAAAAAAGCGTAACATTACACATTAATGACTTTCGATCCAATCATGGCCAACGATGTATTTATGAAACACAAATGACCCTGTTGGCAGTTACTGTTATCCATAATTACGAACTCCGAGGTCCGAGTTTTGGCACCAATAGAAAGGTCATGCCGCAAGAAAAAGAAAAGTCCTATCATCTCAATGGTTTTTTTTTTCAAAAGTAGGCCAAATTTCAATGTCTAGGACACAAGGTAAACTCTTCAAGGGTAAGCCAGAGCTAAACGCTTTTGCAGACAAACAGGAAAGCCCCAAACTATATGTCCTTGGTATTTGAATCATATGTTTATATACTATATCGATATAATAAGTTATAATGAAGGCGGTAAACATACATAGTGCATTAGAAAAGGACTCGGTTACAGCACCCACAGCAAAAACGTCAAAACACTCAAATGCAAAAACACAGAGTGGACAAGGACAACAAGAGACACCAACAGGACAAGGAAGACCAAACACAGAGTGGACAAGGACAACAAGAGATAACAAAGGGACAAGGAAGACCACACACAGAGTGGACAAGGACAACAAGAGACAACAAAGTGACAAGGAAGACCACACACAGAGTGGACAAAGACAACGTGTGATACCAAAGTGACAAGGAAGACCAAACACAAGAGTGGACAAGGACAACAAGAGATACAAACAGGACAAGGAAGACCAAACACAGAGTGGACAAGGACAACAAGAGATAACAAAGAGACAAGGAAGACCAAACACAGAGTGGACAAAGAAAACAAGAGATAACAAAGGGACAAGGAAGACCACACACAGAGTGGACAAGGACAACAAGAGACAACAAAGTAACAAGGAAGACCACACACAGAGTGGACAAAGACAACGTGTGATACCAAAGTGACAAGGAAGACCAAACACAAGAGTGGACAAGGACAACAAGAGATACAAACAGGACAAGGAAGACCAAACACAGAGTGGACAAGGACAACAAGAGATAACAAAGAGACAAGGAAGACCAAACACAGAGTGGACAAAGAAAACAAGAGATAACAAAGGGACAAGGAAGACCACACACAGAGTGGACAAGGACAACAAGAGACACCAAAGTGACAAGGAAGACCAAACACAGAGTGGACAAAGACAACAAGAGATAACAAATGGACAAGGAAGACCACACACAGAGTGGACAAGGACAACAAGAGACACCAACAGGACAAGGAAGACCAAACACAGAGTGGACAAGGACAACAAGAGATAACAAAGGGACAAGGAAGACCACACACAGAGTGGACAAAGACAACAGGAGATAACAAAGGGACAAGGAAGACCACACACAGAGTGGACAAGGACAACAAGAGACACCAAAGGGACAAGGAAGACCAAACACAGAGTGGACAAGGACAACAAGAGATACCAAAGGGACAAGGAAGACCAAACACAGTGTGGACAAGGACAACAAGAGACACCAAAGTGACAAGGAAGACCAAACACAGAGTGGACAAGGACAATAAGAGACACCAAAGGGACAAGGAAGACCAAACACAGAGTGGAAAAGGACAATGAGAGACACCAAAGTGACAAGGAAGACCAAACACAGAGTGGACAAGGACAACAAGAGACACCAAAGGGACAAGGAAGACCAAACACAGAGTGGACAAGGACAACAAGAGATAACAAAGGGACAAGGAAGACCAAACACAGAGTGGACAAGGACAACAAGAGACACCAAAGTGACAAGGAAGACCAAACACAGAGTGGACAAGGACAACAAGAGACACCAAAGGGACAAGGAAGACCAAACACAGAGTGGACAAGGACAACAAGAGACACCAAAGTGACAAGGAAGACAAAACACAGAGTGGACAAGGACAACAAGAGACACCAAAGGGACAAGGAAGACCAAACACAGAGTGGACAAGGACAACAAGAGACACCAAAGTGACAAGGAAGACCAAACACAGAGTGGACAAGGAAAACAAGAGACACCAAAGTGACAAGGAAGACCAAACACAGAGTGGACAAGGACAACAAGAGACACCAAAGTGACAAGGAAGACCAAACACAGAGTGGACAAGGACAACAAGAGACACCAAAGGGACAAGGAAGACCAAACACAGAGTGGACAAGGACAACAAGAGACATCAAAGGGACAAGGAAGACCACACACAGAGTGGACAAGGACAACAAGAGATAACAAAGGGACAAGGAAGACCAAACACAGAGTGGACAAGACAACAAAAGACACCAAAGTGACAAGGAAGACCAAACACAGAGTGGACAAAGACAACAAGAGATAACAAAGGGACAAGGAAGACCAAACACAGAGTGGACAAAGACAACAAGAGACACCAAAGTGACAAGGAAGACCACACACAGAGTGGACAAGGACAACAAGAGATAACAAAGGGACAAGGAAGACCAAACACAGAGTCGACAAGGACAACAAGAGACACCAAATCGACAAGGAAGACCAAACACAGAGTGGACAAAGACAACAAGAGATAACAAAGGGACAAGGAAGACCACACACAGAGTGGACAAGGACAACAAGAGACACCAAAGTGACAAGGAAGATCAAACACAGAGTGGACAAAGACAACAAGAGATAACAAAGGGACAAGGAAGACCACACACAGAGTGGACAAAGACAACAGGAGATAACAAAGGGACAAGGAAGACCACACACAGAGTGGAAAAGGACAACAAGAGACACCAAAGTGACAAGGAAGACCAATCACAGAGTGGACAAGGACAACAAGAGACACCAAAGTGACAAGGAAGACCAAACACAGAGTGGACAAGGACAATAAGAGACACCAAAGGGACAAGGAAGACCAAACACAGAGTGGAAAAGGACAATAAGAGACACCAAAGTGACAAGGAAGAACAAACACAGAATGGAAAAGGACAACAAGAGATAACAAAAAGACAAGGAAGACGAAACACAGAGTGGACAAGGACAACAAGAGATACCAAAGGGACAAGGAAGACCAAACACAGTGTGGACAAGGACAACAAGAGACACCAAAGTGACAAGGAAGACCAAACACAGAGTGGACAAGGACAATAAGAGACACCAAAGGGACAAGGAAGACCAAACACAGAGTGGAAAAGGACAATGAGAGACACCAAAGTGACAAGGAAGACCAAACACAGAGTGGACAAGGACAACAAGAGACACCAAAGGGACAAGGAAGACCAAACACAGAGTGGACAAGGACAACAAGAGATAACAAAGGGACAAGGAAGACCAAACACAGAGTGGACAAGGACAAAAAGAGACAACAAAGTGACAAGGAAGACCAAACCCAGAGTGGACAAGGACAACAAGAGATAACAAAGGGACAAGGAAGACCAAACACAGAGTGGACAACAAGAGACCCCAAAGTGACAAGGAAGACCAAACACAGAGTGGACAAGCATGCCAAGAGACACCAACGAGACAAGTCGGTGGACAAACACCAAAGGCGATATTAAAACACTGAGCACTAAAGACCAAACATAAACCAACGATACAAGAACGGTAGACAATCACCAAAGACGACATTAAAACACTGAACACTAAAGACCACACATAAACCAACGATACAAGAACGGTAGACAAACATCAAAGACGAAATTAAAACACTGAACACTTAAGACTACACACAAAAAACGAGAGAAGACGGAAGACCAAACATCAAAGACGACATTAAAACACTGAACACTAAAGACCACACATAAACCAACGATACAAGAACGGTAGACAAACACCAAAGACGACATTAAAACACTGAACACTAAAGACTACACACAAGAAAACGAGAGAAGACGGAAGACCAAACATCAAAGACGACATTAAAACACTGAACACTAAAGACTACACACAAAAAACGAGAGAAGACGGAAGACCAAACATCAAAGACGACATTAAAACACTGAACACTAAAGACCACACATAAACCAACGATACAAGAACGGTAGACAACACCAAAGGCGACATTAAAACACTGAACACTAAAGACTACACACAAAAAAACGAGAGAAGACGGAAGACCAAACATCAAAGACGACATTAAAACACTGAACACTAAAGACTACACACAAAAAAACGAGAGAAGACGGAAGACCAAACATCAAAGACGACATTAAAACACTGAACACTAAAGACCACACATAAACCAACGATACAAGAACGGTAGACAACACCAAAGGCGACATTAAAACACTGAACACTAAAGACTACACACAAAAAAACGAGAGAAGACGGAAGACCAAACATCAAAGACGACATTAAAACACTGAACACTAAAGACTACACACAAAAAAACGAGAGAAGACGGAAGACCAAACATCAAAGACGACATTAAAACACTGAACACTAAAGACCACACATAAACCAACGATACAAGAACGGTAGACAACACCAAAGGCGACATTAAAACACTGAACACTAAAGACTACACACAAAAAAACGAGAGAAGACGGAAGACCAAACATCAAAGACGACATTAAAACACTGAACACTAAAGACCACACATAAACCAACGATACAAGAACGGTAGACAAACACCAAAGACGACATTAAAACACTGAACACTAAAGACTACACACAAAAAAAAAACGAGAGAAGACGGAATAGCAAACATCAAAGACGACATTTAAACACTGAACACTAAAGACCACACATAAACCAACGATACAAGAACGGTAGACAAACACCAAAGACGACATTAAAACACTGAACACTAAAGACTATCCATAAACCAACGAGACCAATGTTCAACAAGTTCGATCTTATTTTGGCTGTTATTTGTTACTCACCCCCTACATATTTACACACCTACTTTGAGTATGAAGTATGACAGGAATAAATCCTATAACGAATTTATCATGCCGAGAACCATTTCGTAACGTTTTCTGTTTAATTTTTGACGTTTGAACATTTAGTGACCTACCTCGGCGTCAAGGTAGGACACCACGTGACCATAATACTGCGACGTCATTGGCTGAAATTAGTACGAGGCGTGATAAAACGTCTAAGTGATGTAGTTTGTGAAAATTCACCAGAAATCGTAATTTCTACAATTTCACAATGCTCCAAATGCGTATTTTAAAAATTTGAAAATTAAATTTCGTATGTGATATCCCAAAATTCTTTTACTCGTAGCGGACGAAGATGCTTCAACTACAAAAAAATAAAAGTGGTTCGGCGAACATCCTTGTATTTGCGTGACAGTAAAAAACCCAAAATGCCCAACGAATATGATGGAAACTAATCGCTGGTTCTATTGACATACTTCATTCTATACGGGACATTTTCTTCAATTGTCTTTGGCATTTTAGAAGCCGTAAATCGTCTACTTAAAGTGCAGTTAAGTTGACAGTCAAAGGCTATCCCGATAAAGATATCCGATAGTTTTCTGACCGATGACACATGAAAAAATTTTCCCGCCCCGAGGTTGTATGATCATATCATCTTCACTTAATTGACGATTTACTGTGTCCGATAACGACTCCTTGGTCCACAAAAGGGGTGCGGTGAAATAATTCAAAAGTTCACGACCCCGTAATTAGGTAAAAGATACCCATTTTATGCCGATTCGGATGTAAATAAGTCAACAAATCTGATTGGTTGAGCACGGTCACCGGTGAAAAGTTAAAAAACAACAGGCACGGATGGTCTTATCATTGATAGAAAATAAGTATATTTTTTAAAAGCAAGATTGCGTGTTGTTTTGCACTAAATAGTAAAATTCCAAATTTTACTCTAAAAGTGTTTTTTATAAGAACAATAAGAAATAGATAAGAGATGAAATTGTAGAGGTTAAGGTACGACAAGCATGAGTTACAACATGTCTCGATGTCCTTTCGACAAAAAAATTAACTTCGTTTTATGTTCATTTACTATGATTTATTTATTTCAGAGAGTTAAAATCAAATCTGTTCTAATTATCTGTCCACTTTGGGGATTAAAGGGTTGGATTTCTGAAATATATTTTGGTTTATGATAGATTATTGCTGACTCAAACATCAATTCTCTTTTTAAAAAAAGGACTTGAAAAAAGTCTCAAATACACATACAACTGTACATGTATGGTCAAGTAAGAAGAATCAAAGAAGCAAACATGCACTTATAGATTCCTACATTATCATATCAAAGTCATATAATGATTTGTATTGATAATTAAGACTTTTGAAGATGTTGCATGTTTGATCCTAAATCAGTGACCTTGAAGATGAAAGTGGCCTTGGACATCACTACAATGTAGATGTTGAATCTCATCAACTAAATGACGCTGTTCAAAAATCCCTTTATGTCGTAGTTTGCTTTACAAACGACATAAAAGAAAGACTTGATACTCCATGTAAATCATTCGTTTATATAACTTCTCACAGTTCATATAAATACATATTGAAATGCCAAGTGAAAATTTCATTTTCACAAGTAGCAGGAAAAAAATCCACATTTTCTTAGATCTACAGCTATTTCTCGTCTTCTCCGTCGTCGACCATCAAAATTATATTATATGGTCGGATGAAGGTCAACTATCCATAAACAACTTTTCAATACATAAAATTCCACACCTGAAACGCTTGTCATCTAAGGTATAGATTGACCACTATCTACCTATATCTTAAACCCATCATCTTGCCCAGTAAGAAAAAACAGCGCTCAAGGGCGCAGCGCCAATGCTGTCCGATTATTTATGTCCTTTACCTTGGCGCCACGCGCTGAGACAATTAGCGACGTATTATTTAGTAGTGTTTTATATGTAGAATGTAGGTTGCTGGCCAAACCTTGAACTTGGTTTTGGTGTTTTATGGACCCCATTAGGAGGATAGTACTATACAAGTAATAGAGGTTCTTCACACGTGTAATCATTTATGTCCGATAAAATACCTAGTTTTTAGAATGTTGGAATGCGTTTCTAGGTCACAAACATCGAGTTTTCTTATCAAAAAGAATAATATGGGATAGGTACTAAAAAAATAGGATTCCTAGTCCCCCCCCCCCAATAATAATTACTCTTACATACATGTACCTCTCACTGGTTCCGAGGGTCCGCCCGTCTGTAGAGGTGACGATAAGAATGAATGGATAACATGCATTACAAGCAATCCTAGACACATTGATTTTCAATTAACGAATATAAGAAATGAAATCTTTGCACTGACTGTACATAATGAAATTAAAAGTTAAAGCAGTTATTTATTCATTTACAATTGATTTTTAGGCTCTGTGATCGATCAAAATTTACGTTACATTCTGTTGCATTTACACTAGTTATACCAAAAATGGAATTAGGGGAATGGGCATTTTGTATCATATTATTTCTGTTATTTCTGCATTTCTTAGGTTTATCTCTAACATCCATTGAAAGATGTGTTTTGTCTTAAACATGTATAAAGACAGCGGAGAGAAAACATTGTGATGTCAGGATGGTCAGTAGAAGTAATAGAAATGGCAGAAGCCAGATTTTTTTATGCAGCTTTGAGTGGACAAAAATAGTATCGGTTGCTTTTCACTCATTCTTTCTATCTCAAGAACCCTTTCCATATGATTATCACAAATGATGTGGATGTTGACTTTTTCTGGGTTTTTTAGGACTAGTTCGTATTCATATTCTCAGCATCACGAAGTAAGTCGAAGACTAATTAGTCAAAGAAATGAGAAAACTGCATTCATCTTCTAAATATGGACTGTCAAATAAAATCATTAGAATTTTCAGAAACTTAATCTAAAATACAAATTTGCCCATGTAATAAAGTGGAAGTTTATTGACCTGAATATAAAGAAGTCCCCATTATCCAGAGTGTTATTACAGGTTTTTACTGCTTTGTGTAATTACGATTCCAGGAAATTCAATTGCAAATCACCAGGAAACGTGTGAAGAACTGGAGATGAATTTGAGAATTCTGCAAGTCATATATCATTATGGATTACATGTCATAACAAGCTGTTCTATTACTGTTGATATAGGACCTCAGTATATTGTTCTGTAAATATGGAATAGCAGTCAATGCTCAGCATCATCCGCGGAATAAAAGGGAAAGGGTTATAGGGAGTGGGGATAACCCCTCATTGGAAAGTTTGCAAAAATTCTCAAAATCAAAGGCTGGATCACTGGCCGTGCTGAAACCCCAACAACATTGCGAAATCGTATGTTAAAAGCGTCGTCAATTCTTCACTATGTACTGTCGTATATTGTCAGTCTATGTTAGGAAAATCGTGAGAGAGAAAAAAAACGGTCGGAACATCTATGTTATAAATCATATATGCAAGAGTTACCTTTCTTTTCGAGCGAGAACGCTGCAAATGAGATTTATTACGCAAAAAAACTCGATGCTTAAATTCTCCAACATTCATGTCTTGCAGTTCGAATTTAACTTTACCGACACATAATCATATCAGGAATGCCTTTTGTCGCCAAATTAGAGCTCAAATTGAAATCTGAGACCGCCTCTTTTTTATGCTAATTAGTTTAAATTTCAACCTGTATATTTATTATTATCAAGCTTGAGTTTGATTTGATTGTCTTAATTTAAATGTAATGGATTACACTGTTGAACAAACAGAAGAAGATCTCTGTACATTTGGTGTATTGTCACATGACAGCATCAGGGAATAAAATGATATATAGTGTTGTTATTATCTCACTCAGAAGCCGTCAAGAGTGTGATATACTATATGTTATACCATGACAGATTGCACCCTTTGTATTACTTATATCCTTGTGACTAACAGAGATTAAAAGACTTATATATCTATTATTTACATGGGAATCATTTAGATTTAATTCAATAGAATCAGAATTTGAGTTATACTTTATAAATTAGGAATTCACGCTTCGTCATTTGTACCAGGAACTTTTTTTGCTAATTAACGATAACAGTTTAAAAAAAAACGAGGAGGAGATTGTATTTCTGTTTTAAATGCATGAAGAAGGATCTAAATATGTATATTTATTTACAGACAGCTTGCGTGATAAAAGAGTAGGAGATTAAAATAAAATGATTACATAATTAACGGAATGGAATTTATTTATTCATAGATCTTTCGTTTCGTTTTTGTCTGCTTCAGGGTTTTTTTTCTTGTTTTCTTTTTTAACGACAGAATAAGATCTTACGTATGCCTGCAAAAACATATTTTTAGTAGATAGATCTTTAGGACGTTTTCTAGATTATGATAGAATACATTTTTGTTGTAACACGTGTAGGAAAAATAAACGTGCCAGGAGCTATAATATACAGAATGTGACAGTTGGTACTCTTCCCGAAATTTTATATACAGATAATTATGATCTACACTAGACTGGAATAATGTATTTTGTAAAACATCAAAATACAAGAAAAAGTAAACCGTATTATGACGTGTGCATCATATTTATTTTACTTTTTAAAAAACAACCCATATTGGTATATGTATAGAAGTCTTAAAACTTGTTTGCACATATCCTCTCCTTTACAATTTCTCTACGTTTTTATCATCAAAAAGTACGAAAATATCTGATGACTTGCAAAAACCTGACCAGCTGGAAATTCATTGCCTACAAATATAATCATTCTATAGATTTATCCACTTTCTTAAATTTTTATATTAAACTTCACACCTAAAATCAACTCTTTTTCAAAATTTCATTCACAGGCAATCATGGAGGAAAGTGTATCAGACAGCGAAGTTGATTTCAATTCCAAAATTGAGAAAAATGTCCCGAAAAGAGGTTCCCGTTCCTGGGCATATCAAGTAAGACGAATTTCCATTGGCTGGTCGCCCATCCAGGGGGCGGGGCAATTGTCAATCGGAGGCTCCGATACGGTAATTCAACCAGCGCGAGTTGTGGAACTTCTCCGCTCTCCCTCAGTTAATACATACTCTACTTTAAAACGGAGACTTCTAAAATCTAAATCAAATCCGGAATGGATTTTAGAATTTTTAAATCAGGATGGATTGGAATTTTTATTTGAGAGTTTGGTCCAAATCTGTCGACATAGTTCCCATGGATTTTTGGATGCAGTTTTACAAGTGGGATGTGTAGAGTGTATTAAGGTGATAATGGATACATCACTAGGATTGGATTATATAGTGGAAAATAAGGAAATTTCAAGAAAATTTGCTTCAGGTAAGTTATTCTGACCATATTGTTCTATTTCATTCATTTATTTTCTTATGAAAAGTTTGAAAAGTGCTAGATATGTCTTATTTCTCCACAGGTGATCATATCGTGTTTCACACCTGTTCAGACCGCTATTAGTTATATAGGAGACCCAGTCCTTTTAGATATTCTACACCTTAAAACTCACTGGGTCTGTTAAACTTAACACTCTGCAAACTATTTCTCAACTTCAACAAATCGCTACAAAATTAAGTCGTCAAATAGACTGTTCGCGCCCTCTCAATTAGGCAATGATTTATCAAATACGGGGTTTTAATTTTAATTTGTCTTTTTCTGATTTGCGAGAATTAAGATTTATTATAAAGTGATTTAGGACGTCTGTTAGAGCTATGACTTTTTGAGTGGAACCGTAAGACGTTTCTTCCCCTGTAAAGGGAATAAAATGGATATCGATCAAAAAGCTCTTTGCAGTGCGTAGATATATATTCCCCTTGATTTATGAAGCTCCCAGACAAGACAAGTAATAAATAGATTTTTTCCACTCTAAAGTGTTATATTTGTGACTTAGGCGATGTCATTTGGGTTTTCTCGTGTAAATCTCTTGATTTTATCAATTATTCAATCTAAAACACATGTACTTTCTCTGATGAAAAGATCAATCACAAAATTATGACCCTAGAGAAAAGTACAGGGTTCTCACTGTGTGAAATCTGATCCCATTAAAGTTCGATTATCGATTATTAGATTGAATGAAAGGTAAATTAGAGAAGAGAGTAAAAAAGTGCGTTTCACTAAAAACAGTTGCTGGGGTCCTGTAATTTGCCCATTTGCCCATAGTATCAGCGTATGGAGCACTTGTCTTACATCTGTTAAATATGTTCGACCCAGCTTAATTTCCCCGACCTTCAGTGTCAATACACAAATACAGCAAAAAACTACACCCAACTACCTGTAGAAAATTAAGTCATGTCCATTTCAACTGTCATCGTAAAACATCCTTATAACGATCAACGATTACCGAAGTCTTTTCATAAATTAATCTCTGGCCTTAAGAGAAAATGTTTACCTAGATTTAAGGTGATAACGGGGTCATATGTGGCCTACAGACAAGGGTGCGGGACACTTCTCATTAATTGTCCTTGTATGCTACTGTCATATCCTTATAGATGCTTCATAAACAACCCCCAAACATACTTACAAAGGAGAGGTCCGCTTGTTTTGTATACCTAATGTAACTTGAACCATCATATTTGTCTTTTTTACTTATCCTTCTATTCAGCTTTCCTTGTATACTTTATGAATCACTCCTTTAACATACCTGAGATTTACATCTTCCCACATGCAATCTAGTTTGCATAACTGGTTGTGTTAGAATACATAGATGCGTCTGAAGAATTTTTATTAAAAAAGATAAATTAGAAAAATTATATGCCATGTGATTTTAAAACTTCTACTTTTACATGCTTCTTTCGTTTATTTTTCTCTCCTATATGAATATGTTTCCCGCCAAAACTGAAGTCCTAGTTTGGATAGGAGAAGGATTTATATTCCTAACGTTTCCAATTAATGTGATATCTTATTGTGCTACTTGTAACACTCCAACAGAAGATTTTAATTAAATCTCGTACGTCATTCAATCTGAATTTACGATTATTTTACGACAGGAGCTTTTTAAAACAGTGACTTACGTATGATAGGAAAATGTACATTCATAATGTCTTCAACAAAATCGGTTATTGTCTTCAAAGTTTAAACTATATATGTGTAAAGAAGATACCTGTCAACCGCAGACAAAAACAACGATTGGGTGAAATCACGAACAGTTTCTCCTATTTAAGATAATTAGACCACCAAAGGCTTTAAGCTAAACGAGGCAATATGTTTCGTCTTTGAACACTCCCCCCCTCTCCCCCTTCAATCCAAACCCAGCATCTGTAGAAAGCTCCATTCTCTGAACCAGTAAACGATTTCTTTTTGGTTTGGTATTAAACGAAACAGGACCTTAACTCTCTTCAGGTATTTGAAAAAGTGTGCAGATATGCAATAATGCAGTGATATTGGTGAAGTGTAATATACGACCTCTTCATTTATCATGAGAAATGTTCCCCATAATGGCAGGTCCCGTAAACGTCGGTTAGACCGGAGCCTAACTGGACACGCAAGATTATCTATATATGATATGTCTGACATTTTTGTCATCAGAAGGATAAATACTGGAAGGACGGTGTCGCCAGAAAACCAACGTGTATGATAAGGTCTAGTGTAAGAAAAATTCTGTCTACCAAAGGGTCAAGGTCACTGAATATTGATGATGGTAAAGGGGGGGGGGGGGGGTTCTCGGAAACAATAAGAGGACTGGTTGTTTGGTTTTTCAATCAGCATGTATTTTGTTGATCCAGAAATGAAAAGTTGGAATGCACTGTTTAGCCGACACTAACAAACCTATGGAGAACCAGAAGTGAAACAAAACGTCTGCTTGGATCGGTCTGGACTTCCTGTATGGAATGACATGTGACATATCCGCAGCGATAAGTAATGGACTGAAACATTGAAGAACAAATTTTAGAAGATGTAAAGATTAGTGTGCATGTCAGGAGTCATCGTCGGAAACCCACAGCCTATTGCCCTACGATTATACGTAGTAGAACGGAGAAGATGCCGTGGGTTTCCGACGACGGTCAGGAGTGCATCTATTTTCGATTCATTAGAATCAATTCAATGTACATGACTTTTTTGGAAGAAAAAGTAAAAGTCTACCATACAAGTACCTCATATTCCGCTTACAAATGAATCGAAAGTGAGTTGAAATACAATGATTACAGGTGGCGCCATCTAGAATAGTACTGTATCATTTATATAAAGTTAAGCACTGGCCGCTCTAACAGTGAGAGATTCCAAATAAAAGCAAAATCCAAAAGTGATGTGAAGCAGTCTGTCAAAATGAGGGTACAAAGATCTTTTGGAAATCCAAACCTCTATCACTCCTTTTCAATACCCATTCTCTCATATGGCATTTCATATCATTCTTTCTCTCTTATTGGATATCTTTACTTCAATAGACGCTGTCCTATTTGAGAAGAAGGAAGTTAGAAAAAAGACATGTATTGGAGTTTAAAGGTGTAGTGTTTGCTATTAGATCTATCGTGATACGGTGCGACGTCTATCTTCTGCAGTTATATATGCCATATTCAAAATTGAGGGGAAAAGATTATATCTTAAAGAAGGTCCTTCGCCAAATTTAATTTGTAGAGATCAGTGTAATCGGGGTAGAGAATTGAAGACAAGATAAAAACATGTTTTAGCAATGATCATTATGCGGTAGCCCGGTACGAGATATATATTTTGGAATCGTTCGGCAAATATTGGATTAAATTTTCTATATCGAAAGCAAACATGGTATAATACTGATACAATAGAAGCGGAATAGAAGGCTGTCGTTAAGGGCAAACTCTGAAAATTCAGGTGAAAAGGGGTCACGACGAAGGAAAGGAGTAAAAAAGTGCGATTGTTATTTCAGCAAATACTCCATATTTTGTTGTATTCGTTCCTGTAGATACTCTTACACGGTGTAATTATTGTCACATTTAGTGGACCTAACCGGATTGAATTGTATACAGTATCGGTTTCAGGTTTTAGCAATAAGTTTCCTGTTCCGAATTCAGAGATGCTTAAATGCGCAAAATTGCACATATTGCATAATACCTGTCAACCTTAAGTACATCTCAGTTTCAGCATTTTGTTGGCGACATTGAATCCATTCCCCCTAACTCACGAACATGCCTCGTGATGTTTGCACGAAATTTCGACAGCAGATTTGATGCATATCAGTTAGACCTGCTGAATTACTAATCAAGTTTACCTGATACGAATGTTAATGATTTCCCTCAATTCATTTAAAACTTGTCGGTGATATGTCTGTTCTACGCCTTATTCCTATGTATAACCTTTATTCTGGCCTTTTCCTTTCCAAATTGGCGCGGCATTGGACACTTGGAATCGATTACATGCATTTACGGAAGTTTTTCTCGTATTATGTATATTCAGGGTTCACTAACAGACGGCTTAATGTATTTTATTTTTCCTTAAATGAGCTGGCATGCAAAAATCTATATCATTTTCAATAATGAAAATGTAGAAATCGGATTTCATATTTCTAACAGACACGAGATAGGAAGTGTGGACCAAGTTTTGCGCGGAGGACTTTTGGCGTCTTGCTCTATCGTGTAGACACTCCTGGCTCTCGGCGACACAGATAGCGCTTTGTAAAGAATTCAAGCGATGACATTGATAGTTGGTCTATTTGGAACCATAGCCTTCAAAATATTAAATTCATTTTGTTCATTCAGTTTTTATATCGTTAACCACCAGAAAGCGATAAAATGTGATAAAGCATTTTTGGTTTTCTCGTTTTTCAAATTTGGAAGGATGTTCAATATGGACTGTCGCCAGATATGTCCCCACGTTTTATTTTGACATGATGCCTTTTTTCTGTCAAACATATGTATAGATATAATTAAAACCATGAAATAAACTAAAAATAGAGGATTTATATCGTATTTGATAGAATGAAAATTAATTAGAAATTAAGATCAAATGAGCCCGGATTCAATCATTGATTTTGAGAACTAGGCTTATATCGAGAAAATGTAATGGTTGCTTTGAAAAATTGAAGTATATTTAATTAAAAGTAAGTGTACCTTGTCCATGAAGTTTTCGTTACACATTTGGGGTCGTTCTTGGTCCATAATTTGGCATTGACTAGAAACTGATAAAATTTGCCACCAAGTAATTTACGAGTCCTATAGCTTGTCAGTGATTGGATTTTGAACGAGAAGACTTTAGACTGACAATATATAACTATCTCTAAATGCTTTAATAATTGACGTAATTTCCCCCATCAAAGAACCGACGAAGGTGTTACGTGCCTTCATCAACTTTGTTGCAAAAATGAATCTTCAGCACGTCTCAGCAGCTACAGCTGTGCGCGAAGAGTTTTCTTTGTCTTAATTTTATAGAAGACGAACTACGCTGGACGTTTGACCATAATGCCCGTGATACAGTCTTATTTCCGTCTAGATGTCTGGACCTCTTGACATCTAGGGCTCCCAATATATCACATGGTTAATATAGATGACATACTTTTATTGCCATTCATCATTCTGTGTGTATAGCTTATCATCTGGTAGTCAGAAACTGACGTTACGTCTGCAAGGCGATTCCTAAATGATCAGGCGATTCCTAGATGATCGTAATTTTTTCTCCTTCATTAACACTTCACAGCATTTTTTTACCTCATTGGTTTCCTTCCATTTTATGTGTAGTTCTTCATGTTTCAGTTGCGTTTTGCCTTGTTTGCTGGTCGTTTTGTTGTTGCCTCCGTCTGTTTGTTTACATGGCAGGTGTACATGTTGTTCCCCAGTTTTCTTATTTCATACGTGTGTGTTCTGCTGTGATCACTGCAAAGTTGTCATATTGAGGATCTCTCCTTATTTATGAAGAAGAAGTTGCATTGAAAGAAGAAGTGGATGATTACTAATGCCTCTTCTGTAAGTATTTGCTGATTTAAACTCTTTTGCCAAGGTATCCTGGGATCCATTTCGTTGGAAAAAACGGTCATTTCGTGGTTATCCCATTTCGTAGTTTGATCTGCAAGAGCCCTAGAGGCTATATGCGTTTGGTTGTTAGTAGGACCAATTGACTTCTGGCAGCTCTTACTTAATTTTCGCTGACACGACAAGTCGGACTGTCTTAGATGAGAATCAATAATTCTGTCTGCTTCCTGGAAAGGCTCGGAACTTCATCGCGCGTATGATATAGTTAGATCTTTGAAATACATGTAATTATAGGCTGTTATGCAAGTTCTATGTTTTCTATTGAAAAAGAAAGGAACTATATCAAAGAAATTCTACTACGTCAACGAATTCCATTTATCGATGTAGGAAAGAAATAAACTGGAATATGAACTTGACGAATCGAATTTCAAATTTTAAAATTTCTCTTTAAAGATATGTCGTACTTTTTCACTCGTTCTGTTGAGGACTTCAAAAGCAATATACTTCTCATTATTTGCCTATATGGCCACTTCATCTTTTTGACACCCCGTAAACAAGCGTCGTGTGCACTTTATCACTAGGACATAAAAACAATTATCATCAAAGGTGTTGTAAAACGACCTCCAGAGACATAATTTTGTACTTACTCATGGACCTAACGAGATGTCCATCAACTTGTCTTTTATTAGGTCAACTCGTCAAACTGCCTTGTCATACCGCATGTCGATTTATAGTTACGAATCGCGCCCGAGTTTGGACATTGTTGTGGATAGAGGGGCCAATTTGGCAGTAATTGCTTACTATACTGCCGGAAATAAAAGGTTTGTTACAAACAGCGACAACATCTAACTACTACCTTCTAGTGTCCCAATATGGGCAACCGACAGTCCAAGCTACGGGGCCGTCATTATAAGGTGTGAAGAGGAGGTGTAACCTTGTCACATTGCGTTAGACGGACCAAGAACCTGAAGAAAAAAAAAGAAGGAAAAGTGGACCGACGAATTTGAAGAGAAAAATATCAAGATTTTAAAACTGTACAGAAATTGAAGAGACTTCGTCGTTTGAAGTGTTTCACACAGAATTTCAAGTGGCAGATTTGTCGTGTCTGAGAAGTAACATTCGATCAAAGTACTTTAACCCGATGTTTTCCCCACAAAAGAAATGTGTTTTGTATATTTAACTTCATTGGACACTTCAGTCTTTCAAACATCTACATTAAAAGGTTACCGGGTAGTGTTGACCCGTACGATTTTGTCATTAACACCCGCTTTCTACTCTTTAAATGAATTTATTGGTCGATAGATCAGATATCTTTTAGAAAACCAAGAGAGATAATTGACTGCAACTTTAATACAAAGGTCAACTGTATGAAAAAGGGACCTTAAAACATACGGTTAAAGCCATTTAGATTCTTCAATGACAGTTTGAAAAATGACCTCCCCTTCTATAGCTCTTTTGTCAATGGAGGGTCATAAGGATCATCTTTCATTATCATTTAGTGCTTGATACTATAACCCTCTGTGACTATGAAAGTCTTCTTTAAGGAAAAGCCACAAGAAATATGATCAAACGAAATATAAAAGAGCATTTGTCCAAGGGGGCGGTCAGGGTTTTAATTAAGTTTTTACTGGCCCACACCAACATTCCTCCAGATATTAACCTGCAAACCATCACACCTGACCCACCATTAACGGACTATCAATGTACAGCAGCACTTGTCCCCCATTGTCACCAATGAAGACAAAATTACCGGTTTGATACTCGGAATTAATACTTTTTCTTTGATTTAAATCTATCAGAAGGAAAACTTGGAATTTTACGACTCCATCGTGTGGAGTCCACCTACTTAGTATTGCGTCTCCCTCCGAGTCTCTAGTACGTCTGTTCGAATCTGCCTGTCCTTTTCCTAGCTTATTTGAAAGGAAAACATCTTGATAAACCGGTAGGCCGAAAATTGCAAAAGAACCGAACAGAAGAGCCGGAACATTTCGTTTTCTTGTACTTTCATTTGAGTGCAATGTATATTTATAATTTGGAAATCGGAGTGTTTTTGAGATTCATTTTTTTAGCAAATCATTTGAAACGAACACATCCTCATCTTTTCATAAAAACATAAACAAAACATGCTTCCTAGTAGATAATGATTATTTTTATCCAAGTATGGCATATTTTTTTTAATTATAGATTCTTGTCCAGGCATTGGCTTTTTGTTATTGACTGTGTTTCTCATGAGGTCACTAACTTGTCATTAAGGTATCGGTGGATCTAACAGTAGAACCAACCACATCAAAGACTCGATACTGACCTCGCTCATCAAAACACACTGAGATCGTTTTAATTTCTCATTAATTTTCAATTGACTATCTCCCAGGTTCTTCTTTTATATGCCTCTAAATGTGACATTTAAATTGGAGATTTTTATTTTTCACACGAGGATTTCTCCCATGTGTTTCGTCCTGTAGACTTCCCCTCAGTAAAATCACATCAATTTCTTTGATCTTTCTCGTGTTTATATGTGCCTTTTCATTTGTAAAAATAGCGAGCAGAAAAATTAATAGGATATTCGTCTTTTATGGAAAGCCTTAAAAGTGGGGATTTATTCTGGTACCCTGTTTATGAATGTTTAGATAGATTTACATACATATATATATAAAGACCATTTTCAGATTTATCTACAGGCCTTTTCAGTGCCAATACACTTAGCTCTCTTTTCTTTACCCTTTTTTCAAAAAATATTAACAAAAAACCAAAATCGACCTGAGTCCGAATATTGCAAAGATAGACTGTCATTCAAACTTCTGCCATCGTGGGACTGAATAAGACACTTTTGTTTTTGACCATCATCCAAACTTCAGCCAGCGTTGGTTTCTGAATTTCTGCTAGACCAATTCCTTTGAAAGGGGTCGTAAACTAGAATCCACTGTTGTTCCCCCGCTGGTTAGGAGCACTGTTCTTGTATTCTCAGGAAGGAGCAACAATTTAGTCTAGCACCATCTGATCAATGGGTTGTATATTGACAGTGTGAATATGGTCTAGCACAGGACTGAAAGCATATTTACCATTAAAGACCACCCCTAGAAAGTTAAAAATGTTTAGTACCCCTACCCGATTTTGCCTCTTTTAGACTTGTCCCGATAGTACTCATGGTCAGGGGAATGGTTTCCATCTGTCTACATGTATAAGTACTCTAAGTCCCTTGTTAATCCCTTGGCTGCCTGGATATCTAGGTGTGTGTATTGTTTGCCCAGCACTATTAAATAAACCCCCTCTCATACCTGCGTGTAACGGCGATAAGAAAATAAATACATCGTTATACTTTGTGAGTCATTGTATACAATTTTTCTTTGATATTCAAAAATTGGCTTTGAGCTGTAGGGCGAAGGACGATAAAACATCTAACATGGACAGGTTATATATTTCATCTTAAGTAAATATATTTTTCGCTCATTGGACATGCAACAATATACCCCCTGTAGGGTATGGTACATGGATAATAGCGGGGCCTGGGGATTTACTTGATGGTGATATGTGTGTATTCAGATTTATTCACAATTCAGAAGTATACATTAACACAATGTAAAGAAAGAGAAGCTCTGATCTTGAGACCGGAGTGGACTGCGTTCATAGTCATATTGCATCAAATTTGATGGTCAAGATATGCATGCGTCGGATGCTAAAATGTGATGGTACTAGAAACCTCAGGGACTAGAATGCCTTTTCGACGGGTCCCTGGATATCCACCTCTTCCTCTTTTCAAACGAATTCTTTTCATAAGGAAAAGGGAAGGATCCCCAGTATGGCCATGCACCCTTCACTCACCCAGCGAAACAAACTCGCAAGAAAACGACACATGAAATGACATCAGACAAAACTACAAACCACAAAAAGACACAACAATATTCACTATAACATAAATACAAAACAATCGAAACAGACGTACAGCATATGAAGGTTAAGTGAACAATTTTGGAAAGGGACTCAAGTCCATGTGCTTGAAAAAAAGAAATACAATAGAGGTGACGTCATCAAAGATAACCATCTAGATGTGCACAATGCGCAGTATCTCGATGATGGAGCCTATGTTTTATTTTGTGCTAAAAAATCTGGATGCAGCTGTATATATTTATTTTCTGAACTCCCCCCCCCCCACCCCCCCACACACACACACACTTTTCAACCCAGATTCCACAGTACACTCTCGGTATGAAGATGAAAGCAATGTGAAAAATGGTAGTTCTTTCCTTGTGTGATACTTAACCTTATTTTCTGTTTCTCAAAATGGGTTTTCCTATACAGTATACGTTTTTCCAAAACTGAATTGTAAATTAAATGCAATCTTCTATGTTAATTTTCAATTCCCGTGAAGTATTATACCGTACTTTTAATGGCCTTGATGAGCATTTGAGAGAGATTTTGGCTAGTGTGGGTGTCTTCCTCAAGAGTAAATCTATGTAAAACCGGCATCTTTTAAAAATAGAACTAAACAAATACTTTTCTTTGATGTCGTTTTAGCGCATTTTAATGGTTTTGGTACAAAAGCCGGACTGTAACGAATATGAGTTATAACTATTACAGTATGTATCATGTGTAAATTCTAAACCTGCGAATTAGTGAATAACATTATCATCTTAAAATGTAAATCAAGGAATACAACGAATTGGAACAAGTCTAACAAAGTCCGAAAATACACCGAAACCAAATCTATTAAGGAAACTCGAACCAGGGTACAATATGCCAGACTTATATTTCTCTGTCTATCTGTTCGTACGTCTGTCAAACATGTGTGATCATTAACTTCCAATCGAGCCATCAAAGAAATAATTTATCTTTGCCCCTCTTCTCCCCTTTTCAAACTTAGACTGTAGATGCTAAAGTCCTTAAATTTATTTAGTTACGTTCCTGAAGAAGATTCCCATGATTGTGATACATCTTTATATTTAACCTAGTAATTGTGTAAGATTCACAAATAACATACCTTGACGATACATTATAATTGTAATTCACGGCACAATTGCTTCGTGACCAGAAGTTTACAAGGATATGGAAATTACACGCGAATTATCAACATGCCTACATTAAACTCGTCAAAATGATGGACGATGGAACAAGAAGAAGACACTACTTTTGTTTTGATTTTCTAATATGATTAAATTTGAAATGAACTTTAATATGTTTCCTCTTAATTCAGCCTTTACGATCTACAGGTCCGCGACCCTATCGTATGCGGTATATATTGCCCTCTCTCTCTCTCTCTCTCTCTCTCTCTCTCTCTCTCTCTCTCTCTCTCTCTCTCTCTCTGATTCATTATGAGCAACAGTTTCGGTGTCAAATAAACTGTCAGTTACATCAAATAGAAGCAAATCTTTAACCTTCTCCGTTTTCGATTAATTACATTTCTCTCCCGTTTATTCTTGAAGAATAATGTTTCTCGTCAGATAATTGCTATCTGAAGTCCTGGAGTTAAACGATTTAACTCTGTTTAATTCCCTTAACTGGACAACCAGCCCTTTCTGCCGATATTCCGTTTCCGTAATGAATCGGTGTTTTATTTTCTTTCCGGATGTTAAGGTGATAAACAGTGTCGACTTTTTCTTTGTATCTTTGTTTTAAGGAATTCTTTAGATAACTGAACGAATCTTTTTCAAATATTTTACTTTTGTTTTTGCAGCTCTACAGTCGGATAACTTGACCAGTAAAAAGCAAGTTTACGAACTCCTTTCAGCACTATGTGTCTATTCCAAAGAAGGCTACGCATGCGCACTGGATGCCTTGGAACATTTAAAGGTAATTTCCGGTTCCGTTTCTAAGAACGGTTTCTTATTGAAGTCGATGAAATTGACCTGAATGAAATTTTTGTGTCGATTTCGTGACAGGAAGAACCTGAAAAAGAGGGATCATCTTTCTTCAGATTGCAAATATAGGTCAACAATACTGCATGACGATTTAAAGAAAGCGTATACAATTTTCTCCATATGCCCGATTTGTTGCTATGAAAGGAAGTTTTGCAAATGTAAACCTTTACCGATTCAGAGTATAGTATAGTATGTCCTAATCAAGATCAAGTCTAAGAGATTTTAATGTGTTCTTTCGACGTTTGACAGAAAATGTCATGTTTAATGGGCAAGGTGTTATGATTCGAATACGCTAGTTTTGCAGATAGGCATCGGGCGAGCGACTGTGTGTCCCTTTTTTCTTCAGACTGATTTAGATACTTTTAAAGATCCGCATCTGTATGAATTTTCATGATAATCTGTCAATTATCAATTTCAATGAAATTTGGAGATTCCATTAATATCGGTGATAGAATCTCAGTAAAGAGCAGACTAGATCAAAAGTAGACGATGACTACGGCGGTGCAGGTTCTTTTTTTTTAGTAGTGCTGTACGTATGTCATCGTCATCTTCCGGTATGACGAGATCATCCGTACCGTGTACCCTGAATAAATCAATGACAATCCCTCATAAATGTTTCAGTATTTCTACGAGAAAACTGACGAAAACCATTTCCAAAGGGTATTTTTTCCGAGTTAAATGATCCTTGAATTCTAAAAAAGGATGTTGCAAAATTCCCTGGCGTGAAGATGCACGCGACTTAAAGCAATTACGGACTTGGATACGGCAGCAAATAGAACAAAATAGTCCGTGTTGAATACGGAACCGACTTGTTAACCAAAACAAATGTAAATAGTTGTCTTCCGACAGTGTGAAAATAGGTTCAAGTGATTGAACATTGTATGTTGACAAACACTCGAAATAATAAATTTATAGAGAGTTTTAACACGTTGCTAAAACAAATGAAATATACAATGCCGATTTTAACCTGGTCAATATATAAGTTTGTCTTCCACAGACTGACAAATATATATAGTGCAAATGTTCCAAGCTGAAGTACACCCAATCAAATATACTTTTACGTATCACGCGATGACGTAGACGGTATATCTCATGGTTGATGTAAATATGTGATCTTCGGATTATATTGTTCAGTGTTAAGAATACATCAGAAATTCTCAAAGGTTCAAGAACTCGGGTATTTGCTCTTATTTCCGGAATGTTTCTGTTCTATTCATTGAATTGCACTTGGTCCGTATTTTTCTTCCTTAACTTTTGATATTCTTTGATAATGAGTTTATAGAACTACTATAATTGTAGGGTAAAGACCAGATAAAGAATGGTGTGAAGATTTGCGTTTGAGTTAACTTTGAATCATCGGTTCAGATAATTTCCTTTCGTCCCTTCTATTTGCTCAAAACTAAACACACAAAAAAGATTCATTTCTCCTTGCTTCAGGAAATATCTACGAAAGCACACACCTTTGAGGCTCTAAAATTTGTTATTAAAAATTTATAACTTTTTTTTTTCTTAAAAGATTTCTTGTTTATTCACTCATTTCAAAATGTTGATATTTAGTAGTATAAACATTGTCATGTCTCAAAATCTGGACCGGAAATCGACCAATTCAGCTAAGTATCAATACCTGGGGTTAACCTTTTCAATAGATAGGAATTAAGCGTGTTTTAAGTACCACAGAATATGAATTTATTACCGTTTTAACCTGTGTCGCGGAAATCTCTACTACAATGCCTGCCTTGTGAATGTTTGCTACTTTGATTTGCTCTTTTGTGGACCATAAGAGGGAAATCCCTCATACAGATGAATCACATGTTTGGATCGTCTTTATATTAATGTTGGCAACTTCTGATGAAGTTCTTTTCAGTATCTTTTAATTGTATTTTGTCACATATGATTCTGATTATGGAATATATGAGAGTCATATATGACAAGTTCCCGTATATATAAGAAGTTTGACCATTCATTTAGCGTGATATGATTTTAGCGAATTTTACGCAAACGAAAATACATGCAACAGAGTGCGTTGTGGAATATTTTGGCGGGAAGAAAATTTTCTAATGATTTTAAACCGTAGTGAACTCGTTTATCTTGTCTTAATTTTTTTTATAGATCATCTTGACCTCCATGAGATTAGACAAAGCCCATCGATAAAAGCCACAAACTAGTTTTGTTATAATAACGATGAGATCTACATATTTCCACAGTGTTTTTCCCAGCTTTGTCGCGCTTGAGATGCGATAAAATCTAATCTTCATTTTGATTAATCAAGCGAAGATACTATCCCGTATAACCTTTTCATCACCAATTAATTATTTAGGTCACGAATTGTCATTGTGCAGCGAAACTGAACTAAAATATCAAGATTTTTGCCAAAAATCCAATTCGTTTTGTACATACAGCAGTATTTGATGTCCGGTTACGTATTGTGTCTCCGGCGAATTATAAATTGCGTACATTACACGCTAGGTTGTTTTAGACCGGTATCTTCTTACAGCGCATATATTTTGAATATTTTGTATAGCAGTTATTGTTTTTAGAATAAAGAGCCAATAACGGTACAATGTTGACTTTAAGACCTCCTGGTAAGATTGGCAGCGTTCTAGAACATGACATACTTGGCTGTATACTGTCCAATGTATGTGCACCAAAAACAAAAGAGGAGACTTTGATAGGCCAAAAGGAGAACTGATTTATTGATTTGTACCCCCTTTTCCCATAACACGGTACTGGCTTACTAAAACCTGTAGAATTGTTTTGAACATTGCTTCATGCACAGGTCTCGTGCAAGAAAATCGTGTAGAGAAATATTTTATAATATAATAATGTTTGGAATCAAACTATAAAAATGTTTACTTTGATTTAAGCAATATTGTGCTCTTGCAAATTTTCTGTATGCTGTTGTGTCAAAAATTTGAGACGAATGTGAGTCACAATGATTTAGAGCGAATACATGTACTTTATTTAATTTTCCCTTGGGTAAATATCAAAAGTAGGAAGTTCTTATCGGGAAGAGTTTAAAGGGTTTTTCTTCCTCAAAATAAAAGTTCAATAGTAGCACGAAAATAAGAACTATCTACAGTGACTCAAATTAAAGATCCTCTCATTTAGGAAAAAAATGTTGAAAGAAAACAAACTAAAAAACAAATTACAGTACAAAAAAAAATCGAGAAAATGTTCACGTTAAACAATCAAAGAAGTTAAGAAGTTGTACTTTTGTAAATCTATGCTCTAAATCGTAATGTGAGGTCAGGATCGTTTTCAGGCGCGCGTCTGAATATGTAAAGAGAATTGTCACTAAGCTTTTTTTCTGATCTAAATTATTGCTCTTTGAACTGTGAACACAATATCATGTTTTGAATCGATCTGACTATAAAAGACCCGTACAATTGGACGTGCACCTGTTATGCAGCGAGATATCTATTTAAATGAAGGTCATATTACAACATGATCGTAGAAGGCCAATGGATCCCGCTAATCAATACGAATATTGCATTCTTTATTTGGAGTAATTACTGTTGGGGTCATCTTAGGAGGTCTTTATCGTGTCATTTGCCCTCAGCTCACCAAAATATATACTTTCGAGTTTTGACAATTCAAAGTTGCATTTAAAAGAAACATAAGATGAATATTTCATGCAACAATAACTAGTCTTTGTATGTAAAACAATCTCCACTTTTAGCATATCTTCATCAGTCTTCTGTAGGTAAAGATCTTTCCCATTTTCAAAACGTTCATTTGACACAGATGAGTGCGCATCAGTAACCAAGACGAAAATGATCTCGTTTGCGTTTTATCAATTTCACGCCATGTGATACCTTTTGTCGCCGAAAATGATGTTGCGTTTCATTCATTTAAAGTCGCTCTTTCGATGAAAATTTCATAAGTATATTTGTAAAAATGTATTTTCGTTTATCCTGGCTCGACTTCATCTTGGGACGATCAGGACGTATCGAAGATGAAGATGGCTTGAGTTTGGAAAAGACAAAATTGCATGGAAAATGAATATGGGATGCTTAATCTTTGGATTAATAAAGTTTTATTTCGTGTACCTTTGAGGATATTATTCCAATGATGAGAGCAATGGACAGCATAATACATTGGAAAACATGACTGAAAGTTATCGAAATCTCATACATCGTTGTTTTGGTTTTCTATTGACTCGTTTGCTTTAATTTTATCTATTTCATAAAAACATAAATTATATCAGAACAAGATAAAACTGTAGACCTCTGTCTTTCTCATGTTGATTTAAAATTCTGTGGACCAAGATAGTAACCGGATTTTGTAAGTAACCTGAATTTGTACCCCAATATAACCAAATATAGAATTTATATCCTGTCCAATTCCGATCAAACAGTTTACTTGTTGGTATTTATTTCAAGCTCGTCTCGCGGTCCGTATCTTAACCGGAGCCGTTGTTACCCTTTATTATATGTGTCCAAAACTAAACCCAGCCCTTAAAGAAAATCTGACTTGATCTGTTATTGAACTTTATCATAGAAATTACCCAAACATACTTTAGTCTAAATCTCCCGGATGATAACTGCACATAGGTCAGTAGGAGGGATAACATGAGACTGGCAGAAATTTACAAACAGGCATTTACTAGAGAGCCGATCTAATCCAAAACATGGGACTCGTGTGAACAGTGTAGACATGGCGATGTTCTTCGTATCTTATAGACTGCGATTCTTTCCCAAATTGGACCCAATACACATTAGACAAATCTTACTTTCTTCCATTTCTTTTTTATCAGCCAAGTCTCGCTATCGTTATAGTATGAATCAAAACCACGCATGTATTCCCTAAGTTTTTTTCCTTGCATATTTCGTACTTTTTGCTACTCACAAAAAAAAAACATCCCAAAACAAAAAAAGACAAAACAAAAATGATTTTGTAAGACATCTATCAATATATTGACCGTTAACATTTACAAAAAACCCGTTTCTTTTTTCTGCAATGGGAAAAAAACAAAAGCGTAAATGGGAGACAATAGTTTCAAAGAATTCTTACATAAGCGTTTAAATTGGAGGAATTAAGTCAAAGGTGCTCGAAGAAAATTTATCTTGTACTCTCGACAATTGGAGAGCTAGACAGTTCGCACCATGTTGACTTTGCTAAGCCGGCAAGATGACTTTTGAAATCCGAAAATACGTCGTGATGTTTAATACGTGACTGGACAAAACACGTATACCAGGCGATGCTCTAAAAAATCTTAATGTGGATTTGTTATCAACATGCAGGTGTTTCTGATTTTGCTTGATGCAAGCCATTATAGATGTATTAAACAACTATTCACAGTTTCCAGTATTTAGAAGAATACATGTAGGATTAACCGCATTTACAAAATCTGATTGGCTAGATCCGTATCTTGGATACAGGCGCTTGCCTAGACACGACTAACTTACGTTTCGACAACAATATTCCAGTAAAATATCGGGAAATTTTAGTTTTACAAATGAAATACTATCTTAGCTCTAATGTGTGTGCTTAAGATAGTAAAAGTCAACAAAAACTCGAAAGGCTGCATAAATCGATCACCGTCCGAAATGTCAAAATCAAGTGATCCCATGGATATAATCGGCCTTTGATACAAAATATTTCCATTTGGACAACCAGAAATAAAAAAAAATGTATCTAAAACATGATCAGTAAGGTGATTTTAGTAATCAATAATAATAACGGCTTATCAATCAGTCATGGTTCATTCAGAAATTCTTAGTTTATCTCTTCGCTCTTCACTCAGATTTACGAATTGTTTTCTATTCCCGGAAATTTGTTGAGATATTTTGATCAGGTTTCCATGGAATTCTCATTCATTTGTGCAGATTTGATGATAATTTATGATATTTGACGCATTTGACAAGATTACCACGGGAAATGGGCAACACCCTGATGCTATTCAGATATACTTTCCTTAAAATAGGAATTTATAGGAAAATAAGTACCGATTTAAATAAATTATAAATACACACTGCTTTGCCTTCTTATGGAAATACAACTTTATCTGCTAAGGTGCGCACTTATGGCTGTAAAAAATGCGAAGACATATATGAAATTGATGTCAATTAAACATAGCTGGCGACAACAAAATCCCAAACATAAAAGTAGGAGATGCGATTCTTACTATCTTAACAAAAAGAAAACTTTGGTATCGGAAATCTTTAATGACTGCACACACTGCACATATAGTTAGTAGCAGATTAGTTGGCGACAGTCGCATTTTCCGTAAAATTAAATCGTTTTAAGATAAGTGATATCCATTCCTGATACATTACATGTAGTTATTATTAAATGTTAATAGAAAAACTTTCTCCACTATAGTTTTTTGCGGTTCATACCCATTCAGATAGCGTTACGTAAAATTCTGTGTGTAAGAATCGCTGTGTTATTGAAATTTTCCTCCAGAAACCAATTCTCTTTTCTCAAAGGTGGCTCGACTGGGGAGTTTGATTACATTTGATTCGTTCTTTTCGGCAAAAATGCAGAATTAGACCCCATTTACGTCGTATTCTTACGTGAAATTATTACGACGTCATCAAATTCTATGGATATCGACAAAAGATGTTTTCCATGGATTTAATGACGTTTACTAATGTATAAATATTTCACGTCAGATATCTTCACAAATTGAAGACAAGTCTGTAAAACAAAAACGACATCTATAGTTTCAAATTTAAGAACATTCTAAGAACATTTTAGAAAGAAACGCCAGTAAAGGCAGGAAGACTTTTGGGCTTTCTGATGTTTTTATTTTGTTCTGATTTTCGTATGCATTCAATTGACATTTCTTCGCAGATTAATTTATGAAAGTTTTAAATATGGTTATGGAAATAATAGTTCATTTTTGTATGGTTAAATATGGTTATGGAAATAATAGTTCATTTTTGTATGGTTAAATATGGTTATGGAAATAATAGTTCATTTTTGTATGGTTAAATATGGTTATGGAAATAATAGTTCATTTTTGTATGGTTAAATATGGTTATGGAAATAATAGTTCATTTTTGTATGGTTAAATATGGTTATGGAAATAATAGTTCATTTTTGTATGGTTAAATATGGTTATGGAAATAATAGTTCATTTTTGTATGGTTAAATATGGTTATGGAAATAATAGTTCATTTTTGTATAGCCCCAAACATGTCATGACCTTTGTAGTAGGATTTTGCCTGTACATGAGTCAAGGATGTAGTCTGTTTGATAGATAAGATTCTGTATGACTTTGGGAGAGGTCGTTGATGGAGTCACTTACGACCGTTGACAGTATATAAAGTAGCAATTTTCTGTTTTGTTGTAAAATGACAAGATGTTTATTATCGGTATCACTATAAATTCTGGGTCATTAAAATGACATTGTAGTGAAAATTTGATCCTTCGGTGAGATCACTCCTCGATTTTATCTGGAGCTTTTTACGGAGATGATGGAAACGCCATCAAATAATTTAATCCAATAATAACGACTGTTACTCCCCAACTTGGCTTCTTGACTCCGCTGATGGCGCCAAAAACAAAATGGTGGCGCAGTAGCAAAAGTCGATGACCTTTTGGGGATGGGACATCGTAAAAGGTTACATGAATAAGTTTTACTTGTCCTGTCTGTTTTCGTATAATGGTCTGGATTGTGAACCTACAATGTAAACGGACATTACAACAGAAGAGTATATGCTGTATGTATTAGATTCGTGACTTATTTCTATTTTTGTTAATTGCTATTGAGATTACATGGAGATGAAGTAAATAAATTCATGACACACATAAATTTTTCCTTTCACATACCGAAGTCCTTCGTGCATTTTGTGTACATTTTGCTTTGTGTCATTTTAATCTTGACTTCCTTTTTTCCTTTCCATTTTCAAGTCCATCTAGAGCATTTGTGTAGGTTCTCCTTGTGATATTTTACTCTTAGTATGTACATGGATTTCAAACAGTTGACATGGTTAGTAACTGGACTTTAAAGAATGACCAAGCGCTATTTTACCTTTGACCGACTTAACTTTAATACTTATCTTATGGTCAACGTAAATATTTGGTTTCTAAATGCAAATTAAAGATAATGTAATGGTCACTCTTCGTTTCTCCATGACTTGGTGCTCAGTTAAGTGAATATTTGAACTACCAAAAGAAAGTTTCACTTGACAAAGAAATTCTATTTTGATAATGAAGTTTTATTTTTGTTAGATCCGTTAATATGCTAAAAGCAAACAAACCCAAATTCATGTTTGTGTTATGCTACTTCAAGAAAACCTGGACTAATCAGAATTATATTTGACACGTTTTGTATTTGAACAGGGCTATTTTTAATTCCTTGGTTTCTATTTTTGAAGCTTTCCTTTCATGTTGGTATCAGAATACGTATTGACAGAAATTCTCTTTTTATCTGAAGTTTTAGCGTACCAAAGGTGACAAAGCGGGAAATGAACGTGTTTGAGATTTCACGTAATGATACAGGGTAGAAAGCACGTGAGATTATTTAAGACTGTCGATAATATAGGTTTATCTCATTGATCAAATGACTCAAAAATTGCACTTTCTAATTCCCTATTTAAAAAAATATCAAAAAGCTTGCTCTTTCAGTGGAACATATGATGCCTGAACGAACCAATCTTGATTTATGTAGATAAAAAAAAGATACATGAATAACACTTGCCCTCTCGAAAACCTGAATGCTTTTAAAAAATCTTAAAAAACTTTAAAGTTCACGTTTGTAATCTCTATCTTCTCTCTATATTAGTCGAATTAAGCCGACAAAACAGCATACCATTCCGTGGATAAATAGACACTTATATTCATTGACATTGATAAATAGAGGGAAAACAAAGAAAATATCTCCATCGTAACCAACTGACTATATTCCTACACAAAGCAACGTCCTCAAAGACCATAAGAACAAGAGGCAAAAGAAAAAAAAAAACAGCAACAACAACATACGTACACCCTCAACGTCATACCAACTAAACATCTTGGTCTAGGGACTTACACAAACTACAAGAGGATAATAAACGAAAAAATAAATATGGCGACAGCAAACGTATACGTGAACTTCGTTCTAACAACGAGCGTTTACGTGAACTTGAGTTCAGAAACAGTGACGTCATAAAGCCATCCAGGCTGTCGTGTGTTCTTAGAAAGCGAAGCACGATTGCTTTTGATTCTGAAAATAACAAGAAGGTAAAAACTTCACTTTTGAATACGAAAAGCAGATTGAAAAAAGTTTTACTCTCTCACTTCTATTTTATAGGATCTGAAGAAAAACAAATACAGATTTTCGGCTTTACTGGAGGAACTTCAGGCTACTGACAATGAAGACTATCAGACCAATCTACTGGAGTTTATCAACTGCATCATTATATATACAGAGAAGATAGAGGAAAGGATCAGGATTAGAAATGAATTTTACGGTAAGAACACGTAAACGGAATAATTTACCCGAAATTGCATTTGAAATACTGGTAAATGGATCGATTGACATTTCAGAAGCTTTCATATTGGGAAATATATTTTGAAAACAGTTTAAGATGTTTCATTTACTGATTTAAGTACTTGAGTGCTGCCATTTGTAATATACGTTATTATGACTTAACATCCCGCCATTAAAAGGAGAAGGCATTAGACACGGTTAGAAGAGAATCAAGTTCGATGTGACATAAGAACTCTATTAAAGACCTTCATTTCAACAAGTTTTCTGGATAATTCTTAAAGCATCTACAATAGGTGCTAACTCATTACGCTTTTCTCTTAAAGAAATTTCGCTGCGGGACAGACACAAATTATGAAAATAAATTTGTGTACAAGGATCGCCCCTTTAAATAGAAGAGATTAGACCCCACAATTATGTTATGACTACCCCTGGTTAAGTTTGGATAAGCCGAGCTTTACCACCTTTGTTCTCCGTAAAAAGTTAGGTTTTTGTGGTGACCTGATCAGGTTTGCTAAAGTAGGTGGATCCCGGACTAAAATATTTTGATAAATCTTGACCGGATTCATACAGATCCTGAATGGCTGTGGCAATCTTTCTGTCTTTGTTCCCTATATTATGCTGCGAAAACAAATCTTAGTTTTAAAACAAACTATTTAAGAAGCAATTGATATTTTCATTGTTGGTCTTCAAAGAATTATCTGTAATGTCAAGAGATTATTTCTCGAATTATTTGGCTTTCGAATCAAAATAACTATCATACATATTTTTAAAGTCTTTTAAAAGTGGAAAGATACAAATGTACATTGTATGCCCAAATCAATGTGGTTAATGGACAGGTGTAGAGTTATGGGCATTTCTGATTTTATTTTTTGTTTCATACAATTACCTTTTTCATTCCTTAATTTTGTTTGTTACTTGTTGCGTAAAGCTACCATTGCCGTACAGTCTGCATGTGCATCGACTTGCCGATTTGTATGCACAATATTTCTTTGATCGTGCGTTATGATCTGCACTTGGCGACGCCTCGGAACATGCATTTAAATTTTCCGAATGCGGATAAATGTACGACACATTATGGGAATAGAGCAAATAAATTTCATCAATGGTCCCTTTATTTTGTTATTGAATAGCTTGACATCAAAGTTTAGGAAAAAATAGAAGAATTGGTTATCAAATGAGTCACGGATAAATATATGTAGAAATAAACTAAATATTTTTGACAGTCTTTGAGTTGTCTAGGGCGCCGAATGAGGCAGGTCCTGGAATGTAGCACGTCTCTTCTTCATTCTCGGATTCCAATATTTAGAAATCTGAAATCACTTTATTTGTAGTTGCCATCACTCTGTATTTTTCAATTTATTGAAATAAGATCAAATTAAAGGCAAACAAACATAGAATTAAAATGCATCCTTGCACCATCCCCAAGTTTACGAGAAGACAGTTGCAACTACGAATGAATATTTGCACTGTTTACTGAAGTATGATATAAATGAGGTCAAAGAAAGATTTTGTACATTGGTACGATCTTGACATGGAACCAATAGGGGTACCTGTTCAAAATTTTAAATCTTAATACAGGATTTGATTTTGAAGTGTTGCGCGAATCAAGCGACTGACGATGATGTCAAAAAGTTAATTACATACTGAATGACTTTAATTCGTATCATTCACTGAGAAAACTTGAGTTTCTCAACTCTCTGCTCAACCTCAATGCCATCAGTATGTGAGCTGAATTAATTTGCTCTTTCAAAGACCAACTTGGGGTTTATTTATTCATTGTCAATAGCTTGTAAATGAAGAACGTTATCTGCAAGACCGTATAAATCCTAAATAAGATACAAGCGCGGATCTAGACAAGGAATGGGGGAGGGGATCCTGTCAAGCCATGAGGGTCCCCTGGCCTTTGAGGGAAAAATGAACAAATGTTGGGAATGACTATTTTTGATAAATTCAAAAGGGGGGGGGGGGGGGGGGGGGGCGCCCTTCACTTTTTATAGATTTGCGCATTTGTAGGTAACTTTATCAGAAGTAAAAACAGACCATTTTAAACGAACACATTCACTCTAAACGATTAAATCATTCAAGTAAATGTCAATAATCTTCCGTCTGACAGAACTGTTAATTTGATGTAAACGTACATATTTAAACATGATTGGAATCTACATCTAGATAAGTTAAAAATAAAATAATTACAGAATGAAATATTTTGCTAAAAGTTCAGATATAGATTTGACTCTTTACTAGCCAGATTGAAATCTTTGAGCTAAATTCGAACATTTTGATTTGTACGTTCATTATGAAGGATTATTATGATTTAATATGATCATATCAATGTTACACCCACCATTAAAATATGCATTCTGCTGAGAGTGGCGGATCAGTTACAGGCTTAATTTGAAAATGGGGAGGGGTATTGGAACGGGGGTTTCTTAAATGAAGGAACAGGAAGCATATCTCTGAAGAACATTGTAATCAACAATGATAGATCTACAGGCATTTTTGCATGTTCGTGATGTTGCTTTAGAACACACCATTATTTTGGCAATTCTTTTGTTAAACAATCGAAGCCGGAAGGTACAAGTAATCTAGATTTTAAAAGTGGAGAATCAATTTAATTCTTAATGATGAATGATCCCTAGCTGTATTGATCGTAAACCCCTTTCTTCACATACATTCTCATCTCCGAGCAGGGATTCCCATAAATAAGGTTCAGACAAACAAGGTGTTTATACTGCACAAAATTGATCGGTTTGAATTCTGGAATAAATTTCCCTCGCCAATTATCGTGCATTTGCTATCAATTTCAATACCTATTTAAGTATAGCACATCAAAATTTGGGCGGATTACTTATTGACAAGAAAAGATACGTAGGACGTCTCACGGTGTATTGATTTCAAATTAGTAAGAACAACAAATCTTTTGGTTGTCTATCTATTGAAAACCCGTGTGCCCTTTTACTGAATGTTGGGGTTTAAGGAGGCAAAATTAAATAGCAAACTTTTCCACTTTTTGGAAGAGGGTTTTGTCCATACGGAATAGAGACATTTTTTTTTCAATATTTGGTCTGAATGACGATGTTTTACATAAAATAGACAATAAAAGGGGATATAAGACATAAAATGTAACATCTACATGAAAGGATATACAAGGTTAGCCATATACAGTAAAACCAATTTATCACGAACATGGTGAAACTGACCGATGCTTACAGTGGAATGAGTTCTATTGTCCAATAGACGTTTTATAATGGAACTTTCTACGGACATTATGAATTATGTTTATAACAAATAAACTTTATCACTTCAAGGTGTTTTGTTGCGGTTTTTTTTTTTACTTTATATAGATCTTACATTGAGAGAACAAGATAACTTAGACTTAAATTTCAACATACGATCAAATGGATGGAAAGTTTTTAAAATAATCAATAATGACATAATAATCTTCAATGTAGTAACATGCAAACGTTGTCCTAGGATTATCGATTATCATAATCTCCCTGATCCAGAACTAACTCGTAGTCTTGTTAATGTATCAATATATCACAAACACAAGATAGATGTAGGTTATTTGTTCATGCACCTAGGTGAAGATGATCGCATAAAAATATGAATCATTCTGTTTTTGAATTTTTCATGACATATTCTGAGTTTCAATTCCAAAAGGGTTACGGTAAATTTCTAAGATATATGTACATGTATTTAGCATATCTGTTCTCTATTTTGCAGGTCTTCGTTTACAGGAAGTTTTGAACAGATTAAGGTGAGTAATCTCCCTTAAAATCGACTACGATTAAAGTTCAAAAGAAGCTATATCGCCGGTGCACGAAAAATACCTTTAATTATTGTAATTAAGGAATTCTCATTAGGTGTTAGTCATATCAGTCTGTCGTTTAACTGATTGATTCTCAGACGAGATAAAAAATGCTTCGTCATTCAATTCTCATCGTTTTGTATATTTCTGACGTCACTTCCGTGCCAGTCTTCTTCCGGTACTCATTTCCGCTCACTATGGAACGAATTTATCACTGTCTATCGGTATATCTCAACAAAAAGAGAAAGAGAAAAATTAGAACCCAAACAAACTTGACTTGGTTTTGGGAGGTCATAGTCACTGATTATGATGCTAAACACTACAAATCACTCAGACGTACGCCGCTAATTTCTGCTATCAGATAACTCTGAAAGCACCTTAGGTAGAGCTCTAGGAAGCAAGTAAACTTTGTGAGAACTATCATTCTTAATTAATGACGACGATTATCTGTTGAAGATATCACTCCTCATAATCGCTCAGCACAGATGTACAATATGTATAAGAAAAGTAACTTTCTTCGCCCGAAAATTAGAAACATAATTGACAGAACCCATACCGGTGCGATGAGCCATTCCCGGCGGCTCTTGGGAGTCCCGCTGACTCTGCATATATCACTATATCAATAAGAGAGATTCTTGGCTTTGGCTTCTGCAAAAAGGGGGTGCACATGAGCCATTATTTTTTCTGAACATCTTTATGAATTTATTAAACAAATGGATTATTTTCAAGCCTATTCAAATTGGTACAGAACCGAGTTATTTAAGATCTTCGGTGACAGGTACGTTTGATTGGTTTATTCCGAATTTTTCTATGTATCTTTCAAATCTAGGTATGTTTGTATAATCTCACGTTACTGATCGGCAAATTATATTTTTATGTTGAATGACTGATATTTGTAAATATCGATCTATAACAAGGTCAATAACAAATAAAAGCGTAGGAGTATTTTGTAAGTGATAATGTTTGATAGAATACCCGGTAATGTATGTCATATTTGGCCATTTTGAAATGGACAGCTTATCAGTTTCTGTGGAACAAGTAAGGTCCAAAATATTGCAGATTGGTTTAAAAAATGTTTCACGTTAATAATTTTCAGTCAATTGAAATATAAATCTTATCGGAGAAATCAAGCGCATTAACCACAATCGCGTTGCATACTTTTATGATTTTCTCATTCAAAGTATTACTGGCACGAATTTTGAAATGAATGAAATATTATTAAAACCGCAACTTCAACCCTTAATGAAATTAAAGTTTTTCTCTGCATAAGAGTTGCTTGTAGTAATAGTAAATTCATTTATGGGTTGTAGAGGGAAAGCAAGTGCATTTATATTAATATGAAACCCAAACCTAAATGATTCACAGGGCAACGGTTATGCTTATGAATTAGCATTGTCTTTTATGTGTAGGCACTCACAGGCGCTCGGGAGGACGGCTCGCTTTTCGTGCTTAAAAAGCGTTGTGACCTTTTCTATTTTGATATAATTATACTTTATATTGAGAATAAAGCCTTTAATATTGAATGTCACTTGTATTCTGCGTAAAGTACGTCTGAAAATAGATTAAATGAAATTCTATGTGACAATGACTTTCCTATTCTAAAAGAGGCGTTGCCGATATCATGGGGCGATTTTTGAGGATAAATGTCACATTTTCACACACTGCTATCGATTTACCCATTGAATATAGAATTTATAAAGAGATATGACACTTGATATCAATTTAATCCAATGTCAAAAAGAGAGGAAAAAGAGTATCACAGACTCCCCCGCGACTGTTATCTCGGAATATATCAATAAAATCCAAGGATACTATGATAATATCTAACACCGGAAGTTCAAATTTTACTATATTTGACAGAATGGCGATTTAATTTTTCCTTTGAATTATTCATGTTCATTCTTTATGAACAGAGTATTCATTGAATCGTATGTGCTTTGTCGTTCTTATACAAACTGTATTGCACAAACGCAGAAGACAATCTTGAACAACGTACTTTCGTCTCACAAACGCAGAAGACCATCTTGAACAACGTACTTTCGTCTCACAAACGCAGATGACAATCTTTGGAAATTGTTTCGCACAAACCCAAACGACAATTTTGAACAAGTTTCATTGCACAAACGCAGAAGATTTTGTTGCACAAACGCAGACGACAATGTTGAACAAAATGCATTGCGCAAACGCAGAAGATTTTGTTGCACAAACGCAGACGACAATGTTGAACAAATTTCATTGCACAAACGACTCTAAGATTTTGATGCACAAACCCAAACGACAATTTTGAAAATATTTCATTGCACAAACGCAGAAGATTTTGTTGCTCAAACGCAGACGACAATGTTGAACAAATTGCATTGCACAAACGCAGACGACAATGTTGAACAAATTGCATTGCACGGCTGGTCCTCCATATCTGTCTACTTCTGGCTTTGTTAGATGTCTGTTTTTACTTTCTGTTACGCAAAAACGTCTGTTTTATTATCTATGCATAACTCGATGACATGCATCTGAACATCATTAGACTTCTCTCCCTTGGTTGATCAAAAGAAACAACGTGGGACGTTCAGAATAGACCCGATTTGCCTCTATACAGAAAACTATTAATTGTAAACGTATCGTTAAAAGTAAACAAATTGCAAATCTTTGCTAATATAATTAAAATCAATATGCAGTGGAATGTTGAAGCCCTGCCTTTTTGTGTACCAGAAGATTAATGAAGTATTTTATACATCGGTTTATAACCCGCCCAGAAGAAATTATAAGTCGATAGAGTTTGATTAAAGAAATTAACATTACTAACTGGATTATGGTTGGGATTGGTGAAATCCAATTATACACAGAAAATAAGGGTTTTAGACTCCCATGCGATTATAGTAATATGTCGAAAGATTATGTATGTAAACAAACTTCTTAGCGTGGTCAAATTCCTCCCGTTCCAATGTCATACGCGGAGGATTTCATAGGGCAACGTCGTGTTTGAATGCTTAGATACACGCAGCTTTTGGAAACGTCTTTAATGAATATTATAATATCTAAAAACAAGTTGATAAAGCAGTAATAAATAGTTACCCATCCCAAATTATCTAGAAGTACGATAGTTGGTATGCGAAAGGAAACTCAGTATCTGCATTTTTTTTTATTTGTAATGCATTTTATGGATAGATACATCTCTCATTTCGTGTATAAATTAGAAAAAATGTTTGGGTCATGTGAGTACAGGTATATATGTATCTATGTTTGACTATCTTACCGGTAAATCTACCTCTAATTCTCATTTTCGTGCCATCCTTTTCATATTAAGACAGCATATCAATTTCTGATCCAGGTGTTACCCCTGGAATCGGAGTACTTCACAGATTGTATTCAAACTTTTACAAAGGAAACCTTACTTCTTTCCCCTATCATTGGTATCAGAATGGTTTACACAGAAATCCCCGATCATTAGTTAATACAAGAGAATCAGGGACGCCTCCAAAATCGGAGAAATCTTACAAGGGCTTTACAATATCGTGTGAATTTGTTCAAGTGCGCTATTTCAAGCCATCGAAATAAGTCCTTTTGGATGACAGCTAGATGTCATCTATATTTGCACTTCTCTGGAAGTTAATATTGACAACAGGTATTTAGTAAGAACCTAATAGACCACCTGTGACGACAAAATCTTGATTGAAATATATCACATTTGTCAAAATTCCTGGTGCTTTGTCGGACATTAGTAATCTTGATCATCTCTGCGATTACATCCATGTTTTGTGCACGCTTTTGTTGTTGGCGGTTAAAAAATTCCTCCCCGTATAAAACTAATTTTGACACATTTAACAAAGGGTATAGCAAAGTATTTAATGAACAAGATTGAAAATTCTATGTGATACGTAGATAAAGTATTTACGTCAACCAAGAGAAGATAACTGATGTTTTGGTACAAAGAGTGTCGTGCAATTTGTGATTTTATCGGTGTTTATTTTCGCACGAACATAGAAAAGACCCGTCAATTTCGTCAGTTTTTTGCAGAGCATAATTCTATCTGTAACAAAAATCGCAAAATCCATGAAAAAAAAATGCCAAAGCCCCTTGTGAAGTTTTGAAATGACTCGTGCGCATTAACAATTTGCAAGTGTCTACAAATAGAACCGTATCAGACCTATTTACATATATTTAAAGAAAAATTATCTAATAGACGCTTTCTTACTATTTCAGGCGTAAAGAAGACCAAGATCAGAATGTTCTGGTTCAATTGGACGTTTTCGATGAACACAAAGCAAACGACGATGAACAACTTCCGGGAGCAAAGGGCGTCGATCTCAATAGCCCATTGGACGTGTTTCATGCAATTTTCAAACAAGTTAGTAGATTCACACTTGTTTTTTTTTCTACATCAGTTTCACGATGCAGTGGTTCATCATAGTTCAATGCACCCAAATTGCAATGGGCTGCTTAAAATCAAGGACTTGTTTATAAGTCCTTGTTAAAATCTAAACCCGTATCTGGCACAGTCTACGGCTTTTGTTTCAGACATAAAGAATATTGGACAACAATGAACTATGTGAGTCTTACATTTTAACCCTGGTAGGAGACCTGGATTGTTATGGCTATACTTTATTTCAAGTTCTCTTTATACATATTGTTGTTCTCTACATGCGGAGTGTTAATCCCTCAAAACATGAATAACAGTGTTGCAAAGACTCACAAGATCAATTTCCCCTTCTATTTTAATCTCTTTGTGGAAAACTTTGACAAATAATGGTAATTTTCTACTCGCTTTAACCCATTGTAACAAAAGATATTGGTGGGCTACCGCGGTTAGGAGATAGCCATATGTATTTAAGGTGGGTCTGTATCCACGGGTATTCATGTATGGTCCCATTATATTGCGTCACAGAATCTCTTCACATTGTCTGGGAAATATATATACACATTGATTTGTTACGGCTGATTCCCTGAATACTTCATATATGAATATATTAAAGAATCCTTGTTTAAAGAGGTTCGTTGTCACGAAAGAGCTTCGTGCACCTGTTATTTTTTGCTAGTACTTCATCATTATATTTAAAGAAAAACGTGAATTCCCTCTCTGGGTGCTGTTTAACGTTTTCAATTTAGGATAAAAGTAAAAAAAAAAAAGGGGGGGGGGGGTGGAGAGATTCAATTAATCAGACAGAAGTTCTCCTGTGATGTTGGCTATTAAGAAGATTCTAGTTTCTTTTCCGACTTTTGCAAGTCACCTGTATTGGATAATTGACAAATCATGCACATACGTTACCCCCTTACGACATAGTCATCAATAGCGCGTAATAAATATGTAGATAAATTGTGCAGCACCAACAATTAATTCTCATTTATCATAATCAACAAACAATGTTTATACCTGTCTTATAAATACCTTATCGAGGTATCCTATAAGGGGCTAAAGTCTGACCCAAAACGGAATCCGTCCTAAAGACTCCATAACAATGGGATGATACCATTGTTTTAAAAGGAATTATTTGCACACAATATTGACGAGATAGCGTCTTTTGATCTTTAATATTAGAGTCGATCGAGTAATTAAACTGAGACTGAAGTTTTAGGCCTGCTATTAAACTGCACTGTGTAGATCTGTAGGCCATAGAAGACCCCACGTGGTGCCTGACGTGGACTGAGTATGTACAAACACTTGGTCATCGTTGTTGTTTTTGTGGTACAAAGCACTCCTACCATCTGTAAACATATTTATGTCACAATAATGACCCGGGCTCCCTCACCTTTGATGTTTTAGTGTTATACCATCGTTTGTTCTAAGACTGCTAAGTAGATGTATAGATAGATATCTGACTTACAGAAAAACACTTCGCCAACGCCCCCTTTATTTGAACGTCCGGGGCACCACGGCTAATGACCCTCTCCCACCGTTTCCCGTGGCTTTCCTCTTGTCCTCTATGTTGTCATAGGACGGTGACTTAGTTTTAGCAAACTTCCCAAAGACTCTGGTCTGTTTGTAGACTAACAGGGCGATGGCCAAAAATTGATCATAATATTTACAAATATGGAAATGGTATTCACAGAGGTATTGTCGTTAGCTTGTTTTGTATAATTTACCCACCTGGCTCTAATATTTAGTTCTAACTTCCAATCATATATTTTTAGTACTATTTATATGCTTGAAATGAAGGAGTGCTTAATTATAACCTTCTTTTCAGATTGGGGACACACCACAAGAAATCAACTTCTTGACCGCTCTACAGCACATGCTGCGGATAGATCCCGCGGATAAAAATAGTGATATAGTGTGGCAAACGGTAGAGAAGCTTGTGTGTAGAGCCACTCTTGTAGAATCGGAGGAGGATTCCAGTAAACTTATACAATCCTCCATGAGAAAGCGGGAAAAATCTACAGACGGAAAATGTAATTGTTCCTGCCACGAGGGTGAAAGGACACGTGTAATGTCTCCGAGGAGAACGAACAATGTTGCTCTTCCGGGTTTAGCCAACGGAGCGACACCTAGTGACAGTTTACCAAAAGTGGCGTCGCCACCACCCCCTCCACCGCCATGTGCACCAGCCCCGCCCCCTCCCCCGCCATTATTTGGTGCCCCACCTCCACCCCCACCGCCCCCTGGTGCTCCGGGCGCACCGCCACCACCTCCGCCACCTGGTGGCGTAGCGCACATGTTACGATCAAAGCCTCAGGATAAACTACCTCAACAGAACGTTCCTACTCCGAAGACAAAAATGAGGACATTACAATGGCAGAAAATTCCCGCCAACAAAGTGGTGACGGGAAAACCCAACATTTGGTCTACGGCAGGGAAACTCTTTAATGGTTACGTCAGCAAATTTGATTTCGGTGCCATGGATTCTCTATTCAGTGTCAGTGCTCCACAACCAACAGGGAATGAAAAAGTCATAGGAGGAAACGTTTCAGAGAAGAAGAAGAAGGAGCAGACCGAGGTAGGACTTAGAACGATTTCTTCCTGTAGTACATTATGTAATTAAATCATGACTTTGGTATATCTGTTTCCCTTTGATAATAGTGATTTATGTATTTAATTACTGCGATTGAAATCAGATAATCTAATGTCTAAAAAAAAGTGTGCCAATGACATGCAGTTTGCATTCAGTATTGACTGTTGACGCCCATCGGGAAGAAAAGATGCAATTCGATCCTTGTCGCATATGATCTATACACAATGCACATCATTTCTCCATAAATATTCGGCATTTAACCAGAGCAAAGTTTATGAAATGGTATTAATGCCCCACAAGGATAGCTGCATCGTATGTGTCAATCGGTTGTGAAATCATGTTCTGTTTTGAATCTCATCTAAATTGAATATCTATACCCGTTCAAATACTCGTGAAAGTGATGTCCAAAGGAAATGACTATTTTTTGCCCGAAAATCTTTCTGGTTCCCTGCATGCTGCATTGGTCCAAAGAATACTGCACTCGTTCGCCAAAAATATAACATATGCTAGGTCTTTCTTTACAAGATAGCTAGGAGTTTCTCGTTGGTATGTAAATCTTTTGAGATTCTCTAAATTTGATAAAAGAACGAATGGCGAATTATAAAATTTGTAAGTTTCGATTGAAAACAAAACCCAATTTTCATGAAATTTCCGAGCTGTAGAGTTTGCATGGAACTCTGACAGGTGATTCCATATTTACGATAAACGCTTTAGTTTTGAGAGTCTATACATCTTTAGAAACCATGAGCGCCTTTTCACTCGCGCGGGTCAAGTCACGAGAGCAGCCCCGCGAGGGAGGTGGGAAGGAGCTCGTGAACACTCGCATCTATAGATTGTCGATAAAGTTTGGAGAGGTTTTTCCGGCAGGGGGCACAAATCTGCTGTTAAACCATCAAAGGCATGGTATTGTTAAGTGTCTTATCACAGAGATCGTGATCACAGATACCCGGGTAGTGATTATATCTAGCTATACGACATACAAGTCTTGTTCTATCTAACCCCGATTAAAACTTCTGTGTCATATTTGGTTGTTGGAGCGAAATGTCTTATGTCTGAATTAGATACATAGTAATTCTGACACCATTAAGCCTTTCGTAGCGTCTTTGATTATTTTCCAATTCTACCTTCAGTTAAGCACGTAGTCTTGATTTACAATGTCGTAACATCTGAAGATACCTTCATGTCTAAATATGTAAAGTTTGAGTGTCATCAATCGCCCGTGGCACATTAAAAGGAAAATGTCCCACGGTTGTAATTTTGGTAACGGTCATTTCTGGATTTGAATCATTTACTACTTTATAGTTCTGTTTGAACTTCACAAAGGTGGGAGGGAACAATCAGTTAGCTATACAAACACAGAAAATTGCTTTTTCATGGTCAGACGGCCAACTACAGGTGTCTAAGTACAATACACATCTCGAACTTTTGACCTTAATAGACCGTCACATTTTTTGCTTCGTTAATTGAACCCTAATTTGGCTTTAATTGTGAGTCACGCAGGTAAATTCAGCATTTCTCTGTGATTCAAACTACCAATTATCTATTTATCTATGGCAATTTAAGTTAATTTAATCGAAAAGAAGTGCAAGTCATTCGTTGTATGATATTCTTGATGCTGACGAGTCATCTTTCTCAAAAGAATAAATTTTTATCTCCAGTTCTTTTATTTACTGAGTAAAGTCCAACATAAACAAAATCACGACTGAACTGGAAAAGCTATTCATGTAGGATTCTTATTCGTAGAGAATACGAAACTTTACAGCCGAATACGTAGAACATAGTTGTAAATTGGTTAAACATGCCACTTTTAATTTCAGCATCAAAACATTCTAACCTTTGGTTTCGTTTTCTTCTTTATCATAGATCAACCTGTTGGAGGGCAAGAGAAGTCTGAATACCAATATTTTCTTGAAGCAGTTCAGACTTCCAAACGAGGATATAGTCCAGCTGCTGAGAGACGGTGCTAGCGAGAAAATAGGTGCTGAAAAGCTCAGGGGTCTCCTCAAAATCATGCCATATCCGGACGAGGTAAGATGCAAAGTCCGTCACATTCCGCATAGTAAAAACTCGAAAGTTGAAAAAGAAAGTTTAAAGAAGAATTCCACGCGAATTTTACTTTCAAATGTTCGTTTCAGATTGAGATGTTGCGTGGATTTGACGGCGACAGAACAAAATTGGGGTCAGCTGAAAAATTCATGTTGTGTCTGATGGCTTTACCACAGTAAGTTGATTCGGTTAGAATAACTATTTTTTCTATGCAAAAGGCTTAAATGATTTATTCAGAACATTTGAAGCGATTTTCTGATGCTTTTGGACATCGATACATTAATCGTATTATTTTCACAGCTACGGACTTCGTATAGAGGGTTTGTTGGTAAAGGAAGAATTCAATACAGAAATAGAATGGATCAGACCATCTATAGACGCTGTCATCGAAACTGCAAAAGGTAGGCATCTTTTCTTACTTACAACTTATTTTGAATTTTTCTTTCACGAAATTAATGTTTTAAGGTCGACTGACCGGAGTTCTTTTACAAGAAATATTTATTCTTAACTTGTACTCTTTCAGATATAAAGGAGAACAAAGAGCTTCACGAGCTGCTATACCTAGTGCTTTTGGCGGGAAATTATTTGAATGCTGTAAGTTGCATTGAAAACTTATTGGTTTTTACTCATCTTTTGTTAATGAATTCGAAATCCATCCCTATTTTACGCCATTGTCGTGTCATATCACAATATGTTCGTTTTAATACGTTAAGTAGAAAAGTACATATTATTTTATGCAGCAGGGGTCTAAATACTTTGGTGTATTTATTCCCCCTAATACACCTGTAAGGCAGAGACAATTGTTCCATGCACCTCATGTAAGCCGCTGCTAAAGGAAAGCAAACAAAATCCCTATTGTTGAAAAACAGACGCGCAGTTTATGCTTAAGGCCCAAGGAATTGCAAATCTTTAAGACTTTGAAACAAAATTTTTAAATATTATTTTGATGGTCGTGATTTTCTAATGGTATTAGGGACATACCTTCTTGCTTGTTTATTTTGTATGAAAACACTTTGAGATTATTGTAAACTATGCCTCTTTTGGTTAAATTGTAATGTCTGTAGAATTCAAGATTATGGAAATAAGGAGAATTACAGCTAAGGGTGAGATTATAGATAAAATCGTAAATATGAACAAAATGGAAAAAAAAACAAGTCTTGCTAACATAATAAGAATAATTTAGAAACCAAAAATATGTTCAGTTTTATTTTTTTCCAGGGAAACTATGCGGGAGATGCGGCGGGATTCAAACTCTCATCTCTCATCAAACTTACAGAAACACGAGCAAACAAACCGCGCATGAATTTGATGCATTACGTTGTCATGGTAACTAACACTACTTTACTCAATTTCAACATTTTCTCATTCTTTAATTGATGCATGGGTCCTTATAATACAAATTACTTTTCTAAGACATGAGCAGGATTTGTTACCTTTAATTAGTACATAAAGATCCTTTAGATATTTCTTCTCAGGGTAACCAAAAAGCAAATTTTGTAAAAAAAAAAAAAAAAAAAAAAAAAAAAAAAAGAAAAAGAACAAAAGCCGAAGCTCTTACAATTCATATATCTCTTCATAGACTGTTATTTGTTCTTCAAACACACTGGAAAAGTTTGCCCACCCATCTAAGTTTCAATAATAACATGTTTTTGGCCTTAGAGGAATTCGGCATACTTTCTTGTACAAATGAAGTCATTATATGGGGATTTAATCCAACACTTACCCGACCTGTAATTAATTGGATAGGGGTATATTTAGACACCCATCGAGTGGCCTTTTCAAAAAAGTTAAGATATATAATTATATTAGGACAACCTGACAAAAATGTCATTTTCTCTTTGAGTTTACATAAAGGGAGGACCTCTCCGTACTTATGGATTGTGTTTTCTAAAACGTAAAGTAAAACTAACCGCTTCAAAAAAGTTTGATTTATAGACAAATATTTGCCTGTGGATTTTTGCTGAAATGGGTTGGAAATTCAAGTGTTTGAGGTTCCTATTAAAGTATAATTCGGGATGAGAATTTCAGAATTTCGCGATCCTGACCTTTGAAATTGACTCGAGTGTCATTACTTGTTCGTTACAATACTCTACTCCTTACACATATCATTTTCAATATTGTATAGTTCAACAAGAACAGTTCATGATTTAAGTACAATTTAAGAATTCTTGCGAAATTCTTAAATTAATCAGAAAATATCTATGCTTCTGTTTTTCAGCAAGCTGAAGAGAAAAATCCAAGGTTGCTGGAGTTTCCTGATGAAATGAAATTTCTTAAAGATGCAGCGCCGTAAGTTCCAACAAAACCTCATAATAAAGGGATAGATTACCTATATCATTAATACACAATAAACATGTATCATTTGTGTCATTTCTAGTAGCGGATCTAGGGATGGGCGCGAGGGCTAGATCTCCCTTTTGGTTCAAGAAAAACAACATTATCTTGAGCAATTCTTAATTGGCAATGACACTCCCCCTTTCCTAACATAAGAGTTAGAATTCAGAGGTGGAATTTTCATTTCAAAATTTCAGTACCCGCTTCATATGCATACTATAACATGAACATCTTTGTTTTATACAGGGTGTCTGTCGAAAACCTTATATCAGACATCAACAACCTTGCCAACAAACTCAAAAGTCTGTCAGACCAAGTCAAAAATGTCAACACAGAGTTTCAACAGCAGATGAATCAGTTTTTAGGGGTAAGGTGTTCGTTTTATAGTCCTAAAACTGTCAAGATTTAGAAAAGATACTATACGTAGATTTTATTTTGTGAGTGTAGTTTTTTTTAAAGTATAGTACGGTTAGGCATACCAAAAAGTTAATCCTTGACAGAGTTCATTCCTGGCTGTAATTTAAAAATATTTTGAATTATTATAGCAATCTAAATGAGTGACTTAACATTTGACAGAATGCTAATTCCGAGATGGGTGAGTTACAAGAAGACCTGAAAGACGTAGAAAGCCTAAGATTGGAACTGGCTGACTTCTTCTGTGAAGATCCTAAGACTTTCAAACTGGAGGAGGCATTTAAAACCTTACAAACGTTCTGTGACAGATTCAAGAAAGCAATAGAAGTATGTATTTACTTTGTTTCATTATTTATTTTCGATTTTATTTCAATCTACAAGCATGAAATGTCGTTTTATTGGTTTACAATTTGAATGTCTTTTTCACTTTTCGTTTAAAGGAAAATAAAGCTAGAATCAGACAAGAACAGAAGGTGGCCAAGAGGAAAGAGGAGGCTGAACGAAAGAAACGAAATTCAGGTAATTGTCTTGTCTATATTCGATTTTATTTATCATAATGTATCCTATAAACGTAAAATATTTTTAAATCTTGCTAATAGAAATTATTTCGCGGTATATTGAGATAAGTTTTCTTCGTTTTTGCAGTGACAGATATTGACAACAGAGCTCCAGGTGATCAGTCGATGGACCGAGGAGCAGACGATGAGGAATCGTCTATCGTTGATATGTTACTAGCAGACGTCAGGAGTGGATTTGCAAACCGAAAGTTCGGCGAAAGTAACTTTTCTGTGACAAAAGTTAGAAAAGTGAATTTGGATAATAATGATAATGTTACTTCCGGTGCCAGTCAGAAATTCGTTCGTGGTGGTCACGGAAGACGGAGCATGCGTAGAAAGAAACTGGAAGAGGATATTAATGATAATTTTGACTCGGAGAGCACGTGCAGCAGTTTGGAGGACGCAAATGAACGCAGTCGTGAAGTAAGTGGCAACAAAAATAATAAACTGATGGATATACTTACGTCTGAAGACCCGAAGAGGGACGATGATAATTTTGAACGCGTCGGCTCGTTACGAAGAAGGCGACAAGAAAGGAAGGAGAAACGAAATGTTTTGGACGTGCTTGATCGAGAGAGAGCGCCATCACCGAATGTTGAAACATTAAAATCGAGTGACAATGAGAGATCTCGTCCAAAAACTCCGTCTACGCTAGATATACCTACGCATGATGGAGAGGACGATCTACCAGATCAACCACTACGTCGCACGCGAAGTATGTTCGCTCGTCGGCCGCGAACACCACAAGCGGACGAAAATGATAACAAGGAAGCCGATGAAATGGTCGCTCGAATCAAGCGAAAACTGAGTCAGCGAGGTTCGTCAACATCACCCGTTCCAAGCCCGGAAGGCACGAGTCCACGTGTGCGCGATGGCACAACATCCCCATCGCCCGATGACGCACGTGCTCGTTGGCGTTCTGGTATAACTCAAACTATAGATCAAAATAGGAATCTTCAAACTATAGACGAAAGTCAAAGACTAGAAACTCCTACGAGGGAGTTAATCGAGAAAGCAGAGTCTGTGCAGGACAAATCTCAAACAGAGTCTTCAATAGAACGAAGTCGGACTCAAATGGCCCGACGATTTAGTAATAGAAACACTATGGATCCCGAAGATTTGAGGAAAATGTTAGAATCAGTAGGCGAAAATAAGAACGACTCAAATCTGAAGGACGTAGACTCAGATAATCTTAAAGTATCAGTATCGGTTAAAACACAGTTAAATCGTAGATGGCATAGTGACTTAGGTAAAAACGATATCGACCAGGTACTGAAAGCTATAGAGGACTCTGAGGCAGGGAAAGAGAAACCGACGAGGATGCAGCCTCAAGCCACTGTACAGGCTCAAATGTCCGATGCTTCTAGTAATGACATGCGATCTGCTGACGAGGCAACGAATTCGGGAGGTGAAACCGAAGCACTGAAAGCAAAACGTAAAATACGAAAACAACGATCGAATCTGTCTCTAGACGACGTGAAGCAGGCGCTACATTCAATGTCAAAACCGACCATGGACGGGACCGGTGATCAGCCCATAGCAACCGTCACTGCTACTACAACGCCTACACAGCCGTCACCGGAACCACCCGAACTTCCCCCGCGACGATCGCGATCTACTAGCGAAGCAGACGACAGGAAAACTCCAGAGAAAGAACTAAAACCGAAACGCGAAAAGAAAGAATCGGCCAACATGAGCAAAGCTGCGAAATTGGCTGCAAAACGCAGGTTTAGACATGAACGATTTGGTGACAAGGATAGACCGTTAGATATCTCAAACGGAAGATGGAAAAGTGATGTTCAGAAAGAGGAAATTGATGAAGCTTTGAAAGACTTAAAAGGAGGTATGAGCAGGTCAAAGTCTTACGATGAATCCGTGGCTAGGCGGGCAATGGATGAAAATGGCGAATTTTCTGTCGTGCCGATAAACAGTGATATTGATAAGAAATCATTCCGAAAGAGTGCAGGAAGACTGGATTCTGATGGTAGACGTAATGGACATTATTTCCCTGGCAGCGATAGTGATGGAGACATACATCCCGATGGTACTTCTTCTCCGCGAAGACCATCGAGTTCAAAAAGCGATAGTCCGAAAAGTTCTAGTCGTCTGTCTATCAAATCAACGAGTACATCCACAGAGACACTGAGGTGCGATACTCCTCACAGTGACGGAGAATCCTCGAGTCCTGAACAGAGACGAAGGAACTCCACGACCAAAAGTCAGGAAATTCTTAGTAATACCGGATTTAATTCACGCCCTGTGTCTATAAATATAGACGACAACACCCCTCCCGTTGCCCCTCCCAGACAGAGGCGTGCAAATAGTGCTCTTGATAAATCTGAAATAGACGTTGCCGTCACAATGCATAAAATGCGGGAGGCACACGATGAGGACGAATCGCCCATGTCTTTGATAAGGGACTGGAAAAAGAAACGTAGTCAAAAACGGATCAGTCAATATGACAATGTATCGGACCAGGAAAATCCCGTATCGCCTAGACTAGTCAAACAATCCAATGATTCTTTCACGTTTGAGCATCATGGATCTCTAAGTCCACGTGGACACGGTATACCGATAATACATAAATCGGAGGGAAGCGGCGATTCGTCTATCAAGAACGAAATCGGCTCGCGTTGCAGTTACGCAAGCAGCAGTGATAGTGCGCGGGACGAAGGATTTGAGACCATGTCCGGTACGGTATCACAGCGTACGTCACTTAGCAGTACGCTAGAATCAGAACTCACTCCTACTTTGCCGCGTAAAATTGAAATGATGAAACAAAATAGGAATGAACGACATCCACAAGAAATCATTGTGGCAAATGTTCATAAACAATCAGAGCTGGACGCTCGCAAACAGAGAACGGAGTCGTGGACGGAAACGGTCGTCACAATTCACAATTCTCCTATGGATTCATCAATGGATTTTGCCGTGTCTCCTGACAGTGGGCTGGAAACGTCAAAGGAAGACGTGTGGAGCGAAAATATGGACTTAGAAAAGACAGTAACGATAACTCCTGCTAGTCCGCCTCTGTCGCCTACAAATATGGCTCCCCTGGCGGAGCCCGAGAACTCTGAAAGTGTTAGTATGTCCAAAAAGAGTGTTCCGAGTTACATGCGAGGTACCGCTAGCAGCTCAACGAAAACAGGACGACCGAGCTCGGCTGGTTCTAACTCTAGCAAAAGACAATCCACGGGGAGAACAACTCACAAATCCAATCTTACGAAATCAAATCATACTGAATCAAACACAAGTATTGTGTCGTCTGCAAGCGCTGCGTCCGAGAGTAGCAATACTCCAAATGTGAATAAGAATAAGATAACTCCAAAACGTAAATCAACACCCGGCTCCACGCTCACTACTTCACGTTCAACTACACCACGCCCTCCTTCCCGCCCGACTACGCCAGCTCATACACCCACATCACGACCCACTACACCCGCATCGCACTTCAGCCCCCGTTCTACCACGACTCGTCCCTCATCAACAACACCAGAGCGGGGTTTCTCACGAACCCAGTCGTTACGCTTACCTAGTAAAACACGCACATCTCTTGGATCATCCGTACCGGAGCGAAAAACAACACCGAACAAAACCACGCAAGTATCAAGCTCGCCGTCACAAAATACAAACTCGTCTGCTAATACAAGTAAACCCAGACGATCATTCATGTCTCCTACTGCGTCATCACAAGCCAGAGTGGACAGTCCCCCTCCGCCATCTCCCCCTCCTCGTACAACATCAGCAGCGAATAAGCCGGCTATCAAACCTGCTTCTGTGTCTACAATGAAACACACAACGGGGCCCAGACAAACTACGTCATCCATGACAAAAGCGTCGCCTTCCCACAAAACTCCGTCACCATCGACGACTACGCCTTCGACAAAAACAACTCCGGCGCCAAAACCACCGTCAGTTTCAAACACAGCGGCAGCAGCTCGAGCAAAGTCTTCAAGCGTCACAAAATCAACTACAGCATCACCGCTCAGTCGACATGGTAGTTTACGGCTACCAAAACGAACTCCTACAGAAATTGCGAAAGGTGTGTTTCCTGTTGCAGATAAACAAACTGATAGTAAAGTTAAATCATTCATGAACAAAATAAGTGGGAATAGAATTAAACCCGAATCGCCAACGAAAGTTTCAAAACTTGATCATGGAAAACTGGATACCGTCGAAGAGCAATCTCAAGCCGAGGAAACGGCAGCCGCTAACGACAAACCTTCATCTCTCCTGAAGAGAATCGTTACTAAGACAACCACTCGCAAATCAGTGGATGTCAACAAAAAAGACGGACTAGATAAAAAGAAAGTCGTGAAGAAATGAGATGTTTAAAATATTCTACAAACTTTCACCAAGAACTGTGATATGCATTGGTTTAGGCTCAAACCTAACCGTATCATGTGCCAAATGTAACGTGCGTTCCCAAACGCAAAGACGACCATGATCGAATGGTGATATGCGCATACCGGTGGCGCATTCCTGTAGTTCCGGTCGAGCAACACGTGGGCAGAAGTCAAACTTAGTGCTATGATTCCAAATGAGGAATAAGCTACATACGATGTTCATTAATGTGAGTCATTGGATTGAAATGATATCTCCTTGATATTCTCTGTAGATTGAAGTAGGTGGATGAACATTTTATACCTTATTTATTTACCTCAAGCTGGGCTTTAGGTATTTTTACTTATGAATGTTATTTATTATAAGTAATTCGTTTTACTAGTTGAAAATCCCTAATGTCAAGACTTGCTATATGGATATTTCCATCTCTGTTGTCATTCAGAGATATTATTTTGCATTTATACTTCCAAATGCACATTTTATGCATAACTGGTAGTAATAATTTTTATCTGTGATGTATTGTCATTACTTTAAATTCAAGTCGTGCTTCCAAGACATTCTCGTTTTAATATTTTCATATCTCTATATAAAGATTTATGTATTATGTTTATTTTGTCATCGTTATCGATTCACTAACAAAATGCAACAATTTTGTAACGTTTTATTTTCTTCCGGCTTAACTTTAAATGACTTTAAAGAAGATTTAAACGTTATAATGTAATGTGCTTTAAAATGGATTTATCAATTATTTAATATAATGTCAGATTGAAGTCGTTCATGTCACCACTCACTTTACCTAACAAAAGATTCATTATTGTCATTAACGTAAATCTCCCTATATGATACTGCTTCACACTAAATATTTGCTGTTATATGGTTAAATCTAATACAGAATAAAATGAAACTTATACTTAAAGGTGTATTGTTGTTTGCTATGTCTGGATGATGATGATGATGATGATGATGATGATGATGATGATGATGATGATGATGATAGGACACAATTCAACCTAACTGTGTACAAATACAAAACCTTTAATGAGTATAAAACTGATTTTCATCTTTGTCGTAGGAATAGCGTCGTAATATGAGCTCTCTTGACCTTCAGATTTGTCAACTGACAGTATAACAATTGTTTTACACGAAAACAACATTGTATGCAAGGGAATACATGATGATTTGCACTGTTTTACGTAATTAAATTAGCTAGTATTCACCGCACGTTCGAAAACTGGGGCGTATAGGCAAAACCTCTGTATACCACCACGATGAAATTTGCATCTCTTGGGATAAAGACAGAACATGCACAAAAAGTGTACATAATAAATACTTTTGTGTGAAATTCACGCTGAATGAGAACGCTGGATTTCTTTGTGAAAATTCAGTCCTTCGTATACTTGTAAAGTTCCTCGTCCAATGAACAGGTTTTGTGCTTGCCAAAAGGCCATAAAATACAGCAATATTATTATATAATATGCAAACTATGTGTAATAATTCATATTTTGAATTAATTCATCATTCATAAAGTAGTGAAATTTCCATACATCAAAGTGTGCTTGAAAAGGGCATAATGGAGTGTAGAATTTGCAGGTCTTTGATAAGGGTCTAGCTAGCATCTGTACCATCGCTTTGGTCCCATGAGTCACCGACTTGTTTACTTGTCATTGCTTTCATATGGAAATCATCGTCTTGTTAATACGATCTGCAAGTCATCCTCCTAACCATGATTATATGAACTCCGCTGTCTTATTATCACATCATTTCTAGTCCCAATGTTAAATCATCACCTCTTTTATAGGGTTTTAAGACCTCGTTCTCCCATTGGGTCCGTATTATTAGAGAGGGCTTTCATTTAAAGACCGTCGGTAGAAACTGCATGATGTTATAAACATTTCATGACTCTCTTTCTCTAATTTTAGTTCATAAAACATTGAAATTTAATTCAAAAGACTTAATTAAAAGAAAATTAGTAAAACGACAATCGGATTAGCTTTTGAAACATGCAACTTGATTATCATTTATGAATGTTTACAACTACTTTTTGATAACGTAAAAATAATTATATTTATGCATAAGAAGTGCATCGCATCGGTTACAGATGAAGAAACTGAATTGCAAATACACAGAAACTTTGTTCGAAATTATATGTATATTTTATTTTGTAAAATATATTGGTTGCACTGGATGCACCACCGATCGTGATAGGATTTGTACAATTCTGCAATGGTACACAATAATTATGAAACTTAATTATATCTTTTCATATATAATAACGCAACGCAGATGGTTTAAATTTAAGGTAAAAATGACTGAATATGAAATATACGTTAAAATTACAGGTGTGTTGGTAACAATGCGGCCTTGACGACTCCACGTAATATACGTGACTATCGTGTCACCTTCTGTAAACTCCGTGACATTTACATTGACATTTCTAAAAAAATCACCGAATATTAATTTGTGGGCAAGGAATAGGACAGATTTTGTAATGAAATATCCAAAGCTTCTAGAATTATGTACATGCGCAGACAAGGGTTTAAAATATTGAAACCGCACATAGAAGGATTAACTTTGCGGGATAAATGAATATGTAAAACGAAGATTTTTTTCCTTTCAAAACTATTCAGGTTTTGGTCAGTATGGAATAATACTCTCGTCGGTATATCAATTTCATTTTTGAAATAAACAAGGAAAATGTTGACTAGTTATAAAGGCTGTTTTAGTGATAAACTTGTATTTCATTTTTAATCGATTTTCCAATTTAATTCTATTAAAAATACTACATTTATTCCAAGCAAGAGATCAGAATTCGTAAAGTGACATTTATATTTTCAAAAGCAAAAATGTTTATATCATGCCGTCGCAAATTGACAAAACGAAGAATACAGTTGGAACAATAGCTGAATTTGGAAATTCGTCGGTTAACTTTCTCTTTCTCTTCTTATGAAATTTTATATTAACAGCTTGTTGATAGTGGCTATTATTTCTGGTACCAACTGCTTATTCTTTGAGACGGCTACACCTGTTGTCATATGTACGATTAAACGTGTATCATTCCTTTCTCAAAGAATTGCCACAATTATGCTCAATCCTGACAGTATGGAAATTAGCTAAAACGTCCCAAAACCATATTCTAGAGTCACGACTTGTTTAACTGTTTCATGACTTTTTGAAAAAAAATATGTGCAAAGTACGAAACCCTGTGTCAGAAGATGCCAAGATCTTTGAAAAGAAGAAGAAGAAGAAGAAGAAGAATAGCATGCAACAACCTTTAAAAATACCATGGATAAATTGTCAAAATTTATATCTTCTTTCAACTTTAATCTAAATTCAAACTACATGTATAACGAGAAGTTGAAAGGTTTCTACGTTGCTAAACTATTTGGAACAACACAGGCTCTGCAACTGTTACATTGTAGCACTTGATTCAGTTCAGATGAAGGACAATGTCCCAAAATAAGTCCTTAACACGGAAACATCAGGAAAAAAAACGTGAATATAAAGCAATGAGTAATGGTCGACTTAGGATAGTCAGCCGCAAAATTACTGGAAAGTTGTGTAGTTATCCGGAATACATGCAGAAACTCCTCCCATTTGACCACAAAGACAGCGTCTAAAAGTATATCTTCGCTGTATTTCGACGCCTAAATATAAGACAATTTGAAGGACAACTGCATGAATGCGAAAAATACATTTCTTTTGCAAATTATTGATTTATATCCATCCCTTTACCTTAATTATGTTTCGGGGATACCCTTTTCCGAAATAATGGAGCTTTCTTTAAATAATTCATGAACAACTTTTTTGAAACGCAGCCACCTTGCTGAAACCTTAAAATTTGCCGATCATTTCGATAGTTTTCGCATGCTCTCCCACAATAAACATTTGACAAAGGAAAATTATTTCACATAATAAATATAATATGTCGAAGTTTTGTTTGAAAAATCAATTATAATCGTGTGAGCAACCTATATGTGACATATTGAACCCCAATTTGTGAATGAAGTGTCAAATATTTCCGATCGCATTTTTCACATTTTATGGTCCTTTGCACCAAGGCAAACTGCCCGCACCTATGGGATCGAATTAAAACATTATTATAAATGTTTGGACCATTAAGTTAATTTGTATTAAGGCATTAACACAATGGACTCACGCATTTGCGGGTTTTTTCAAAGTCATCGCCTTTCTGAATGGATGAACACGACTCGTAAATTATCAACAAGTACTTGACCTGATGAACAGATGAATGGGACTTTTTGTGAAAACGCATCCGATTATCATTACCTTAAACATAACTGTGGCTCCCCTCTACCGTATACATAATTCAATCTACATCGTTTTTTTTTTAACTGTCGGGATTGTCCGTGTGAGAAAAAAATATAGCGCATGCATTTTTTTTTTCTATGTACAACAATCAGACATCTTCCTTATTCATAATCACTATTTTGTTTATTCTATAATCTCTTGTAAATCAATCTGAGTTATAACAATTTTGATTCCTTTTGGGGATCTTAATCAGATCATTTATGGTTTCACAAGTAGCACATAGAATATAGGAAATTATATTTTTTTTGAATTGGTCGCACCAAACTCTTCAGTGTGGGAGATGTAAAAATTCAGATACCTGTCACCATGCAGCCTTAGGGTTGAATTTGCTCGTATCCCGGTGTACGATAGACAGATAGTCTAACTGTGGGGGTGGTGGGGCGTTTCCAGTGGTTGAAACTAACATAAGTGTAACAACCACGTACCGAATTTTGACATCAATTCCTCTTACAAAACATTGTGCACAAGTATGCCTTAATCCGAAAGTAACGTAAAAACTAATCCCGTTTATTGGGCGTCAGACGTTGAGAAACGTTCAATCAACATTTGCTATCGTAACACCCACTGATTAACAGACACTTATAGTATAAATCATATTTTCAAATCTGTCAATATAATATCGTTATTTCAATTTGTCTGTCACCATTTTCCGCCAAAAAAAAAAAATAATAATAATAAATAAATAAAAAAAAAATAAATAAATAAAAAAAAAAAAAAAAAAAAAAATAAATGAAATAACTCATAGTTCCTGGGAAATTCATAAAGTCAAATTGGTCTCACTCAGTTTATGTGCTGTCATCTTTGTTAAGTAGTGTCTATTTTGATTGTTTGTTGGTGTATTCGGTGTTGGTATCTAAGGACGCATCTTTTGTTTGTTGAGGTTGTTTTGTCTGTTGATCGTTGTTTGTCATAATCATGCGGGTGTGTTCCACTGTGGTCAGTGTATGGTGGTCTTGCTAAAAATGGTTTCCTAATTCTAGTACAAAGCAAAGCCAAGTCAAAATATGCGGTAACTTGAAACCTTACAGATGCTAGAACCGTTCAAATGTACAGGTCTGTATTTGCGACTCAAACGATTTGTTAGGACTTAGAGCGATTGTGTCGATTCTAAACCTTTCCTTTGTCATGGTCATGATGAGAATAGAGTTTAATCTATATTTCCTGAGGAATTCATTCTTTAGTTGATGGGGGTAAAATTGCTTGTTTAATATTGCATATTTCAGCTTTCACTCGTGAAAACATTTTTAGATTTTTCGAATAAACATTTTAAGAGATTTCAAACGTGATAAATACCGTGTTACTAGATGACCAAGTCCTTTGTTCAGGTGCGAGATTGTCCATATCTTTTTTTGTTGTTGACTATACAACCAATTTCCTATATATTTACCATGGGACCCCGCCTTAACGCTTGTCCCGCCACATAAAACTATCTACTACCCCTTTGTATTTGACGACCCAAGAGCGATTTCTATCAATCCCATTCTGTCGTGAAAATTTTCTGAACTGGGGTGTGTCGTGTTTGTTATTCAGTCTAAGATAATATATTCCATTATCTTTGTGAAATACATGTAGTTACCTTCCGTGAGAAAACATGTAAATCATTTTTGAGGGAAACAAATCTGAAGTGTTAAAAAATGTCCATAAACATGAATGCACGTACATTTATATTCTTCTTGCTCATGTGTGATAATAGATGGTGAGATAGAATAGAAGTCGATATTTATTCAGTAAACATATGGTATATGTAGCCTTGAAATTAAAAAAAGGAGGAAAATGAATGAAAACAACTATAAAAAACATATAGTTTGATATTTCTTATATTATTGTTACATGGTAAGTGACACGACTTTCTGACCCCCTTATAAAGAGAGGGATTCCTTAGAGCGTCTCATGAAAATACGGCTAGGCCACCAAGAGACTCGAGAGACACTTGTAAATGCCTTGGGTCCAATAGGTTTCAATAGGAAATTTAGACACTGTCATAAACGCCGCTCTTGTTTCAAAAATAAATGTTGAAGGCGTTCAAACTCATCGTGGACTAGGGGCTCTTAGATCTTTATATCATGGTGGCTGCAAAGAGATTTGCAAGAAAGGCGGGGATCTCCAACAAGACTATTGCAGCACCCACAGCAAAACACCGAAACACTCCAAGCGAAAACACAGAGTAGACATACACAACAAGAGACACAAGAGGGTCAAGGAACACCAAACACGACATCAAAACACCAAACACAAAATAAAAACATACATAAAACAACGAGACGAAGGGGCAATCGGTGCCGACTTACTAGTAGGACGGCCATCTGCCAGGTTAGTAGCAAATAGAGTAATTATCCGGATTGCGTGCACACAATCCTCCTACTTTTCCGATCATCCAAAGAACGCACAATATTTGTGTATAATAACCTGGGCAAGAAACACAAGAAATGTTGTCGTGGCACCACCTACGATAGCTTCAATATTTCGCCCGTCTCGCACGTTATTTTTATTTGATATTTTTGTGCGTGAGACACACACACACATCCTCGCACCAACTAACACACACAAATAACGAAATATAAATAACATGTGAGAAGCAGAATTCAGAGTAGCAGTATACTGTCACTGCCTGGAACTATACATGATCTGTCCATACAGCAGGAAAAACATTTTATTATTCCGAATGCCGATGATCTGGTCAAGACATACTGGTAATTTATTTTGTTTCATCCTTTGTTGGGAAAGGGAGATGTTCATTCTCAACGATACTTTGAGGGGATACTCGCTGTCTTTTTGTGGTTGACTAAATGATTTGACAGCCTGTTTTCGGTTGTTTTTCTTGTATGTATATGCTCTTTACTGTTACTTTCTTCAACATACCGCACATTTATAACACGACACATCTTTCAGCATATTGCTTCATATCTCTAGAAAATCAAAGCAGCTGTGACGAGTTCAAAGAACCCATGACTATTTTACAGTCGACCTGCTCGGTGTGTCAATGCAATGGTTTGCGACTCGATTCACTTTTTTTGACGGGTGGCCGGGGGCTTTAAGCCTTCCAAATAATAAATGATCGTCGTTTATCTCTCATAATTTGTGTATTGCAGGAGACAAAAACTCATGGTCCGGAAATAATTCGGTTCATCTCGTGTGCCGGTATATCATTACGTTATCCGATAGCATCACTTAAAAAGTGAAGTAAGTCACATGGAAAATCGCCTTTCATGTTTTAACAGATAAAATACTTTGTGTCCTTCCCTGATATCAGCAATGTCAACCTACCCTTGGGAAACAATGTGTTTTTTTCTCATAAATTCCGCTCAGTCATTCAAAATTAAATAGGATACTAAACATAAATATCAGGGTAACATCTAAATATACACACTTTCATTGTCATTTTCTAATAGTACATAGTGACCTTGCAATTATCTTGTGAACAACAGAAAATGAGTTTTTGCCTCAAACAAGTGCAAATTAGCGTGCATGTCCTAGGCTTCAAAGACTATTTACATATAATTGGTGAAACTTTGGTGTATCACATTTCCTCCATTCATGTACACTTCTCAGTAAGGTTTGGTCACACTATATCGTGGATACTATGTATAGAGATACCAACATTTATGTTGACATACTAGTCTAAACTTACATGAAGCTAAACACGCCAGACTTGGTCCAAGGAAGGCGTCAATCCACAAGAGTTACACCATAATGAACTAGAACTGCCCTAAAATGACGAATTATATCACCACATCATATATTTTCCAAAACAGCACATTTAATATATTATTCACCACTTGGACACTTTGATTGGTGGAAAAGGTGAGGAGGGTCAGTTCAAGCTCATGATTACCTTGATAACCTTTACCTTGGGTCAAGGTATGACACACCCTAGTGCAATTCTATCAAATATTGAAATCCATGCAGTAGGGAAGAAGTTATGCCCAAGACAGGGTTTTACCCAGTCTATTATGACCTTGTCTTTTGTTCAAGGTCATGACTTACCCTTATGTCCCAAGTACCAATTCGAAATTCATGCAGAGGGGAAAGATTCATGCCACGCACTAGATTTTACCCAAAGTCCATTAATAACGTTGGCCTTGATTCAAGGTCATGATAGAAACTCGAGTCCTAGGTAAAAATTCTCTAAAATAATCCATGAAGAGCAGTAGAGAGGAAATAGTTGTTAAGGTATTCGTTGTACAAATAAATATCAAGTGTATTATATAGTAAGAATCATTAAATATTTTTACCTAAATATACCTTATACAACATAAAACATGGTTTCTATCATCAAAGGTCAACATGCCAACCTTCGCTCAATCCACGGAAACTATCGAGACATTGCCGAAGATTACCGAGATAATTTTAACACTGTTTAAATGGACGAGATGTCCGCGAGATCTCCATTTGTACACTGGATACGTTAACCAGACAACTTTGGTGGACTGCTGGACGGGATGATTCCTGCTATTACCTCTAAACTTCGTTTGCGGGGGTCTAATAACTAATGATACGCTCTTCTACTCTCCTCACACAAAGAAAGCACAAGATAATGGGAGGGAACGGTTTCCTTGTAATCAGCTTTCATCCAGTTCCTTTAATTTGATATTGCCACTGTGAGTCAAACTTCTAGAGAAAATTACATCAATTTAATAACCACTGACTATTTTAGAGTTGACCACGAAACCAATTTGACTTTTTCTGTTGACATAGCAATTCGTTGCTTTTAATCTGAAAACTGCAGAGCTTGTGCATTTTGTCCACAAGGTTTTTACTAATCCATTAAGTTGTGACCTTGACCTCTGACCTTGAAATCTATAAGGTTCTTCCACCTGTCAGGGTAATACTTTGATCCAAGTACATGTATAGTTCTTAGCTCTTTATTCTGTCTACAAGTAGACAGTGATGGTCAAGTGGTGCCATAACATTAAGTCTGTCTGAGAATGGGCATATCAAATGCTGTAGTATTTAGGGACATCCATACAAAATAGACACACTGTCATCTTGGGACACCCAAGTTACCAAACAATTTTTCAAAAGCTAGTGAAAAGAGAGATAACTCAGCTACAAATATCCCACTTCATAAATGTAATGAGAAAATAAAATGTTCAGTTGATTTTCTCCTTTTATTGTCAGTTATCTTAAAATCAATAGTAATTCTCCATTACCTGACTGCTTCGACAGAATCAACAAGGAAAACAGATCATATGCATATACTGTGTGTATAAAATGTTTATCACTCTGGGACAATTGGAGTTCTGTAAGGGTACTCTACAAATACTAACCAAGATAGTGTGTTGTTTCATCATAACTACATATATAATTCACACAGAGAGCACTTTAAATTATAATAACTTATGATTATGCATTGTTATCTATGGCCACAACTAAAGTTAGATGTACTTAAGATATTTGTTATGAAAAAAACAAAGATTTGCAGATATTGGTTTCAAGAAAATCTGTTGAGATAACTATTCTAATTCTTTCTGAGGCTGTAATAAATCAAAAGTGTAATTATTTTCTAACTGCAAGCAATACAAATATTCTGTAAAAGTAATGTCTCACTTTACAGGACATTTTCAGCAGAAAGTAAATTAAACAAAATAAAGCCTGTGTTTGTGAAACACGAATGCCCCCGGTGGCATCTTTGTTAGTATGAACACTATTTTCTGTTGAGTACATGTATGTGAGGTCACTGGGTTAAAAGGTCAAAGGTCAAGGTCACGAGGTCAAAAATTTTGGTATCAATGGAAAGGTCTTGTCACAAGGAATACACATGTGATATATGAAAGCCCTATCACTTCCCATTCAAAAGTTATGCCCAATGTTAAAGTTTTTGAAAAGTAGGTCAAAGGTCAAGGTCAAGGTCACGAGGTCAAAAATTTTGGTATCAATGGAAAGGTCTTGTCACAAGGAATACACATGTGATATATGAAAGCCCTATCACTTCCCATTCAAAAGTTATGCCCAATGTTAAAGTTTTTGAAAAGTAGGTCAAAGGTCAAGGTCAAGGTCACGAGGTCAAAAATTTTGGTATCAATGGAAAGGTCTTGTCACAAGGAATACACATGTGAAATATGAAAGCCCTATCACTTCCCATTCAAAAGTTATGCCCAATGTTAAAGTTTTTGAAAAGTAGGTCAAAGGTCAAGGTCAAGGTCACGAGGTCAAAAATTTTGGTATCAATGGAAAGGTCTTGTCACAAGGAATACACATGTGAAATATGAAAGCCCTATCACTTCCCATTCAAAAGTTATGCCCAATGTTAAAGTTTTTGAAAAGTAGGTCAAAGGTCAAGGTCAAGGTCACGAGGTCAAAAATTTTGGTATCAATGGAAAGGTCTTGTCACAAGGAATACACATGTGAAATATGAAAGCCCTATCACTTCCCATTCAAAAGTTATGTCCAATGTTAAAGTTTTTCGGACAAACAGACAGACAAACAGACAAACAGACAAACAGACGGACAGGCCAAAAACTATATGCCCCCGAATCTTTGATTCCGGGGGCATAAAAATTGAAAAGTAGTCTCTGAAATAAAGAGGTTTTTTTGAATTTTGGATGGACAGACAGACCAACAGTGTTATAGTTTTAGTGAAAACTGTTGACAACAAGGTCATGCTTTGAACATACTGAATACTTATAGCTCACCTGGCTTTGCTAGTAGGGGACATGTTAATTTTAAAGTAAGAAAACATTTGTTATGAGGACATTATCATACAAAATGTATGAAGAGTCACCAGCTGTGATAAACCATATTATATAACAGATAGTTATTTCTGCAGTGAAAGTATTAACAGGATGGTAAAGTTTGTTCTGGGATAAATCTAACAGCATAAATCGTAACAAACAAGCCTTCACATCTACATTACACTTCAACATTATTGGTAAATAGGACTAGAATTATAATCTCATGTAGACAATTGATAAGGAATGTGGATTAGCCATTCCACTAAATGACACCCATTTTGCTATCTATCTGATACATAGGATTTTAGTGTCTGGTGTTATATGAATTTGCTTGGTATAACAAATCCAAGCATGACATTACATGTAGTAAAATACAACCTGGCTTATGGTATGATAATGACATGTGGTGTTGCACACCAAAAATGAAAGCACACATACAACATGTACATGTATATACTCAAATGATTAATAAAACAATGAAGTACTTGCTACTGCCAATTTTTTTTTCAACTTTGATCCTTTTTTTCTAAAACCAGTCTAATTCTTTAACATATAAATTTTGTGTCTGTTATCTCACTCAAATACAAAGTAAAAAAACATTTTTCCCACGAAATTTCACATAACATTCTCCTGAAACATTTATGAAGACCTAAATTTCTTGTAAACAATAAATGGTTACTAATACTTAATAATATTATATTGATTTTTATGGATTATGTTTAAAAAGAAAAGAATTTAACAAACAAAGAATGAAAAATTTAAAATACATGTTCTTGGTAACTAATAGGGGAAATTCATTAATACATTTTTTGTAAGTGCTATTACAATTGTTTTCCTTTCTCAATCTCAGAAAATTTTCCACCAATTATAAAGCATCATCAATGCATAATGCAAAATCAGAAAAAGGTTGTTTGTTTCTTTCGTTAATCTCATGATTTCAACAAAGTAAAACAAGCAATAAATGGCACAGGAATGTTGCATACAAAAACAGCGTATAAAACGAACGCAGTAAAAAAAGTTTATCCGTTAGAATCGGTTTTCTTCATGTTATTGCTGAGACTGTTTTCGGAGTTTCCTGTTATGTGTGCGGCCAGGTCCATAAACTTAGCAGCATAGTCTATACTGCTCTCATTCATCATACTCTGTATGGAGTAATCAACCTGTAAACACAAGATATAAGATTCAGAATCCTTCAGATGGAATTGAACACTCTCTATTTTTGGTAAAATCAATTGATGGAATGTAATGTATTCCTTTTCAATGTTTGTTTTGTTAAACAAGTACTGAGGTGGGCATAGGAATCCCATACAGGGATAGTGTATTCTTGTAGGAAGTCATACGTAACTTGTACTTCAGTTAAACGGATGACACAGGCAACAATCATCTTGCAGATATGTGGATAAGTTACAACTTGCCTCTTCTTGTAGAGCACTCATAATCCTAAATAACCACAGTGTGAAACAGGCCTAGGGCAAAATTTAGTAGAAAGGCCAAATATCTTGTCAAAATATAAAAATAATTTCCAAGTAAGTTTGTTTAACTAAACAAATCTACATAGTTTGATTGGTCAACTGATCTTTCCAAATAAAAATTACTAGCGGTGGTCATGACTCTAACTCATTTAATGCTGGGGAACAAATATTTTTGGATGCATTATACAATGTATATAAAATTTTGTGGATTTTAACTGCTTATACTTTATTTCTATTTCACTTCGGAATTACTTTGCGTATGGAGTTGATATTTTCATATACATGTATATGCACAACCAATGTAATTCCCCAAGATGAAACTAATGTAAGGAACGTGCTTGTATTTCGCATATAGAGAATAAATGTCATAATTTGTGTTTTGTTACGGGTATGCAACACACAGCAAGTGCATTTATCACATGAAATGTGCTAACGCGCATTACATGTACGATAAATGCACTTGCTGTGTGTTGCATACCCGTAACAAAACACAAATTAAGACACTTATTCTCTATATGCGATGAACTCAGTGTGCGAAATTAACGATGGACCGATAGACAATGTCTATAGTTATTCTGGTCGGTCTATAGAGATCACAAACTCGGTAGACCGACTTGTCTATACGAAATCTGACCCGAGTGACGAGTCATGTAAATGTTTGCTCTTGGCACAGCAATAGCTTAGCAAGAGCAGGTAAGGCCATATAAAATTGATCGGTCGTTTCTCAGATACCGCCGCCGATGAGAATTTTTTATTTCAACTGCAGAAGAAAAATAAACCCTCTCTGTGTCATTTTCAATCGTTACTTATAAAAGAAGTTAAATTATCCAAAAGGTACCCGATAAATATTTAAGTATAATCACAGCACGTTCCATATTTACGGTAACGTTAGGACGCCTTCTGTTCAATATTTTACACGTGAATGGATGTAAATATTTTTACATGGCCTAAATCCAGCCTATTTATACTACCAATGATTATTTAAGCACCTGTAAAACCTTGATGTGTTGTAGTACATGTACTTCCGTTTTTTATCGTCCTTTCGTCATCTAAAGTCGGTCGCGATGTCGTTCTTTGACCGGTTGAAATATGTTGAAGGTGCACACCCGGGCACGAAATGAAACCCGGCATGTGCTAGTTCTAGTGATGAATCGGATATTGACAGTGAATCTGACAGGGAAAATCAAATAGAACAATTTCAACAAAATGAACTTGAAAATGAAAATCCCATCACACAAATTGTCTACCAAATTGAGAGAGAATATAACTAAATGAACGGCAGATGATTTTAGCAAATAAAATGCAATAAAATTCTGATTTCTGTGCCTTTTTATTTCGGTCTATAGGAAAATGCTGAGGTCTATAGGAACTGAAATTACTGCGGACCAAATGTCTATAGGACTTAAAACTTAGTTTCGCACACTGTGAACTACATGTATATTGAATAATTTCTGGGGTTTGGAAATTGTAATAGACAATTTTCATATTACTACTAGACTTGCATTTAAGACGCTCTCAAACCTGACATCACAACTTTTGAAATTATTTCTTATTATGATGTCATAGATCTGTTTCAACGCCACAGTAGAAAGTTACAACAAATGTTGTGATGTCGAATTTAGACCTGTATAAAATTAAAGTCTACTGTGGAAACATGAAAATTGTCTTTCAATAATGGATTTTTCAGTGTGCATTTTCTTATCTCACAAACTTATTTCAGAATTGCTGGTTCAATTTGACAGCTTATTGGAGTAAGAACAATGGTTTGTAGCATCATATATTTTGTGAAAAACCGCTTCGCTACGCTTCATGGTTTTACACATTTTGTGATACAACAAATTAAAGTTCATGCTCCGACAAATTGTCAAAGTTGAACATTCAATTCTGAAATATGTTTGTGAGATATGAACATGCACACTTAAAAATCTATCATTAAACCTTAAAGTTTTATTGACCAAAGATCTTTGCAGTTTTGAAGAGAGGATGGCAAAATACAAGATTGGATAAAATATACTTTTTTTAAAGTAATGACAATCCAGTGAGAACTTACATCAAGTCTTCCCATGATGGAATCCCTGGAGCTCTCGGAGAAAAGCGGTGTTACTTGTTGCGTGTTAATTGGGATAGTCGCAGGAATCTCCCTCATTAAAGTAGATGTCACATGTTTTACAGGTGAATCAGATAACAGGTTCATAAAACTAAGCTCTGGATTCTCCTAAAATAAGATGTCAAAACATACATTTCTTTCCTACAATAACTTAATCTCAAATTTTAATACAAACCACGTTTTTTAAACACTTTGAATATACTGTACATTACAACTTACGAATCTAAATTGGAAACAAACATACCAGGTTTCATTGTGATAGCTTGAGATACATACATGTACATGTGCTTTGTTATGATCCAGAAACTAAGAATTTAACCTTTGGACCCACAATTCAATACAGCACATCTTTGACTCATTGGGAGTAGATACATGATATTTTCATTACTGTATCTCCAAATCAAAAGACTTTCAGTCAAGAAACCAATTGTCAATGCCCAGTTTGCCTGTCTGTAGGCAATCTCCACATCTAATTAAGTGCTGACTTTTTGCAACTTTTGTTTTGCCAAACATGTTCAGCTGATATTTGTAGCTGACATATGTATCTGCATTTTGACATCCATCATAAAACTTGGTAAATAGTCTAATGGAAGGAAGAGCATTTCTCATACTGGCTTGAAATTCTCATACTGGTGTTGCAATTTATGGAATTCTTAGATGATCATCAATAATTAAAGAATAAGAGTTCCTCCATTCTAATGCCTACTCCTGACAAAGCTTCATACTGTAGAAGTTTTGGGTTGAATTACTGACCTCTCCATTAAGCCACTGATGGGTGGTGTCATGACCATCACTAGTTACAGGTTTAGCTGTAGGTGTATTCAGTAAACTGTCTGTTCCCAAGCCTGGGGTCTCATCCTTGGGGTTCAGTAATGCTATAATAATCAAAATTACATACATTTACTACAGGTACATGTACCTCATAATAAATTTCTCATAGATTTTATGTTTTCATTTCTATCAAATTTGATTCCGCCACAATTAATACATGTATTTGTCAAACACATGTTGATGTACAATTCCTAATTGCAATTGTCCTGCACAGGATATAAAAGGTGAAGGAGAGGATTCCAATCTTGTTCCCAATTGTTGAAATTAATTTTTTCCCCAGCTAATTCTATTAACTTTACAATGCTGAAACCATTGTTCTCAAAGTTAATGATGTCTGAGTGCTGCATGCAAAACAATACTATGATGGACCATTTGATTATGTTGAATGATAAGCACTTACTGTTGGCGCAGTTCACTTCAGTAATTGAAAAACTGAAGTTTTGTCTGCTTTATCGGCAAATGTTCTGATTAAAATTTATATATGGGGATAGATCTCAAAACTAACGGTGTGGCAAGTAAAATGTTTATTCATTCACAGTGAAAGAAAATAGTTTAGATAGGGAGTTTTCTATTTTAATTTTAGCATGACGTCGAGGATGTTTAACATCGAGTTTATGGAAAATGTCAACAATAAAATTAACATTGAAAAATCCCCATATAAAACTATTTTCTTTCACTATGAGTATTGGTTGTAAGGACAAAGTGTTCGAGAGTTCGAGATTTTTACCCCAATATGAATTTCAATCAGAAAATATTTCGACAAAACAAAACTTTAATTTTCTGACTTTTGAAGTGAGCTTAGCAGACAGTAATTGATCCTTTCTGTCTTACCTGAAAATGTATTACTACTGCCTAAAGCTAAGTCAATCAAACGGTCTGATGATTCAGCTGCAACGAAGAAAATGTCAAAATGATTTATCAGTAACTAGTATATCAATTTATCATTCATAAGCAAATGCAGCGAGGGTGTTTGTCAAGATAAGAAATTACTTTTTTGTTTTGATTTTGAAAAGAGAACTCTATTTTTTAAATCTGGACCTTGCACCATTAACTAAGAATTTACTTAAGTCTAAATTTCAAATATTTTATCTCATTATAATATTGATGATGACTTGATATTACTTACAGATTTTTTTTCTATTCTCTGAGTAGAATAGAATGAATGAACTCACTATTTCAATTTTTGACCGATTTGTTATATATCACATTCTGAGAATTTGACATTTGTAAGTTCCTAGGTTATGGTGCCAGGCCCAGAAGTCCATTCATTTGAACATATATATCAGGTAGTAAAATAACTGCTTCCTATATTAGAAGAATAAGTGCTATGGTACCTAATCAGTATACATGTAATTACTTACCTATGACACCGGTAGCCAGGGGGAGATTTGACAGGGAGATATCCAGGATAGAGCTTATGTTAGGTGGGGATACAGTAGATGATGTAGGAGTAGGTGCTGGGGTATAGTTCTCTATGGACAATGGGTTTTCTACCCCATGTTGTGGGACTTCAACAGAAATAGGATTCAGCAACTGCAAATTAAAAGATAAAAAAAAATCATTTTACAAACTCACATGTATACATACATGTACATTGTACAAAATAAGTTTGAAATGAAATCACTCTCACACAAATCCAAGTTAATTACATGCCAAATGAATATTTCAAATATTTCCCCAATCATATCAGTGTGTATTGATATTAATATTACATTGCTACATGTAATCTGCAGAAATGAAGATAAAGCATGTGTATTATCCCCTCACAACAACATACTGTAAACGGGTTTAATTTTGCGGTGTTAAAAGTTCGCGGTTTTCTGAATGTAGCCAATTGCGGTGGTTTTAATTTTGCGGTATCGAAAGTTGCAGAAGAAAAAACTTAAACACTTTTGATACATGTATGAAAATTTTGTCATACTAACAGACGTGTAATTTGATTGTTGTTTATAGTAACAAGTGTTTCTCGTGGTAATTAATGACAAACACGTAGTAATTAGTGATAATTACATAAAAAAGATTAAATTTGAATTGAAGTGGAGTATCAATAAGTAAATTGAAACTAATTAACTGCGTCCATTTCACTATGCGTTTCATCTTCCTTTTTATGCAAAAAATATTGGTATGATAATAGAAGCATTGTAAGTTATATTGTTGATACCTTTTAATGTACAAACTATTTTAGCAACTTACAGGAAAAGCATGAACGATTCAGCTGTACATGTACAATAGCTTTCATACATGTACATCTGAAGCATATGAACATATTTTCCTCTATGATTTGTTTTGACTGTTATACACATTTATTGCGGGGGTTTAATATTCGCGGAAAATTCGAAAACCTCAAACATAGCGAAATTAAAACCACCGCAATCATTTCCCCGTTTACAGTAACTTATATGATGTTCACAAGCTACATATTTGTCCATTTGATCTTGAAAATCAATGAGGTTTATCCTCTTCCTATGGAGAACATAAGAAGAAAGTTTGAAGATTCTAATGATAGTAATATGATTGCTTTGTGTTATGTGCAATATAATTCAAGGGGACAAAAATACTAGGGATGATATTTTGTTTGTTGTACTCTTAATACTGTGTATTCAATGATAAACAGCTCTCACTTCATTCATTAATTCATTGACCAAAAGTAATTTGGAAAAATCATTCCAAGGAATGCATGTGTCGCCTGCAAAACATAGCAACACTCATGAATCACTTTTATAGGGTGTGAATCCAAGTGTGACAGACAGACGGACAAAAGACAAAGTGATCCCTAAGTGTCGCTATGCTTCGCAAAAATAAGGCTGACAATATCTACCTGAGTTACTGAGCTGGCAGATGATGTATAAGGCTGACAATATCTACCTGAGTTGATGTGCTGGCAGATGATGTTTAAGGCTGACAATATCTACAATGTACCTGAGTTACTGTGCTTGCAGATGATGTATAAGGCTGACATTATCTACCTGAGTTGCTGTGCTGACAGATGATGTATAAGGCTGACATTATCTACCTGAGTTACTGCGCCGGTAGATGATGTATAAAGCTGACAATATCTACCTGAGTTACTGTGCTGGTAGATGATGTAAAAGGATGACAATATCTACCTGAGTTACTGTGCTGGTAGATGATGTTCAGGTCTGACAATATATACAATGTACCTGAGTTACTGTGCTGGTAGATGATGTATAAGGCTGACAATATCTACCTGAGTTACTGTGCTGGTAGATGATGTATAAGGCTGACAATATCTACCCAAGTTACTGTGCTGGTAGATGATGTATAAGAATGACAATATCTACCCGAGTAACTGTGCTGGAAGATGGTGTATACGGCTGACAATATCTACCTGAATTATTGTGCTGGTAGATGGTGTATAAGGCTGACAATTTATCACGCCTCAGACAAAAATTTTGGAATCTGATTGGTCAGATCATGGTCACATGTCGCCGTAAAAAAAGCCGTATCAGGCTTGTAAATCCGTATCGGGCGACTAGTTTATTATGACGTCAACTTGACGTCGTATCATGCCGACGTAGCAAAACAAGATGGCGTCGACCAAGAGATTTGGGCAGACTTCATCGACAGAAATTGACGGAAAAAGACTTAAAGTTAATTCATAGGTAGATTTCTTATAAACAATATCAAAAAATAACAATAACAATTGTTTTCAATGATTGATACGCTTAAAGGGAAGACATTTGAGTGAATTGTATGATACAGAGACCCCCACACATACATTTAGAGGTCTTCGACGTGATAAATTCGTTACACGGTTAGTTAGTGACCTGATACGGAAAAATACATGGTGTGAAAAGGAAACCTGTATTGGGCTCGGCTGTCGCCTCGCCCGATAAGGGTTTTCTTTTCACACCATGTATTTTTCCGTATCAGGTCACTAACAAACCGTGTAACTAATAATCTACCTGAGTTACTGTGCTGGTAGATGAAGTATAAGGCTGACAATATCTACCAGAGTTACTGTGCTGGTAGATGATGTACATGTATAAGGCTGACAATATCTACCAGAGTTACTGTGCTGGTAGATGATGTATAAGGCTGACAATATCTACCTGAGTTACTGTGCTGGTAGATGATGTATAATGCTGACAATATCTACCTGAGTTACTGTGCTGGTAGATGATGTATAAGGCTGACAATATCTACCTGAGTTACTGTGCTGGTAGATGATGTATAATGCTGACAATATCTACCTGATTTACTGTGCTGGTAGATGATGTATAATGCTGACAATATCTTCCTGAGTTACTGTGCTGGTAGATGATGTATAAGGCTGACAATATCTACCCGAGTTACTGTGCTGGTAGATGATGTATAATGCTGACAATATCTACCTGAGTTACTGTGCTGGTAGATGATGTATAATGCTGACAATATCTACCTGAGTTACTGTACTGGTAGATGATGTATAAGGCTGACAATATCTACCTGAATTATTGTGCTGGTAGATGGTGTATAAGGCTGACAATTTATCACGCCTCAGACAAAAATTTTGGAATCTGATTGGTCAGATCATGGTCACATGTCGCCGTAAAAAAAGCCGTATCAGGCTTGTAAATCCGTATCGGGCGACTAGTTTATTATGACGTCAACTTGACGTCGTATCATGCCGACGTAGCAAAACAAGATGGCGTCGACCAAGAGATTTGGGCAGACTTCATCGACAGAAATTGACGGAAAAAGACTTAAAGTTAATTCATAGGTAGATTTCTTATAAACAATATCAAAAAATAACAATAACAATTGTTTTCAATGATTGATACGCTTAAAGGGAAGACATTTGAGTGAATTGTATGATACAGAGACCCCCACACATACATTTAGAGGTCTTCGACGTGATAAATTCGTTACACGGTTAGTTAGTGACCTGATACGGAAAAATACATGGTGTGAAAAGGAAACCTGTATTGGGCTCGGCTGTCGCCTCGCCCGATAAGGGTTTTCTTTTCACACCATGTATTTTTCCGTATCAGGTCACTAACAAACCGTGTAACTAATAATCTACCTGAGTTACTGTGCTGGTAGATGAAGTATAAGGCTGACAATATCTACCAGAGTTACTGTGCTGGTAGATGATGTACATGTATAAGGCTGACAATATCTACCAGAGTTACTGTGCTGGTAGATGATGTATAAGGCTGACAATATCTACCTGAGTTACTGTGCTGGTAGATGATGTATAATGCTGACAATATCTACCTGAGTTACTGTGCTGGTAGATGATGTATAAGGCTGACAATATCTACCTGAGTTACTGTGCTGGTAGATGATGTATAATGCTGACAATATCTACCTGATTTACTGTGCTGGTAGATGATGTATAATGCTGACAATATCTTCCTGAGTTACTGTGCTGGTAGATGATGTATAAGGCTGACAATATCTACCTGAGTTACTGTGCTGGTAGATGATGTATAATGCTGACAATATCTACCTGAGTTACTGTGCTGGTAGATGATGTATAATGCTGACAATATCTACCTGAGTTACTGTACTGGTAGATGATGTATAAGGCTGACAATATCTACCTGAGTTACTGTGCTGGTAGATGATGTATAATGCTGACATTATATCTACCTGAGTTACTGTGCTGGTAGATGATGTTTAATGCTGACAATATCTACCTGAGTTACTGTGCTGGTAGATGATGTATAAGGCTGACAATATCTACCTGAGTTACTGTGCTGGTAGATGATGTATAATGCTGACAATATCTACCTGAGTTACTGTGCTGGTAGATGGTGTATCTTGTGATACATGTAAAGCTGCTGACTTAGTTGATCTGGATGGAGTAAGAGGAGTCTGAGACGTGGAGGGAGGGGATCCTGGTTGTACATTCAGCTGTACTAAAGTTCCTCCTGGGATACCTGAATATAGACATGTTATTTATGAACACTGCTGAATTCAAAGCGTATCTTTTTTTTCTTGCAAACATTGTCTTGTTGCATGTTATCTTTCCATTTCTAAATATACATGTATATGTTCCTTCCACTGGATCTAAACACGTTTTTAGTGTTGTAGTCACTTGTACCTTTTTGTCCTTAATGTATACTAATATAAATGTACATGAATATTTGATTGACAAAGACATTTTTGTGGTCCTATGGGTTAAATGGATTACTAGTGCCATCGTTTCAAGTCAGAAAGTTTTACCTGTAGTGTGAATACCAGGCTGTAAGTTGATGGGTGGGGGCATGGGACCATTCTGTAGATTAATTGGGACTGTTGTCATGTGAGGAGCATGTGTGGGTATCGGCCTCATTATTGTTAACATCTGAGGATCTACAGACTTCGGTAAAATGTTCCGCTGCAGTGGTTTTCTCATGTTGTTACGGATTTTTCTGATTCCCTTTGACTGGGTCTGAAAAAAAGCACATGTATTGAACATAAAAATAGCAATCCAAGGAATGCTTGTGTCTCCTGCGAAGCGGTTTGATTTTTATTCTAGAAAGTTGATCAAAATTATTGGTATCAGTAGAAAAGTCTTGTCAAATGAAATTCATTTGAAATATCAGACCTCTTAATTACAAATTAAAAGAAAAGAGTGTCATCATCTAGGTCAAGGTCACTATGTAAAAATTGGTAACAAAAAGGTCTCATCATAAGAAATATCAAAGACCTATCACCTACCAATTAAAAGATATATACAACCTTAGAAAAGAAGGTCAAATTGCTAGGTCAAGGTCAAAAGGTAAGAAATTATAGTATGTGTAGAATGGCATTGTTACAAGGAAAATAGATGTGAAATATCAAAGCCCTATTACCTACCAATCAAAAGATATAGCCAATATTACTTTTCTTGAAAGTAGATCAAATATCTAGATCAAGGTCAAAAGGTCAAAAATTATGGTCTGTGTAGAAAAGGTCTTGTCACAAGGAATACACATGTGAAATGCCAAAGCCCTATCACTTACCAATCAAAAGATATAGCCATTTTTAATTTTTTTGAAAAGTAGGTCAAATATGTAGGTCAAGGTCAATAGGTAAAAAATTATGGTATGTGTAGGAAGGTCTTGTCACAAGGAATACACATGTGAAATATCAAAGCCCTATCACTTACCAATCAAAAGATATAGTGAATCTTATCTTTTTTTTCAAAAGTAGGTCAAATATCGAGGTCAAGGTCACAAGGTCAAAAATTGTGGTATGTGTAGAAAAGTCTTGCCACAAGGATTGCACATGTGAAATATCAAAGTCCAAACACTTACCAATCAAAAGATATAGATATTCTTAATTTTTTTGAAAAGTAGGTCGATTATGTAGGTCAAGGTCACTAGGTCAAAAATTATGGTATGTGTAGGAAGATCTTGTCACAAGGAATACACATGTGAAATATCAAAGCCCTATCACTTACCAATCAAAAGTTATGGGCTGTGACACCCAAAGTGTGACAGACAGACAGACGGACGAATGGACAACGGACAAAGTGATCCCTAAGTGTCGCTATGCTTCGCAGGCGACACAAAAAGGAGGATGTGTATGTCTAGGACTATGTTTTTAATAGCAGCTATCTATGCATTTAAAATACATGTAAGTAATACTCAAAGCAAGGTTAAGGTCACAAAGTCAAAGCCCTAGGTAAAAACTTGGTACTAAAATGAAGATGAATCAATTTTCACGGAAGGTATTATAGCATTGGGTTTAAACGACATTTTCAAAATACTCACTGGGAACAGATTATTATGATTAATGATCTGCCTGCTTGCCATGGTATGGGGCGTTTTGGTCTGTAAGAAAGCAGGACTACACACAGGCACTCTAAACACGGGGTCCCTCTCCTGACTAGTACTCTACAATAGAAAGTCATACATGTTTAATTTCTTACATGAGAATGTCTGTAAAACCAGAGGACATCTGTAAAATCCATACCGCAATACATGTACATGTATATGATAAAGTCATTTGGACATTCTTAGAGTTAGAAAATGTATTTCTTGAACATCGGATAGAATGATTTCTGTTTTCAGCAGTACAGGAAAATTGATCTGGCACTGGTGATTGTTGCCTAAAGATGTCAAAGACAACTTGACGTTCGTTATTTCCCGTGCACATACATTTAGCATGATGTTACGTCATTCTGATAAACGTAAACAAGAGGAACTTTAAGGTTTCAATGTGCAAGAATAATAATGAAGCATCACAAATGAAGTCCTGAAAATATCATCCTCGGGTGGGATAGATCAACTGGGCTAATGCCTCAGTAAGGACTTAATGATCAATCCCATCCTAAACTTACATTTTTTTCTATTAGGTACTCAAAGTGGTGCTAGATTCTATTAATACTACAAGCATCATACATGTACATGTATATATTGAAATTAACAAAATTTTAATGTATTCCATCTTCTCGAGACAAGTGTATGTAATACCTTACTCCCCCTTGTCAGATGTCATACACAAAACTGTGTCTCCGGTGAGTGATGTAGTGGAGACTTATCAGGCCAAAAATTCGTATAAATTACTAGCAATTTAAGTGCTTGTTAATTTGTTTGAATGATTTTACTCCCAAAATTGCTTCTATATGAAAGTATAATATAATATGGACTCTGATCTTGTCATTTATACTCTCCATTACGACACTCACCGGAGACGTAGTTTTATGTATGACATCCGACAAGGGGGAGTAAGGTATATCATACACTTGTCTCGAGAAGATGAATGTATTCATAAGTTGAAACTTTCCAGGTGTCCCATAAATACAAGACCATTTTTAAATCGACGCTGAATTTGCAAATGGTCTCATGAGACCAGATTCATAATAAATAGAAATACATGTACTTATAAAAGCAATCCACAAAATCAGTATTAGCCTAAAAACCATTCTAGGGCATTTCTCAAAATTGAGCACTTCATTGTCAGAATCAATACTCATTAATTACTTCAGTTTTTGCAGTTTGAGTTCCTGCATCCACCATGCGGTCAGACCCTCCAGACTTGGATAATAAAGGACTGCGACCTCCTGACCTCTGACCTTTACTGGACCCCTTTCCTCTGGCCTTCAGACTTCCACATGCACGACATGGAGAAAACGCAATGCTCCCACCCTGTAATGAATTATAGCCATTAGCCTAACGTAGTACTGAGATAAAACATACATTTTTGTTTTTTATCGATAATTTTCATTTTTACATGTATATGCGTGCCTTTTACTTTAAATCATGGAAACTACACATAATTTGGAAAATTTCCAGGAGAATTTAATCTTAAACAAATTGGAACTTACGAAAATTTCTAAAATGATCAAGGTGTGTGAATTTCATCTTACCTTTGTGGAAATATCTGTGAACTCAATATTAGCCAGATTACAAAGCCTCCTTAGCACATTGCTTAAGTTTGTCACCAACAATGCTGTTTTGTCCTGCACCCAGTCGTACTCAAGACGTAATTTTTCATCTTTACCAAACATCAGATACAGCTCGGCAAGAGTCAAATTACAAGCATCCGATTTCTCCTCCGTAATTCCGTTTTCTAAAATAGCAATGGTTCTACGAGTCTCCAGCACTTCCATGTCCTGGCTACTATCGGATAATCTCTCAGAAGAAACATGTCTCTCTTCAATTTCTATATTTTGTGGAGGATTTTTTGATCCACTGGGACTAGACATTAGTTTTACCCTATCATTTCCTCTATGATTAGTGTCAATAAACATCTCAATAGTTCTGCCCCCTGCGGATTCCTCATCCTCCTTACTAGTGGAAAATGGGGCATCAGGGAACATGGCATTTTCACCGTCTAACATAGCACTAACATCAACAGATGGGGGATTGCTAAACACTTCTGTCTTTACAGAGTTACCCTCCCTGCCACCTTTGGCAGAGTGGGGAGAGTCAAATATCACAGGGGGCGCTTCTTCAGACGTATCACATGTACAGGCTTTGACATCACTTTTCTTCCCTTTTACAGGCGGTGATTCTGTAAAACAGTCAAAATAGTTGTGAAATGCCATCATGATTCTGTATGATATACATGTATGTAGGTTAAAAATAAAATAGTTGTGAAATTTCATCAAACAAATTAAAAAAACTGTGGGTCTTCTACCTTACTCCCTATCTTTCCATAAGGTATTGATTTGTAACAGTTCTCATAAATTTCTCCATCACTTAAGGAATTTTCTACCAATTATTGTTGCTCAAGGTTAATCATCTTAAAACTACATGTACAATAAGTAATACAGGAAATACATGCAAGTACAACACATGATTACATGTACATGTATAAGAACAGTACACATACATGTACATGTATATGATTCCTTCTTGATAAAATCAATGGTAAATGTACATAAATCTGTCTATGCGTATGATAAATGACTTTTGCAAATTAATCTTTAATGAAGAATTTGCTTCGATCGGAATGAAACTAAAACCTAATCTGGTTCATTATGAGTTCAGTTAAATAACTTCAATAACAGCGAAAAAGTCTATGAAACTTACATATTGTAAATGTGATGGACACACAGATGAATGGAGTGGAATCTATCAGTCCCTCTTCACTCGTAGGGAACTAAAAGGATTACACATGATCCCTAAATGATATATACATAACTGTCAAAATATCTATGTGGACAACATTAAAGTCTTTGACACTTACCTGTCACTGTAGCCTTATAGTTGTTAAGGGCCAAATTCAGCTTTTGTTCCTTTATACATTCCAGTGTGACAGGAGTGATGTCAAGGTCTCGATGGGGAAACACAGTCAACACTTTTGTCATGTCATCTGTGGTACCAACCATATTCTCCTTCTGAACGTTATTGTTAAGACAAATAAGTTATAACATCATAGTTCAATTATGTAATATGTAACAATTCTTTTTAGTACTAGCTAATTGACATGTATTAAATCTAAAAAAAAAAGAGACAAATTTTGCAGCATGTTCCTTTAGCTTTTATACATCGTTATGTCATGAGCGTTTTCATGCAAAATGAAAACATGTTCCAATCAATAGTTTCATCTCCAGGAATTACATTGGTTGTGAACATACATGTACAATGTAAATGTATGTATCTTTCCATTTCAGCTCAATATCAAAAAGTTTAAAGCAGAGAAGCATGTATTATTAACGCTAACCTCCTTGTACAACAGATATTTATTCAAATCCTCCATCTTAAATCTCAAGAGGAAGCAGAAATTATACATGTAAGTTTGAAGGATACAACTTTTAAACGATGTGACTTCCACTTGTTGTGAAGATACTTTAACACAGAAGAGAGTGTTCTATCGGACCTAAGCATCATTCTGATACGAGGATTATGTGCTGTCTCTTGTACAGTGGCCCAGGCTTCATTTGACTTAGGCGTCATCTCTATGTGAATCTTTGTTGGGACTTTTACTGATGGCTCTGGCTTTTGATCTTGAAAAAGGAAAAGAAGATCAGTACATCTTCTTGTTTGAATATATCTTTACATATACATGTATGTACTTTAGAGCTGTATAAATGGAGAAAAAAGCATTTACATGTGAAAGCAAACAATCCATCAAGCAGATAATGAGCTTTAAGCAACTCAGTACATGTTCATTTCAAAATAAGGTATTGTACTTCTAGTCCTCTACCATACTGCTACATGTATCTGTACAATGAACATCAGCATAATTTCAAAACTATTTTTGAAGGTAAAAATCTTATCAAACTTTTACCTTTTCTATAAATGTTCATGTACAAGTATTTGTTTTCAATGTGTTAAACAAATTGACATTTTATCATAGATTTGATTACTCACCAACATTATTCACTTTCTTCAGAGCATTGCATACTGGAGTCTTTATTCTACAATGACAAGTCAGAGATGAAAACAGATTGTGACGAAAAATGTTGAAAATGAAGGAGAATGGAGTGTTTAAATGGGGAATTTGAACCGTTTCTATTACAGAAATATCGCTTTAAAAGGAAGAAATCTGCACATTGGCAGAAAATTCTGCTTTACTCCATAAAATCATATCAATATAGACTTTTCTAGTCAAAATAGGTGTACAAGCTACCTTTACATGTATATGATACAGAAAGCACAAACGAAACAGTACATTAACACCCAAATTAGTACGTACTAATTTGGGTGTTAATGTACTGTTTCGTTTGTGCTTTCTGTTTACATGCATTTTCATACTGCATTACCCTCAGGGCAATCCACCCATTAGTACATAAGGTAAATCCTGAAAGCCGTCAACTATCGATTGATCACCAGTACGATACGATAGACCCTTGCCATCAAAATTACATTTTTGTGAAGTTGAGATGGTGTAGTGGATAGCGTGCCGTACTCGTGATTGCCAGGTGGAAGGTGCTGTAGGTAGTGGGTTCAAATCCCTGGCAGGGAAGAATAGGTAAATAGGGTACCTTGTTATATACGATATTCTTGTGCTTTGTATATGTATATTTTGAATAGAGCATGCGTCTTGTGATCTCACATGACACTAGCTGTTGATTCTATTAGTCGACCCCACATTCACACCAAAAAGACATTGGACCCCTCCTTACCTTTATTCTGGTGATATTAGTCTATTTAATCTTTCTTTGCTCCTCAATGTTCAAATCCGTAAACAAAATGAGCAAAAACTTACGGTCATCAAATAGGCATGGGAAAGTGACAATTATTCAATTTCTTGGTTGCCTGAATGAAATGTTGGTTGTATGAATGTCAATTACAAACCCTGTTACATACCTTTGAGTTTTTCCTCGGACTTTCACAGTTGTGTATCTAAAATAAAGCAAGTTTTAAATCTATATGTAATGATCTTTTTTCCATTATAATTATTGGGGTATGTAACACATAAATTGTAGCAACAACTCCCCCCCCCCTTTTTTTTGTCTCAAACAGACATGTAAATTATTTCATATTTTGATGTAAGAATCGCCTTACCCTTTGTAGACTAATTCTTTCAGTTTTGTACCATCCTTTTCAGACAGAATGCCTGAAATAAAAATCGATACATGTAGATGGACCATAAAGTTAAGAAAGCACTTTGACAGATAATTCTAGTCATTTAGATGATGGAAGCATTTGATTTACCTGTACAGCTATACCAAAGAAAGTTGATCTCTTAGTAAGGTTCTAGTACATGTATGTCTACAAGGATTTTCTATTATTGCCAGATATGACCTTGACCACTGACCTTGAAAATACATGTACTTTCATGGACCCATACTCTCACATACATGTATTGGTGGTGTCATTATCTCCATTCGGCAACAAGTTGTGTAAGAGGATAATATACATTGTACATTCACAGTTAACTGCCTTCTGTTCAATTCTGGAGACAGCATAATTGAATGGATGCAGAACAGACACAGATTTCACTGCATGTCCCCATAATATTAAATGATAATATAATATCCATCCCATACCTTTGTTGATTTTTTTCCTCAAAGCTCCATAATTTATGAGTCCATATAGCTCTTGAGTTTCTTTTTTCATATCTGAAATGTTCATTGTTATTAATTGATAAAAATTTACACAAGAATTCATTTATAATGATAACAAAATACACCAGCTAATTGAAACATATACATGACTCTACTTGTTACAATGCTATTCTGAGTAAATCTATTTTCGCATTAAAGATATGATATAACTCAGTTATCTAACATGGTAATCTTAAACATGTAGACAATGTACATGTACAAATTTCAAAAGCTAGCAAATTAGGCAAAATTCATAATAGAATTTTAGTCCTGTGCTTTGAAAATAAACTTTTTTTCAAAATCTAGTTTGAAGAAAAATGAACAATTCTGTTGCTAAAGAAATATTGTTGGAGTGATACATGTAAAGATACATGTAAATAGAATTATTCAATGTATCATCTCGTGTGACCATTCAGCCCATGGGCAAGTGGACAAACTTAACGTTTTTATCCTCAACATTGAGGTTTCTTTCTTATCTCCTAATTCTAAGACAGAGTTTTGATTTATTCTGAGGAATCAAGCACTCGATTTGCTAAATACATGTATGCCCACATTTCAACATACTGGTAACCTTTAAAATGTTGCAGTGAAGGTGTACAAAACCTATCTTTCTCTACATATAATTTTTAATGGGCAAGTGATTTTAAGCGTTTGGCAAGTAAATTTTATGTCCTGAGTTGCCCATGGCAAGCAGATTTTGAAAATAAGTCTAGACCCATGCAAGCTTTTCTTTCGATTCTTGATCCAGGCTGATGGGTCCATTGTATATGATGTCACAGGTTTAACATTTAAACAAGCTTATTATCCACCACACTGTGTATAAAAGTCAGGTCATTTTGTGCTTATGAGGATTACGGGAAAACTATTCTCCAAACGCAGACAGGGATAGTAGAAATGCTGAGAAAAGATTTTCCTGCCTGTATAGGGTAAGACAGGGGAAAGATAACACTTTCACATGCACTTCAATGCCAAATGTGAAATCAAAGATTAGATGATTGCTGTGTTGGTCAATCAAATTGTGAAAAATATGAAAAATTCAATTAGGGACACAGAAATCCAACCCTCCTGTCCAGGATTTGCCTTAATCCACGACAAGGCTTGCCTCGTCATATTCTATTAATCAATCAGTCCTCACCATCTGTAAAGTCCAGATATTTGGATATCTTATGCCAGGTCCTGTAGTACAGATGCCGTACTTGGTCCTTGTTTTTTATCAGTTCAGCAGCCACTCTCTTCCTCTTGCTTTTTGATGCAATCCAGTTCTGAATTGCATCAAAGTCCTTTCCATGCTGTAATGCAAATTATCGCAAGTAGAGAAAAGTAATTCATGTGTTTGCTGCAGATCAGAATTTACATTGACAAACAGCACGTTGGGCACTTTACAGTCATGTAGGACCAGGGCCCAGTTTCACAAAAGTTCTTACGAAAATTTTCATCAATTTTCGTAACTTTCATCCTTTAATAAATGGTTCAAAATATTTTCTAGTTAGATTGTATCATGTTTTCTTATATCATTTCTAAATACTTGATATAAATTCAAAAACAAAACTTCTCAAATCTATGTCAGTTAGTAGAACTGAGCAATCAAAAGTTACGAAAATTCCTGCAATTTTTCGTAAGTATTTTTGTGAAACAGGCTGCAGCAGATACTTTGTAGGCCTATTTATTTTTATAGACTGTTTTTGTTTATAGAAACAATGAATTTTAATGTTTAAGTCAGATGTAAAATGAAAGAGTATTGTTATAATAATATAAACAAATCTACTACAAAATGGATTTTAAGATATAAATAGAAAAGGTTCAATATACAGCAATATGCATACCGGTATCATATCATGATACAAATCACATTTATTCAAATACATTTGTATTTGGTATTGCAATATATTGGTAGTCTGATGGAGAGAATGGTGGAAAATGTATGGCAAAAATTCTTTTGGACTGACAAAAGTTTGAAGTTCTTTTCATGGTTGAGACTAACAAAATTTCTGAAAATAGATTTCGACATCTCTGTAGATGCACTGTAACACCCCTACCATAAGCATAGGATGCATTATACATGAACATGTACCTCAAATAGCGCTTCAAAAAAAGCATCTTTGTCTTGAGTGCTCCAAAGTTCCCACTGCCGCTTGGTTTTAGGTTCAGGTGTGTTGACTTTGTTTTCCTTTGGAGCTAAAAAAGTATGCGATACATTATATAAATATTCAACCACACAAGAACTGATGCATTTTAAAAGGTTAGTTGTTAAAGGTAGTTGTTGCTACATGTATTCCTATTATTCAACCTACATGCATGTATACAGTACAGATATTTTCTCCTTCATGTGAAAATATAATGAAATCATTACAAATTTCTTTTAGATCATGTAAATGCTTTTCTTACTTAATGTCTATATCCATCGAATTTGATGACTACATGTATATAATCATATTATTAAACACTTCGTCAAATAACAATTCTCTTCTATGACACGGATGCCTAAACCATCTGGAGCAATTGCATGTAAGATTTAATTTGTTACCCTATTTTGTTGAAAAACTGTATCAAAATTCAAATCTCCTGAATGAAACATCATAGTGGTTTCGATTCACGATACGTATGCATATAACTTTCCGACATAAAATAGATGTCTGATGTTTATGCTTTGGTATTGAATGTCTACAGTAGATCTATTGATAAAAAAAATAATCTAAAGAATAATGCCACAATGTCTTCATTACCACTCTTTTTAACAGGTGACTCTGGTGGACTGAGGTCCCTCTTTGGTCTTTTGATTACCCTTGATCTGGTGAAAGCCCCAGATCTGGGGACTGCTTGTTGATCCAAGGACGATTCGTTTTTGGCCGACCGTGCAGATTTTGGTGTACAGCAATTTTCTTCCCCTTTTGATGCCCCTTTACTTGTTTGTTTATCGTTAACTACGACATCGGTTCGGTCTACTGGCATCCTGAAAAAATTAGTTTTCATTTAGTGTGACTATCTTTTCCAATCAAACAAAATAATGACAAAATCTGAAGAAGACAGAAGAATATTCAACATGGCTGCCATTTTGTTTCAGCCGTATTCGGTCCACATTTCAGTCGCATTTTTCGCATTAATGCATTGATTTAGAGCATTGTTTACTATTCTGATAAATAAACAATTACTTTTGGAATAACGGAAACTAATTATATGACAAGAATCGTGCTCGTTACACGTAAAACTAATCTGAACAAGAACAACAATAATTTTCCTAAAATAAAATGGCGGTTGTTTGTGTCGGCAGTTTCATTCCTACCGATTCCCTTTCGTTTCCTTCTCATTTCCATCTCCCTGTCCAGAATTCCGTCTTCGTTTTACAGGCATAGATATAATCTTTCGACTGTCATATCTCAAAAGATGAACAGAAGATTAAACGATCACAAATAAACGTAAACGTATCCCTTCGGAAGGATGCCTCTGTGCAAACGAAAGCTTGCCCTCATTTGTTTCGTCATCACAAGAAAAGTTCGGGAAAAGCAACGTTTCTTTTGATAATTAATAAAATTAAAAAGTTGTCATAAAAAAGAGTATGTAGTATGTGTTAAATATGACTGTCTGTAAGTTTGTTGTATTGTTTGAGGCTCTAATTCATGTGTGAGCTTGGAAAAAATTGATTTACAAGAATATCTTAAAAGTAGGTCACATGACAAAATTCATCCAGTTAGAACATAAGTTTTTTCTATAATTTGTAATAACATATTATGCAATGAAAATGGTCAAATATCAAAACTTTATACATCAAATTATCAACATGGGAATATATCTGAAACATCAAACATATTCAGTATCACAAAATTTAAGCCACAAGCATATAATATATAATAATGATTTAGATATCAATTATCATGACCATGAAGTTAAGAAATAACATAAATGAAAAAGAGGAAATCAAAGTTAATTAAAGTTATCAGCTTAGATTTGACTGATACGCTTAGATATAAGTACCTTTTAATTACTTTCTTTATAAGAACTCTACCTTATTCTTAAACGAATTCTTATTCTTGAATTTCTTCAATATTTAGTTGCCTATATGTGCAAGAGAATATGCAAATCATCACTTGTTAACAAAAAGTTTATTTTACTAAAATCGGAACTTGGAGAGCAAGCAAAAACCCTCAATATCAATCTGAATATACACTCTACTTGACGAGTATCCTTCAATTCATGAAAATTACACATGTACACAGCACAAACAACCAATGATTATGACAACAAACTGAGAAGACCATACCATGCACAAAGGGCATCATTGATAGAGTTTGAAATCATGAATTAACCAGTCAAACAAAAGCTTTAGTGATTAGATCATAGAAAAGTAATGTATAGTTTTGTAATTCATTTAAATCCAATCATTATTACCCTGTCAAAACAATATGAAACTAATGTAAACATTACCTCGTGTTACTGTTGACGAAATGTCACTGGCGGGAAGCTAAATAGGGAAACTCCGATTTTGATTGGTTGCTGTCGTCACATGAATGGGAAACACCTTACGGTTCAGTTTGCATAAAAATACACGAAGAAGGTTGAGATGAATAAACATACGTTTATCTGAAGGAATATCAGTTTTGAAAAATAACGATTTAATTATATAAATTCCAAGACATGGCTTGTTTTAAGTCTGAAGAATGCACTATTTTCTTAACAAATGAAGTTCAAAGTTGAAAGGTCAATCTTACATTCTGTTTCACAAATTTTTATCACTGAAAATGGAAAAAAATACACTAATTGCTTTAAACTAAAACATAACACTTCTGAAATTCAATAATAGACACATTAAAAACCATGTTTTTGCTTGTTTACAGGACACATAAAATAAAGATAAAGCATATGACGTCATCGAAATTTTGATTTTCATGACCATTCCACTGCGCATGTCATTTCCTCCATTCCAGCTGCGGCACCGTCTTCAAGTTCGTAAACTCCAAAAACCACCATGACGACCACCGATGTATTTCAGGGAATGTCTTCTGAAGCTAAGCCATCATCCAGGTATGAACTTTTGTTGTTTATCATCGTATGGTCGTGAATAGTTTATGTGCATCAACGAAATCTGAATTAATTTTCGGCGATCGAATTTACTCTGCTGTTTTTTTTTTCAGCTTCAGTGACAGTGGGAACTGGGGAGCTCACAAGCAACCTATTAAATTTTCCATTGAAATTACTTTCTACTGCACAACTATACACACTGAGTTACTGTCCTGTTCACTATATCCAGAGCACCCTGTTTTCCCAGTTTTCTAAAAAATATGATAATGTCATGCATGTGCCATGTCATCTTCCTAAAAGATATCAATTTTATAGTACTCCTTTAGTCGTAACAGAAAATACCATTGTTTTGGCTGTACGTCAATTAAGTTCGTAATAGGACCAAAAATAAAAAGTCCACAGGGATTTTCTATAGTAAAATCACTTAAAATTCGTGAAGTCGGGAGCTTTTATTGCGGTTTGAAGGTAGTTGATAGGGTAAGTTGAAGTTAATTTCCAGTTACGACAAAAGGAGGTCAATTCTCGGAAATTATAATTTATAGGAAAATTCTTCAGATGACCGAATGAATCGCCAAAACAGGGTGCTCTGGATTTAATGAACAGGACAGTAATAAGTCTGAAATAGCTTTACTACAACTGTCCAAAATACCTTACCAAGACAGGCCTTTTACAGGTCCGGGATTATTCCAGAAATGACTATAATAGCTACAGTCCGTGCTGCTCACTTCAGAAAGTGGATAAACACGATTTTGATAACTTTGTCATGCAAAAATTAAGATAAATGTATATCACTGAATAGATCTCGCTTAGTCGTAAATTTTGGTATATGTTACATGGTCGAGGGTTCATGCAATCAAATTATACAGACAATAATATATTTTAGATGGGACGTCTGATTTAAGCCTGACGTCACCGAGTTTAACATTGAGCCTATGGAGAGCGTCACGACGTCATGGGAAAAATTAGCATGGGAAATAGCCCATCTAAAATTTGTTTTGTCTATTAATTTTGATTGCGTGCACTGATTCTCATATAACTTATACCAAAATTTATGACTAAGCGAGATCTACTGAATGATATCAATTTTATTTAAGGTTTGCATGATGAAATAGTCAAAATTGTGTTTATCCAGTTTCTAAAGTGAGCTGCGCGGACAGTAAATACATGTATGGCTATAATCATAGGCGCTCGTTGCAAAGGGTTTTTTTTTTCTGCCTTTGCTTTAACCTATGGTGGTTTCCTGGTCAGCTGTTTCTATGTTTACATCATAGTGCAGATAGACAGAAAAAAGAAAAAAGGCCCACAAGTTGGGCCGCCAACTTGTTCTCGACTCAGGCGATACACATCGTTTCTATTTACACTTGTACATCACTTACCTTTATAAATCAGACATTAGCAACCCTCTTTTATCAAACTGCAGCTTAGAATAGAAAAATAACAAGTCCCCAGCCGACATGCATTAATCAAGAAATCAAATAATCGTTTTGGTCAGGTATTTCAGTCCAGTATTTTATTTCAAACAACAGTTATTTGGTCAGATAGAGGCTTGGTTTTGGTGAAAATTCAGGGATTTATGCATTATGTCGTCATGATCATGTGGTCCATCAGTGTTTGACAGGCCATTGATTATGAACTTGAGGTCATCACAGATTGACAGAAAAGTCTGCTAGCAGGAGTGATCATCTAATGTCAGACATTTCGATCCCTTAATTAAGAAATAGTATAGGAAAAGCGTCTTATCTTTAAATGCATATTTTGTAGAGTGATCCGGCCCCCTGGAGGTGGATCCAGTAACATATTTGGCACTAATGATGCTGATGATAAACCTCAACAAAGGAGACAACAACCAGCAACATCCAACCTGTTTGGTGCAGAGGATGAATCTAAAGACAAAGTAGGAAAGAGACAAGGTGGACCTCCTGATAACTCCAGAGCCAATGTATTTGGTGGCTCCATGGTACAAGATAACACAGCCAAGGACAACAAGAGACGTGGTCAAGGTAAATACCTAAGCTTTACTAAATTTGTCAAAAACTTTGTAAAAGAAGATGCATTTAAATTTCATCGTTTCACTAATTTTATGACATCATGAAAATATGTCTTTCTGCTATGCAGTGAGAGATCAACATGATCAACAGGGTAAAGTATTCATACGATGTAATATACATGTGATTTTACTTTCATTTCATTTTCAAGCATACATTTATGTGTGACTGTGATTTGTAGCTGTGCTGCATTCTCAGATTGATTTCTTTAGTCATTGGTCGTAGTATTTACTTTAGCAGGAAAGATTGTTGTACCAATTTTTTTTGTTTTTGTGAAGTTTTTCTTCATTTTTTTGTGTAGGTGACTAATAGAAATGCAATGTACATACATTTTCATAGTGTATTAATCAATCATCCAAGATATTTTGTACAAATGTATTTACAGATCATCTCATTCTGTTTCAAATTCAATACAATTTTTCCTCACTCTCCACAAAAACATGATTATGATCTTTGTTCGAGCTAAATCTTGCAAGTTTGATAATTATATAATTTGTGATTTGAAATTTCTAACCACATAAACATAATACATGCACAAGGTTTCTGTTAAGATTGACCCAATTAAGATACTTCGTTATTTTGATATTTAAGTATTCAAAGAAAATGTTCTACAATACATGTATGTATTTTGGTGATGATACTTTCAAAATCGTGTTAAAACTTTTCAAGACACAATATAAAACATCTGTTTTCTTTCAGTAAAATATCCCTCCATGCACACAAAATAAATAGATAAATAAATAATAATAAAAAAAAAATAAATAAAATAAAAAAAAAATAAATAAATACATGGGGTAATAAGAAAAGAGATCATCCTTGGATCTCTATATTTTCATGTATTTGTGATTGATGAATTTCTGATTCAAAGGTGTCAAAACAAAAGGTAGTATGTCTTTATAGCACTAGATGTTTCTTTATTTGCCAGTGTTTCATTCATGTACATGTTCCACACAGAAAGGCTCTTTCCACAACATACAAAAAAAGTGTCAGAACAATGAACATAACTTGATAAAGGTTGATTTAGGTAACTTGTTTTCAAATATGTCTTCATTCAAGTGTGAGATTCATAGTTTATTCGAGTTCTATACTTTAATACCAGTTCACAGTTTATGTGCCAGTGTATTTGAAAATTTTTTGACAAACATGTATATGACATGTCCAACCTTCACAAAAGTTCTGTGAACTCTCCTAGATTTTTACAGTTTTTTTCGCCACATGGAAAGCATAGCAACACTTTGGATGAATGTTTGCCCCGCCTAGAATGAATTTTACCTAGTGTCCGTCTGTCCATCTGTCATAGCCTTTCTGTTCATAAGTGATAGATTGGTGATGTTTCAAGTCTATAGTTCATTTGTGACAAAACCTTTTTGTACATATAGAATTTTTCTATGTCATGAGTCGATGATAACCGTAACCCGATTCCTTAAACTAATGGTCAAAATTCCCACTGACAGTACATGTTCCTTGAACACTCCAATTTTGAATTAGTTTGTATGATTAATAGGAAAAAGTTGAAAACACTGTGAAATAGCTGACAGATTCATCAATGAGCACTAGAGAAATCCCTTTCGTTATGGTAGGGATACATCAAGACTCATGATAAGATGCATTTGAGAGCATCTACAATGTACATACACAATGATAGTCACACTTACACAAAAAAACTGTATGTATACAGTGTTTGGCAACGTGGTAAACAATCCCTGAGGTATTTTAAATTGAAGATGAGATTGTTTGGCAGTCACAGACATGTTATATATTTTCATATACTAGTATCTAGTGTACTACTTAGAGATATTTGTCCATGCATTATAAACATGATATATAGATACTGAAGTTGTCAGTTTTTGAAGCTAGATTTATAGATACAAATATTCACCATAATCATCATATCATATACAAAATGTATTAGCTAAAGGGCATCAAATCTTTCAGTCTGAAGGTATTTAACAAACAAGAACAAGGTCGAATTGAAAGAAAAAATAAAGTGAAAAAAAAAATGCGGATTTGATATTGAAAGAATGGTTAGATTATAAAATATGTAAAATAATGTCTTCACTTGGTTCTTTGAAGTGCTTGTTTCTTCACCACAATACAGTACATACTGGTACTTACTTCATTGATACATTGTTCAGAGGTAGACATATTTATGTACAAAGTTCGTAATGATAAATTGCAGAATTCACTATTGTTGACTCCTATTGGTAGGACATTCTATTTCTCGTTGTATGAAAATCCAGAAGATTCTGCAACATTACTGTTTACACATTCAGAAAATTTTACTTGTGTTGACTTCAGTTAATTTGTTACAATGTATTATTATACATGTTTAAAACCAGTTCAGTTGGTGTGTTACAGTTGTTAGTTTGATATGCCTCACTTTGAAGTACTTTTAAAAGCAATCATACAGGGATGATTGCAAAAGCCCTTTTCAAATTGAGGTTGTTTAGGTCAGCCTCTATGACTATTGCATATTGTTATCATCATAAAACTTTTATTGTAAATGTTGCAAAACCGACCTGGCCTTAAGAAGAATAAATGTACATTTTGTATACATGTATTAAGAAAATATAAAGACATTACTAGTATTTTACTACCGGTATTAGTTGATAAAGGGGGATACTTTAAGTAATGGGAAATTCTTTTAATGTATCTAGATAATACATGTAATCACAAGTTTAATACCTTGAAATATATTATTATGTACATGCTTCACATAAATTGACCATGTAGTTCTTTGTTATGATAAGTTGTTAACTTCACATCCACACTCGTGTGTAGTTTTTGAGAAATGTGGATAGAATATTAGCCATTTTCATGTGAAACTGATGATAAGCATGTCAGTTGAATTTTGAAACAAATAACTTTAATTTTGATGGGAGTGAATATTCATATTCCTGACTGAAATGTTCACATATCAGTGCACATCACTGTTTTATCGTGTGTCAAAGTGTGCATTATTGGACTTTTTCATTTTTCTCCCACTGCCATACCCTTTAAATGTTGATTTGCCCAAATAACTTTACTTCTGGGTGCCAGTTCAGACTTTCCTTCAGATTCAGAATTATTTAATATAAGTATAGAACCTCCTCATTGTTCGAAATGTATCAGAACAAAACACTTTGTTACATCATCATATTTCAAAGAAAAGAAAAGGGGCTGTCATAATTGTTCTTGTAACTATCATGACCATTGTCCAATTCCATTTCATTTATTGAAGTAAAATATGTTTTAACTGTAATATAAAAGAATCTGAATCTTCTGATGAGAATAAGAAACTGTAGGAAATGATGGTACTGAAATGACATCACCATACAGATGTTAGAGACATTTCTTAATTTAAAAAAAAAAAACTAGAGCAAACTGACGCCAAATTTTAATTTTTGGTGAATTGTAGAGACACGTAATATACTTTTTTATGTTGAAATCAAATGTTAATAAGATACATAAATAGTTTATAGAGAATATATATGTACCCTCTTGGTACAGTGTAGGATGATGGGTCTATGCTTTCATGGTGTTCGGGGGAAAAACATGGCTGACTAACGTTTACGGTAGTATTGCATCGTTGAATGTAAATCTGTGCATGCTATAGGAATGCTCTTTCATCAACTTAGGTGACGAATTCCCTGTGTATGATAGATCGGTATATGCAGCCAATCTGACTCCTCAAAGACGCAATAAAGCTCAAGGTGTGTGTGCCGTCAAGGTTTACTCAATTTAAACAAAACCTGTCCAATTTGTTATGTTCCAAGAATTTTCAAAATTTTAAAAAAGTGTGAATAGTTCAGTCATTATCATGTTTATTCGAAAGCAAAGAAGTTATTTTATTGCTGAAAGTCATTTTTTGCAAGAAAATATGAATTTAGATTTGAAAATTGAGTTTACCTAGAGGGGCAACAGTTGCTATAGTTACAAATTGTTGGTCATGAAAAGTAGAAAATAATTGTTCTCTGCAGCATCATTGTGCATCGTTAACTAAATTAATGTGCTATATCATTATGTTTAATGTTACATATATGCAGCATGAATTCAAAACTTTAAATTTCAAATGGTTTTAATGCATCTTGCATGAAGCTGTCAACAGTAGTTTTAATATTTGCCATATTAACATGATTTTGCCAAGTTGTAGAATAGAAAATATATTCAGAAATTAAAAAAAAATATATGAATTAAATTTAAATCATAGAATGAGATGCAATGAGTAATAAATTATTGAAAGAATTCTTTTTACACCTCTAATACTTAAATGAACAAATTATTTTATGAAAAGGATTTTGATATTTTCTCAATTAAAGGTATGGATTTCTGTTTTGCAACTTGGCATGCTGCATCCTTTTTGAGTAGTTAAAGTTAGTTAATTGTAATGTCAACTAGAATATTATTAACTTTTTTTCATCACATTGTTTTATTTCATCTCATAAATTGTGCCTAAATGATCAATATGGGCTTGCTTAATTTTTCAAAAAGTGAAGACAATAATTTCTAAAAAAGTATGCTGATAATGACTTATTCGTGGCCTTTTCCTTGTGATTTTTGTGTACATGCTTAAAATATGTTGGCAAATCAATGAAAATTTGCCCTCTACAAATTCAGTCTCAACATATAACCCTATCACTGGTGAGGATACGCCCGGACACATGGCTGAGGAACCTCTCCGCAGACGTGGAAAACGGGGACATCAAACCTCAAGCGTCAGTGATGAAGGTGTGCCTCAAGGTTACATAGTCTTGCCAGTGTGATTCTCAATAGCAGTTGCTTTTAGCACCTCATAGTCATAGAAAGTCTTTTCCCTCTTATTTATGTTGTAGCATATTGATAACATCCTGTGTGTATTGTTCATTTGTTCACAGAATATTGTTGGAGACAGAAAATAAAGTTTTGTTCTATCTTGAAGTACTTAGTCAAAAATTTTAATAAAATGCAAAAATATCTTTAAAGCAGTATTTTGTAAAACATTCATCCTCTTCAGATATCAAAGTTTTATATAGAGAAATTATTTTTCACTTTTAGCAATACATTAAACAAAAAAAGAAGAAGACAAAAAAAACCCCAACACCAAAACTTTAATCTTGAGATTCGAAATCTATTAAAAAAGGTCCAACAGAACCAGATTTTCTGACCTCTATTATTTTGTCTAACAACTCATTGTTGCATGCTGGTTTGTTAGTTTGTATTTAATCTTATAGTGCTACACTTTCTTTGCATGTTTTCTGTGGTTATTTTAATGTTGCCTACTTGTAGCTAGCAAAGGATCATTTTATCGACTTTTCTGTTGTGTCCACCTATTTTATGTATGTTATGTGTTATGATAGAAGCTAGAACAGATTACATAGAATATGCTCTTGGAAATTCATATTTCAAAGAAATGTATTAGCAACCAAGGGTAATATTGCCAATGTACTCAAGATAACATCAAGAACAGCTTCGAAAGCAACTTAGATGTTATTCTTTTCATATCTCAGAGCTTGCACACATGAAATTTAAAAATACTTCTGAGTGACAGAAAATTACATTACGTAATTTGATAGCATATATAATAAAATTGAAATAATATTTAGTCTGAATTACCATCTTATTGGGACAAGCGTACATAGTAAGATATTATTAGTATGCTATGCTGAATTAAATCTGAATTTGATTTATTGGGGTATTGCATTGAAGCTACTGGCTTAGTATGATAGAGTCCAAGTAATCTGATATGCTGTCATTTTAAGGTTGCTGCTTATATGTTAATTTATCAAAGCATGGAACTTCATTAATTTACAAAATTAATATTGAAAAAGAAGATTGGTTTACTAAAAAAAAAATATAAAAACCCAACTAGTGTACCAAAAAAGAACACTCGTTCACCAACCTCAAAAAGTTCTGTCATTTACACTGTGTAGCATCACGTGACTTAAGGTGGTGAAACCATGAATAAATAAAAAACCCAGTTGGAGGAAAGAAAATAGGAATTGCAATAATTGCTTTGATGAAATTTCATCTTTTCATAGCCTATATTCTTCTCTAAACTGATACTTTTACAATAATGGACTCGCTAGTAAGTAAAACGCCGTTAATTTCACAAACATTGTGACAAAAGCTGTATATATTTGCGTGGAAACCACCACAACATTGTATTTAACCTATTTCGACCACGAGGTTCCTTTTGTCAGAATGTTTGCAAAAACTACAATGATTTCTTGATTGACAGAGAAAGAATCATCAAAATATCATTTTTTTTACAAGGACATTGGCTATGAAAAAATTAAATTGAATCAAATCAACCATCACAGTACCTGTTTTCTTTCCTTTAAACGAGCGGTATGCCTCAATTTTGTGTTCGTGGTTTCACCAACATAAGTCACGTGATGCTACACAGTGATTTACACTTTCTGTCTTCTAGCTATATTGAAAATTAAAAACTAAGAGTCACCTTCGGCGTTGCCGGTAGGGGACTAAAACATCCCAATATATTGATAAAAGCAATGGTCTACAGCATTAAACTTATAGTTTATCTGCCACCACAGTATCATCTAATCATGAAATATTCATCTACCTAAGTTCTGTAATATTAGATACATATACATTACACATATTTGTATAAATAAAAGCAGGATATTACTATTAGCTGCCTGTGATGACATACCAGGAAACATATCACAGCATTTTATCAGATTTATAATGTTTGTCAAAACTGTGACATAGGAAGGCATATCAGGAAATTTTGTAAAGAATATTTTTATATCCCATAACCTGAATTTAAATTGATTTTAGTGTGAAATCAGAGCACCATGACTGAATGCCTACATTATGTTGTATTTATTTACATGGTGTATACAGACTTGTCTATTTGTCAGAATGTATAACTTGCATTTGAGGGCTATGGTTGACATGGGAATTATTCATTGAAAGATATGGTTTTCTATTTCCACTGGTATTATCATAACATGTAGGTAGAGGTTAGATGCCATGCTTTGGACTGGTATCCATGATGGCACTAAGAAAGACAAAGTGACACATCCATTGTGCATGTTGTTTAAATGGGGTGCTTTTCAAAGTATGACAATCATATTGATGATACGTTCATTAAATAAAGTTATGCCAAAAGATATTTTCAAACAAAATTAGTGGCTGTTAGAAAGAAGTGCCCTGCATATTCAGACCCAGTTTAGAAGTACATGTACATGTATCTAGTGACCGATATTGATTACATGACCTTGAGGAAATATTTGAAGCCTTTGCACCATGTCTAACAATTGACTTATATATGAAAACTGGTTAAAGTTTCAAAAATAATAAAACAGATTTCGGGTGTAGTTTACTGGCTTTCAGAGTGATACTTTAGAAGCAATTATTGACCAAACCTAGGGGTCAAGTGATGTGACCCCTTTCAGTGAGGGAAAAAAAAGGATGTAATCCAAACATTTTGGACACGATTTTAAGAACTTGATACTTCACATTTGTAATGAACTACAAGTTTAAGTACACGAAAATGAATGAGTGAACAGCTTTTAAAAGTGTATAGCGTGGACACCAGTTGAAAATAAATGCACCAGACGACCTTGACCTTGTATTCATGACCTTTTGTCAGGTTAATATTTGAAATCTTGATTAATCAGCATTACTGATACATGTACTCTAAAGTATGAAGTGAGCGTTGTGATGGAAGAGGGGGGAGGGGGGGAGGGGCAGTTTAAAAATTCTAAGGTTCACAATCTGCATTTCCAGGGATCAAGCTTGTAAGCTTATTGTGAAGCTAAGTGAGATATCGAATTGCCAAGTTTCTTTTCCGTAGATGCTATACACTATATAATGACAATAGCATGTAGGGAGGCTAAGTAGAGCAGATGATAAACCGTTTACTTTTGGGTCATTATACCGTATTGATAGGCATATGATGCTGGTAGCTTGGGGTTTTAAACAGTTACGACGATATAACCCCCACAAATAAAACACACGGGAGCAGTTGTCCTTTAGAGAGAGAGAGAGAGAGAGAGAGAGAGAGAGAAAATGGAAAAGTGATTGAGAGGAAGAAAGAAATAGGATTCTTTAATAAGAAAATCGCACGAGAGAGAGAGAGAGAGTTTATTTATATTACGCATACGCACATTGTGTCGTCTTTCTGCTTTGAAAATAGTTAGCCTTTTTATTTTGCATTCAATTCTAAAACTACAATAGACAGGCGGTTATAATAAGTTTGTCATACTGCAAGAATAAATCATTCATCACCACCGTCTATATATACATCCGAGTCTTAACGTATCATCCTTCTTTAAGTTTGTTACCTGAACACTTGAACAAAATACATCAATGTTTTTACCACTGGGGTAAGGTTTTATGATTGCTATCAGTTTAGAGTGGAATAAATAGCCAAGCCTTAAGCTATTACAGTTTATAGGTTCAAAGTTTATGTATGGATATGATGTGTTTTTGATCTGGGATAGATAAAGAAGGATCTGTATTATATACCCTAGATTTTACACAAATATTTATGAAAGGTGCTCCATGGGGTAGACCTTTTGCAGTCTCCTCTACATGTAGATGGGATGTGTAATTGCTTTATCTTGGACTTCAAATGTTATACAGACCGTAGTAACAAAGATACAATCAAGAATAAAATCTTATCTTTATACCTAAGCATTTCAGTATTTTGTTTCTTACCATGACTTGATACAAGCACTGGTTTTACTCCTGTCAAAGTGCACCTAGATTTTTTCTCTTATTGATGACATTATTTCTTTATGGCCCTATCTATGATTGTATCCAGTAAAGATTGTTTTATCTTCAGAAACCAAACATGGATACAGAGTAGTTCATATACATTAATGTTTATTAAGTCACTAGAAGGTTCCATGTAAACTTGGAACAAACTTTTACTATCTTGCTTGTTCTGATCCATGATTGATTTTGCCATCCCATTTTATTTCAATATTTTCATCAGTCATTTTCATATAACTATTATCTTTTGGCAGCCAGTACCAAAATGAAAAAAAAACAAAACAAAACAACCCCCCCCCCCAAAAAAAAACAAAAACAAAAACAAAAAAGAAAGAAAACAAAAATAGACAAAAAGCTTAAACCAGAAGTTTGTAATAATTTTGACACTTGAATTGCAATAATCTTGAAATTTGAAGATATCCTAGCTAAGAATTTAAATTGTTGTGTAATTTATGCATACACCATACAGAACTGATTCTATGCTACTGTGATGTGTTGCAGGGATGTACAACCCTATAACTGGGCAGCCTTACAGTGCGGAGGAAGATGGAAAGAAGGAAGAAGGTGGGAGGAGAGAGGAAGAAGAGGAACAAAAACAGCAGCAGCAACAACAACAACAAGCGGTGAGGAGGAAATTATTCATTATTCATCAGATGAAATTCCACTATGTGGTTACCATTTTAGCTAAGCAATTGTTTCAGATCAGTTTGTTAATAACTTAATAAGCCGTAATAAGGGCCTTGCTAAATGGTTGCCAGGCCACCATTTTTTTTTAATGATTTTTTTGTGTTTTTATTCAGGTTTTCAAATATTATACTTCACATTCATACGACACAACATAGACAATCAAACAAAAAATTATTGATAGTTATATACCTTACTCACTAAACTCTCACCATCATTCACTCAGCCTCATACACTCCTACTCTGTCATATAATGTGACTTAATTGACATATAGAAAAAACTAAATAAAGGAGGGAAAAAATTACAAATGATAATGAATCTACAGATATGTGCCAGGTCACCATTGTTATGCTCTGGCTATGCATTTGCTGAGGTATTGGTAAGACTTTGTCCATTCTTCTGTTTATTTTAGGTACCGAATGGACACTTCACAGTAGAGATTTTGGCCCCTTGCATTCACAGAACTTCCACAATGTTTCTTCAACATTTCGTTGATAACATTAAAAAAAAATTCATACATTGTACTAAGATTGATCATGACCACAGACAGAGAAAGGTCAAGGTCGCATATTTAGTGTCATACATGATAGGCAGCTTGTCTGTTCACAAGCAGTCTGGTACATCTCACTCTTCCTTATTGTTTTGAGTGTTCTTAGGGGTTCATGCTCTTTTAAACAATTGTTTACGTTTGCTCAAGATTATTTCTCTCTATTGTCTCAAAGCTCACCGCAAGGGATAAATCATTATAGAATCTACATTGTATAATTATTTGATAAACAATTCTAGAATCCACTTAATTTTAGTACTTGCTTATTGACATATATTCTCAGTGTCACCATAAAATTGCAGTTTATGCCAAACACTTTCACTCCGATTATATAAACTATTTATATTTTTACAAGTACTATGTATTTTTTATGAACAGGGAGGAGAGGGCGGTAAGGCCTTACCAGTACATACATCAACCAGAGTTTTTAATCCCCCAGGAGGCAAGTCTTCTGGGCCCTTGTGGTAATGATGGAGAATCTTAGGAAGACTAGATCCAAATATAGCTACTACCATTTAGGATTTCCATTTTATTGCCGATTGAGATCGGGTCAGACTAAATTTAAAACCAAACAAAATTTTGACGAGATTATTTAATGTTCCATGTTACATACAGTATGCGTCGTTGCAATATCAATGTCTACTTTGTTCATCTATTGGCTTTAAGTATAATGTGCATTTGTCATCAGGATGTACTGTGATGAGTAATTTTTTTGAAAGAGCTTATGTGAATTTTTCCCCGAAATTTTTGAACATTATAAATGGTAGTCAAATTTCTGTGATAAAAGCATGCTTCAAGTATCAAGTTAACGTGCAAGTGCTACTGAGAAGTTGATGTAATTATTTTTTGATCTGGTTTCTGTAGTATTGAGAATGTTGTATATTTACTTACTAAGTTGTATTTAATATGAACTAATTTTTAATATGATGTGTATGATATGGTGTGAGTTACTTAAATGTTAATGTATTGTCCATTGTAATAAAGCAGTGTTTAAGTTTCTGAACTACCAGACTTTAGAAATTAAAAAAATCTAAAACTTTTGATAGGAATAAAAGAGAAACAAATATTATATGAATTACATGCACAACTGTATAATATTTAGATAGAATTGAATGTAACAGGATACGTTTGTATGATTGAGATCCGTTAGTGTGGGTGTAGAGTAAGTTGTAAAATGAGGATTGTTCTAGAAATGAAGTAGTTTTGGTACTAATGGGTTGAGACTTGTACGTTTGGATTTTAACGGACGCGATAAGGATTGTTTTAGTGTTTGTCTTCCAGTACCCTTCGCTGTGATTGACATTCTGAATTTTCTCCATGTTAGTCTTCATAAAGTATCATACGTCACAAATTATCAGAAACATTTACGATGTGCCATCTCCTTTGAAGGGGTTTCACATAATTGACATTACAGGATGGAGGAAACTCTATCCTTATACGATTAGTTATGTGCAATATGGAGTAACATCATTATATGTTGTTCAAAATTTCACGACTTTGTACGAATATTGTGTTCAGTGTAAACACTTTGTTTTATACAAATGTTAATTTTTTTTCTTTTTTAAACGATTTTCAAACATTGGGTCCAATTATTGTATTTTCTATGATTTATAGTGACTTAGTTTTACTTTGAATATCAAATGCATGCATAAAATTACACAATTTCATACATGTAAATATCAAAAGTTCTTTTTTTCTAGATTTGCAGAAATTTATCCTTTGTAGCAAATGATAATTTAAAAAACAATTATGTTCAGAGGTGTGAAAGGTATTGGGAAATAAGAATTTAATGGTTTGGTTCTTTATTATGCATATTTAAATAATCTTACGAGTTATTTGAGATCTAACAACAAATTTGAATTTTTGAGTAACATAATACATCATGCATACTCATTTGCTTGTTCTGAATAAATTTTTGCCATCTTGAAATTGTTTCAACTTTAATTTCACAGACTGTATGATATTGATAGCACAAGATTCAAAGCAGGGGAAAAAGATATTTTGAAGGAGACTAAACTCCATGCTGACACATCTAGTAGAATGAAAAATTGCAATTAAATTGTAACAAAACTCATTTATCAAGCAAGATAGCAAAGGATCATTTTGACGCCAACCTGTGGTACGAAGTTTTATAAAATCTGACAGGAAGCAAGTACAAATATACTGGAGGTCCTGTACTAAAATTACAGTGTATATACATTTATATTTTGACCCATGGCCCTTTTCATTAACATTCTTACAACAAGTATCTGTAATCTTCTTACTTTTGATCTCTGATTAACTGATGATCGTCGTGTTTTGCTTCTGAATTTGTATTTAGTGTGTAGAATTGATTAATATATTAAAACATAATACATTCTAAAAATAAAATAAAATTAACCTTTATCATTTTAAGATGAAAGTTAGGAAAATTCCTGAAATTTTTCTTAAGAATGTGAAACTTGATGATCTATCAAACAACTTTTTTTTTACAACTGATGTGATTGGCTAACTGTCCTGTTAACTAAATCTAGAGAACCCTGTTTTCACGGCTTTCTCTAAATATGATTTTGTCATTTTCCAAAAAGACATCAATTATAGTACTCCTTTAGTCGTAATAGAAAATACCATCGTTTTTGTTGTATGTTAATTAAGTTAGAAATAAGACGGAAAATAAAAAAGTCTTAAGGGGATTTTCTATAGTAAAATAACTGAAATGCCTGATGTCAGATGCTTTGAAGTCACTGTTTAATTTTGTTGGCATGGAGAACAACATGTCTTGAAATTAACATGAAAATTTTCCGTAGACTGTTTATGTTGGGGTTTGAAGGCAGCTGAGAGGGCAAGTCGAAAATAATTTCCATTTAGGACTAAAGGAGGTCAATTCTCGGAAACAATTCTTAAGACGACAGAATAAATCGAAAAACAGTGCTCTGAATTTAGTGAACAAGACAGTAGTTATTTCAACTTCTCTGCAGTCACTGTGGTAGAAAATAATTTTTATGCCCCCGGAATCAAAGATTCGGGGGCATATAGTTTTAGGCCTGTCCGTCTGTTTGTCCGAAAAAATTTAACATTGGACATAACTTTTGAATGGGAAGTGATAGGGCTTTCATATTTCACATGTGTATTCTTTGTGACAAGACCTTTGCATTGATACCAAAATTTGTGACCTTGACCTTGACCTACTTTTCAAAAAAACTTTAACATTGGGCATAACTTTTGAATGGTAAGTGATAGGGCTTTCATATTTCACATGTGTATTCCTTGTGACAAGACCTTTCCAATGATACCAAAATTTTTAACCTCTTGACCTTGACCTTTTAACCCAGTGACCCTGACCTTGACCTTTCACATACATGTACTTAACAGAAAATAGTGTTTATACTAACAAAGATGCCACCGGGGGCATTCGTGTTTCACAAACACAGGCTTTATTGATTATGAAACCTTACAGGAATAAGCAATACACAGGGTCTTCTACCAAAATTTAGGTATACTTGTGAATCACATTGTCAAACAAGGTGGCTATTGATGAATCTTGCTGCCTGACAACTATGTTGTGTTAAGGGAAGTAGCATTGATTGTGTCCGGAATCTTAAAAGAGCAATTGTCACAGAATCATCAAACCTTCAATCTTGAAAGGATGCATCCAACTTATTGTACTGTAAATTTGAAGGGTCAAAGTCACTTGGGACTTGAGCTGAAAAACTGTATGAATAGCATAGAAGACAAAGTGACAATCATAAATTCATGAAAGTTTCCACAAATGTTCCCAATAGGGAGAGGATGAACCATATTGATAGTCAAGGTCAAGAGGGACTTGCATTTTGAAATACTGTAGACATCATAGAAGACTACACAATCACAAGAGATTCACCAAAGCTTCCAGATTTGTTTCTCGGGGGAAGGGCATAATTCCAATTGATTACTAGTGATAAATGAAGGTTCTTCAGCTTAAAAACCTTGTAAACAGCATAGAAGATGGGTGAATGATTGAACCTTTATACAAAAAACTGAGGAATAGAGTACATGTATATTTAGTTGGAAGGATCAGCTACAATATTGCCATGGTGGTTGAAATATTTCAACTTCAGAGCAATCATTGTACAGAATTTCGCAATAATAGTACTTTAAGGGGAACAAGTACTGAATAACCTATATGTAAAGTGTTCAACCTGATCTGTCAAACTGGGGGTATGATTGGCCAACACATTCCCTACTTCTCCACAACTTCTGCATAGAAATTCAGATCAGATGGCAAGTATTCAAGGTCCACTATGAGGTTAGTGTTTTTTTTTACCTAAATTGCAAACAAGTTTGGCTGCCAAATGCAGTTCAGTACTTTATTCTTCACATTTTTCTTACTCAATTGACCAAATCATAAAGCATATACCAGATTATGATGGAAAATGTTGTTGCAAGTTATATGTCTTTATGAGTACAAAACTACATGAAATTCTAGTACCGTCTTGTAACCAATGATATATCCATATTAAGACAAACAGCTAATAAAAATTGTGTTGTGAAACATGCATCTTTCTCAGTAAAACAGCTGTTATGTATGTCATGCATACACAAAAGTTAATAAAACTTGGGCAACGCAAAGTGTAGCATCCGATCGCATGTAAATCAATGTTCTCACTCAGGCTGTATACAAGGATTTTACTATTTCCAATCTATGGCCTTGACCTTTGACCTATTACCTTGAGCATCAAAAGGGTTCTTCTTCCTGTCATGAGCAGTAAGTGTTCAAAGTTTGGTAAAGATCTAATCAAAACTGTGTCCTCTAGTTTTTTTTTACTATTTCCAATCTGTGACTTGACCTATGACCTTGAAAATCAATATGGCTCTTCCTCCTGTTATTGGCAAGATGTGTATGAAGTTTAGAAGAGAAAACTGCACCCTCAATGCTGTTAACAAGGATTAAACTATTTCAACAAGGATTTTAACTATTTCAAATCTGTTACCTTGACTTTGACATATGACCTTGAAAATCAATAGGGCTCTTTCTCCTGTCATAAGCAAGTTGTGCATAAAGTTTGGTAAAAGATCAAACCAAAACTTCATTCTCTAGGCTGAATACAAGGATTTTACCTTATCAATGGAAAAGTCTTGTCACAAGGAATGCACAAATGAAAGCTCTATCACTTACCATTCAAAAGTTGTGTCCAATGTTAAACTTTTTGCCACAGATAAAAAGACAAAAAAAAAAACCCCAGAAGGTCAGGCCAAAATCTATATGCCACCAAATAGTTTAAACATATTCATTGTTCATAATTAGCAATGGATCGGTCTACAAGTTTGAGAACTTGGTCAAACACCTCTCCACCAAATCATTGATTCCAAGGGCATAAAAAATCAAAATGACTAGTTTAGTGGTAACCTTCAAAGTGTCATTTGTTCTGTTATTTTTGTCTTCTGTAATGCATTTTACACAATTTTACTATCTTACAAAATGAAATTCAAAGACATTCTTTCCATATTCTTTTTTATTCCTCAGTGATAAATTACTCCAATTTTATTCAATGATCAAAAGGGTTGTTTTTAGGCTTGTTTTTACTTCATGTTTTCACACACAGAAACATAAAATCTGTAATTTTGTATTTTATTCTAAATATAAATAATGCACTAAATTCACAACTTTAAGGAAATTTGGTCAATTCACAACTTTAAGGAAATTTTGTCAAACTTAAGTAAAACAGATGCATTGCATAGAAAAAATCTCTTTATATAAATCACTTAGCAAGTCTATTATACATGTATCTGTAGAAATTGACATGGTGTGTAATGTTTACAATCTACATGTACATTAACTGGTCTTTAGTTATACTTTGAATATATGTACAGTATGTATGAAAATTGAACTTTAAGTCCTCTGACTTAAATGCAAAACTTTTACAGCAAATATTAAAAAAAAATCAGTTTTTCAATAAAGATTCAATATGATTTCTGAATGGTGCATAAATTTAAACGGTTGGCCTTTTCAACAATTGACACATAAATATACATGTACATTTGTCAAATATGAAAAGCCCTACATTGTTTTAAAGTTATGAGGAAGCAAATAAACAGGACGGAAAAAAAAAGAAAAAAAAAGGTCTCTTTCCTTACAGGCCATTTTGAAAGGGGTCATGTCTCTTTGAAAATTTATTTAAAATTACAATCCTGACAAAGCATAATGGACAGAAACTTTTCATTATTATGTACTACATACATGTACATGTATATTTTCCATCTTTGATAAGGAAATGTAAATGTACATACTTTTTTTTACAAAGGACATACATGATTGTAAAATGTCACCAAATAAATACCCAGTAAATAGTATGATTATGTAGTACATGTATATACAAGCCCATTTGCACTTCAACGGCAGTGAGTGGCTGTCAGGATCTCTAATCCACCTCCCTGAACAGAATAAACACATCTTCTATTATAATAGCGTTTTTTCCAACGATGAGAGTATTTTCTATAATGAACAGTGCACATGAGGTAAAACCATTACAATGTCATGGAGTTTCTACAGAAATTCATATATCTGTGAATCCATCTTGATTTACATTGAATTTAAAAATGACTAAGTTGTAAGATCAGTTCAGATACTGATTCTGAAATGGTAACTCCCTGTTTTTAATATCTTACTCTATGAAAGCTTGTAAAATTTCAACAATTTCTGACAATCTTTTAAAATATAAGAAAAATTGCTGATTCCACTTGCAGTAGCTTCTGGACAGTATTAATTCATTTTTTTTCCTTAGATAATTTTTAAATGAACATCTTTATCTAAATATCTTATGAAATCAGAATAACACTTAACATCTCTTCTACCTGGATGTACATGTAATTGTTTCCTCAACATGTTTAAATCATAAATCTACCCAAAAAATTTCAACCAGGAATTTTATTCAAAATGTTCACTATTTGAATATATTTTTCATAAATTTTGAAAATACTTAAAATAATATGACAGAAAAGATAGCTCAAATTCAAACAAACAATCGTGAGGAGTAAACAATAGAAATTGTAATGAAAACTGATAAGTTTGATCACACAACCTTTAGTTATTTTATTAAAAAATAAAATATTTTGAGCAACTACTATCATATTACAACCAATTCTGTAAATTATTTTATCATTGTGCCTGCTAGAAACCACTAATATTCTTATAATTATGCTAAATCTTGATTCCTACTTGATTTAACATTTCTTTGTGTATAGTTTTGTCATTCATACAAAAAATGTTGCTTTATTTTATTTTAAGCTGATAGATGTTTGTTGACAGATACTAAAAGGGACTAGTAAGTGACTACTGTGGTCTTTGACCTGGGGGTTGATATAGCTGTTGTGAGTTCCGTTGAGGACGTCCGTCTCGAGGTGGCTGATCCGATCTTTTCCGATGAAATTCCATGGACCTTATCTGCTGCTTAGCAGACTGCGTATCCATGGCAACCGGAGCTGCATAGGGCTGCTGAGGTAGAGTTTGGTTGTCATAGTTACTGTACGATCTATCATTGTGCTTCCCTTTGGATGTCTGTATGGTGAAATTATGTTATTGTTTAATACACTTCTTATTCTAGCAAGTGATGCTTGATATCATTATCAAGTGACATTGTCTATGCAGAGAAAGGTAAAATTTGCAGAGGGATTGTATGGAATGACATTTTACTTACATAATTTACAAAGGTTGATTTTGATATTTTTGGATTCACCAAGTGAAATGAATATTTTACTTACCGTGTTTCTTTGTAGAGGTTTAACATCACTAAGGTTGACTTCCTCTACATTTCCGTAGTCCACAAACCTAACAACACATGTGGGCAGGTCTGGTACAACTCCCTCTACTAACGCCTCATAAAACTGAAATTATAATATCTGTTATGAAAGGGAATGTCATGCAGATGCAAAAACTATAAGCCAGAAAACTTTTGAAATTTGAAAGAATACAATTTATATTTGTTTATCATATAACATCAAGGGAAAGAGAAAATTGCTTAAAAAATCTTATTCTTAATCTTTAATTTAAATTCTTTTTGAAACATACGAAAACGTTCTAATGCAAATATCACAAGGAGCTTTTTATTAAGAAATTCTTCAAATAGATCCTTATATAAGGAAAAAACATCATGAAATTACCTTATTATCCTCCCAGTATTTAGCCATACATTTGTCTCCTCTCTTCCACATTGGGGCCTCCTGATAAATATAGACATATATACGTACATTAAATCCATAAAGATACTGTAAATCGTCTTTTATTTGCGGCGTCTTAATTTCGCGAACACGAGTGAGGTGACTGGCTTGCGGCGTTTTATTTTTGCAACATCGTATGTACATACATGTATCTAACTTCATGTGATAGGACATATTCGCTGCGTTTTATATTTGTGAATCAACTTACATCGCGAAAATAAAATGCTTGCGAATAATAGACGGTTTACAGTACTCATGAGAAACAATAATTGTACAGCTACTTTTGTACATGTGCATACATGTATATACAATGTACATATGTGCATGGATTCCGACATGCTATTCATAAATGTACATGTAGTTACAGAACAATTTTCAAAATACAAAGGGTTAAATACTATTCTATACAGCACTTCAGCAATGAAATTGAAACAACTATAGAAGATAAGTCAATGTCTGTCATGTTAAATTCGCAAGGAATAAAATGAAGGCAACTTATATCTATCAAGAAAAGAAGTACATGCAATACGTAGGCATGCAATTTAACAATGTATATATACCTGTTTTGGCACATTGAAGTTGACAAAGTTTGGCTGTTGGTACTGATTACCATACGAATACTGCTGCTGGTTGGTGGGAGGTGGCTGGTTAAAAGGAGGAGGGGGACATGTTGGGTCAAATCCTTGGAGGCCCATCTGTCCAGCAGGAACAAAATCCTGTGCTATTGGATTAAACCTACTATTGGCACTATTATTGTTTCTATTGAATGAATTGGAGTCACCCTGTACAGAATTATTTCCCCTGTTTTTCGCCTGCGAACCATACCCTCTGTCATTATAGTTGCTCTGTCGTGAGTCTTGGGAGGACTTCGGCCGTGACTGCTGCTGATAATTTCTATCCTGGTTTGAAAACTGATCATTTCTATTGAAGTTCTTAGTCCTATCAGAATCATTATTCCTAAAACTATCATTTCTCCTGTAGCTATCATTACTCTTATAATTTTCATTGCCCCTATAACCGTCTCTCGCAGACTGTGAACGTTGGTCATGCTGGTTGTAATTTGACCTTTGACCTTTACCTCGTTTGTCATACTGTGACTCTTTTCTAACTTCTGCATCAAAATTGTCACTACGGTCATTATAAGAACTGCTCCTGTCGTAGTTACTAGATTTCTGACCTCGTTGAGTATTTGCACTATTTCTGTTTCTATCTCGATCACTAGACGACACGTCACTATTGTTATTATAATTCCTCTGTCTTTGATCAGAGTCCTTCTTCAAAGACCCTTGTCCCTCTGTATTTGAGTATGGTCTAATGTTTCTATCATTCTCTCTATTTGTTCTACCGCTATCACTTTTTGAGGATCTAGGAGGATTGTTTTGTGTCCGGTACGGCTTATCCTCATACTCTCTGTTATAGTCATTCCTTCTGTAGTTATTTTGACTAGAATATTCACTAGAATCCTGTAATGGCTTTTGCTTCTGTGATGATTTTCCAGAATCTAGAGATATCAAGAAAACAATTATGTACATGTATTTTCCCAAAAATAATGATTTTTTTTTCAAAGAAAAATTCCAAATGAGAATAATTTTGAAATTTAAAGACTGAAATTCCAACAATTTTTACTCTTTGGAACAATTTACCATTGTCAAAGGTTCAAAGGTAAACATACAAATCAATAGCTATTTAAAGACATACAGGTACAATTTCATGGACTAAAATTTTATGTAATATTCAATTCAGCGATTCAAAATACATGCATTATTTCATATCATAAAATAAACCTTTACCTTCTGAAGAGGGTTTGATCTTAGTTTCTAAGAAGTCAAACAGAGTTGCTGGCCCTGAAGGTTTTGTGACAGGTGCCTCTACATCTTCATTTTCATCATTACGTCTGCCCCGCCCACCTATAATAATAATGGCTTAACATTAATTTACCATAGGTATAACAAGTAACATCTTACACAACTAGAGCTTCCATAAGCATATATAGTTACAGATTTAACCTAGTCTCAGATATTCAGATTTCATACATTAGGTGTGCATACGTACCAATTTTAATAACATTAATAAGAGAGCTAATACACTGTACAGTGATGATTCGTTAGTCCGGAATTCGTTACTCCGGAAAATTCCTTACTCCGGACGATTTTTCAGGGAACAAACGTGCGGAGTGCAAAAATGATCCGATAATCCGGAAATCCGCGTTCCTGATCCGGACGGTAGTTTTCGGGAACGGACGTGCGGATCATATGTTATTTTGTCCCGTTAGTCCGGACGATATAAGCAACTACGAACGTGTTTTCATAACAATTAATTTTTACCTTGAGAAATCTACACGGACGTGTTTTCATAACAGTTAATTTTTACCTGGAGAAATCTACACGGACATGTTTGCATAACAATTACTTTTTACCTGGAGAAATTTACCGGAAAACCGGCAGGGTAATTAGGCGATGGGATACGCAGCACTAGTCACGGCTCGGGGTACGTGCATTTACGTGGTTATCAATTCTATGCATTAAAAGACTTAATTTATTGTTCGCTTCTTTGGTCACTTTCTTAATTCTTTTCGTGACATTTTTCAGCTTGTATAGCGTTCAACCATTATTTTGAACAGATACACGCCCTAAAATCATTTCAAATTTAAGTTGATATCTTTAATTCTAATGTTTGTATCACGATGAAGATGAGAGTGAACAGCTTGGATATTGATCGAGGGCTTAATTTTTGTTAAAACAGAATCAAAAACGGCCGGTGATTTCCGTATTTTTCAGAAGAAAAGTGGTACGTACGTACGTGTCGGTAGGTTTTGGCAAGTATCGGCGCCCGTGGAACCTCTATGTTTAGATAGAATTTTATTCTTATTTTATAGGTTAAAGCAACACTCTAACCCCCCCCCCCCCCATACTGACTGATATCAGCGTTATAAGACGGAGGCCTTCCTTCACTTCATTTGATCTTTATTCTTGTGCATTTTGTTCTATTCAATTACATTACTTTGATTAGAATTATAAAGAAATAAAACTACTTGTATATCTATTTTCAATGATGAGAAAAGTATTGACTTCAAGACGATCTTACCAATACAAAAAAGCGAAGACAAAAAAAAAGAGATTTAGTAATACATTATTATCAAGAAATTAAAATTTAATCAAATTATCTATGATGATGATTATCTATTTGTTTACAAGACAAATTAATTGTACAAATACACGCACAAAAAACAGCCGACCCTCCCCCTTTCCTTCGGAATTTCGAGCTCAAGTTTTGACATTTTTAACATGATTCAATAATCCGGAAAATTCGTTAATCCAGACGAATTCCTCGGGAACCAATTCGTCCGGACTAACGAATCATCACTGTATATTTGATGTATAACAGTGACTTGTAGAGAATAAGCAATGTGTAAGATTGACAGTTCCCTTTGGTGTTGCCGGTAGGGGGACTAATAAGCAATCAAACAGATATCAAATTTATCTCTATGTGCTACAATACTTTTATTGTAAGGTAAGCATTGATGTCAGAACATATTACTCCACCTATGACCTTGACATGTAAAGGAATTTGTAGAGACAAAAGACAGACACTGTGATCTTACTTAGCCAATTTTCTTTACAGAAAAAAGCATTTTGTCTTTTTTACTGAAAGCAATGGAAAATTTTTAAACCTCTACAAAATACAGACCATTTCTTTACATACCTCTCTCCCTTCTCTCCTCCCTAATATTTGGGCCGTTCCTCTGACCCCTATCTCTTCCACCTGGAGGTCCCCCTCTGTCCCTCCCCCCTCCTCTGTCTGCGCCTCTCTGTACATCCCCTGACAACAGGGAGTTTATTGCCTGTCTGACGTCTCCGTTATTCTGTCGCAGTGCGGCACCGGCCTCTGATGTCGAGAATCCCATTTCTACTATTCTGGCAATGTCTGCATCTGAACCAACCTAACATCAAAATAAAATGTACATGTAAGTCTTTTTCAACTTTTTAAGGATTATGAATGTACAAATTTTTATGAAAATTTGTTTGATTTTTCAAACTAATTTCTAATACATGTACATAAACTATAATCAAGCAATAATTTTGGAAAAGTTGTTTGAAATTGATTATTTAATAGTTTTTTTTTAATCAAAACTTGTTTGCACTACATTTTTCATACTGTATGTGACAGTGCATTATCTGAATTCGCTAGTCCAGGAGAAATTAAGTTATCAATCAGGGATGGAAATTAGTGGTGGTCAATTTGCCAGAGGCAATCAAATTTAAGATCAGGCAAATTGTTTTACGTCCGAAGTCGCCTGATCCTAAGCAAATTATTTCGATCAGACTGTCTCAGCAGCATGCATTTACACAAACAACAAAAAATTACAATAAAACACCGCTAAAGACGGTATGGCCGGATTGCAAAGTGAGTTTTTGTCCCCAACTGGGTCAAGGTCACTAGGTCAAATATTACAGCATACATTGAGAGGTCTTGTCAGAGGCAACCTACATGTTTAATATAAAGTTTCTACTGTATACAGTTCCTTAGATTTTGCTTAAACCAGGAACTTTAACCAAAGTCTTTAACTAGGTCAAAGTCCAAGGTCAAGGTCACTAGGTCAAATGTTACGGCATAAATTGAAAGGTCTCATCATGGGCAACCTAAATGTATAATATAAAGCTTCTACTGCATACAGTTACTTAGATTTTGCTTAAACCAAGAACTTTAACCAAAATCTTTAAATAGGTCAAAGTTCAAGGTCAAGGTCACTGGGTCAAATGTTACTGCATAAATTGAAAGGTCTCATCATGGGCAACCTACATGTATAATATAAAGCTTCTACTGCATACAGTTCCTTAGATTTTGCTTAAACCAGAAACTTTAACCAAAATCTTTAACTAGGTCAAAGTCCAAGGTCAAAGTCACTAGGTCAAATGTTACGGTATAAATTGAAAGGTCTCATCATGGGCAACCTAAATGTATAATATAAGGTTTCTACTGCATACAGTTCCTTAGATTTTGCTTAAACCAGAAACTTTAACCAAAATCTTTAACTAGGTCAAAGTCCAAGGTCAAGGTCACTAGGTCCAATGTTACGGCATAAATTGAAAGGTCTCATCATGGGCAAGCTAAATGTATAATATAAGGTTTCTACTGCATACAGTTCCTTAGATTTTGCTTAAACCAGAAACTTTAACCAAAATCTTTAACTAGGTCAAAGTCCAAGGTCAAGGTCACTAGGTCCAATGTTACGGCATAAATTGAAAGGTCTCATCATGGGCAAGCTAAATGTATAATATAAGGTTTCTACTGCATACAGTTCCTTAGATTTTGCTTAAACCAGAAACTTTAACCAAAATCTTTAACTAGGTAAAAGTCCAAGGTCAAGGTCACTAGGTCAAATGTTACGGCATAAATTGAAAGGTCTTGTCATGGGCAACCTTCATGTATAATATAAAGTTTCTACTGCATATAGTTCCTTAGATTTTGCCTCAACCAGAAACTTTAACCAAAATGTTGACGGCAGACGGACAGACGGACGGACGGACGGACAGACAGACGGACAGACGGACATCGTCAATCTATAGACCGGAATTGCTTTGCAATCCGGCCAAAAAGAGTAAATATAATGGGCCCCTATAAGTTTTAAAACGTGACACCAGAATTTCAAACCTACGAGCCCGTTTATCTCTGGGAAATTCTTGCCATTTTCCATCCCTGTCAAAAACGGTACTTTCAGTCCTCATTAAGTCACATCGAGGTTTTGTAATTGATTTTTAACAGACAATGGGACTTCATAGACGTAAATAAATGTATAAATGAAAAATATGTGGGCAAGCCCAAGAACCTGTTTCTGTCCACCTCCGAAACTTTTAGTTTTGCCGTCTTCTTTGGCTTGTAAAGCTTCTGCTATTACAGCTTTTCTCTGCTGTTCAAACTCTGCATCCTCTTCTTTCTTCTCTTTCCCAGTGTCCAATGATTTAAAATTTTCTGTAAAGATTATTGGTAGATCAATTTTTAGTTTTTAATGGAAGAAATGATCTCATTTACATACATGTACATGTATACATGTATTCACTTCAGTTTATCCATTTAAATATCTCATTTGATTGTGAAAATAAACAAATTAATACACAGATTTACTACTTCTATTAATGCTCCTTTGTAACAGTATGGCTGTAAGAAATGCAAACTGTACTTTGTTAGAAAGAAATACAACTTTTCTATAAGAAGACAGAATAAGATTTGACTGACACACTAACCTTTTCTGTTTGTTTGAGGTTTGTTCTCTCTTACTCGCTGACCAAACGGTACAAATGGTGGGGGACCTCCCTCAGATCCCACTGTAACTCTGGTCTGCTTAGATAACATCTGGAATCAAGAAAAACTTATACATATCATTCATATCCATGCCTTTTACCATTCTGTAGCCTGACTGGGACATAAAACTAATGTAGTACATGTATCTAAGTAAGGTACATTGTAAATCATGCTTAGCATAGAATACAAATTCTGAATCACTTGTTCTGAAATACATGTATTCCTTTATTTTTTAGGTTGCCTTAACCAGTCAACAAAAACTGCATGTATATGTTAAACCACCCTTAGGTTAACACAAATAAAACATGTACGATGTATATAACCTTTTTAAGTTCCCAGTTCTCGGCCAGTTTATCCACCCTACCACCAATAGAGGAAGTGTTCTTATTGTTCAACATAAGGAAGCCATGTTCCACTCCAATGGTTCCCTTTAAGCTGATCTTAGTGCCAGGTGGGGTATTCAGCCTGAAATAAATGATTAATGTCTAAGCATTGACAGTATCTCTGCAAAGTAAGTATCCACATTCCTTAAATTCGAAGAAATATCAGTGCAAAATTTACCAACACATCTATATTCATTATTTTCAGTACAAATGTAGTGAAAGACTCTACTCATTGTACATGAGTATGCACTTACTATTAAAAGGTGCAAGCATTCATGTATTTGAGCAAAAACACACTAACAAATATATGACATAATACCGCTTGAGCCTTTTTCCTGGAATTTTTCACTACAAATATAGACATAGGCACAGTCTTGAATTATGGTTTTCACGGTAGCATTAATTCTGCTGTAAACGTGAAAACTTTCGCTTGGGGATGATTTTCACGTTTTTCGCGAATAGAGGGATTTCGCCAAAATTTCCCCCACGCGAGAATATCCCCGTTGCATTCTTACAAGGGGACAGACATTTTTATCGCGAATATTTCTCCCACGCGAAAAGTCTTGATGTTATTATCGCGAAATTTTCACCCCGCGAAAATGACCGTGTTTACAGTAAGTATATGTATGTACAATACTTCATTCTTTTTTTTTAATCTAATTTTTTCTCATATGCACAAAGTCTACACATTGGTATATGTGACAACTGGTACAAAGATTTTACCCTATGTTGTCGAGCTTCTCTGTCTCTACCCCATTACATGTATTCTGTCCATCTGTCAGTGTTAGCTTTAACAAGCGTGGTGCGTAATGTGACTCCTCATTATCCTTTGGGGCTGCCACATTCCGAATCTTCTGGATCTGTAGGACTCCTGGACCTTGAACCTTTTAAAAAAAAATCATTTTCACTTGTTGCGTTGAATGCTACTGTACTGCTTTGTAAATGCTGTTTGACAGAGGTCAAAATCACAGGGATTTATCCTGTTTTCCTCAGTGCATGAACCCTTATACAGTGAAACCTGTATAAACCGATACCTGTCTTATCCAATAACCTGCCTATTCCGATAACATGTTTTGCTCCCAAAGAATTTTCTATCTTTTTCTATATAAAATAACCTGTGTAAACCGAACACTGCCTATTCTGACAACCGATATAAAATTTTGGTCCTAATGGCATTTAATACATGTTATTTACACTGTATAAACCGATATGTTAAAACAACTCCTACCTACACCAACCAATGTTTTGATTAATTATCCCCCAACCTGATCTATTAAAGCTATACCTGACTGGACTTTACCTCTACTATTAGTAAACTGCCTAAGCAATGAACAGTGTCTTAATTGTTTGTATTATAATAAGTTTTTGATTTGTATATAAACTGATCACCAGGTACAAAACATCAAAATTCCTTTGCTAATTACAGCTAATTTATATCTTTTTCATGGAGTATTGTATATTTCAAAATTTAATTCATTATCACAGAGAAGAGAATCTTTATGAGGGTTAAACAGTTTATGATAGACAAGAAAGTACTACTGTTTCAGTTATACGATGAAGATTTCCATAGGAATATAAACTTAAGATAACTTCAAGATATTATTAGGAAGCTTTAATTTTGTTAAACCTGTGTAATCCGATAACCTGTCTATACCAATATTTTTTCTTGGTCCGAGTCAATATCGGTATAGACAGGTTTCACTGTACATGCAACGAGGAAAATAGGATAAATACCTGTGATTTTGATATCTGTCAAACAGCCTTAACAAAATAGTACAGTAGCAACTAGCATTCAATAAAACAGGTACTTATTTAGCTTGTCAATCTAACATAGTTTAAATATAGCAAAATAGATATTAGAGAGGTTGAGCAAAGCCAACCTGTACGTGTACAAGAACTTGTACATGTATTTACACGTTAAGTGTTTACATGTTGACGTTATGCTGTTGAGCAGACAACATCATGCATACTGGTATGTGTAAATCGTATATACGATTTTGTGACGTAATTTGTCTTTTGTTTACAACTGCGTGTTCGTGAAGAACTTGCCGTCTAGATTCTAAAGGGAAGGGACATTAAGCAGAGATGGTGAATTAAATTTATTATTCGTAGTAATCGGATATACATGTATATAACATCAGAATTTAACTTCAAGGATATAATTTTGGGTCAACTTTGAGGGCTCATCTTTACAATGTGATGCATTTTATTTGCAACTCCTTCTAGTCTAGGTGCCATTCATGAAACCCAAAAATTTCTTACGCACAAAATGTTTTTGCATGAAAGTGTTGTCAATACCCTCTTATTTGAAAATCCGGCGGATGCCACTCTGGCATCTTTGGGCATTTCGAAATTTTGGGGTAAAATGGTATTTTTCGAAGAAAAACCATTAAAAATAGGAAAAATTAAATTACTTTTTCCATGCTGCTGCTAGATCAACAAAATTGGTACCAAAAGAACGACAATTTAATTGTCTTTAAGTCTCAAGCTCAATTTACCAATCTACCTGTCAAAAAATGGGGAAAACTATGGATTTTCGATGAAAAATCGTTGAAAATTGGGAAAATACAATATCTTTTTTTATTCTGTAGCTAAATAAACAATTTTGGTACCAAACGCACATTAAATTTATTGCCTTTCATTTTAAATAATACCGAAGTCTGATCCACAAGTTGCTTGTACGAAAAATTAGGGAAAACAACTACTCTTGGATGTAAAAACGCTGGAAATACGCAAAATGCAATGAACTTTTTTCAAATTGTAGTTAGTATGAGGTACAGCAATTATGGTACCAAACGAATTTTTTTATTGTCTTTTTCGTATTAAGCAACTTGCTCATAAATAAAGTGGGAGAAGACCAATGAGGGAGAAAACTTTGATTTTTGAAGGGTATTTTCCATAAAAAGTTGGGACTTTGAAAAATGCAAAACGTTTACAGAAAAACTAGAACAAAAATATGTGTATTCAAATGAGTTAAAGAAGATCCTGACGATAATCTCAACAGCACTCACAATAGAGCACCAAATGTAGCATCGACGGACCCCCAACAAGCTAGAGGTGGAACCAGGTGCCCGGGAGGAGTAGGCATCCCCTGTTGGCTAGTCGCACCCGCTGTCGATGTTCATGCACGACAAAATATAGAATACATGCATTGCACTGTCTTAGGTTATATTTATATAGAATGTGCTATGGCGACCATGTCAGGGAAAATATTCAAAACACTTACAGTCAAACCCCTCGCGGGGAACTTATTTTACGAGCTCCATACGGAAAAGGGCGTAAGTGTGACACAAATGAGTTAAAGAAGATCCTGACGATAATCTCAACAGCACTCACAAGTCAACACTCTTTTTAAACAATTTACTAGTACATGAAGTCTTGTAGCAAGCTTTTGAAAGACGTGGGTGAAATTAGAGACATTGTTCAAAGGAAAGCGGCTACTGTCTATGATACATAACGTGCATGTCTGGTCCACGCTGTTTATTAATCTGCTTTTAAATGATGCTAATGAATTTGAAGATGTTTAAAATTTGTACCACTTGGTGAGTGTCACGGATGGTGGACCAGGAGTCTCCAAGGGCACATGTATCCAAGATCGATCAATTTCGGTTGGTCGTTTCTTCAAAAGCATTCGAAAATATCTGTTTACAAAATTGTCACAAATTTCTAAAACATGGGTCCTGTAGCATCATATCTCAGTCATCTTGCTCCGTCTTTTGGTATATTTTGGACATAATTATCACACATTTTGGCCATATTTCATTGTCTGGATTGAGGATCACTGACGAGGATTAAATACCCGTAACGTGCATGTCTGGTCCACGCTGTTAATTAATCTGCTTTTAAATGATGCTAATGAATTTGAAGACGTTTTTAAAACAAAGGTGATTTCTGCCAGGGTTGTGTAATTGTTTTCAATTAATGAAGTGGATCTTAAAGACCTGCTTAGTCATGACGTTGTGCTAGTCCCTACGTCTGTTTTGCAACTTCCAAACTTTGCAATGTATTTTTTTTAAAAGACAGTGCATGAATTTTATATATTCTTTTAATTTTTGTGCTTGAACATCGACGTCGGGTGCGCTTAGCCAACAGGGAATGCTTACTCCTCCCAGGCACCTGGACCCACATCTAGCTTCCTAGGGGTCCGTCGATGCTCAATTTTTTGTTCTTTTGTAAATGCTGTTGAGATTATCGTTAGGACATTCTTTAATGCATTCGAAATATGTTCTTAAAATAAGCTCCAGGTTATTTATTCGACAAGAATGCCTAGGAGCTGATGATCGATTGATGTATGCAGGACTCTCATTTATGCAGAATTAATACCTTGAATGTTTCTGGTCGTATCATCAACATATGATGGGATTGGAGAGACTTAGGTTGTTCTGTGGGAAGTTTTTGAAGTGGTGTTCCGAATTTTATTTTAGAGAAGTTAATTCAGATATTGAAAAGATGGTGACTGAGACCATGATATTCATAAAGACTTACTATGGTTTAGAGAATCTAGACCGTACATCTGATGTCAGGTCCCATGTGCGATTGAATGAAATGGGCTATAAGAGTTCAAAACTCTAAGATGACCATTGCCACCAACAGTTAATTGAATAATTTCGATAACATGTCAAGAAAAATGAAATATTTCAAATGATGCTATTGAATTTAAAGACGTTTAACATTTGAACTACTTGGTGAGTGTCACTGCTGGTAGACCAAGAGTCCCCGAGGGTACTTGTAGCCAAGTTCGATCAACTTCGGTTGATCTTCAACGCATTTGAAATTTTCTGTTACAAAATTTCTTGAAATTTCTAAAACGTGGGTCCTATAGCATCATATCCCACCCATTCTGCTACGTCTTTTGGTACATTTTTGGACATACTAATTTTCATACCTTTTTGGCCGTATTACATTGTTTAGACTGAGGATCACCGACGAGGGTTTAGTACCCGAAACGTGCATGTCTGGTCCACGCTATAAATTTATCAGGTTTTAAATGATGCTATTGAATTTAAAGACGTTTAACATTAGGAAACATTCTTAAGATACAGTTCAATAAAACCTGGATCTGCTGAAAGAATTTTAAAAATTAAAAAAAAAATGTTGAGACCTATTGTGATAATATTTTGCCAATCGCGTCTGTTTCTCTATCTGTTATCCTGTTGCAGTCGCACATGAGATGTGTAACAAACAGATGTGACAAATTCTGTGTTCATATTTCTTTAATTCTGTAAATGTTTTGGAGTAGAGAATTGTCAGAGTACGATGCAAAGGAGGCATTTTGATCAACCATGTAAGAAGGGTTCATTGTTGTTAGAAGAAGATGCACACAAGTATTGCAATTGTATGTTGATGAAACAACAAGGAAATAAGAAAGGAGGTGATCTCCAGTAAAACTGGGTTGCAGCACCAATATCAACACATCAAAACACCTCAAGTAAAAACACAGAGAAGACACACACAGCAAGAGAAACCAGAGAATCTAGAGTAGAAAAAGGGGTAATAAGAGTGCAAATCTAAAACTATCAGTATGCAATCATTTTGATACGAAAATTGTTGTTCTAGAATCTCTTTAAACCGATTATATTTTTACAATTTAAAACCTTTTTTTCAGAAAAAAAAAACAAAACAAAAAAAAAACAAAACAAAACAAAAAACCAACACAAAAACAAAAAATATAACATTTGCTTGAGTGGAAATCTGAATTTCAATCAATGAAATAATTTTTCCTGTCGTTTTTCTACCTACAGCATAAAATAGCATTACAATCCCAATTTTCAGCGATTTTTTTATTCAAAATGCATTCTTTTCCCCATTTTTGTACTTGCAAATTGCTAATCTGATATTCATAAAATGAAAGGCAATACATTTATTGTGCGTTTGGTACCAAAATTATTTTATCTACAGTATGAAAAAAGATATGACATTTTCCCAATTTTAAACGGTTTTTCATCGAAAAATCCATACTTTTCCCCATTTTATGGAAGAGTAAATTGATAAAATGAGCTTGAGACTTAAAGGCAATGACATTGCTGTTCTTTAGATACCAAAACTGTTGTTCTAGCTACAACATGGACAAAGTAATTGCGTTTTTCCAATTTTTAACGGTTTTTCTTTGAAAAATCATACTTTTTCCCAAAAATTTCGAAATGCCCAAGGATGCCAGAGTGGCATCCGCCGGATTATCAAAGTAGAGGGTATCAACATCACTTTCATGCAAAAACATTTTGTGCGTAACATTTTTTGGGGTTCCCCCCAAAATAGCCATTTGGCAACTAGACTATTCAAAGATCCAGAAAGTACATATACATTCCCGAATAAATTGAATATAGGTTTTCATAGGTTATGTGCATTCAGTTGCTTATAAAATGTACAAGTAATCATGAACGTGTACTTACAGCTCTACATGTTTTACCAAACTTGTATCATGTAGCACAGGTGCGTGGAATGCAAAATGTGATGACGTCACAAACAATTTTTTTATGTACTCGTAGACGTAGTCGTACAAGTTCAGTTTGCTAACACTCTCTAATAGCACTGTGGGGTACATAAATCATGTCATAAACTGTAGATCTTAGGATGTACATACGGAATGGATTTTCAATGTAATATGTCAAGAGTATGCTTACATATTGGAAACCCTATAAAAACTGACATTAGCTCCAAATGAATTGATAAAACTACGCTGAAGATGTCAAATGAACACTACAATTTCTGGGGAAGGTCATGCGTCCACAGTAATGGTCATTTGAATAGGACAAATTATGGTTCCATACTAGACTCTGAATTGCCTTGTTGATTAGCTTAAGTTCACAGGGTAACTCTAGGGAGAATGTCTACTTTCAAGTCAGAATTATATGTGAAGGGAAGAGAGAAATTACTTTTCAATATCAAATAAGGGCAGTTACAAGTACCTGACACTTCAGTTTAAATTAATCCTAGATGTCATCCAAAGATAAAAAAATATTCAATAAAATCATCTCTTACATCTGAAAAGGTTAATCTAGAGTCAGGTGAACTATATGAACCTTCAACACTTTACTTACATATTCACATCTTCCCCTGTTGATCTCCTCTGGTAACCATCCTTTACCACATTCCCTTAGATCTGTCTGGAAACAAATACATGTTTATCAATTCTATGAACTCAGGAGATATATATGCATAATTAATGTGAGGGTCAAATGTGGGATATAAATGCATGTCCATGTATTGTCATCTGCAGTTACATAACGCTACTGGTGCAAAATGGATTACTAAAAAAAAACTGATTTTCATGCAATCTTCCAAATGTGTTTATGAGTACATGTACAAGAATACAATTTTCAGAAAACAGAATTAAGAAAACTACAGATAAAAAAATTTAACAAATATTTCAGTCTTCATGAAAACTCACTGGCCTGACAACCGGGCTACTAGAAGTTTTACCAAGATAGTAGAAATGGTCTAGCAAGCTTTACAATTGGCAAGTAGGATTGATCTTTGGGCTAGTACATGCAGTAGTAAAGTTTATTTTTGTGAAGAAAGATATTTACCAACAGAAACACATAATTGCAATATAAAAAGTTAAGGTCCCCCTATCATGCATAAACATATCCAATAACAGATGTAACGATCAAATATGTACATACATCTTTCAATATCTGTATCAGTTTTCCTGTGTCTTGTATTTTACCCTCTGATAACTCCTGTACACCTTCTTCTGTTACAAACCTGAAAAAAGAAATCATAATTTCAAGCTATTTTCATGCCTATACAATTTAAAATGTAGTGTTCTAACTTCTTAATATAGCTTTTCATCTGTCAGATGGTCAGAAAATCTATATGAAGATTTCCAGTCCCTATTGTATATGTAGGTGTTATAAACAATTATGGACTTTTCATGAGCCGAATATGGTGAGATATTTTCAAATTAAGGCATTAGGGGTAAGATACTCTATTTCCGGTTGCTTTGTTAACAGAAAAATTAAATACCACGAAGTTGGCAGAAGACGCACGACTTCGGCAATATTCGCCGAAGACGCACAACTTCGGCAATGTTTGGGGCCATACATTTTCATGTAGGGTTGAATGAAACATTGAAAAATATGAAATATCTAAAAATATGCAAGAGTTGGACGTACATGTACACAATCTCTAGCTTTTCAACAATATTATCAAATCCCTTATACCTTAAGAAAATATCAAACCATATTCATTGAGTAAAAAGTCCACAATTGCTTTACTATCATGATTATTACGGCCGGGACGATACTTACTGTGGCACCCAGTCGATCCGATACGAATCACGATACCTGACATCCGATACGATACGTATCGCAATACTAAATAAATTGATAAAACCTACTCAAAAAGCTATTTGATAATATTTTTATTCATAACACAAGTAGCTTTGTTATTTAACATGTTATATTTATTATATTCAACACTAGCTTTTTTAAAACTTTTCTTCTGTTTTCTTCAAACATTATTATCGTTTTTGGTATAACAGACAAAAAATCCAGAAAATTCGAACACATACTTTTTTTTTTGAAATTTTAACTTAGCTATCATTGGAGTGTATCGATACTTGGATCGCGAAATAAAATATCGGGATGCATCGATAAATCAGAGTATCGTCCCAGCCATACTGATTATATAGTAGTTAAAAAAGATATCTTTTCAAAAATGACTGGCATAGACTTTACTTGAAAAAAGATATTTCAAGATTTAATTTGTGAGCAATTTGTTGATGAAATACTCATCATTTGATTTCCAGCTTGACCGGCGGTGAGGGAATCCTGGAGTCCCAAGATTATGATTTTGAAAAGTTTTCGATTTTGAGATCAAGGTTTTTAAGGTTTTACAAAATTTTTGGTGTCTTTTTCCTGGGACCGCTCGCACATAAGGCTTTGTCTTGATTCATATTAGCAAAAACATATCATTTTTTTCTGCAACCAGTACGAAAGATCCCAGTAACAGGTATGAAAAATCCCGTACGAAAAATCTTGGTACGAAATGGTATCGATACGAAAGATCCCGGAACCTGTTGTACGCGTGAAACGTCTCTCCTTGTACCGATACATCTGGATTGCAAAAGGGATCGATTTGGCCAATTCTTTGATATTTATGTAGGACAGTTAACAATGGCGCAATGTAGTTAACTCAAAGAGTCAAAGTGTGGTTCAGTTTAGCAGATATACTGTACTGTCTGCAGCAGTAGCATGCATGCAGCACCAGCAAAACATGCTTATTGGGCGGTTTTCGGAACAATAATGTAGTAAACTGGCGCTTGTACTAGACTGGGCCAGTGGGACGTCTCTTTGGCTCACTCGGTAGAGCGTCAGACTTGACATCAGAAGGTTGCGAGTTCGATCCCAAGTGAGGGTAGTCTCGTGTTTTCTACAATAATAATGCCGAATTGATATTCAATCATATAAAAAGCATTTTGAAAAGATAACAGGGACGATTCAAACATATGACAAGACCAAGTATTGATGTTAAACTATGAGACAAACTGACCAGCCCCGTTCAGCCAGTGCCGAGTTCGCCATCTTGGACAAACGTCAACACTTGTAATCTGGACGGTGATTGGTGGATATATTAAGACGGGGATTCCCTATTTATTGCACATTTTTGTCAAATTTTACTTATACATCAAATAGATTCGAATAAATGTATGTCTTTTTCTTCGATATCTTTAAAGAAATGTAACTGACACCTTGTGGGATATCATTTCCTTTTAGTTTATCGCAGACATTCCCGATGTAACGATACATTTCATTGGTCATTCCCAAGGATGTTGAAAAACATGGCGCATTGGGGAAAGTCTTGAAAATGTGTCAACATTTATTTATGGTTCACATCTATTTAATATGAATGAAGCATACAACCTTCTTTTCTGTCATAAACTAAAGAAAAATATATTTATTTAAAGAACACTGTCAAAGATATACAAGGATTTATTTGTGAGAACACACGAAATGTTGATAAAGGATTTGTAAGAGATTAGCGAGGTCGCCCTGAATTTATTTTGTACAGTTATGTTTTAGAGGAACTAAACGGCTTTTCATTCAACACAATGGATTGGAAGGAAAAAGAAAAGGAGAAGAAAGAAACTAAAGATAAAGACAAGTCAAGGAACAGTTTTGTAAGTAGATAAAACACCACGGTAAGAGGATTTCCTCACTTCCGCCTTAAAATAACACCCCTTGGGGTGATTGTTGGATCCACAATGTATCAACATCTTTAATTGAACCATTTCACTTAATCTAGAATCAATTGATGGTATAGAAACACTTAACAAAGTAGAATTTGTGACATGATATGTGAACTGTCATTTCTTCAAGGACAAGTAAACAACATGAAAATTCTTAATACCTTCATAAATAGGATTTAGATTTTGAAAGTTTGATAATTTATTTGTACAATCTACTGATAAACATAGATTAAATAATCATCTTCATGGAAGTTTCCTTCATGAAATTCAAACGTATATTACAGATAAATTAAAATAAAACATGTACTACTAATTGCATGGTTCCAGTAGTGTGTAATGGGGTTTTGTAAATAAGCAGAAAAATGCTAATGAAAGCACATCTTTAATGAGATGTAAGGCTTTATGTTCATTAACTGAAACATGTACATTGTAAAATGAATGAAAGATCTTTGATATTCTAATTCTTTTAGTATTGGTTACAAAAGAGTCACAATTAAAAAAAGAACCCAGTCTTATTAATTCTAAATAAATTGTACTAATGTGTGCTAAAATGTGAAGTACAATTTACACAGTGTAACATGGCTTTAATAATTGAAACAATTTGTGATATAGATTCATTTACATGTGCAGGCTTGTTTATTGTGCATATGGATTCATGTACATGAACAAAATGTGCATTTTCCACATATTGTGGAATGAAATATATAAAACACTATATAAAGTCATATATTAAATTAAATCTTATTTTATGCACTGACCTTGACCTAGTAGTTGAACATTGTTTTCAGATAACAGTAACTTATTCTGACAAAGATGCTTATGGAAACATTCTATTTTCACATTTAACATCTTGATGATATCAGTGCATGAAATTCAAATACAAATTTCCTGTCAAGTGCAACAAGTGACATTATTAATGTTCTGTTCATAAGCATATGACTTTATTTATTATGAGAGACTGTTGAGTTACTCATGGTAAAGATCACTTTATGTAAAATACTAGAAAAGTAGTAGAAAGTACTAGAAGTCTGTTATTCATAAAACTGTCTGAACTGCCATGTCAAATGCAGCACACATATTTCTGTGTAAAAAGCTGAAAACTAACTTAAATCAATGATGCATACTGGTACCAAATAAATTTTTTATGATTTATAATAATAGCGATGATAACAAAATTTGTGATGGGAAATTTGTTTTTCTTCCAGTTTGGTATCCGTTTAGCTGGCAAGGACAAAAAGGCGTCTAAATCCTTGAATTCCCGGCTGCCATCAACAGGAGAGGAAGATGCATCACAGTATGGATTTGGCTCTTCCTCTATCCATCTCCTGTCAGAACCGGAAGTCAACGAGAAATTTGAACAAATGCTGGTGAGAACATGTTATATTAATGAGAAGAGGTATCATAAAAGATCCCTGATATATATTTTTCTGCACATTCGGTATGTGTTTTCAGTGCAGGTCAATTACCGGTATGTACATGTAATCAGAACATTTTATGCCAGGTGTTGGTAACACCTAGTACCATAGGTTTTTATATGCAGTGCTCATAATGATTTGTATTTAAGATTCCAGCACACAGATCAGGTAATACAAATGGGATTTCAAATGTCTACATATGGGTAACAGGCTACATTGCTTTATACTTTCAATCCTGTTGTAGCCAGCTTATCATTATAATGAGACTAGTGTTTATTAGTACTTATTATTTTTCTAAAAATAAATGCAAGGAAACCATGGTAATACAGCCAAAGGAAATGATGCTGCAGAATTTCCACATCTAACTTTCATTTCCTTGAAATTATTTTTATCAAGAATTGGACAAAGAGCTACAAACACTTAAAATTAGCTGTAATAAAATTGCATTAAACACCCTATTTCCTGTTTTGACTGCCATGAGATTTATTGAATGATTTATTCTAAATCAAATATCAGAAAAGAATTTAAATGGGATAGCATAACAGTAAAAGTCATTGAGATATTCTGCTAGTCTTTTGACGTTGTCTGATGTGACAGAATTAACCTACATTTGATAATTTGCATACAATTTTGTCTGCTGCTTTTTCGTTCAAGCGAGTCAACTCACATGTTAATGGCCTCTTACTGCAACTGCTGCACAGAATTTCATGAAACAGGAAGGAAGTGCTGAACATGCTGAAGGTTCACTTGTTTTTCATTCCGATCAATAAAAAAAGATGGCATCAAAAGGCTATGATCGGGGAAACAGATTTTCATTCTCCTTGACTTTTGTAAAGAATTTTATACTTCCTCAAAGACTAAGCTAGTAGGTTTGCACACTTGCTGTATGAATGGCATGGGACTCAGTGAAGCAGTATAGGCTCACTTGAACCTCATGTTTGAGTATATCATTAATTTGACAAATGTGTATTCATGTATTAGATGTAATTTGACATGTGTATACATGTATTAGATGTACCATAGATATGATTGATTTTTGGCTGCATCAATATTAATAATTAATGTTTGTTACAAAACGAGAACTTGATTCAATCTGTATGCTGATAATATGTCACATGTATCATGCATTACGGTAAGATTACTGACCTGTACGGACAGTAGCATTGAAAATCTATCTGTTTCACTTTCACTTTCTAGTCGGCAACTCACAAACCATGTAACCTTTTCAAACAAATGGATCAAGAGGGGAATTATCTATCAATATTTTTTCAACAGTCCATAATTCAAGGTCACAAAATACATATACTAGTAATGGTAACCTAAGAACCTTTTATCTTAATCTATACAGGCCAAATTTGTATAAATGTATGGACACTTTAAAAATAGGTTGTTGCAGATAAAGACTAGAGCATATGTTTTACAAATATTCTTTGGGAACTTTGATTTTGTTCAAATTCTGTGTGTCTGAAAAAAATGTTATAATGAATACAGAATATCTTGCTAGTGGAGAATGTATGACAGTGATTGTGTGGTATTCAAGGTTGCTGGCAGAGAATGTATGACAGTGATTGTGTGGTATTCAAGGTTGCTGGTGGAGAATGTATGAAAGTGATTGTGTGGTATTCAAGGTTGCTGGTGGAGAATGTATGACAGTGATTGTGTGATATTCAAGGTTGCTGGCAGAGAATGTATGACAGTGATTGTGTGGTATTCAAGGTTGCTGGTGGAGAATGCATGAAAGTGATTGTGTGGTATTCAAGGTTGCTGGTGGAGAATGTATGACAGTGATTGTGTGATATTCATGGTCGCTGGTGGAGAATGTATGACAGTGATTGTCTGGTATTCAAGGTTGCTGGCGGAGAATGTTTGACAGTGATTGTTTGGAATTCAAGGTCGCTGGTGGAGAATTTATGATGGTGATTGTGTGGTATTCAAGGTCGCTGGTGGAGAATGTATGACAGTGATTGTGAGATAGTGAGTCAAGGTCGCTGGTGGAGAATGACAGTGATTGTGAGGTAACGAGTCGAGGTCGCTTATGGAGAATGCATAACAGTGATTGTGTGGTTTGCAAACTTTTCTGAAAGGGAGCTCAGGTCGACCTGGGGTTGGGATAGGGATGGGATACAGTTTGTCGTACTCATACTAGTATTAAGCAGGTTAACTTACGGTGGCATACTCGTGTTTTTACAAACTGTACGTAGTGTATCGATCAGAATATGATACATTTATTTGTAGCCAATTGTGCCTATAATAGATTCGCTTTAACAAATCGATTTATGACGGATTTGTTTGACTTGCCTATTTGAATTATAACGATTTGACCTACCTATACCTATAACCGTGTTACATAGAATCCTGTAAATCGAAGCCTTTCATCTCATTCAGTATATTAATGGTTTTATAGTGTGACCAATGTAAAGTTTTCATTTGGATAATAGAGGAAAATGTCAAATTTTCATTTGATATTGGCAGACAACTTGTTGAGAAATTATCTCCATACCCAATATTATAAAGAGAAAACCGTCTTGTCTCCTCCCACGCGGATGGCACGTAAGGTGACAGACTACTTATATTATCATTACCCTCCCTGCATTTCATCACATTCTTTTGTTTGTGGTATAGTGACCTTGACATTCTGTCTACACGACCCCTCCCTACGGCAGAGATTGAACATGCTATAGAGTGTCGTTTACTGAAATCTAAACTGGTACTACCTGAGCCAGCTACACCCATGTCAATATTGGTATACAATAGATAAATAAATATAGCTTTATAAACATCTTATTCGATATATAGAAAACAGTGGCCGAATTCTGACTCTAGTCGATTTCTTAAACCTTTCCGACGACTCATTCATCCAAGATAAATGACAGTAAGATCAGACTCCTCGAGATAATGACCCCCCCCCCCCCAATTGTTCGGCAATGACCCTGACCTAGTGCTAGTATTTGAGTATTGCGCCTCAATGTGTTCCTTATTGGGCAGTCATAAGAGGGGAAGCATCCCCTCAACATACTTTTGTTTTGTAACCTGATATGTTTTGTGTACTCAAGTGAGGGGTCTATTATTTACAAAAATTTTGTCTTTCGTCAATCTAGGATATCGTTTGTTAAGATTAGCTAAAACAAAGCTTACAATCTTTCATAAGCGTAGCAAATTCCTGCTTTTCAAAGTTGCCTCATCAGGTTACATTTTACATATATTGTGGTTTGAAATGCAGCCTTTGACCATAGAAGTCGTAAATCTTAATGCAAATCTTAAAAAAAACCATCCAATCTGTCTCGACGAACAACATGAACCTTTCCATGCGCGGATCAAGAAAGAAAGGAAGAGGGTTTTCTAGCCCATCTGAAAGGTATTTTGATTTTTCCAGACGGACATGCATCTCGCTAAGAAGACGTAAAAAAAAAAGCATCGTGGCCGACCTCACATTCAGAAGGAGGGTCCTGACCCCACCCGCCGCCTGGATCCGCATATGCTTCCCCATACTGTATCATACAAAATATACTACCCATTTCTTATATTAGCTCGTGTAGTAGGAAGGTATCGAGAAAGAAAGTCGACAGGTTTCCGTGAAACTGATATAAACTCAGGATGAGATGTGGTAAAATGATGACATAACACAAGATACATACAGAGATGACACTGGTCAACTTGTATAAATGTTAATATAGATGTACACACAAAGTCAATTCAAATCACATATAGGATACACATAAAGTTATCTTAAAAAGTCCAATATAAAGGTGGAAAATGAAACCGATTTATCTTTTCTCGTCAACGCCCCTTTTTCATATACAATTGTTACTAAACTTCCTTTTGCGCATTACAATCTAATCTAATCTTTTCAAAGTGAAAACATCCCTATAGGAGTTCTAGCGTATTATTAATTTCCGGCTCATTGACACAGCGGGAACGGAGGGAAAGGATATCTTACAATCCTAATAAAAACTTTAGAAATTCCACTCGTATTCAAGATTTTCCAATTTACGAAACGTCTTTCATCTAAATTTGGAAGTCAATTGTTTCTTGATCGTCGACTGGGTTCATGCGAGGATGATCTGGAGCGGTTAGCAATGGAAAGGGATGGGGATTGGATGTTAGCGACCCTCTACCCACTCCACCCCTCCTCACTCCCCATCCCCAGGAATTCAGCAAAAATACTATTTCTCACACAAAGCCCATTCTCGATCCGGGAATTCTTTTCTACACCTTGCATGGAATATATTGCATCCTTTCGTTCTCTGTAAGCTTTGGAAGCGATGTTCCTCGGAGTCCTACACGGAGTAGGTGTTAATGCTATTACCGATCACATCCCTCTTCCGTGATTTATCTGTAAATGCGATCGTTTGCTGGCAATGATAAGCGGGATTTTGTCACTAATTGTAATTACAAAATGTGCAGATAGGGAATAGATTGTGTAAGAGGTGTACAAGATAACAATACAAGAGCATGAACTAATCCACCCTGAGGCAACTTTACTGTTGATCCCTTAAATCAGCCGCTCCATCTTTTCTGCTGTAGAAATTGCATAACCCGTCTTGTTGAGTTATTATGTCTTTCAAAGGGATCTAGTTTCTTCAATTTTTTGAAACAAATAACTTGTGTAACAGAGGCGCAGCTGAAATAATACTTTAAAACTACCAAATCTCACCTACACGATGTTTCTGTTTAGATGCTCATTATTTTTTTTTCAAAGATCTTATAGTACTGATCTACGTTGACTTGAACCATTTTGACCATTTCTTCGACGTTGGCCCCTTATCCTGTTACACACATCCATTCATAGATAGTAATGGAAAGTTATAATGTGAATGGATTTATTATCATTGTGTTCACTCCCTAAAACTTATGTTTATTCCCTTACATTTTTCTCTCAAACGATTTTGTATTATCAGAAAGCAAGTACATAATATGTATGATTAATTAATATTTTTCTATAATTAAATCATAGAAACGCCTTGCTTATTAAGGAGAAAAGAACTCCAAAATTGGCTAAATAATACGACCATGACTACGTAATACTTGTACAATATGGGGATATTACCTGGGGCAAGAATCCTTACACATGACTCAGAATTTATTGATAAAAATTAACTTGTCAGTATTATCCTGTGTATTGCCTGCAGTATGGAAAGCCAGTCCATATATCTATGTATATTATAGGAATACCTATGCATAAAGATGAACACATATAAATGTTGTGGAAACACCCACCAGTCCCTTGTGTAACATAACACAATTTACCTGTTAAGTTACAAAAAGCCATATAAAAGGCCACTGTAGGATCTGTGTTAGAGGTATTTACCTCTCCGTGTCCTTTTTGTCACCTTACTTAGTCCTATGTTGACATTGAGTAAACCTTTTGTCATTTCACATTCTTACGTACAAGTACTTCTTTCGGAATATGAGAAAAGAAAAACTCTGGAGGCAATAGAAAGTCAGCAACTCCCCCCCCCCCCCTCCAAAAAAAAAAAAAAAAAAAAAAAAACTCGTACTCGGTATAATTTTGTTTTTTTTTATTAAGACGATGTTGGAAAAAAACTGATGCCCTGTTCACACGAATGCGCATTAAATCTAATTCGCATTAGATTTGATGCGCTTTACTCTAATGCGAATTAGATTCGCATTGCGTTCACACGACACATTTTAATGCGCATTAGATTTTGGTACATTTGCACTGAGAGCCGTATACTTTAGATAGTAAAAGGGTCGAATGAACGCCGGTATGTTGTTTTGCTCATAATAATTTACCTTTTCGTAAGTTGGGCTTATGCATGCATTTAATGACGTCATTGTGAGATAAAATGACGTCATAATATAATGTTACTCTACGTAAGTTAAGAGACGCAGTACAGTTACTTAGAGGGTTCATTGTGAATGAAATCAAGTATTTTTACCTCTTATTCTATGTTTCGAGGTCCAAGGGTGATTAAAAGTGCCCAGTTATGATGGAAATGTACTGTAGAATTCTAGTAAATCATATACGCATGCGCCAGATTTAATGCGAATTAGATTCACTTTGCGTTCACACGGCAAAATCTAATGCGCATTAAATCTAATGCGAATTAAACTAATGCGCATTAGATTCCTCGTGTGAACGCAGCTAAAATCTAATGCGCATTAAATTCGATTTAATGCGCATTAAACCCGTCGTGTAAACAGGGCATGAATGAAATAGTGAAGATACCATCCTCATCCTTCTGAAAAGATTGTAATATCCTTTATCCTATAAAAAAAACCCCTCCCTCTGACTGCTGATTAACCATCATATGTTTGATCTGTGGTCATAAAAATTCATACCGAGGTTAAACTCATTACCATCAATAAATAGGGGCTTTGAATGACATATCAAAGAGTAGAGTAGCAGTTTTAAAAAATGTCCCTTTCATCATCAATGCATTTGTCAGATAGTCACTTCTGCATACCTGATTTAATGCTGATGAAACTGTACAATGAATGCAGTACAGGATGATTCACATCATTTAGTGCCGCAGGTTGACAGTTATGAATTGTTTAGTTGACACTGTTTGAAAAGCTTTCACAAAATGTTACATTGTTATATTCTATGAAATGATGAATTATATAATCGAAGCAGCAAAGTATTCTGTGTAGAGATAAAGGTCTCTGTGGAATAAAATATAGTATTTTGCCAGAATCCTTGATTTACTATTACCAAAATAAAAGTGGTGCCCCTTTATTTAATTTGTATCGCGGCCCCAACAGAGTATATGTTCCTTCAACATTTTTGTACATGTTGCTAAAACTTTCAGATTGTTTTAGAACCATGTCAAGTCCCAAGGATGCATCTATTTGGCTTTAATAACCATGTCAAGTCCCAAGGATGCATCTATTTGGCATTAATCAGTTAGATGTATTTTAACCTCCGAGGGAATGTCCTTCTTTTGTCCATATTCTTTCCGTGGTCAGTATGTAACTCTGACGGACAACCAAACCTGGAGAAAAACTCATTAACTTAAGGACTTTAATACAATTTCAGAATTTTGATTGGGAAGGGGGTGGCACTTAATCCATTTTGTAAATTGATCTACCATCGTATATTTCAGAAACGTAAGACTTAGTCTCATAATTGCCAAGACTTTTTGGTCTTATTAGAATATGAGACATTTGCCATGAAAATGGTACTTTAAACCATACTACCGGTATTCGTGAAGTCTCACTTCAAAGATTGATGTTTGTAATGCTATTTACAGGATTGTATTGTTACTTACAGGATGACATGAATCTGACAGAGGACAAGAAGGCTCCGCTGAGGAATAGGGACTTAAACATGAAAAGGGCTATGTTGTCCATGCATATCAGTGCTGGGAAGGTAATACATCATATCGATATATAAAGATTTTTGTCACCCGCAATACAAGAAAGAGCGACATATATACACTTTCACATAAATAGCTGTAACTTAATTGATATGCATTATACATCATTACATGTACTCCAATCATACTTTCAAAGATTGTCAAGCATGACAAGACACAAGACCCATTGAGGGTCAAGGTCACCACTTTCATGGTCAAGGTCACATATTTAGGGTCAACCATGCCACAGGCTACATACTTATACTTGAACAGTTCTATGTTCTTAACTACAGTCTTGACCCAGGCTTTGTAGACTTAATGTAAATGTGAGTCCACAGTTAGAATTTAATTAAACAATTATTGATTTGTGTAAATCTTTCAACATTCTTTTTTTCATCATGCTCAAAGTGAAAAAAAATGATACTCTCAAATATGTTACGATAATACAGTAATGTTTTGATACTGTATTTTATCACGGTTCCAGACAGGTAAAGATTTTTTTCAAACTCACACATATCTTGTCAGGAATTGAATATAAAGTCCAGACTATGTATATAAGACCAAATTGTACTATGTTAATTAATTATATGTAGAGGTCAATAAATTTATGTAGTCAATATTTTTTTGGTTCCAGTTTAATTTTCTCCAATGTTTTACAGGCAAAGCAAAGTTCTTTAGATACACCCAGAAATTTTGTAGAAGCGCTCAAAAATCCGGACTTGAAGGGAGAGAAACGATTAAGGACACTTGAATCGTTAAGGGTCTCTCTAACCAGTAACCCTGTCAGGTATGAAATTACAGTTTACTCTCGTTTACTCAAACTCGGTTAACTCGAATTTCTGCTTAACTAGAACTGTTTTTAAAAGTCCCGATTCTCTTCCATTGATTTCTATGCATTTTACTCCTGATAACTCGAATTTCAATAACTCGAACTTTTCGTTAAGTCGAACTAATTTTTAGGTCCCATAAGTCATTTTACATTAAAAATTTACCTCAGTAAGTCGAACCACAAATTAATTTCAATTCTTAAAGAAAAACTAATTCATTTTAAGGAGATCTGTTTACGGATAATTGATAATGCTATGGAGTTATAAATACAAACATTTAAGGTAGCTTGGTCATTAAAAATGGACAACACAAACGTTTGTGAACAGTGATAAAGAAATGGAAATAGTCTTTTGAAAAATGGATTGCTGATGATGTACTCAATAAGTCGAACTCCTGATAAGTCGAACTATTTCTGATGGTCCCGTGAAGTTCGACTTATCGAGAGTAGACTGTAATTCATTTCACAAATAATTTTGTAAATGTCTGCAATCAGATAGTATTTCATAAGGCTGTTAGCAATACCATAACCATCATTGAATGTTGACATCTTATGAATAATCAGGATATGTGTGTATTTTCAAGCCTTATTTAAATAAAAGAGAATGTTAGAAGGTTCCATATTTTCTTTGTACCTTTACTATAATGTGTAATTGCATTAAATGCAATGAGATTTTATATACATGTTATACTTAGAATTTTTCTAATTCTATGCCATTTTGTCTGCAATTAAGATAAAAAGTGGTCTCTTTTTCCTTCATTTCATATTTGTATAAGAGACTCATCCAATTACTTAATTATTGTATTTACAGTTGGGTGTCAGAGTTTGGTGTCGATGGACTTAATGCAATACTCAGAAATCTTACATACTGCTGTGATGCGTAAGTTGACTGCTCAAGTTTTTCATTTATGTCTCAACTTGAATGAATAAATTAAGTTTTTAGCTTACATTGACAAAAGTCTCATACCTCAAGCATGTAGCCCTTCAGACTTTCATCCAAGCAAGCTTACATCATCCTTCTAGCATCAATTTTGTTGTTTATCAATACCATCATCCTGTTTTGAGAGTATCCATGGGTAAACCTTTAGCCTCAGCTTTACATTTTGAGCCACATGAAATAGGGTATTAAAATTTGTGACAAGTGGGTTTCTCATGACCACAACTTTGATTAGTATATTGACTTTTGACCTATTTACTTAGAAAATTCATCCTACGTTTGAAAAGAATCACACTTATCTGTATCTAATGAAGATATGAAATAACGTTCCATGACAAGAAATATCATTGCTTCCAGTGTTCTTTTATTCTCTTATTTTGAGAAAACATTTATTTCTGGCAAGTTTTGTATCATGATAAAATTTGTTATGTTGCTTTTGTAGATCAGCTAAAACTTTGTCAATTGTCTGTCTTGTACATATTTGTACATGTCATTTATATGATATGATATAATCCAAATTTGCATGGAATGTCAATCATATTGATAGTCAAAAGCTGGGTGGTTAAGGTCACAAAATTAGGTCAATGACTAACAATTCAAGGAGAAATTAATTGGCCGGATTGCAAAGCAATTCCGGTCTATAGATTGATGATGTCCGTCTGTCTGTCCGTCCGTCCATCCGTCTGTCCGTCCGTCCGTCCGTCCGTCTGCCGTCAACATTTTGTTTAAAGTTTCTGGTTGAGGCAAAATCTAAGGAACTATATGCAGTAGAAACTTTATATTATACATGAAGCTTGCCCATGACGAGACCTTTCAATTTATGCCGTAACATTTGACCTTGGACTTTGACCTAGTTAAAGATTTTGGTTAAAGTTCCTGGTTTAAGCAAAATCTAAGGAACTGTATGCAGTAGAAACTTTATATTATACATGTATGTTGCCCATGAGGAGATCTTTCAATTTATGCTGTAACATTTGACCTAGTGACCTTGACCTTGGACTTTAACCTAGTTAAAGATTTTGGTTAAAGTTCCTGGTTAAAGCAAAATCTAAGGAACTGTATGCAGTAGAAACCTTATATTATACATATAGGTTGCCCATGACGAGACCTTTCAATTTATGCCATAAGATTGGACCTAGTGACCTTGACCTTTGACTTTGACCTAGTAAAAGATTTTGGTTAAAGTTTCTGGTTTAAGCAAAATCTAAGGAACTGTATGCAGTAGAAACTTTATTTCATACATGAAGGTTGCCCATGACAAGACCTTTCAATTTATGCTGTAACATTTGACCTAGTGACCTTGACCTTGGACTTTGACCTAGTTAAAGATTTTGGTTAAAGTTCCTGGTTTAAGCAAAATCTATGGAACTGTATGCAGTAGAAACTTTATATTATACATGTATGTTGCCCATGAGGAGATCTTTCAATTTATGCCGTACATTTGACCTAGTGACCTTGACCTTGGACTTTAATCTAGTTAAAGATTTTGGTTAAAGTTCCTGGTTAAAGCAAAATCTAAGGAACTGTATGCTGTAGAAACCGTATATTATACATATAGGTTGCCCATGACGAGACCTTTCAATTTATGCCATAAGATTGGACCTAGTGACCTTGACCTTTGACTTTGACCTAGTAAAGGATTTTGTTAAAAGTTTCTGGTTTAAGCAAAATCTAAGGAACTGTATGCAGTAGAAACCTTATATTATACATATAGGTTGCCCATGATGAGACCTTTCAATTTATGCTGTAACAGTGGACCTAGTGACCTTGACCTTGGACTTTGACCTAGTTAAAGATTTTGGTTAAAGTTTCTGGTTTAAGCAAAATTTAAGGAACTGTATGCAGTAGAAACTTTATATTATACATGTAGGTTGCCCATGATGAGACCTTTCAATTTATGCCGTAACATTGGACCCAGTGACCATGACCTTGGACTTTGACCTAGTTAAAGACTTCGGTTAGAGTTCCTGGTTTAAGCAAAAATCTAAGGAACTGTATACAGTAGAAACCTTATATTATACATGAAGGTTGCCTCTGACAAGACCTCTCAATGTATGCTGTAATATTTGACTTAGTGACCTTGACCCAGTTGGTGACAAAAACTTACTTTGCAATCCGGCCATACCGTCTTTAGCGGTGTTTTATTTTGTTTTAAATTGATGAATTCCACTAATCTTTACATAAATATTTCATCGTTGAAAAAATATTTCTATGATCTTTGAATTTATATAAATCATTTCATTTTTTTTACAGCATTTTAAATATGCTCTTTTACTTGCAGGAAAACAGAAAGGAAAAGTACATATGAATGCGTCAGATGTTTAAAAGCTTTTATGAATAACAAGGTAAGTACATATGACCTTAAGTGTGTAATAAATCATGTACTCTTAAAAAGGATAATATTGAACAAATTATTGTAATCTTTTTATAGTTTCGATATTACCATTGATTCAGTATCTTTTAATGTACTGTATCGGAGAAAATTTGTTGAAGACGTCAGAGAAGTTCTATATTATGCCTCCGTCACATCTAGCCGGATAAGGTGAACAGAGTAAGGGATAACAAAATTTTTATTTATCGTTTGTTCTTGGTAAGATGTGACACTACCATTTTAAATAAGTTTAATTGGAAAGATTAAAAATTGAAGTAAAGTAGAAAAGTTCCTAATACATGTACTTCTTATAAGAAGATTAGCTATAGGATACCCAAAAATATTTGAAAATAACTTATTTGATGTGTAAAAATTTTTCTTCATTTAGTTTGGTCTGATGGCAATTATAAACCATGAGGAAGCCCTGACCATACTATCCCGTACAGTTGATCCTTCAGACCCCACCACCATGTTAGAGGCTGTACGGTTACTGGCCGCTATATGTTTGGTACCTCCTGATGGGTAAGGAATAAAAAATTGTACCAAATGCAGGAAATCAGTCTGCATTATAAAAGTTTCTTGTGATTTTTCAAATGATTGACAAAGCCGTTTTTCATGTGTTTTGGAGCACCAGTTTTGTATAGAAGGAGAAAAAACACAAATACTTACTATGATAAATGTTATAAATGAAATGAGTTTTAAATACTTTGAAATTATTGATAACTTTTGTTTACAATTGGTCTTTAGGACCCAGAATTCACAAACAGGTGCCCTTCAATTGGCAAGTGACTGCAAAAGCCTTCTAATTAGCATAAGTCATCACTATGGATGTTTAGTTAAAAATGTTTAAAATTTTCAGTTTTACAATTTTTACATGTTCTCAATTTCTAATAAAGAAAGTAAGAGTCTGGCTTTGCTGGTAGGCGACTTAAAAGGTGATCATTGTACTTAAAAACCATTATTTCAATTTTCCATAAAAACCTACTATTTCAGTCACGAGAAAGCATTGGAGGGAATAACAGTCTGTGGAGAGATCCGTGGACGTGACAGATTTGTACCTATTATTATGGGACTTGGTATGCGGGACAACCAGCCCATGCAGGTGGCTTGTATACAGCTGGTCAATGCTATCGTTAGTACTCCTGATGACCTGGATTTTAGGCTCCATCTCCGGAACGAGATAATGAGAACAGGACTTATTGATCTGATTGGAGTATGTACTGTTTATTAAGTTAATTCTGTTATCTTGAATACATTTTATATATAGAATGATCTATTTTGACTTTTGACATGTATATCTTTAACTCTCTACTCACAAGAAGTTTCACTTTAAAAAAATGTTCATTTTAGAATTGCATTTGATATACCTGTACATGTAATGGATAAAAATATCAAGCACTCTTCATGTGTCTTGCTATAAAAAGAATGATTAAAGTTCATAATGCGGTATTTTCATTCGAACTGTAAAAAGAATTGATTAAGGTTCATATTGTGGTATTTTTATTCAAACTTATAAGCAAGAGATTTATCTACATCAAGTAAGCCCTTCTGATTACTGGAAACAAAGTGCTTAATTTTGTGATGTCAATGCTTTTATCTCGAACAAACAAGCTTTTAAACAAAATATATTAATAATGCACTCTGACAATGAATTCATAAAAAAATGTGCATGATTAGATACATGTTAATGTTCTTTGATTTAAGTATTTTACATGTATTACATTTCGTACTTGCTTTGACTTTTTATGCGGTATACTTCTAAAAAAACACTTACATCAAAAACTCTAGGACCTAGAGATAAAGTTTTTGATAATTTGTCATTTCAGAGTCTGAATAACCAACAAGATGAAGAATTGAAGACCCACCTTCAGATTTTTAACGATCACCAAGATGAAGATTTTGAAGAATTCTCACATCGTTACGATAACACAAGGATAGAGTTTGAGTATCCTTTTCATGATATTACAAAATTCAAATTACTGTGAAAGGTAAGATAAAATTACGCTAGTTCTAGTTTCTCCTGTACCAAATATTTCATAGATGAACAAAAAATATGCAACACTTATATTCTCACCAGACAATTTATAATATTTGAAAAACCATTTCTCTGTAAGGACCAAAATTGATTGACCAGGATCTCATTGATTTTAGTGATTTTCCCAATGTTGGGTATACATTATGCCTAGATGAAGAAAATTAAGGTCAATGTGAGTTACTGTTGCCATGGTTACATGAGACTTAATATAATAGTTATTGATCAAGTTCATCTAATGAGGGTGCTGCCAACTTTTAAAGGAGTTATTACCCTTTGAAGAAAATAGGTTTTTCTTAACTTTTCTGTTACTATTACATAGGATATTTCAATGAAACTTCTTGTGGAATTTCCGAGTTATGAGTTATAGATCATATTCAAATAAATTTCTTTTTGACTTTCTTTTACCAGGGTTATTGCTCTTTGAATGATCGTTTCTCTACCTTCACATAGACTCATAACAGATATGTATTGCTTTAGCAATATGTATGTAAGAGAAGCACATTTTACCTCTATTTTCAAAGGAACAATATGTCTATGGCCAGAATTTAATAAGAGAAGTAAACAATTGATTTTAAACAATGGAAATGATGACATGTGAATGGGTTCCAAATGATAATAAGTTGTCTGAAACATCTGGTTTCCTCCAAAAAATCGGGAGTTGTGATATTACATGTATTAAGGTGGTCAGTCTGAGAACTGATTGCAGTAGGTACATCTAATTTTGTGGGAAGTCAATATAATGTGAGAAATGGATGGCTATAGACTTAAAACCCAGGCTCTGGATTTTGTGTATACATGTATGTATACATGTAGGTGTAATCCAAGGAAAGAAAAACCTTCTTTGTATGATTGATCATTTAGCTCAATTTGAGTGACTTCAAATCCTTCAATAATTATGAATTTGGTCTTTTTGGATGTGGATATCTTTGACACGCTTAGAAATTAAAGAAAAAAGGGGGGGTTTTTGCATACCCTTTTCTCACATATTCTACTGTTTTACATCACCCCTCTGTCCGTTTCGAAAATTTTACAAATTTCATCTATTTTTAAATTGATCTATAGATTACATAAAACTAAAAGACCAGAACAGGTTCAAAACTCAATTTCTCCCGACTACAGGGAATGATACATTGATTTCATGTGCTATTTTAAAATTTTTAACAGTTTTGACCAATAGTGTGTCACCTTTTATTCAGCCCTCTTCACCAGTCAAAATGGAGGGGATTCCCCGCTAAAGAACGATTTCCTTGGATTACACCTACATTACTGTAGTTGTGCAACGGATATATTCTTGAGCCTCTAACCTGCGTGGTCTTGTTTTATGAACAACTTATAGGGAGCGAAATCTTTCTACAGAATTATGTGTCTTCAGTTTTGAATGTTCACAGCCATCCATTCCTCTCACACTTTGACTTTCTTAGTTCAAGTTTTAAAAAAAATAATGTCCGTTGTGAATTGTAACTGATCCTGCATTTTAATGCACATTTCAAGTAAAATTGTTCTTGCGAGTTTGTTCATGCTGGCATTTATAGTTTTGATTTCCTATAAGAGAAATTCAATATATAAAATAATAAACACCAAAAAGCAAATTTTTATGCCCCTGGAATCAAAGATTCGGGGGGCATATAGTTTTTTGCCTGTCCCTCTGTTTGTCTGTTTGTCCGAAAAACTTTAACATTGGACATGACTTTTGAATGAGGGATGATAAGGCTTTCATATTTCACATGTGTATTCCTTGTGACAAGACCTTTGCATGGATACCAAAATTTTGACCTTGTGACCTTGACCTTTGACCTACTCAAAAACCTTAACATTAGGCATAACTTTTGAATGGTAAGTGATAGGGCTTTCATATTTCACATGTGTATTCCTTGTAACAAGACCTTTCCATGGATACCAAAAATTTAGACCTGTGACCTTGACCTATGACCTTCTTTTCAAAAACTTTGACATTGGGCATAACTTTTGAATGGTAAGTGATAGGGCTTTCATATTTCACATGTGTATTCCTTGTGACAAGAACTTTCCATTGATACAAAAAGTTCGGACCTCGTGACCTTGACCTTTGACCTGCTTTTCAAAAACTTTCCTTGTGACAAGACCTTTCCATTGATACCAAATGTTTTGACCTCGTGACCTTTACCTTTGACCTACTCAAAAACTTTAACATTGGGATAGCTATTGATTGGTTAAGTGATAAGGCTTGCATATTTCACATGTGTATTCATTATGTTAAGACCTTTTTATTGATACAAAAAAATTGACCTTGACTTTGACCTTTGAAATATTTTACAAAAACTTTAACTTTGGGAATAACTTTTGAATGGTAAGTGATAGGGCATTGATATTTCACATGTGTATTCCAATCCTTGTCACAAGATTTTCCACTACATACCAAAAATGTTTCACACTGTGACCCTGACTTTGACCTTCAACATACATGTACTTAACAGAAAATGGTGTTTATATTTACAAAGATGCCACTTGGGGCATTCATGTTTCACAAACACAGGCTTTATTGAAGTTGCACTTCCAAATTTTGATAACTGTACGAAAGAATTGATTTCTACTTTATGTAGGAACGTACAAAATGTACAACTTTTATAATCACTTTGTTCTGCATCTAATTGTCTGTCTATCCAGTTTGTCAAATACAGGTACACATTAGAGTTGAATTTCACATGAATGAAATAAGTGCTTGAAAAAACAAGCAATTCAGTGTGTACATGTGTGTGTCACTTACGAATTATTTTGGTTAAGATTACACTTGATGAGGATTCAATATCCAAAACATCTCAGTCTGGTATTTGCAATTTTGGTCAGAAGGTTGCTGTTGCAGCACTTTTTTTTTTTTCTTAAACACTTGAATGATGTTCATAGAAGTTTGGTCTTGATGAGATACAAGATAAATCCCACAGTTGAGGTGATAGCTAACTTAAGATCATGGCTGTTCAGTCAATGTTAGACTCTTAAGGTCATGGCATTAGTTTTTACCTTAATAAGAGTCAAATCAACCAGAAAGATGTCAGATGTAAATGTTCAAAACCAAGACTTTGTAACTGAGGAATGTGTAAATGTGAGGGAAGAAAGAAACATTTATAATGTCATGTATTTAGCATGAAATGATTTATTTACAAAACATTTATAATGATTATTTCGAGATAACAGAAATTTATGAATATAAATACATCAGAATACAAATACATCATTATTGCCAAAAGCGTCCAAGTTCGGACCAGTTCCAGAATAAATACACGCAGATATTCAGTACCATGAAAATAAAGTACAAAAGCATGAATAGTCTATCTATAGCCAAGGACAGTAACTCCCACTCTTTCTCCTCCTCGTGACTTAGGCTATAACTGCTCGTGGACGATTCTCTTTCCTTGTATTCTGGCAAGTCAACATCGGCAACTTGGCCATTATGTTTCACGTCACCATTTTCCTCCGATACAAATCCGATGTTTGTGAACGAATCGACGTCGCCCTCTAGAACCCGGATGCTTTTCACTTTGACGTCATCGGTATTGCGTGGCTTTCGTCGTCTTTTGCATGATATATTTAATGTCATGACCTCTACGGATTTTCGGAGCCATCTTGGGGGTGGTTTGGCCGTGGTCTCTTGTTTGAGGTGAATATACATAACGATTGACGTCTTAACGCAGGATAAGCACGTGAGCAGCATGGCTATAGAGAAGTAAATCCCAATTTGCGGGAAAGTCTGAGAGGAGCACGGTAGTTTGTCTTGTACGAGGAGTAAGAACACCGAGATAGACAGCAGCACCGTGATCTGGATGTTGATTTTCTCCCCTGACTCCGGCGGGAGCATGAAGCCCAGCAACGAAAGACCCAAAATAACGATCGATGGAAAGAATAGTGTCACAAAGTAGAACTTTGGTCGCCTTGCTAGCACTATGTAATACGTTATATCCGGGTAAGGTTCGGGACTTAACTCGTAATAACTTTCGTGTCGGATTCCATGAGCACTGACTAACTCCCATTCGTTATGTATCACGAATGCACTAGTGTCCGCTTCAGAATTCTGGAGGCGAAAGTCTATTTGATTTCCGTCGAAATTCCAAGAACCGAATTTCAAGCTACAATTCTGATAATCGAAGGGGAAATAAGTCACGTCGATTCGGCAAGTTGTCGTCGTGACTGACGGGAAGTTATATGTCACACGACCGTTGCTGTGCACCCACGCTTTATATTCGGTTTTATCGGGCATATTCGCCTCCTCTGACGCTCCTTCATACAGTGTTATGTCCGGTTGCCAAACGTTTTCATACGGCATCACGATTTTTGTCAAATTACCGAAATCTGCTGGGTTCCACTTCAGAGAACAGTCATTCCATGCGAGTCTCAACCAAACTTTTGCGCAAAGGATTTGTTTCTTTTCGTCTAATTCCACAAGTTCTCTCACGGCCAGTTCTACCGTAACCAACACTTTTTGATTCCGCTTACATATCGGTACAATGTTCGCATTGGTTTTATTTTCCGTCAGGTAATCGTAGAGAGCTTTAGCATCCTCATATTCGAAATCGCCAGTATCTTGTCCCTGGACTTTTATAAGTATAAAGCAAAAACACAGAAGTATCTGCCACTTCATTTCTACAAGTCTTTAGACCCTCTGTATGAATTGGTCCTACTATTTATGTTCAAAACTCAGCTTGGACTTGTCAGGTCAAACATGTGAACAAAAAGACGAGACGTTGTGTAATCAAAAGAGTAATGACGCAATAGCTTTTTAGCACCCCTTTATAATAGGTATGGTGTGTTCACCGAACGGCTACTCGCCTACCTGATTTACCTGTGTTCGGGGAATAAACCGTAGGTATGCATAATGACTCCAGGGGTAGAGCTTTGTGTAAGGTGTGACAGGTGAGCTTGGACATAAAGCTCTTGACTCTTTGTCGGCAAAGATAAAGATGTCATATCAATTACTGTCACCGAGTTAATTTTGAAGCTAATTAAGTAATTTTTTGTTTGATGAAAGAAAATTGATTAAAAACAATAATTTTATTTTTTAAAATCCTACAGTTTGATTAAAAAAAAATAATAATAAAGTGTTTCTATAACTATTGCCACAAATACACCCAATTCTCCATTTATATATGGGATGTGATGGAAATGGAACCATGGAGCAAAACCCTGGACTGAGGGGACCAAGGGAAAGGAGGGTTGGAAATTGAATGATTACCTTCTTTTCGGAGGAAGGAGATTCGTATGGAATTTAAGATTGACAGTAACTTTGAATTTTTGAATGAATGACTGTTTTATACCCCGGGGTAAATAGCGATGCAGATGTCCGTCCGTCCCAGACGGGGTTTTCGGACATTTAAAGGAAAACCCTTGCAAATAATAGATTTCTTTGATATAGCATTTACACCAAGAAGTACAGGTCAAGTTCGAATATGGCCCATGTTGCTCAATATGCCCCTTGAAACTTAGATTTTTTTTGGGGGGGGGGGGGGGGGGGGGGTTGGACATTTAAAGCAAAACCGTTGCAGAGAATCAATTCATTTCTTGGATACACATGTAGAAATAACATCAAAACCAGAGTTCTCGATTGGCCTAATTTGGGGCCCATATTCGGCCCCAGTCCCTATGCAATATAGTATCTTTTCACCCCAATTTATTATTGAAAATTCGTACAAAATGAGGTAAAAATTCTAATTTTCAAGTGAAAAGGCATCCAAATTTATTGATATACTTTCCCAATTTTTGAGAAAATGTCGCTATTTTTCCCCAATTTCGAAGCCCCCCCCCCCCGTCTGAATAAAGTGTGAGAACCTTGTGACCTTCACCTATATGTTTGACCTACTTTTCTTTTTAAAAGATTGACAATACGTTTTGAACTGTACATGTTTATACATTTAAATGTAATATATTACAGTGTTCATCGATATTACAGTGTTCACCGATCACTTTCCTACAGTATGGACGTTTGTTTTATGGGGGGGGGTTGACCTTGTGACCTTGACCTTCACCCTATACAACATTTTAGATTAAGAAGTTTTGAAAGCAGATGACTCTTATACTATCAATAGTAGGCCTTTCATATTTCATAAACACATTCACTACAAAGAGTACTACAGTTTGGTATCATGGCTTTTGACCTTGACTTTGGGTTTATACTGCAAATAAGGTAAAGAAGTTTTGAAAGCAGATTTCTTTCATACTATCAAAGGTAGACTTTTGATATTTCATACACAAGGGATGTAACGATACACTAGATCACGATACGATACGTATCACAATACAAGGCTCACGATACAATACGTATCACGATACACTTTTCTATCCAATCCAACACTCGAGTATTCCTTGAATCCAAAGAAAAACTTAACATACTTGTATCAATTTAGTCTTAACAGCATAAGGATGGTTCTCACAAGCTACATGGTGATGGGGATATACTATTGACTTTATACAATGTGCATGATAAGTAAATCGATGATACAGAAAAAATGTCTGTATTTGTTACACTTTGCTTTATCTTATTAAAAAATACTGTATCGTTTGATTGGAAGATGTATCGTGATACGTATCGTAAAGCTACTGTATCGCGATACAAGTACAAACGATATATCGTTACACTACTATCATACTTACATTCACCACAAGGAGTACTACAGTTTACCTTGTGACCTTGACCTTGACTTTGGCTTTACATTTCAATTTAGGTTAAGAAGTTTTGAAAGCAGATTTCTTTCATTCCATCAGTGGTAGGCCTTTCATATTTCATGCACACATTCGCCATAAAGAGCACTACATTTTTGTATGATGACTTTTGACGTTGTGACCTTGACCTTAACTTTGGGCCTATGTGAGAAGTAATGAACATCATAACCAGAGTAATAGTGTTTTGGTTATGAAGCTCTGAAAGCAGCATACTTAGTATTACATTTTCATACCAAAGAATTTAATCCTGAATGGGAGTTTCAATTTGAAAAACTGAAAGTTGCATCATAAATCATGTAAATGGTTCCGTTTATAAAAAAAAAACGTCCCGCGGGGGGTATAATATGTCCTCTATAGGGCAGCTCTAGTTTTTCTTACAGTAATCAAGAAAAAGGGTTGATTTACCAATAAATATTCCATGTTCAAAGTACGAGGGCTGATTGATATGTTGTTAGCCTCGGTTTTCTTGGATGCAGAAGGTATTCTGCTGATAGATTATCTTCAAAAAGGACAAAAAATCCATTGCACATACTATGCTTCACTTCTTACACAGTTACGAGAAAATATTAAAATTAAGCGCCGCGGAAAGCTCTCTAGTTAAAGTTGTGTTGTTCCATCAGGACAATGCCTCTGTTCAGAAGTCTGCCACTGCCATGGCTGCCATTCATGATTGTGGCTTTAATTTGATTGAGCATCCGCCTTATTCATCTGATCTTGCTCCATCAGACTTTCATATATACCTAAAACTAAAAGCAGCTATTTATGGCACCCACTTTCAGTCTGATGATTATGTCATACTTGCAGTGGATGGCTTTCTGACCAGTCAAGATAAGGAGTTCTTTAAAAGTGGTATTGAGGCCCTTAAACACCGTTTGCTAAAGTGTATAGAAACTGAAGGGGATTATGTAGAAAAAAAGAAGAAAAATGTCTGATAAAATTCAAATTCTTCAAGATGAGGCTTACAACATATCAATCTGACAGCCCTCGTAGTACCGAATATCCGGTAGATGGCGGTCTAATTTCATTTATTTTCTGTTGCTAGTCATTTTCTCACTTATTCCATCACGTAAAAGCATAATGGATGGTTTCCACGTCTCCTTTTTTATTTGTCTGCCTAAAATTGTGACTTTCCTCCGAGTTTTTGTCTTCTCTGATTTTGTAACATGCCTTCAATTGCATCGTAATATTTCATTTATTTTGTTTGTTTGAATGTAAGTTTTGATTGTTTCCAAAAAAGAAAAAGCCGCCGAGCTGCGAAAATTTTAATTTAATTTATATTAATGTCATGAGTCTCTTGCACCATGATCTTCTTTTCTGCGAGTGACACGCATTAGCCCTTGGGCCGATCCGACACTTTCTGAATTTCTTCCTTTTGCTTTTTATATATATATTACAAGATGTATCTGAAACTTCAGATCAATAAAGGTTAATACTAAAAATTACACACAAGAAACATAAAACGAACAATAGGACTCGCTCCACTATATGTATGTACACTATATGTGAGAGATTGCATTAATAAAGGAAAGGACTTATAATTGTATTTCCAGCAGTATCTAATATGCCACCACGTGGGATTGAGCCATAGTAGCAAGCATGTTTTTTGAATTCTCGACACACTGCCCCCCCCCCCCCCCCCCCCCACACACACACAAAATCTGTTATGCTCTGGATATAACTACTTTCTTGTAAGTGATAGGGCTCTCTAATTCGGCCTGAGTGTTCCTTGTTACAAAACGTTTCTTCGAATACCGATTTATCTTCCTTTCTATAGAGGTTACTTTGTATGTTGCAACTAGAATAACATCTCTCTCTCTCTCTCTCTCTCTCTCCTCACCTCACCTCACACACACACACATTTGAAATGTCTACGTTCCAATTTCCAACCTTGAACACCCACTTCCTTCATACTTCGTCTACCACACTATTAGATGTATGATCAGTTTATACAAACCAGTTACCTTTCTGCTCATCAACCTTGTAACTTTAACTTTGTCATCATTTGCTGACGTTATAAGTATAAAATCTTCCTGATTACTAGACCAATTCAAATGTAAGGATGGTCTAAGGGGGAATCTTATGAATCTGTTCCAGGAATTGAATGCTACAAAGAGTCAACAGTCTGAAGAAACCGACATTTCCTATGAATCTGTTCCGGGAATTGAATGCTACAAAGAGTCGATAGCCTGAAGAAACCGACATTTCCTATGAATCTGTTCCGGGAATTGAATGCTACAAAGAGTCAACAGTCTGAAGAAACCAACATTTCCTATGATTCTGTTCCGGGAATTGAATGCTACAAAGAGTCGATAGCCTGAAGAAACCGACATTTCCTAGGCATTTCCTACAAATTAAACTTGATTTTCTTTAGAATAATTTGTTTACAATTTACATACATGTACATTAGGTAGACGATTTATACATACATACATTAAATGACTAATACAGTCTACTCTCAATAAGTCGAACTTCAAGGGACCATTAGAAAAAGTTCGTCTTATCAGGAGTTTAACTTACTGAGTACATGACCAACAATCAATGGTTAATAAGACTGATGTCTCCTTTCTCTATCACCGTTCATAAACATTTGTACTATCTTCTTTTAAAGATCAAGCTACCTTTCATGTATGTAATGCAACGTACTCCATAGCAAGAAAGTATCAATTATCTGTTCACTGTTCTCCTTATAATTAATTGATTTTTGTTATGGAATTCAAGTTATCAGGAGTAAAAATGCATAGAAACCAATGGAAGAGAAACAGGACTTTTAAAAATAGTTGAAGTTGAAATTTGAGTTATCTGAGTTTGAGTAAACGAGAGTATATTGTACATACTTTGGGTGTACAATTAAAACATGAATTAGGTATACATGTACAATTAAAACATACATAGTCATTGTATAGTATACTAGTATACATTTTATACATTAGGTTTACAAATATGTAATTTGGGTATATAATTTAAACATGTACATGTATTAGATATGTAAGGACTATATATGGTTTATATAGTAAAGTGGCCCCCTTTCAGGGCAAAATTTTACATTTTCACGAAGTAATGAATTTGTATCAATATTTATTCTACAATACATATCCTTCAATTTCCTTTCTCATTTGTTTTAGAATTTGGGCTTAAAAATGGTATATATTTGCCAAATTTCTGGAAAAACGTCAGTTTTGGGCTCATTTTCGACAAACATTCTTTTGGTTAGTGTCGAGCGGGCTTCTGAACAACTTTTATATTTTGATATGTTGTTACCTTATGCACGTTTGAAAGTGCATGCAAAAGGGAAAACTTGTTCACGATCCCGCTCGATGTTATCTCAATGAAAATAGTAAAAAATTATGCTATTTTTAGTGAAAAATTTGGAAAATTGCCGGTTTTCATGATATTTATGCAAAATTTACAATGTTTTAGAAATCGAGGAGTAGTTTTTATAATTAGATTTCTCAAAATATAGATACTTAACTCTCTAAAACATGACAACAAAATTTAATTTTGGAGAAGTTGATTTTAGGGGGCCACTTTACTATATAAACCTTATATACTCCTTTAACAAGATTTAGATATACATTTTAAACATGCATTAGATTTTTATGTCATTTTAAAAAGCATTAGATATATTTGAACATACATGTACATTTGGGTATGCAATTTATACTAAAAGTAGGTATACAAATTGTGGGTTTACTATGTATACATACATTCTGCACTGGGTATACATGTACCGGTATGTAAACTTCTTTCATACATAAATGATTTAATTCTATTGATGAATTGCATGAAGATGGAATCAATGAATTAAGGAGTTAGAATGGGCTGGGTGCTAGTATTAGGTTTTCTTGGAAGATCATGGCCGTATTACTTCCTTAACCCACTGTAACCAGGGATCCCAAGCAATGCTTTGAACTGTTGTATAACTCAGTAAAGGAAACCATAGCAGAACCATACTTCTTATCAATACTACAGCACCTCCTATGTGTCAGAGATGATATGTATGCAAGGTAGGTAACTCTCTATGCTTCCGAGAAATTTTCCTCCTGCTTTGATCATAATGTACACATATTTTGAGATTCTTTGGAGAATTGTATCCTGCCTTTTCGATATCATACTACATGTACTTGTTACACCTATTCCTTATATGGGATGCCAGTGTGTCATGACCTTGAGTTCAATTTAATACCTCCAAGGTCAAGGTCATTATTGACTTGATTAGTATGACTTAGAGTCATATATTTTGTTTTATTGCCTGGATGGATTTGAGTATTTCACAGGACCATCATGACCTTGATGCAGATCAGAGATTAAGTTTGCAGTGCTATACTATTAACATAGATTTGCACGAATTAGTTAAAGAGATTTTCCCCACAAGAAGTTTGTACCAAACAATTGTGTCTTGTTGTTGTTAAGAAATAATAAAATATGTTTTTTTAGGCCTCAATATTACAAGTTGATAGAAGAATGTGTTACTCAGATTGTTCTTCATCGGAGCGGGAACGACCCTGACTTCAGACATACCAAGAGATTTGATATAGATGTTGAACCTCTGCTTAGTAAGAACTTTGTATAAATTGTCTTGTAAACAAAATCGAAGACACTTTTACAATCTATCATGTCTATTGAAATCCTTTGGCAAAATCAGACAAATAACATATCAATAATTAACTTGATTTATCTGCGTCTTACTTTTCATCATAGTGGGATTTTTTTTGCATATTTGGATGTAGAATGAATTTGAAATGACCACCCTTGATTATTCTTTGTAAAGTTACTAAGTTGATGTAAAAAATGTTGCTGTTGACTATAGAGCTTATCCTAATATACCATTTATTGAATTGATTACCGGTAATCACAAGAATTAGAGACCTTCTGCAAGATAAATCCTATAATATCCCTACATAACACTGAACATGGCATTGAATGAGAATCTAGTTTGAAAGTTTCATACAGAAATATTTTGTCCTGTTCTAGAATTAAATGATAAGGAATGAAGTGACGAGGTTTTCTTTACCAGGTAATTTGACAGAGAAATCCAAATATGAGGATTTTGAGGTCAGCATTGTGGAGGTCAACAACAAACTTGAAACAGCCTTGACCGCTAAACAAGAGTCTGAGGCAAAAGCAATGACCTTGGAAGAGAAGGTCAAACAGTATGAATCTGAACTTGGACAGATGAAAGAAAAGGTACTTTATCTATGCTGGACTTATGATATACCATCTTTACTTATTGAGCATGCAGCAGTTTTAAGGCATGAATCAGTAAATATTATGTACTAATATTTTGAAGAGCTAAGAATGGTAGCTCTGGGATTCATGATAGAAAAAATTAAAAATTGGTAAAAAAAAGGTTAAATGTAAAATATTTTTGACAATTTCAAAATAAGTTATGAAATTATCTTTGATCAAGAATCAAGGGGTGTTTCTGACTGGTATTGGATTACAAAAAAGAACAATAATTTGCAATTTACATGTACTACATGTAGTATAATGTGAAATGTTTATAATGTAGTTAATAGTAAATATATTCCACCATAAAATCTTTAAACATTTCTCAAGACGTACGTAACTACGCTGATATTTACAGGTCAAACAACTACAAGAAGCCAATATAGAGGGCAGTGTATGTACATTATATAAAATTCTTCCACTACACTCCTACTGAAACTAGCGCCCTATCATTCATCGTTGTTTCATTTTACAAACATTATTTACATTTCTTTGACATCCTTTCTCCAGTATTACTTTAATATTGTGAATAAAATAAAATTTAGAGAAATGCTGGTATTGAAAAATTAAAATCAAGATGATAAGGTGGGGTCAATCAGTAATATTAAGATGAAGATTGACTTTTTTCATTGGATTAATTCACTGTAAGGAAAAAGCAAAAGAATAATTCATAGTAATTTTTGTAATTCTTTAAAATGCTAAAAAAAAAGGAATAGATCAAAATCATATCTTGGTATTGTAAAGCAGCTTGATAAAAACCTATAGTTATGGACTGTGTGTAAATTAGGACATCCCCTTCTCTAACATTTCAAATACTTAGATAGTTTTTAAATCTGGAATTCAACTTTTAGCATTCTATGAGCATTGATTTGTTGTTTTTCTTGAATTCCCTTACAGTTATTCTTTTCATTGTTGATCTAATTTATTAATTTCATAAGTGAAATAGTGTGTATGTGATAAGCAAATGACTTACTCCCAGGACATATAAACTGATACGCAAAATATGAGTTATGAAACTCTATAAAAAGGAGTGGATGTGATAATTTAATCATTTAGATGGAAGACTTGTCAGATAGGGTCAGGGAGGCTTTGAATGTTATTGTGTCATGCCCACGTAAAACTCGTGCTCCAATGGCAATTTAGAAGATCACTGCAAATAGAAATTTTTTTATCATTGCGCATTTATCGCTAGCTCATTAAACCACTCTGCTTGTAGCTGTCAACACAAATTTACACCTTGCAATAATTTCCCAAAGAAATCAACAAATTCTGACTTCTTGCATAATGAGTCATCTTTAATATTTTAACCTTTTATTTTCATTCTCTTGAACAACGAATCAACATTAATTGCAGTTAACCTTTAATTTTCTTCCTTTTGAATGTAGCAATACTCTCAGAATCATAATGAGCGGAAAAAAAAATTAATTTAAAATATTCAAACATTTAGATTGAATTTGAAAAAAAAAACAATTTTTACGATAAATGATGCAATATTTCAGATTAAAGCATTACAATCCAGTAGTATATCGACAGTACTACAGCAAAGGATGGATTCTGTACAAAATAAGGAGGTCTGAGTTTGATGTTTGAATCTGCCACTTTTTGCTTTCTTTGCCGTTTTTGTCCAGTCTTTCCTTTGTGATTATAGTTTTCCTTTTTGTTTGTATCATAGCTGTTCCTGTTTGGTCAGCATTCTTGAAAGATCCCAGGACCACTTTTTAGCTCACCTGAGCCATAGGCTCAAGTGAGCTATTGTCATAGTGTTGCGTCCGTCGTCCGTCGTCCGTCGTCGTCGTCGTCGTCGTCGTCCGTCGTCGTCCGTCGTCGTAAACTTTTCACATTTTAAACTTCTTCTCCAGAACGGCTGAAGGGATTTTGATTAAACTTGGTAGGTATGAAGTACTCATGGTCCCCTACAAGTGTTGTTGTTTTTCGTCCGGATCTGTCAACAGGTGGCGCCACCACAGCCAAAAGTAGGTCACGGGGGGTACCCTCCTTTGACAAACTTCTTCTTCAGAACCGAAGCATGTATTGACAAACCGAAAGCATCAGGATGATCTAGAGAGATGTCTTAAGAAGTGTTGTTATTTTTGGTTCCACTTCGAAGTCAAATTTTTGACGCGTTTTTGACGTCTTTTCGGACTTTGTCAGAAATGCACATTTTTGCACTATTTCTTTAAATAACTCAATAAGTGTATGATTTTACACACTCATTTACTACATATTTATCATATTTAACTTACTTAATGCTTTGATATGTATTTTATGCTTAAATTTTATTTTTTTGATTTTTTATGAATTTTTTTCTTATGTAAAAAGGAAGGGGGGGGGGGGTGATTTTCATACATTTTCTGCTTCTTTTCTATAACCACTCTTCAGATTGTCATGACAATTTGTAGGTATGAGGTACTCATGCATGGTACCCTACAAGTGAAAGAATTTTGTCAAGATATCCACTTTTGGATTTTTAAGGAATATTTTATAAGATTGTACATAGGTATAATGTATGTTTTCCATGCCAAATGGACCCATGGGGAGTAGCTTCAAACCCCGGCGGGACCCCAACAATTTTTTTTTCCCTTTTTCAGTTTTTTTCTCTTTTTATTTTTATATTTATCGCTAGAAATGAAACTGTGAAAGAATTTTGTCAAAATATCAACTTTTAGATTTTTAATGATTTTTTAAATAAGACAAGCTATAGCTAGTTTGGCTTTGTGTACTTATTTTCATACTTCAAATTAACTTGGCCACATACGCTATCAAATATACTCTGAATTTATTTTTAAGATGTTGACTTTTTGTGTCGCCTGCTAAGCACAGCGACACTTAGGGATCACTTTGTCTGGTGTTCGTCTGTCCGTCCATCCGTCCCTCCGTCTGTCTGTCACACTTGGGTGTCACACCCCATAACTTTTGATTGGTGAGTGATAGGGCTTTGATATTTCACATGTGTATTCCTTGTGACAAGACCTTTATACACATATCGTAATTTTTGACCTTGTGACCTTGACCTAGATATTTGACCTACTTTTCTAAAAATCTAATATTGGCTATATCTCTTGATTGATGAGTGATAGGACTTTGATATTTCACATGTGTATTCCTTGTGATTAAACCTTTCTACACATATAATGTTTGACCTTGTGACCTTGATCTAGATATTTGACCTACTTTTCTAAAAATCTAATATTGGCTATATCTCTTGATTGGCAAGTGATAGGGCTTTGATATTTCACATATGTAATCTTTGTGACAAGACCTTTCTACGCAAACCATATTTTTTGACCTCGTGACCTTGACCTAGATATTTGACCTACTTTTCAAAAAATCCAAGATTGGCTATATCTTTTGATTGGTAAGTGATAGGGCTTTGATATTTCACATGTGTATTTCTTGTGACAAGCCCTTTTTTCACATACTATATTTTTTAACCTTATGACCTTGACCTAGATATTTGACCTACTTTTTAAAAAAAACCAAGATTGGCTATATCTATTGATTGGCAAGTGATAGGGCTTTGATATTTCTCTTGTGTATTCCTTTTGACAATACCTTTCTACACATACCATAATTTTGACCTCATGACCTTGACCTAGATATTTGACCTACTTTTCAAAAAAATTAAGATTTGCTATATCTTTTGATTGGTAAGTGATAGAGCTTTGATATTTCATATGTGTTTTCCTTCTTGTGACAAGGCCTTTCTACACATATCATAACTTTTGACCTCATGACCAAGACCTAGATATTTGACCTACTTTTCAAAAAATCTTAGATTGGCTATTTCTTTTGATTGCTGAGTGATAGGCTTTGATATTTCACATGTGCATTCCATGTGACAAGACCTTTCTTCACATACCATCATTTTTAGCTCACCTTGACGAAGTTGAGTGAGCTTATGCTATAATTAGCTCACCTCGACGAAGCTTATGCTATAACCCCACGTCCAGGTCCGCATCCGGTTAAGAAGTTTGGGGTAGCTCAGTATCTGACAAAGTACTAATGCTACAGTTACCAAACTGGCACAAGTGATTCATCTTTGGATGCTGAGGTGAACCCATGCATCGTATGCAGCATCTGACCTACATTTACCGCTTGAGTGACTTGGTTAAGAAGTTTGGGGTAGCTCAGTATCTGACAAAGTACTGATGCTACAGTAACCAAACTTGCACAAGTGATTCATTTTTGGATGCTGAGGTAAACCCATGCATCGGATGCAGCATCTGACCTACATTTTCCGCTTGAGTGACTTGGTTAAGAAGTTTGGGGTAGCTCAGTATCTGACAAAGTACTGATGCTACAGTAACCAAACTTGCACAAGTGATTCATCTTTGGATGCTGAGGTGAACCCATGCATCGGATGCAGCATCTGACCTACATTTTCCGCTTGAGTGATTTGGATAAGAAGTTTGGGGTAGCTCAGTATCTGACAAAGTACTAATGCTACAGTAACCAAACTTGCACAAGTGATTCATCTTCGGATGCCGAGATGGACCCATGCATCGGATGCAGCATCTGACCTACTTTTTCCATTTGAGTGATTTCGCTTTTAAAAGCCAACATTGAGCAGAGTATAAGTGCTACATGTACCAAACTTGCATATTGGATGTATCTTTGATCAATCTTTCATAAAATGACCTTGACCTACTTTTTCCACTTGAGTGATTTTGCTCTATAAAGCCAATATTGATATGAGCAAAGTATAACTGCTACATGTACCAAACTTGCATATTGGATGTATCTTTGATCAAACTTTCATAAAATGACCTTGACCTACTTTTCTGCTTGAGTGGTTTTGCCTTTAAAAGCCAATATACATGTACTAAGAAATATGTTTGAATTGAATTTTGCTGTCACGAGGTGAGCTTCGTAATCTGTGATTACCTATGTTTTACCTCGTGCACTTGCCCTATATATTTGACCTACTTTTCAACAAATCTATGATTTGCTATATCTTTTGAGTGGTAAGTGATAGGGCAATGATATTTCACATTTGTATTCCTTATGAAAAGACCTTTCTAAACATTCCATAATTTTTAACCTAGTGACCTTGCCCTTGATATTTGACCTAATTTCAATAAAAAAAAATCCGCTACGCAGGCGACACAAGCATTCCTTGGATTGCTTTTTTTTCATACAATGCATATTTCAGAACAATTTCCCTATTTAATGATTATTTTCTCTGTCTTATTTCTGTATCTATGGTAAACATAGTCGCCATATATCTTGTGTTACAGATTTGATTGGTTCAATACCTCCTTGCCCCTTTAGTAGGGGTAACTACAGGAAATAAAAAGGTGCACACTAAAAATTTTGACTGACTTGAAATGCCCGGAAGTCTGTAAAATTGGTCTTTTTTGATTGCGAATCTTTGGCACGCATAAAAATGTAAAGAAAAAGGGGGGGGGGGGGGGGGGGGTCATGCATGTCCTTTTTTCGCAAATTTCACTTTTTTTACAGGAACTCTGCGTCCTCATCGAAAATGTTCCGAATTTTGCATATTTTCAAACCTATCTGTAGATTGCATAAAAGACAAGATCAAGTTCGAAGTTAAATTTATCACGACTATTGATTCAATATGCTAAAAATACATTTCCAAGCGCCGCATTTCAGCATATTTACCAAAAATAATTTGTCCAAGTGGCTTCACTGGGTCATGAGGTTTGATACACCGTACCCTGCTGTTTGGAAAATAAATTGGCTCAATTTCTGCACAACTCACTTGAATTAATATTGTCCGCAAACAACTTGTCTGTGTTAATTGGATTAACACGATTTTGACTGTACGTTACATGTATTAAGATGAAATCAATACTATTCAAAAGCTCTCATTCATAGATTTCTGTATAATTTAATATGAATAAAGGCAAAACCGAAAAGTCTTTGTTTTTTATGCTTCCGGAATCAAAGATACGGGGGCATATAGTTTTTGGCCTGTCCGTCTGTCTGTTTGTCCGAAAAACTTTACATTGGGCATAACTTTTGAATGGAAGGTGATAGAGCTTTCATATTTCACATGTGTATTCCTTGTGACAATACCTTTCCATTGATACCAAAATTTTTGACCTCGTGACCTTGACCGTTGACCTACTTTTCAAAAACTTTAACATTGGGCATAACTTTTGAATGGTTAGTGATAGGGCTTTCATATTGTACATGTGTATTCTTTGTGACAAGATCTTTCCATTGATACCAACATTACTCTGACCCTGACCTCTCACATACTTAACAGAAAATGTTGTTTATACCAACAAAGATGCCACCGCGGGGCATTCGTGTTTCACAAACACAGGCTTTATTATTTTCTGGCATACTAGCTATTAATAATGAAAGGTTTGGTGTTCAATTTTAAATAAACTTAATTTATGAAATCATTTCATTGTTTTATTCTGTTTCTGTTGCACATTAATGTGGAATTTTACAAAATGATTTTATTTTTGATGTTGCATAATCAAACTATACTAGCTGGGCATATGACTTTGGATCGCATAATCCATCTTTTCAAATCAGTAAAAAAGTTGTTGTTTTGAAATGTGACTATTTTCTCTTGTTTGTACTTTTAAAGGTTGTCTGAAAAAAAAACTTGTCTGCATCCGGCAAAAATCTTGTTAGAAAGGTTGTGGGCTAAAATCCTGGTACTGGCACTATCAGTATTCAATGTCAGTATGTCAATTAGAGCGTGCATGGGTATCAGGTGAGCGTTGTGCCCCCTGGGGCTCTTGTTATGTGATACCATTCTTTGTTGTAAGATATAGTGTCCTTAAATAAAGAGTAAAAAGGGAATACCTGGAGTTAACAGAAGTTAACAGTGTATACATTCTTCAAAAATCCAAATTTGCATTTCTGTTTCGAACTGCTAGGTAGTTTAAAATGTTACTCATTTTGTAACATTGAAAATGAGGGTATTCACCGAGTGCTGTCTTCTCTGTATGTGTGCAGTTATTTACCTTTAATTTGTAATTTCTATAACACTGCCATTGTACAGGGTGTAATTCTGAATTTAATCTATATACATAATATAGGACTGTCAAAATTATTCAAAAGAAAACAAAGAATAAAAATTTTCATATTGTTTGTAGATTGCCTTTAAAAAGAGCGTTAATGAAATCCTATCTATTGCCGTAGACAAAATGTTGCTCCGTAATGATGTCACCAATGTAAAGCGCTGAGCTGACTTGTAGTTCTTGTTCAAATAACATAGCTTATTTTCAAACTGAACTTTGAGAAAGCTATAAAAAAGTTTGTTTTTTTTAAATATGCTTATGAATTTAACCATGGTTTCAAATAAATAAAAAGAATGAATCAACAAAACAAAAGATGAATACAGTCATTTCTTAATAAGAAGAAGAAAAAAGAATAAAAGTAATAAACATACTAAATTTAAACTTGATAATGTATGATAACTTGAGTATATTCTATGCTTATTTCTGAATACTGAATATGATAAAAACTATAAATAAGAAGAAAATTTGATAAAAGTGAAAAAAATATTTCTTTAGTCATGTTAAGTAGATGGAATTTAGTAGCTATTCCTAATTCAGTACTCTATCAATCTTTTATGTAATTCTTTCCTAAAAAACATTGTTTTCAGCAATGCATGATTTTGCTTGATAAATGAAAATGTCTCTGTGCTAAAATTCAGGGTTTTCTTCATTTTGAAAATCCTCATTAAGGACACATAATTGAAAATACATGTACATGTATCTGCCAGTAATAATCTCATGAGAGTCATGACAATGATCTAAATGTCTGTAGAGGACAGTTACTACGGTAGATTCCCTTAGATTTGATCTATGTTTATCATTTATTGACCTTTATATGTACACAGCTCCATTTTTGAATGAGAAAATGTCCTTCAATATTAATGAAAGTGAAGATTCATATCCTCTTCTCATGCACACAGGAATGTGATTGAACTTATTAATTTATTTATTGACATTCTTTCTGTGTAAAGATTCTTGTGCAAAATGAAAAATAATTAATGTTTGATTTTATTGTTATTCATTAGTTATTCGCTTATTTCCTCCTTACTGATTGACGTAAATTTTATTGTTAGTTATTAGTTACTTTCCTCCTTACTGATTGACGTAAATTGCCCCCTCACTTTGCAGTGGTCACTGACCACTTACATCATTAGACTTGATATGTATTATTTTTTAGTCCCCTACCGGCAACGCCGAAGGGGACTCTTAGTTTCCTCTCGGTCTGTCTGTCCATCTGTCTGTCCGTCTGTCCCATTTTCAGTTTTCCGGACTTTTTTTCGCTGTTGTTGCATATATTGAACTCATTTTTGGTATGTGGATATATCTCAATGTGATACAGAGATCAAGTTTGAGTTTGCTTTCGATTGACCTAATTTTACAAGAGTTATGGCCCTTGGACTTAGCAAATTTCATGAAAGTTTCAGTTTTCCGGACTTTTTTCCGCTGTTGTTGCATATATTGAACTCATGTTTGGTATGTGCATATATCTCAATGTGATACAGATCAAGTTTGAGTTTGCTTTTGATTGACCTAATTTTACAAGAGTTATGGCCCTTGGACTTAGCAAATTTTATAAAAATTTTAGTTTTCCAGGTTTTTTTCCGCTGTTGTTGCACATATTGAACTCGTTTTTGGTATGTGGATATATCTCAATGGGATACAGATCAAGTTTTAGTTTGCTTTTGATTGACCTAATTTTACAAGAGTTATGGCCCTTGGACTTAGCAAATTTTATGAAAATTTCAGTTTCCGGACTTTTTTCCGCTGTTGTTGGATAAATTGAACTTATTTTTGGTATGTGGATATATCTCAATGGGATACAGATCAAGTTTGAGTTTGCTTTAGATTCACCTATTTTTCTAAGAGTTATGGCCCTTGGACTTAGCAAATTTTATGAAAATTTCAGTTTTGCGGACTTTTTTCCGCTGTTGTTGGATAAATTGAACTCATTTTTGGTATGTGGATATATCTCAATGGGATACAGATCAAGTTTGAGTTTGCTTTAGATTCACCTATTTTTATGCCCCCCCTTCGAAGAAGAGGGGACATATAGGTTTGCCGCTGTCGGTCGGTCGGTCTGTCGGTCCGTCGGTCTGTCGGTCGGTCCGCGACATCAGTTTCCGTTCAATATCTCTGGAATGGATTCACATATTGAAATGAAATTTTGTATACAGACACATCAAACAAAAATCTAGGTCAAGTTCATATTTGGGTCCGATCAACAAAATTTTGACAGAGTTATGCCCCTTGCATTTCGAAAAATACCAAAATTTCAGGGTTTCCGTTCAGTATCTCTTGAATGGAGTTACACATTGAAATGAAATTTTGTATACAGACACATCAAATGAAAATCCAGGTCAAGTTCCTATTAAGGTCCAATCGAAAAAATTTTGACAGAGTTATGCCCCTCGCACTTCGAAAAATACCAAAATTTCAGGGTTTCTGTTCAATATCCCTTGAGTGGATTCACATATTGAAATGAAATTTTGTATACAGACACATCAAATGAAAATCTAGGTCAAGTGTATATTTGGGTCCGATCAACAAAATTTTGACAGAGTTATGCCCCTTGCACTTTGAAAAAAAAAAATTTCAGGGTTTCCGTTCAATATCTCTTTAGTGGAGTTACATATTGAAATGAAATTTTGTATACGAATACATCAAATGACAATCTAGGTCAAGTTCTTATTTGGGTCCAATCAACAAAATTTTGACAGAGTAATGCCCCTTGCACTTCGAAAAACACCAAAATTTCAGGGTTTCCGTTCAATATCTCTTGAGTGGAGTTACATATAGAAATGAAATTTTGTATACAGACACATCAAATGAAAATCTAGGTCAAGTTCATATTTAGGTCCGATCAAAAAATTTGGACAGAGTTATACCCCTTGCACTTTGAAAAATACCAAAACTTCAGGGTTTCTGTTCAATATCTCTTGAGTGGAGTTACATATTGAAATGAAATTTTGTATACAGACACATCAAATGAAAATCTACTAGGTCAAGTTCATATTTAGGTCCGATGAACAAAATTTTGACAGAGTTATGCCCCTTGCACTTCGAAAAATACCAAAATTTCGGGGTTTCCGTTCAATATCTCTTGAGTGGAGTTACATATTGAAATGAAATTTTGTTTTCAGACACGTCAAATAAAAATCTAGGTCAAGTTCATATTTGGGTTCAATCAAAAATTTTTATGCCCCCCTTTGAAGAAGAGGGGACATATTGCTTTGCCGCTATCTGACTTTCTGTCTGTCGGTCGGTCGGTCCACGACATCAGTTTCCGTTCAATACCTCTGGAGTGGATTCACATATTGAAATGAAATTTTGTGTACAGACACATCAATTGAAAATCAAGTATAAAGTTGTGACGGACTTTAATCACAGAAGGGGTAGGGGGGCATTAATGTTTTACAAACATGACTTTTAACTTGTTCCAAGAGTTATGGCCCTTGGACTTAGCAAATTTTATGAAAATTTCAGTTTTCCGGACAGTCCGGGACTTTTCTTTGGTTCTATCGCAAATAATGCACTGATTTTTGGTAAATGAATATATACCAATATATATGAATATATAATGTATGATACAGACCAAGTTTGAGTTTGGTTTCCATTGGCCTATTTTTACAAGAGTTATGGCAAATTTCATGAAATTTTCAGTTCTCTGGACTTTTTCATTTCTGTTATTGCAGATAATGAGCTGATTTTTTGTATGTGAATACATTATAGTGTGATGCAGATTTGAGTTTAATTGAGATTGACTAATTTTCACAAGAGTTATGGCCCTTGGACTTAGTAAATTTCGTGAATTCAGTTTCCCAGACTTTTCTTGGCTGTTGTTGCAGAAGATGAACTGATGAACAGAGATGCAAGTCATAAATTTATGCCGCCGGTATGGGACTTATATCGCACAGCGATCATTGCATTTTTTCTTGGTGCAATTGTTCTTAATTTGGGTTGCTTCTCCTGTCATCGGAACTTGATCTGTAAGTCATTTTATATGCTACTGAGTGTACATTGAACCAAGTCTTTTTGCTAGCTTTGTCGGAAAACCCTCCATTTGATACAGACATAAAATTGGCAGATCTCCACCTTTTAAACTTTTTTTGGTGTAATGAAAACTCTTAAAATTTCCCATTTAAAAGCTCACAAATCCTTCAATTTCCACCTTTTTCATCTTAATCTGTTGTCATCTCTGTTAAAAGGTACATGTATGTACTTTTGTAGTAATATATCATGAATGAGAGAACGGTAGACACTGGTAACATAAAATGGGTCCAGAAAAAAATTCCTGAATATCTACTCTGATGCCAAGAAATCTATATTGCTGAATTCTTTTTAAAACCCGCTTTATACATTGTATATTATGTCTCATTTATGTTTACGTTATTTAAGCAGAAACCATTTACCTCAAATCAGTATGTAGTCCAACCCTATTTCAAATCGTTTGGATGAATTTGCTTTTAAACACCTTATGCTATGCTTCTTTATTTCGAAAATAATTCATTTAAGAAAAGACATGAATATAGACCTAAATATTTCTACGTATAATCTACCAGTATCTGTTTTAGGAAAAAAAATGTTTTGAAAGATCTTAAAAAAAAAAAAAAACAACAGCTTGTACGATATTTCAAATGTGGAAAACCTATTCATTTGCACTTCTTTTTCAGTTTCAATTAATATAATGGCATAGTACTTCTGTCTCCTACATGCAAGATATTTTATATAGATTATGTCATCATGCGACTAATTTATGTCAACATGCAAGATAAATATGTTGACATGCATGAATAATATGTTGACATGCATGAATAATATGTTGACATGCAAAATAATTATGAAGACATACAAAATAATAATGTTGACATGCAAGATAATCATGTCGCATGTTGACGAAAATAAGTTGCATGTTGACATGAATAAGTTGCATGTTAACATAAATATGTCGCATGTAGACATATCCTAAAGAGAAATATCTCGCATGTAAGAGGCAGTATTATGCCACCATCATTAATTTTGTGTGAAATTAAGTTACATTTGTACAAAATTTTTCTGTATTTTTCAGATCAGACAAGGCATTGGTTCAACAATAGTATCTGGCAGAGGCCCAGGTGGTGCCCCACCCCCACCTGCCCCACCCCCTCCCCCTGCTCCTGGGGGAGCTCCACCCCCACCTGCCCCTCCTCCCCCACCACCACCTGGAGGGGCACCAATTCCACCCCCACCTCCCCCTCCACCTGGTGGTGGAGTACCACCCCCACCACCCCCACCTGGTGGTGGACCCCCTCCTCCACCACCCCCGCCTGGAGCTCCTCGTCCACCTGGGGTACCAGGCTTTCCTAAAAGTCCAGCTGCTCCTGCTTTTGGAGAAAATTTACCACATGGCATGAAACCGAAGAAAAAATATGAACATGGTGCACAGACCAAGAGGATTAACTGGAACAAGGTATGCAGGAGTGTTATATTTATTATGTAAAATTTGATAAAGCCTTATGCCTGGGGCAACCAGAAATCTGTCAGGCTAGTAGAAATTGATGATCATACTATACAATTGATGTATAGAAATTGTCTTATTGTGGTTCAAAAAAGTTTCATGAAGACTGAGAACTTCATATTTGTATCCACATACATAGAATATAAAACGTATACATCTTAGTAGAATAGTATCGCTGTTTATTACATGATTGGTTAATTTCCTACGTTCTGATTGGCTAAAACAGGGCCTTGATGAAAAATGATACGTCATATCTACCTATGATGATGTTATTCCAACAGCTCTCCATGTGCTAAAATAGATCAGCGATGTTTTTAACAGTCAGAAATCAATTATTTGATTATTTTGTCGATGATTTAAAATAAAAGATGTTTTTTTGTGACAGAATTGAAAATCTCAGTTTTATCTGCTCATACTCCAAAACTAGTCTAGAGCGGATTGATGATAATATAGATAAATGATTTTGAAACTTCATGTAATAAAATAATTATTTTACTTTTACCTCAGTAAATACAATGGTTTAGCTCCCCTCGAAAACAATATTCACCTTTCCCTTCGGGCTCGGTGAATATTGTCTTCTCGGGGAGCATAACCATTGTATTTACTGAGGTAAAAGTAAATAATTGTATGATATATTTCTTTTATTACATTTTGAAAATATTTCTTGTTAGATTCAACCAAAGAAATTAGAGAAGAATTCATTCTGGGTCAATGTTCACGAGGAGAATTTGGAGGACTTAAATGTGTTTAAGGGACTGTTGGATAACTTCAGCACAGCAACAAAAGGTAGGTTTTCATTCTGTTACAGATCTATTTACAAAACTGAAAGCAACAGTATATTTAGGGAATAACTAGCTTCTGACGTTATGTTTGCGAACGGTAAATGCTGATTTAAGGTCACAAACTGAGTTTTTCTGGCAATGCGTCAGCGAAGCCAGAAAAACAGATATTTGCACCGCAAAATCAGCAATTTTCCACAAACATAACGTCAGTATTTAGTTCTAATGCAATCTATATTTTTTGTGAATATAAAGGGAAATGTGACATTAGCAACGTCAAAGCCTAGTATGTTCTTGTTTTACAGCCGTAACTAAGGAGCAAACAACCAATGAAATTCGATGTTATAGCGACATTGCATTAGAATTATAATCTCTTTCATGGGAATTCAAATTTATCGTTAGATATTATTGATATGTTCAGTATTTACTAGTGTTGTAATTATAGTCACCAACATGGATGCTAAGATATTAATAGATTAATTGGAGTATTTACACTTCTTTGCAAAATGTTTTCTCTTCACACATACTGACACTAGATAGGTATCAGAAATTGAGACGTGACTACAGATACTAGCACATACATGTAAAAAGAGTAACATATATGTTGTCAAGGCAAATTGAGATTTGTCAATGTTTATTTTTAAATAGAGAATTAGTGTCTTAATTTGTGTTTTGTTACGGGTATGCAACACACAGCCAGTGCATTAATCGCATGAAATGTGTACCAAAACACAAATTATGACATTTATGCTATATATATGCACCATAGTTGTCTGTTTCATTCTCGTTTTCTGAAATCGCATTTTCTGGGTAAAAGGGTGACGTTAAAATTCAGATCACCACGGGTTCAGTTTGCAGGTTAGAACAGCCGTCGCGGCATGTTTCTTTAGATCTTATGCATTGTGACGTCACAAGTGTTAATACACGAAATACAGCACGTTCCTTTTAATAGTTGCATCTCGGAGAATTACATTGGTTGTGCATATATATTGTGTTGAAAGTCATACTGAAATAAAGGTACTGTTCTTCTGAATTAAGGTTAAAAAGTTAAATATTTGAAAAATTTATACACTTCAATTATTGGGATCACAGGCACATGTAGAAAGAGCGTCAATATCCTGTATGATACCCCTTTACAGGTCATAAGAGAATATATGTATAGAGAGACAAGGCTTCCGACGAATTTTCAGCTAGAGGTAGCATCTGAAATGTTTGCATTTGTCATGTTTGAAGGGCAAAATGGGGTATGACCATAAAGATTTATTTGTATACTTCCTAGAAACATTAATAATTCACCCAAAAAGATCTCATAACATAGCCTAATCGTCTACCTAAGTTGGACTATTTTCTACTTTCTGTCTTGAATCTCCATTGCCAGATTGGACAAATACTGATTCATTCAGAGGCTTTACTCTGCTTACTGTAAGCAAAGTAAAACGCCTGGATGATTCTGACTAACTAAACTGGCAATGGAGGTTCAAGACAGAAAGTAGAAAAGAGTCCAACTTAGGTAGACGATTAGGCTATGTTATGAGATTTTTTTGGGTGAATTATTGATGTTTTTAGGAAGTATACAAATCAATCTTTATGGTCATACCCCGTTTTGCCCTTCAAATGCAAAAAACTGCAGAAATGCTACTTCTAGCTGAAAATTCATCGGAAGCCTTGTCTCTCTATAGATACCAGTATTCTCTTATTACCATGCAGGATATTGACGGTCTTTCTACATGTGCCTGTGATTGGGATAATCAATGGAAAATACTTCTCTAATTGTGTCCGATAATCGATATTTTGATATTTTTACAGCAAAAAAAGTTGAGGCAGGAAATGCACCTCAGGGAGAGAAACCAAAGAAGAAAGCTAAAGAACTAAAGGTGTTAGATCAAAAGTCAGCACAAAATATAGGTATGTCAAGAGCTATATGCTAAATGTTGGAAACATAGGCTGCTAATGTTTATCTATTAAAAAATAAAAAAAACAACCTTTTGTTGTTTTTTCTTTCCCTGTAGGTATGATAAAAAACAACATAAAGAATAGGCCTCACTCCTCAGTTTTTCATCCCCTACATGGAGCAATATGTCTAACTACATTTTTACAAAATCCATATAAAACTTGATGAAATATTGCATTATTTGGAGCACTAAGGTATGATGATTTTTGAAGAAACCAAGAAGAAGTTCTTCAAATATTAAATCTTGAATACAGAAATCTGAAATAGGCCAAAATGCTGTATGATTGATTGATTGTATAGTAATCTTTAAAAATGCCAATCTTTTTATGTTTAAGTCTAGTACAAAATTTGTGAATGACCTTTGTTTTTACCTATTTTACTTACAGTTTCCTTAGCATATAACAAACGCCTTGCAAAGCTTTTTAGCTCACCTGAGTGTTGTCCGTCGTAAACTTTTAACATTTTCGACATCTCCTCTGCAACCACTTCACAGAATTAGGGCTCTGATTGGCTGATGCATTTTCAACTTCTCCAGGAAGCAAGTACTCGAGGTCCTCTATCAAGTTTGTGTTTTTCATGCTGATTGGTAAACAAATATGGCTGCCGAGAGCTCTGATTGGCTAACGCCTGCACAGAATTTCACGAAATCTTACAGGAAACAAATACTCAAGGACCTCTACCAAGTTACTATCTGTTCACTAAATCCAGAGCACCCTGTTTTGGCAATTTATTCTGTCGTCTGAAGAATTTTCTTTATAATTATTGTTTCCAAGAATCGACCTCCATTAGTCGTAACTGGAAATTACATGTAACTTCAACTTACCCTATCAACTGCCTTCAAGCCGCAGTATGAAAAGTAAAATGTCTACGGGAAATTTCCATGTTAAATTCAAGCTACCGCCATATTATTCTCTGTGTCAACAATAGTAAACAATGACATCGAGTGTCCGACGTCATGCATTTCAAGTGATTTTACTACAGAAAATCCCCGTAGACTTTTTATTTTCCGTCCTTTTTCTAAATGAATTGACGTACAGCCAAAACAAAGGTATTTTCTGTTAGGACTAAAGGAGTACTATTAAATTGACATCTTTTTGGAAGATGACAATATCATATTTTAGAGAAAACTGAGAAAACAGGGTGCTCTGGATTTAGTGAACAGGACAGTGCTGTTGTCTAGCGATTAGGGTGCTGGGCTAGTACATGTGTAATCTTAAGATTGCTGGTTTGAGCCTTGCTAGGACCATGGGTCGGTCGACATATACTCTCCAATGCTCTGTGCAACTCAGGAGAGCGATGTTACCCCCTTGGGCCTCTTGTTGAAGGATGTAGCATTAAGATAATTTAATTTTGTCATGTTTTTCAGCCATATTGCTTGGCTCTGTCAAAGTACCATACGAGGAATTAAAACGGCGGATAGTGGAAGTCGATGAAGAGAACCTATCACCGGCTCTCCTAGAATCGTTGATTAAGTATATGCCAGAACCAGAGCAAATGAACCAGCTAGCGGCACTCAAAGACCAATATAAAGATCTTTCTGAGCCAGAACAGTTTAGTGTAATGGTAAGTGCATGTATAATAGATGATTTTCCAATAAACTTCTGGGATAGTCAAACACCAGACATTACAAAATTTGGCAATATTTGAATTGTGATGTCTAAATAAAAGTCATGACAACACATCAAGGTGATTCAAGACGGTGTGATCAGATGTGACGTCACAATGGAAGATTTTTTAGGGATCACTTTGTCCGTTGTCCGTCTGTCCGTCCGTCTGTCCGTCTGTCTGTCTGTCACACTTTGGGTGTCACAGCCCATAGCTTTTGATTGGTAAGTGATAGGGCTTTGATATTTCACATGTGTATTCCTTGTGACAAGACCTTCTTACACATACCATAATTTTTGACCTAGTGACCTTGACCTACTTATTTGACCTACTTTTCAAGTAAAATAAGAATGAATATATCTTTTGATTGGTAAATATTAGGACCTTTATATTTCATACATGCAATCATTATGGCAAGACCTTTCTACAAATACCATAAATTTTGACCTAGTGACCTTGACCTAGATATTTGACCTACTTTTGAAAAAAAGATAAGATTCGCTATATCTTTTGATTGGTAAGTGATAGGGCTTTGATATTTCACATGTGTATTCCTTGTGGCAAGACCTTTCTACACATACGATGATTTTTTAACCTTGTGACCTTGACCTAGATATTTGACCTACTTTTGAACAAAAGATAAGATTCGCTTTATCTTTTTATTGGTAAGTGATAGGGCTTTGATATTTCACATGTGTATTCCTTGTGGCAAGACCTTTCTACACATACCATAATTTTTGACCTTGTGACCTTGACCTAGATATTTGACCTACTTTTGAAAAAAAGATAAGATTCGCTATATCTTTTGATTGGTAAGTGATATGGCTTTGATATTTCACATGTGTATTCCTTGTGGCAAGACCTTTCTACACATACCATACTTTTTTACCTATTGACCTTGACCTACATATTTGACCTACTTTTCAAAATAATTAAGATTGTATATATCTTTTGATTGGTAAGTGATAGGGCTTTGGTATTTCACATGTGTATTCCTTGTGACAAATCCTTTCTACACAGACCATGAAATTTGACCTTGTGACATTGACCTAGATATTTGACCTACTTTTCAAGAAAAGTAAAATTGGCTATATCTTTTGATTGGTAGGTGATAGGGCTTTGATATCTAACATGTATTTTCCTTGTAACAATGCCTTTCTAAACATACCATTATTTTTTGCCTTTTGACCTTGACCTAGCTATTTGACCTTCTTTTCTCAAAAATTAAGGTTGTATATATCTTTTAATTGGTAGGTGATAGGTCTTTAATATTTCTTATGACGAGACTTTTTTGTTACCAGTAGTTATGTAGTGACCTTGACCTAGATGATTGACACTCTTTTCTGAAAATTTGAGAATCACCATATCTTTTAATTTGTAATTAAGAGGTCCGATATTTCAGATGAATTTCATTTGACAAAACTTTTCTACTGATACCAATGATTATGATCCACTTTCTAGAATAATAAACCGCTTCGCAGGCGACACAAGCATTCCTTGGATTGCTATTTTTCCAAATGATGTAATGTCGGGTGTCCGTGTGAATGAAATCAAGGTTAGGAACGGTCATATCTTTTATCTGGAAAATGGACTACTGATAATCAAAGTATCTATATGCCCTGGTAATAGACCACAGTATACTTGTATTTATACACACCAAGACCTGACATCACAATATTTGATGTAACTGCTTACTGTGACATCAATCTATGACTACACGTAAGAAAGAACGTCAACACAGTTACAGTGTCAGATTTAATGGTATGTCTAGCGGTAATATGAAAATGGTCTATGGGAATCAGATATGTAAAGTTCTTGATCAGTCAATTGTCCATTTGTCTTAAAAAATTTACACATTGGTCAATCAACTTTTAATCAATAAGTCTTAATGCTTTCATATTTATCATGTCTATCCCCTCTGACAAGCCTTCCTATATGACGGACCTTGACATTTGATTTAGTATTGAAATTATAGCACCTTACGATACATAGGAAGGTCTTCTCGGAACAAATACAAAAAATTTGAGATCTTGCTACCTTGACCTTGATCTACTTTTGAAAAAAAATTAAATCATAACAGTACCTTATCATTAGTACATGTACAATTACCATAATTTTCTATCCATAATCGTCCTCATGATTTCCCATTGTATAAAATTGAATTTTCATATTTCACAGGTGTATTCCTTTTCAAAGGACCTGACCTTTTTAATGATTACAAAACTTTGACCTTTTGACAATGAATTTTGCAATTGGCCTAATTTTGAAAAAAAAAAAAAAAACTCCAAAGACGTGGTCACATCTTTTGTATGATAGGATATGTAGCTTTCATATTTCATGTGTTCTTTCTAGTGCTAAGACCTGCTAACAATTATTTCGCTCCTTGATCTGAAAGAGTTTGACATACAATGTATTTTCAGCATACATGTACTTCACTTTTTCTGACCAAAATTCATTACAATTATTTTGCATCATAATGGAAGGAGAGGAAAAGGGAATTAAGTTTTTTCACACACCCATCTCATTGTCTTTTCTTTATTTCTAACAGGTTGTCATTCTATGATACTATGTACTTTTAGAGAAGCAAATTTAGATGAAATCTAAGCCAAGTATTTTCCTTTTCATTTGCTAAGACCACACCAAGTTTTTTGTTTTTTCATTGTAAATGGTCAGCAGGTGGGTTGGTTTTTAGGGTATTATCTGCAAAAAAAACCCCAAACAGTCCACTTCCATAATTTCCATCACTCTTCACTTTTTATCAGAAATGTAGTGTTAATAATTTACAGTGGCTATTTAGTCTTACAAATGTTAAGTAACATGAAAATTAACTAAAAATGATTTTGTGCCAGTTTCTTGGCTTCCCTACCGTGAGATACTGCTCTCCAGATATTTCTTACGTTTCGTTAGATATTTACGTCTCTCTGCTGTTTGTTTTAAATGGATAGGTAGATAGGTTTACATTCCTTGACCTGGAGCTTAACAAAGAAAAAAAAGAACAGATATGGACTAATAGAAAAAAATGTGGCCAAGACTTGGTTCTTCTCCATGTAATATTATTCACTTAATGTGTAATTGGTAAAACAAAAATAGATTTTACCTGGACAGTATCAGTAATCAAGTTCACTCTAGGTGGGGTACAATAAATATAGGGGAGACGTTTATGCAACGTTCACTAAAGATCAAGTTGTGACGAATTAAGCTACATGTATACATCAGTGTCTGCCTACTTTACCCCCCTCTGTGTAGGGTAAGGAGACATGAGAGTTTCTGTCATAATGATACTGTAATGAATATTTTTGTTGTTGGATATGACCTTGATAGCATTATGAAACTTAGATTCCTAAATAAAATTTGATGCTTTGTTGAATAAAATCAAAGAAATATGAAAAAATTTTATCCTATGTACCTAAGATTATAGGAGATAGTGAATGTTTTTATCCTGTCTATTTATCTATTTGTTTTTCTGTTTGAATGTTAACCCTGGTTATAACTTTTAAATTTTTAAAGTTTTCACCTTTATAGCTGAGATATTTTACATTAGTATTCCTTCTGGCAAGACCTTTCATTTGGTACCAAAACCTTTGACCTAGTGACCTTGACTTTATAATTTGACCTACATGTAAGTTGTAGGCCTTTCATATACAGTACCTACTGAAAAGGAAAACTACAACAGGGGTATAGTGTCTAACAAAATATTATCGATAAAAAAAGAATGAGGTACTTTCAATTTAAACAAAGTATTGCTTTGAAATTTTTAAAATCGGTAATTTATAAAAGTATGTTTCAGTTATTTTATGTTTGATCTATGTATCAAATGTGTATTTTACATGTATTTCTACAGATAAGTGGAATAAAGAGGATTGTTCCAAGGTTGAAATCCATGCTGTTTAAGATGAATTTCAGTGAAATGGTGTCCGATATAAAACCGGTAAGTTTATCTTGTGGACGCTGAATTGTTACAACCTCTATCATGAAATTATGAAATCTCATTTTAGATTGACCACTCCTCATTTGCTTCTCGCCTGTTGCTATATAAAAGTCATGGATGCATAAATTAAGCTTGAAGATGCTTTTTGGATGCTCTTTCAGATAGAAAATTAAGTTTCAAAGATCTTTTAAAGCCTTATATGTTAAAGATTATTTTTTAAATATTTTACTAACATCTCATCAGTGGATTTTAGCTCACAGCAACGAAGTAGAGGGGGGCTTATGCTATCGCATCGACGTCGGTGTCTGCACTATAGGTTAGTTAAAGTGGAACAGGTCCATTCCTGCCTTTACTGTAAGTCCTACACCAACCAAACTTGCAAGGATGATGCATCTAAGAAAGCTCACTACAATGCATGGTACAGAGGCTGCATCTGACCACATTTTCCGCTTGAATGAGCAGGTTAGGTAAAATGGGACGGGTCCATTCCCGCCTAAAAGTCCTACATAAACAGATAAACCAAACTTGCATGGATGATGCATCTGAAGATGCTTACTACAATGCATGGTACAGAGGCTGCATCTGACCCACATTTTACGCTTGAATGAGCAGGTTGGGTATAATGGGACAGCTGAAGATGCTTATTACAATGCACTGTACAGGTGCTGCATATGACCTATATTTCATGCTTAATTGACCAGGTAAGGTAAAATTAGAATCTTGGTTTTCAGCCTTCTTTAAATCCTTTATCAACCAAATTTGTGTGGGTGATTCATCTGGAAATACTTTGTGCAATGTACATGTAGGTACAGATGCTGGTCATGTGACAATGTTGCCGTGGAGGTGAGCTTTGTCATCTCTGATGACACTATGTTTATCTTCATTATGCCCCCAGAATCAAAGATTCGGGGACATCTAGTTTTTGGCCTGTCTGTCTGTTTGTCCGTGGCAAAAACTTTAACATTGGGGATGTTGACCTTTGACCTACTTTTAAAAACTTTTAACATTAGGGTTTACTTTTGAATGGTAAGTGATAGGGCTTTTATATTTCATATGTGTATTCCTTGTGACAAGACTTTTCCATCAATACCGACATTTTTTACCTTGTGACCTTTGACCTACTTAACAGAATATGGTATTAATACTAACAAAGATGCCACCGGGGATTTGTGTTTCACAAACACAGGTTTAATTTTCTCTATGAAATAGTGGAGATTAAAAGTTATCAAAAGAGGGATGTTACATGTACACTTTATTTCATAACCTTTACCTTGTTGGTATTTTGTAGGACCTAGTGGCAGCTACTGTGGGTTTAGAGGAAGTTAAAACAAGTGCCAAATTTTCTCGAGTGTTAGAGCTTATACTGCTGATGGGAAACTATCTAAATGCTGGATCCAGAAACGCACAAACGGTGGCCTTCGAGATTAGCTTCTTGAGTAAAGTAAGTTCATCATATCTTGCAGCTGTCATGAAAGATAAATATTCACCCAAGTTTTAGGGTTTCAAGACATCAATCGTAAATATGATTGTTTAGGCTTATGAAAAAATATTTACCAGTGATAAAAAGAACCATATGCTTTCCCTTGTACATGTAATTCCAATTCTAGGGTGCCCTAAGTTTAAGTTTGCTAACAACCTTAATGAAACAGATGGCAAATTAATCACCTTGAAGATGTCATTTTTCCATTAAAGTCAAAATTAGACAGAGGTTGTCCTATTTTTTTTCAATTATTTATAAAATGTTGATATATTGATCCCTATTTAGACTCTTGCCATTATTTATCAGAAATATTATTTTGTAATGAGGTCAAATATTGAATGACCTTTTTGTGACTTTGAAATATGGTAGAAATATTACCAGCATGTTAAAAAATAGCACTGTACCAGGGTATTTACATGTAGAAATATTATTTTGTAATAAGGTCAAATATTGGATGGCCTTTTCGTAAATTTTAAATATTGCATAAAAAAAATACCACGAAAAAGCACTATACTAGGATATGGTGTCTTCAACAAAGGTTGTGCAAAGTTACATTATAAGCCATTGTCATATAGGGAAAATTGCACTAGATGGAAAAGAGGATTGAAAATCATGAAAAATGGATGCACAAATATCCATAAACTCTACATACAGTATTACACACTTTTTTTAACACAGCATTTACATGTAGAAGTTTCCCAAAACACAAAAATTTACATGTTAAAAGTTATCGTTTTATTACACTTCAACTTAATAATAATAATTTGGCTGTATTTTCACTTGATGTTTTGTTTTGGTTTGTTTTTAAGATTCTCCTTTCTCAAGGAGTATCTTACTGTTTTCGCGATTCTCATGTATGCTCGCTTTGTAGACTTCCGGTGCATGTGTTGTGAAAAATAATTCAAGATTGTGTCAGCAGTTTCTCCATATCAAAACTTGCGTGTTGAAAATTTCTATCCGAATCGATTGTTTTGATATATTATAGAATAAATATCAGGTTAGTTGAGATTTGCCAGATTAAATTTGATCTTTTTAAGTTGTTTTCAACTTGGGACTACTTTACATCTGGACTTTATTGAGCAAACATGCTCCGTCCACCATTTGAAATTCATGCGCGTACGTTATGTGATAATATGTGTTGATATATTATTGATATGTTGCAATTCTGGTGTTTTATAACAGTATGGTTGATGTATGCCATCACAGAACTGCTGTGTTCTTGTCAGATAACTAAAGACAATGTCTTGCTGACTCAACAACTAACTTTATTATGAAGTTCAAGGTCATCCAAATACACATAGTACATGTAGTACTAAATATAAGTATGAACACTTTGCCTAAGTATGGATACATACTTTTTCCTACTTTTCTACTTTTTTTTTTATCCTATTTTTTTCCTACTTTTTCTTCAAAACCTCCTACTATTCCTACTTTTTCATCTCAAAAGTAAGATATTACTTGCTTCGCTTGTCATTGACATCTGATTCAAAGTTCTAAAAAAAAATTTCGGGCTCGCTTCGCTCACCCACTTTGTATATTTCAGTGCAAAAAGTAATCTGTCCTTATTTCTCTTTGTGATTTCCTCAAACGTGAACATTATCAGTCTACAAAACATTGCTTACTATGATTTTGTGTGTCATACTTACTGAAAATTTTCGCTAAAAGTGATGGAAAATTCCTACTTCTTCCTACTTTTCTCCTACTTTTTAGCTCTACTGGTCTCAGACCAGTCGAGCTTATGCGATACCCCGTCGTCCGGCGTCCGTCCGTCTGTCCGTCCGTCCGTCCGTAAACAATTCTTGTGCTCGCAACTCCTCTGAAACCATAGGAGATAGAAAGTTAATTCTTTTTGCATCCTACTTGGTATGTGGTCTAGTTGTGCACCTGACATTTGGTTTCAGCCCCTGACCCCCAGGGTCTTAGAAAATGGGCGTGGTCATGAAAATCTATGTAATCTTGTGCTCGCAACTTCTCTGACACTATAAATGATGGAGACTTAATTCTTTTTGCAATATGATGGGTCTGTGGTCTAGTTGTGCACCTGATATGTTGTTTGAGCCCCTGACCCCCAGGGTCTTAGAAAATAGGTGTGGTCATTTTCACCTATATAACTCTATGTAATCTTGTGCTCGCAACTCCTCTGACACTATAAATGTTAGAGACTTAATTCTTTTTGCAATATGATGGGTCTGTGGTCTAGTTGTGCACCTGATATTTTGTTTGAGCCCCTCACCCCCAGGGTCTTAGAAAATGGGTGTGGTCATTTTCTTCTATATAACTCTATGTAATCTTGTGCTTGCAACTCCTCTGACACTATAAATGATGGAGACTTAATTCTTTTTGCAATATGATGGGTCTGTGGTCTAGTTGTGCACCTGATATTTTGTTTGAGCCCCTGACCCCCAGGTTCTTAGAAAATGGGTGTGGTCATTTTCTCTTATTAACTCTATGTAATCTTGTGCTTGCAACTCCTCTGACACTATAAATGATGGAGTCTTAATTCTTTTTGCAATATGATGGGTCTGTGGTCTAGTTGTGCACCTAATATGTTGTTTGAGCCCCTGACCCCCAGGGTCTTAGAAAATGGGTGTGGTCATTTTCACCTATATAACTCTATGTAATCTTGTGCTCGCAACTCCTCTGACACTATAAATGTTAGAGACTTAATTCTTTTTGCAATATGATGGGTCTGTGGTCTAGTTGTGCACCTGATATTTTGTTTGAGCCCCTCACCCCCAGGGTCTTAGAAAATGGGTGTGGTCATTTTCTTCTATATAACTCTATGTAATCTTGTGCTTGCAACTCCTCTGACACTATAAATGATGGAGACTTAATTCTTTTTGCAATATGATGGGTCTGTGGTCTAGTTGTGCACCTGATATTTTGTTTGAGCCCCTGACCCCCAGGTTCTTAGAAAATGGGTGTGGTCATTTTCTCTTATTAACTCTATGTAATCTTGTGCTTGCAACTCCTCTGACACTATAAATGATGGAGTCTTAATTCTTTTTGCAATATGATGGGTCTGTGGTCTAGTTGTGCACCTAATATGTTGTTTGAGCCCCTGACCCCCAGGGTCTTAGAAAATGGGTGTGGTCATTTTCACCTATATAACTCTATGTAATCTTGTGCTCGCAACTCCTCTGACACTATAAATGATGGAGACTTAATTCTTTTTGCAATATGATGGGTCTGTGGTCTAGTTGTGCACCTGATATTTTGTTTGAGCCCTGACCCCCAGGTTCTTAGAAAATGGGTGTGGTCATTTTCTCTTATTTAACTCTATGTAATCTTGTGCTTGCAACTCCTCTGACACTATAAATGATGGAGACTTAATTCTTTTTGCAATATGATGGGTCTGTGGTCTAGTTGTGCACCTAATATGTTGTTTAAGCCCCTGACCCCCAGGGTCTGAGAAAATGGGTGTGGTCATTTTCACCTATATAACTCAATGTAATCTTGTGCTCGCAACTCCTCTGACACTATAAATGATGGAGACTTAATTCTTTTTGCAATATGATGGGTCTGTGGTCTAGTTGTGCACCTGATATTTTGTTTGAGCCCCTGACTCCCAGGGTCTTAAAAAATGGGTGTGGTCATTTTCACCTATTTAACTCTATATAATGTTGTGCTCGCAACTCCTCTGACACTATAAATGATGGAGTCTTAATTCTTTTTGCAATATGATGGGTCTGTGGTCTAGTTGTGCACCTAATATGTTGTTTGAGCCCCTGACCCCCAGGGTCTTAGAAAATGGGTGTGGTCATTTTCACCTATATAACTCTATGTAATCTTGTGCTCGCAACTCCTCTAACACTATTAAAGACAGAGACTTAATTCTTTTTGCAATATGATGGGTCTGTGGTCAAGTTGTGCTCCTGATATTTTGTTTGAGCCCCTGACCCCCAGGGTCTTAGAAAATGGTTGTGGTCATTTTCACCTATATAACTCTATGTAATCTTGTGCTCGCAAGTCCTCTGACACTATAAATGATGGAGACTTAATTCTTTTTGCAATATGATGAGTCTGTGGTCTAGTTGTGCACCTAATATTTTGTTTGAGCCCCTGACCCCAAGGGTTTTAGAAAATGGATGTGGTCATTTTCACCTATATACATGTAACTCTATGTAATCTTGTGCTCGCAACAACTCCACAGACACCATAATTGATGGAAACTTAATTCTTTTTGCAATATGATGGCTCTGTGGTGTAGTTGTGCACCTGATATTTTGTTTGAGCCCCTGACCCTCAGGGTCTTTGGAAATGGGTGTGGTCATTTTCACCTATATAACTCTATGTAATCTTGTGCTCGCAACTCCTCTGACACTATTAATGATGGAGACTTATTTTTTTTCTGCAATATGATGGGTCTGTGGTCTAGTTGTGCACCTGATATTTTATTTGAGCTCCTGACCCCCAGGGTCTTAGAAAATGGGTGTGGTCATTTTCACCTATATAACTCTATGTAATCTTGTGCTCGCAACTCCTCTGACACTATAAATAATGAAGACTTAATTCTTTTTGCAATATGATGTGTCTATGGTCTAGTTGTGATTCTGTTCTTATTTGAGCTCCTGACCCCCAGGGTCTTAGAAAATGGATGTGGTCATTTTCTTCTATATAACTCTTTGAATCTTATTTTTTGTGTCATTGAGCTAGCAGCCCCTGGCCACTAGGATATTGAAAAATGGTCATAGCATTCTTTTTTGAAATATCTTATCTGGGATATTATGAATTCCATGAGTGATATTCTGGTTGCAGTTTAATGGATATGTTGTTTTGTTGTGCAATGCTCCTTATAATTTGTTAAAGCGCCTGCTTCCTTATAATGGTCTTTGGTTTAAAAGAAAGGAAATTGATCTTTTAAAACAAAACAACCAGGAGAGCTACAGTCTCGTCAGAGACTTCTGGTTTACATTGACTACTCCTACTTGTTTCCTACTTTTTCATCAAGGAAGAGTAGAAAGCCTGTATTGTCACAGTATCTCCAAATATTACAACATCAACACTTTACAGTGAAATAAGATGTCACAGCAAGTAGTGAGTGGAGTATCTTTCAGGACCTTCAGTCCTTCGATTTTTTTTAGATATTTATATTTCCATTTTATTTCTCAGCTACAAAACACAAAAGCTCAGGATGGGAAGACGACCTTGGTCCATTACCTTGCCAATGTGATAGAAGAAAAATACCCGGAGGTTTTACAGTTCCCAGAGGAACTCTCATATATTGACAAAGCTGCCAGAGGTTGGATGACATTTCTTTGATATTATCATTACTTATATTTGAAGTTTAAAATATAGCATCATGTATGTATAATTCTCCAATGTTATTATGCCAATGTCAACCCAAGAACTTTTAAAATCAGGTGTTTGATAAATCAAGGAATTGTCAAGCTACATGTACATGTAGGTCATCTGAATACTTTGTATCTTGTACTTCTTTAACTTCTAATATTTTCATCCTCATATCATGAACAGTTGAGTTATATTTTGATATCTTTTATCATCAAGTAAAGTTATATGATGGGGTAAGAAGAGAGAGGAGGTATTTGCTTCAAACCCTCTCCTTTTATTTGACTTAGGTGAATGTGTCAAAACAATTTTGACAAAGAAAATTGTCACATAAATTCCTATTTGAGAGGAAAAAAATAATATAAGGTTGTGTGATCGTCATTTCAGTATCCGATGAAACCTTACAGAAGAATCTGAAAGCTATGGAGAAATCTCTTAAGGAACTAGCAACTGACATTAAAAACTTTAAAAAGTCTCAAGTCGAAGGTGATAGATTTGCTGATGTTATGAACCAATTTACTAGTAGTGCTAACGAACAGTATGAGTTACTGAATGGAATGTATAAAAAGATGGAGAGTATGTACAAGGAAACGTCTCAGTTTTTCGCTTTTGACGGCAAAAAATATACCATGGAGGAATACTTCAATGATATAAAGACTTTTAAAGACACATTTATGGTAAGTTAGTATAGTTTGTATACAGATAAGTTTTGTCTTAACTGTCCATCCCTTTGATGTGAGTAGACATGAAATGTGGATATTAAAGTAACCTATCTGTTTATGTTTTATCTGTTTGATAGGTACTTTATTGAGTAAATCTTGAAAGATGTTATGCTTGAAAGATTGAAATAAAAGTAGAGCTGTAGTTTATTTGAAAAAATGTTTAATTTTAACTAGGTCCTTTAGCTAATAATCCAGTTTGCTGTGATGAAAAAAATATATTTCCTCAAACAAGAAATGTTGTTAGATATATATTAAATCATCATAACTTCATATTTTAACAAAGTCGACTCATAACTAAAGAATGGGTAGTTGCCAAGTAACTTTTTCCATCACATTACAATTCGTTACATCAGTGTAACAAATATTGATATCAATGTAGCAAAAGTTGACGATCCAGTGAGTAGGGGAATCCCCAGAAAAGTGGCTTCGAAATTTTATGAATTTAATTTTTCGAGAAAACTTCATTAATGGATACATTTTTGAAAAGGTCTTTCCGAGACGGTCATTTAGAAATTTACTTCAATAAAATCCAACTTGAAACAAAAAAGTTATTAGCAAAAAGAACTTTGAAGATAAAAAAAAATTAATTGTGTTTGAATTTATTTCTAAGCATTATATTGGAGTATTGTTGTCATGTTTGGTATCAAATGAAACAGAATAAAGTCCTACAGTTGACAATGGAAAAAAATGCCAAAAATGTTTGAATAAACAATTTGTATTTTACGGCACATCAAAGGTTTACCGATCATTGCTGAATATCCGTATACCATTAGCATATCATTATTCATTGGCAAGAAGTGTAATTTTTTTGCGGAAGTAGGCAGTTATGGGTTCACAACCTTAACATAACCTTATGTGTTGTAGTGTAAAAAAACCCTTTATTTCCTAAAATTATAGCAAGCTGTTAAAGAGAATGCAAAGATAAGGGAGACAAATGAGAAAATCAGGCGAGCTAAGGAGGCCAAAGAGAGGCAACAGAAAGAAAAGGAGGCCAAAATGGCCAGGAAAAAGGCACTGGTAGATATGACAACAGGTGGGTGGAATGTTAATGTAACCCTCAAACATAAATGTAACCATGCTAAATGTAAAGATAGTGATAAGAGTGGCTGTCATGATCTTTATCATTAGTTCATGGGCTTTGGATAATGGAGAATCTAAACATGACTATGATATAAGTAGTCATTCTCAGTTACATTGTAATCTATAGTTGTATCGTGTTACGGGAAAAAAAGTGGTGATTGTATTTCAGTAAGGATGACCTTCAGGAATCACTCAACTTGACATGTGATGTTGTAGAGAAAATTTACAAAAAGTTTGAAGAGACATTTTGAAATATTTCATGTTGTATTTTTAGATGACGACCAAGAAGGTGTTATGGATAATCTACTGGAGGCACTGAAGACTGGACAGGCCTTCAACGTGGGTCGTGAAAAACGGGACGGCAAGAGGCGCACTCCAAGGGCAGCTGGAGGTACGTAAATATATCTGATGTCACCATTATATCGAAAGTTCATACGCTTCATTGATTCAATAGAAATACTCAGAAGTAATATTGTATTTGGTGCATCTACACGTAGAAATTATAATTTGAATCAGAATTTCTACATGGTCACATGAATTTACATAAAAGATCATCAAGGCATTTGGTGTAAGAGCATGATAGATGTGAACAGTTATAAACTGATAGTTCTTCTAGAGGAGGGTAATTGGAAGTCAGCCATATAAAATACATGTTAGGATAATTTACCATTGCTTTTAAAAACAGGAAAAAAGGAAGCATTTATAATGTCTGAATGAATTTTAACCCCAATTTATACAAACTTGAAAAAAAAAATGGCAATATTGTCATTGTGACGTTAATGTAGTAGAAAACTTGACAAAACAATGAAACATAACATCACAATACAGTTGTTGTTATGTCAAATGATGTAGTGTCTGGTGTCCTAGATTTGAAAAAAAAATACAACCATTATCTGGTAAAGGACTAGATTTATTTTTCATTTTATTCATATATAACAAATTGTATGAATTATGGATGCAGCTGGACTTAGACAGGTACCATCTAGAGAAATATTTTCTATGTACCAGGTACATATCATATCAATCTTTCATAGAGAGGATATCATTATTTCCAATAATGAGGGCAAGTTTTAGTTTTAGATAGAGAAACATGTTGGTTTAATTCTTTAACATTGAGGGATTTAAAAATGTAACAAACTGGGAGATACTTTTTTAAAAAATTGATTTTTCAATTTTTTTTTAAAAATCTTAATTTAGTAGCAAATAGATGAGTAATGATGACCTCACTATTTTAAGGCATCATGTTAAATGGAGTAGATAGAGAGAGAACATATGGTAAAAATTCTATTTTATCATGTCATGTAGATTTGAATGATTCTTTAAAAAAAAAAAACAAGAAAAAATATACAATAATTCTTATGAGTGATTTTATCTGTATTCTTGAGTACATATTCTGAATGAAAGGAACTATTTTGGGTCATTCAAGTCTACTTTGGAAGAAGGGTGGGTTTTCTGTATTTATGAGGATGATGTGTTTAGGATATTTTGCTCTCCCTCTATTTTGTTGCTTTCTATTTTAGGTAATAGGGGAATTTTAGTCATTAGAATTTAAGGGAAGACTTTTTTATGAGATATTTTGATACAAACTGTATGATTTTTCAGAGAAAATCTTCAAACTCTCTGAAATTCAGTTGCCCTGTAAATCATTCTGCCAATAGACACAAAACTTATTTTCTCTATGATTCTCTATGAAACGATTTGCATTATTTATTTTACCTGAATATTCATTTCCCGCCTGCAGCTGATAAATTCTGCACCAGATCTAGGTCTCGGGTGTGGGCCAACAAAAACCCCATGCTTCTGAACGGTGGTGGATCCATGGAATCACAGGATGTCTTTGCCACCAAAATCATGCATTCTGATTGGTTGGTTCAAATTTGAATTGCAGATGAGGAATGCCACTGAATGTTTCCACCCCCACCTGCATGAATGTTCTGAAATGCTTTTGTAGAGTAGAATTATTTTGTTTCATTTTCTTTTTAGAATTTAAAGCAATGTTTAATAGATCTTTCCTGGAGAAGTCATACTGTAAACGACTCTATACTCGCGTGACCTTATTTTCGCATTTATTTATTTCTACAGAAAAGAAAAGAAATTTCATTTTAAAAGAATTGTCTTCAAACTAGATTTTTGACCTGCCCTTTATTTAAGACTTCCATCGACATGTTCTTGAAAGTGAAGAAGAGTGTTACAAATGTTATATCATTATGGAAAGTTTTTCAAACTTAACATTTATTTATCTATCATTTACTAAGAAAAGAGAGATTTCATGAAGATTTAAAACTGATAATCACACATATACCCATCCAATGTAGTCAGCATCCAATCTATAACTGTATTTTCAGTCATTTTGTCTACAAAAGCATTTCTGATAAACTGTTGATGCATCATATACATATACATATGAAAAATATACAACATACTTACATGTAAACTGGTTGTAAAAATTATACAAGATCTATACGTACATATAAAAATGGTGTGAATGTCTTAAGCTATCAATACAAGTATGATAATGACCAAAAACGTATTTTCATGCACATTCATGTACAAAAATGTGGTATATTTATACAGTGATGTTTATAAATTAAAATTGAAAAAAAAAGAAATAATAAGTGCAAAGAAGAAATAAAAAATCATTTGAAAGACTGTTGTCTCATCAAATCAGAAAATTTCTCATTCTTCTCTGTAAATGTGTACATGATTACCTCCCCTACAATATCAATAGAAAATTTTTATCTTTCATTTTTCACCAAAAAAAAAAAAATTCCATTTCACAACAAACTATAATGATATCTCTAGTTCTCATGCTCATCAGAAATTGTAATTCTTTACGTTTCTTTGAATAGCACATCACTGTTATGTACTTTGACATTCTATCATATTGTTCTCCGATACATAGGTCACTTTCTACATATTGTATGAGAAATTTGAATATTTATATGGTAAAAGTGATTACTATCTATGTTACAAGTATGTATAATAACATCTACATAATTATACTGTAAACTTTCTTATAAAGTATGGAGTGTTTATGTCAAGACATGGAGATAGATTATTTAAATGATAAAGACAAAAAAGGAAGAGCAGTTTTATGTGCTTAATGTATTGATTTATTCAAAAACAATTAAGTCAAAGTCAGAGATAAGATTTTCACGAAATATTTAGAATTGCTACATTTTTGCTACACATACTATTTTAGATAAGTCTTCTCTTACAAAGGTCAGTTTGATAGGGGTTTTTTGAGATAGAAGAGACATGATTTCAAAATTATCAGTATTTGTCAGAAATTACTGAAAAAGGGTCAACTAGAATGATGAAGAACTCCAAAGTGATTTGTTAGGGCTTTTGTATACCAGTAACACTTAAATGCTATGCATACATCAGTAGAATGCAGCAATGTTAGGCAAGGTCATACTATTGTCAAGCCTGTCAAGATTACACATCAAATGAGATTTTAAACTTTTACGAATTGTTTTTTTTTTTTTTTGTTATTTTTCTTGAATGTTTTTACATGTATGTCAATTGCTTATTTTCTGTTTTAGTGAGATATCTAATTTGGCTTATCTTTTGTTGAAAAATCTGAGACTCTCAGATTAATGTATTTATCCCAAAGATTATTTTTACCTGTCGTACCTTTTGCCATTTTGTGGAAGTTTGGGTGCCGTTTATTTGTATTATATTGTATTTTGATAGCCTGCATGATACATGTATTGATATTGTCGGCATTTACCTATACATGTCTACAAACCAATACTATATATACATGTATATTTATGTACAAAATATTTAAAACATTTAATCATTGCCTGTGTCTCTAGTATGCAGTATCAAAATAAAATTACCATTTAATTTCAAATTTTCAAATGTTATAAGCAGTGATTTAAACTAATGGAAGGAAGAATAAGTGAAATTTTCTTTGACTATTTATGATATAAGATGTGAACAAATTTGATTAACCTCTAGTAATTGTTTTGTTACAGCTGAAAGACGAGCCCAATTATCCCGCTCAAGATCGCGACAAAATATATTCCAAATGGACAATTCTGCTGTGATGGAGATAAATTTTGATGACACAGGAATGGACACACCTCCTAGAGAGAGGCCCCCTCGTCGGGAGGGTCGCAAGGAAAATAATGATGGCAGGGAAAGAACGGGTTCAGACTCCAGGGAAAGGGGTAGTACTGATGAAATCCTTGAAAACGGAGAACGGAGAGAAAGGAGGAGGAAAAATAAAGCCAGTAGTAATAATAACGAAGAGAGTGAAGCAGAGAAACTCTTAGCAAGATTAAAAGATTTGTAGCATAAACAGTGGTTTTTAATCTGGAAAATACTTCTATCCTTCCATTATTATACATAATCTATGCCATTTTAAAGGAAACTTACATGTGTATATACATATGTATTTATTTACATTTATCTGCTACAGCTTTTAAAATCACTACCGTCAGATAGAAGATTAAGCTAATACAAGCTTCAGCTAGATCTGCTTGAAACATTGGCATCAAATTCTTTCTATGCCTTTCAAATTTATTACCTTGGTCTTTCTGTCAATCAAGTAACATTTTGGTGTAGTGTTCAAAGTTAATGAATTGTATTGATAATATAGTCACAATAATGTTCACTTTAATCACTTTTGTCTTTTTGTGTGACAGTTTATCCACTCACGTCATATTGCTCTAAAACGTGGCATGAATTGCTGTGCCATGTTTTGAGTGGATGAAATACAGTACAAAGAGACAATAGTCGTCTAAGCGAACCTTATCATGAAAATGTCTATATTTTCATATGGAGTCTTATCTTGGACTTTCATAATTACGAGAGTTCATTCATTTCTTTTCTGATTCTGAGTAAAGAGTTATGGTAATATTTATTTAGTTTGAACCATCACTTGTGGTCACAGGTGTAAATTTCAGTATTTGATATTGAATTCTGAGAGAAAATTTGATGAAGTTTAGGCGCTTTTAAACTTTATTGTCTTTTGTAAGATTTTTTTTCAGTAGTTCATATAATTTCTTACAAAACTCTACATATTTAATTCCAAATGAATTCAGGAATTGTTTTTTGAGTATTTGTATTTTGAAAATATGGGACCAAAGAATTATTACATGTAGCAGAAAAATAACCTTCTTGTAATAAATGCTTGTTTTATGAATACATACATTTCCTTTCTGATAACCTATTAAAATCTTATAAAAATGATTAAAAAATCAGTCACAAAGAGAACTTTATGATAGGATAAAATTTTCAAAGAGAAGTTTAAGTTTTATTGTGGAAGAGCAAAGCAACAATATCTGTATTTCTTACTATTATTAGCAAACTTTTTCATCTCTAGAACTCTAATTCTATCTTTTGTCTCAGTTAAGTGCATTGTTTTTATGCCCCTGCCATGTATTGTGAGCTTTCAGAGTTTTCTTTGTCTGTCATTCAGTCTGTCCTTCACACTCTCGACCTGATGATATTTAATACAGTTTTTCAACATGTACAAATTTATATGCCAAGTACTTATCAGAAAAGGAGGATGCCTATTGATTTTGGTGTCACTAGGTGAAAAGTTGAGGTCACTGATGCAAAAATACACTGATTAAAAATACCAGTGTTTGTTACCTAATTTTAACTCACTAATCTTTAAAGCAATCTAGAGCAAGTGACCATATTTCGCAGTATTTTTCGTACATTTCTTAGAAAATTTCAGTACTTGTTGGTGTCTTCATTAAATTTTCCACATTTTGAGGTATTTTGTGACAAAATTGTGTGCATGAGATGTCACAATATATCAAAACATGACGGCTATGGTCATATTTGATAGGATATAGAAAATTAACTTGACAAATATTTCCGATTACCAATGAGAAGCAATTAACTATGAAACGGCGAAATATGGTCACTGGCGAAATATTCCTAGCTTTAATCTAATTTGGATGTGTAGATACTCATCAAAAGAGAGATAGAGTAAGATTTTTCAGTGCAAAGGTCAAGATGACTTTTCTTTTTGTAATGTCATTGAAGCCGAATCTGCCGTAGATGGAGCATTTGTTTTACGAACATTTACCTGTGTTTTTTTATTGCTAAGGTAGTTTATGGAGCCAGTGGAAGTTTGATGTGCAATTTGTTAGTCTAAATCTATTTTACTTAACTATAAGAATTGTCTGTTATATAGACAATGGTATATAAAAATGTAGTTTGTTGAAGAATGTATATCCATTTACCTTTAAAAACCAAACATAAAAGATATAGTGATTAAATTGATCCCGTGTAGATACTGATGTAGACAGATCAAAATGTATATAATATTTACTACAATATAGTGAATTCAGTAGATGATTCATGTATGTGCCAAGAATTGCAGCTCTTATTTTATTTTGTTGTTGCAATTGATATTTCATGACAGAATAAATTTCTGCATTAATACTGATGACAGATCTAAGAAAATAGATAGAAAATATTGTTATGATTTTAAAGTTGCAGAGAACACAAACAATAATTTGTCATAAAATATTCTCTCTCGAGCTAGTAGTAACATATGGTCGAAATAATACAAGTAACTGAAGTTTTTTTACTGAAGTTTTTTTGTGCAAACTTTTCTTAGAGTGAAATACCATTCCATACCTACATGTATATTTGATCTTATTTTCATGCAGATGTGTTCTTCTTTGATTTATAGACCTGTCAAATCTTCAAGTCGGAGTACATGTATAAGATTGAAGCATTATTGAAGATTGATAATAATATCTCGGACTTGTTTATAAGTTTCGCAGACTATGCTTTGTATGTTTGAACATATTAATTTTTGCTTATTTAGTGTAGATTTAGAAGGTGCTCTTTCAATATAAACTAAGTCATAATCTTGTATTGTCATGACATTCCATTTATAATTAGAATTTTCAGGTACACGTAACATTTAGTCATTCTCGAAATGTACAGGCATCATGAACTCAAAACTAGTCTTCCCAGTATGTAATACCTTCATTTATTGAACACATATGTAGCATTTACTGTGTCTGTCTGTCTGTCTGTCTGTCTGTCTGACATGTATGTCTGTCCAAACGTCCACCATCTTGCCTTTGTTGCGTCTCTTCTCAATCATTGAAATATCTGTCTTTTTCATACTATTACAGGTTTATAGAAGTGAAGTAAAGATTATTGCTGCAAGCCAACATTATTGTCCTTTACATTTATCTAACTATGTTGTTTTGTATACCTTCTGTACATTTTTCCTCAATGAATTTGAAGAGTTATCTCGCCAATTATGAGGAATTTTATTACCTCAGACTTTCCATTTGTTTCTGTTTACCAATAAAGTAGATTAATTAAATTGATACACTAAAAACCTATACACAGAAATGATACAGTTCTTATAATATATGCACTGCCATAACAGATTTTCAAATTTTCATTGGTTTATGTAGATTTCTATAGTGAGAAAAATGTGAGATATTTTAATGTAGGTTTCCCAAGTTGAAAATAAATGTGAAGAATTAAAATCTTGCCTTGCAAAGCTGACTGTAGTCACTAGTGACATTTAAAACAAGGATTGTTGGTAAAATTTCATCCTTTTGGGTCATTGAATTAAATCCAAAATTGTACAAAGACTTTGTCATTTGAAGTACATTACACAAAAAAAACCCGTTTGGATGCTATGTTTTATTACACAGTAGAATATGGTACATTGTGTTCCACTTCGCTTTATAATTTTATCAAAGCGCATTATTTAATTAATTTAAAAAAGGCATATCAGAGTGAATACCCAAACTGGGTATCGCCGCCGGTATTCTAAATGTATACATACATGCAACTCCAGGACTAAAATTGATCATTTTTCAAAGATCATTAATATATGTATATTAATCTTTGGATTTCTGTTTTGCATAGTCCTAACTATACATCATAGCATAAACAGACCAGATTTATTGCATCTAGATAGAATTCTGATATATGTAATATAATGTTAAGGTTTATACATTGGTGAAAAAAAGCCGTCATTTACATATCTATGTACGATGTTACATTACAATATGATATTTCCATGTTACATACACTATCATTGTTGAACTCATGTATATTTTTTTCCATTTACGGCACCTTTAAGGTGTCAGATATGTTAACGACATTCGCTCTATTTACTGCTTATTTTTCGCCTAATACATTTCGCAAGATGGACATGTGTTATATGAACGCAATAAAATGTGATAAACTACTGTGACATCTTTTTCTGTCTTTTGCATATTTTCTTCACTACATCTGCCAATGCATTTTGTGACCAAAAAAATTACTGTCAATTACGTTTTAGTGAACATTGTCCACAGAATGACCAGAAACCATGAAAATTTTGGGATAGGGGTAAAATCTACCATTTTTGGGCCCATTTTTCGCTATTTTAAAAATTGTTTTCTAACTGTTTTTATCTTTCAAATAAGGGTAGAAAAATTGTTGCTTATTGAAATTGAATCGAAAATTGAAATGAGTGGTAATTCCCGACCAAATTACCCACTACTACTGAAATTAATGGTAAAATAAGAACAACCAGATTTCAACATTATAGTTTATAGCATATACAGAGCAAGCGCATGTAACAAAGTTATACTTTCCATTAACATTCAGAATATAAAAAGGAATGTCCTATATGAGTTTGAACCTGTTACATGCCCTTGCTCTGGTGCTTACAACTGTAGGTATGTTTGTCCCTTGCCAAAAAATCTGAATTTCTAATGTGTAGACATAGCTCAATTTTCAATCAGTGTGCCCTAAAAGTATGGGGGTCTCGAGAAATCACATAAAATTTGTCCTTTTTTGTTTAAAAGAAGCATAATGAATAAGAAAATAGAACCTTTTTAACAATTTGGATTGGGGCAAAAAAATTGTCGCTTTTGCCCCTACCCCTTACCTGATCAAAAGCCATGGTGTTGTTTAAACTTTTGTTGAAAAGGCACCAAATAATTATTAACAAGTACTGAGGAAATAATATGAGTGTAACAGCAATTAAACAACATACATGTGAACATGTGTTAGCCCTATACCAGCACATTCTTAAGAATTGTACTTGATTGGACTCAATGAAGGGCCCTGTCCAAACCTTGTAAGAGAAGATAAGGCCCCAACCACTTGTCCTCTCTGAATATTGGTAGGATTCCTCAGGTGATTTCATGCATGAGCTTGCTCCAGTCCCAACCACTTGTCCTCTCTGAATATTGGTAGGATTCCTCAGGTGATTTCATGCATGAGCTTGCTCCAGCCCCAACCACTTGTCCTCTCTGAATATTGGTAGGAGTCCTCAGGTGATTTCATGCATGAGCTTGCTCCAGCCCAACCACTTGTCCTCTCTGAATATTGGTATAGTCTAGGTGCCATTCATGAAACCCAAAAATTTGTTACGCACAAGATGTTTTTTGCATGAAAGCGTTGTCAATACCATCTTATTTGATACTCTGGCGGATGCCACTCTCAAACCACTTGTCCTCTCTAAATATTGGTACTACTAGGATTCCTCAAGTGATTTCATGCATGAGCTTGCTCCAGCCCCAATCACTTGTCCTCTCTGAATATTGGTAGGATTCCTCAAGTGATTTCATGCATGAGCTTGCTCAAGCCCCAGCCACTTGTCCTCTCTGAATATTGGAAGGATTCCTCAGGTGATTTCATGCATGAGCTTGCTCCAGCCCAAACCACTTGTCCTCTCTGAATATTGGTAGGACTCCTCAGGTGATTTCATGCATGAGCTTGCTCCAGCCAAACCACTTGTCCTCTCTGAATATTGGTAGGATTCCTCAAGTGATTTCATGCATGAGCTTGCTCAAGCCCAAACCACTTGTCCTCTCTGAATATTGGAAGGATTCCTCAGGTGATTTCATGCATGAGCTTGCTCCAGACCAAACCACTTGTCCTCTCTGAATATTGGTAGGAGTCCTCAGGTGATTTCATGCATGAGCTTGCTCCAGCCCAACCACTTGTCCTCTCTGAATATTGGTAGGATTCCTCAAGTGATTTCATGCATGAGCTTGCTCAAGCCCAAACCACTTGTCCTCTCTGAATATTGGTAGGATTCCTCAGGTGATTTCATGCATGAGCTTGCTCCAGCCAAACCACTTGTCCTCTCTGAATATTGGTAGGATTCCTCAAGTGATTTCATGCATGAGCTTGCTCAAGCCCCAACCACTTGTCCTCTCTGAATATTGGTACTACTAGGATTTCTCAAGTGATTTCATGCATGAGCTTGCTCCAGCCCCAATCACTTGTCGTCTCTGAATATTGGTAGGATTCATCAGGTGATTTCATGCATGAGCTTGCTCCAGCCCAACCACTTGTCCTCTCTGAATATTGGTAGGATTTCTCAGATGATTTCATGCATGAGCTTGCTCCAGCCCAAACCACTTGTCCTCTCTGAATATTGGTAGGATCCCTCGGGTGATTTCATGCATGAGCTTGCTCCTCCAGCCCCAACCACTTGTCCTCTCTGAATATTGGTAGGATTCCTCAGGTGATTTCATGCATGAGGTCGCTCCAGCTAGTAGAGCACCGCCTATTCTTATTATGCCCTTTGTTTTTCATATCAAATTACATATTAATCTGTGTTCCTTGGGCCCCAGCTTTGGTGTCTTTTTGTTGTGTCGTCTTACAGTGAGGAGGTTATTTAACACGACAATTGTGCGTTTTTGGATACCTCTGGGTAACCAGAAAGTGGAAGGATTGTGTCACATAATCTTTATAATTACACCAATTGCTGCTAACGTGACAGATGGCCATCCAAGTCGATTGACTATTGGTCTCGTTGATTTATGTATAGTCTTTTGTGTTTCGTGTTTTGATGTCATATTATGTCTCCCCCCCCCCCCCCCCCCAACGGGGAGGAGACATATTGGTTTTGCCTTCGTCGTCTGTCTGTCCGTCTGTCACACATCGTGTCCGGGCTATATCTCCTGAACCGTTGGCCCGATCACTTTCATATTTTAGTATGTTGTTGCTTATGACCCGAAGGTTTCACATCACCTTGACCCAAGGTCATGTGACCAAGGTCAATGTCACTTAGTCAATTTTTAATGAAATTATGCATACATTCCTGTCCGGGCTATATCTCTTGAACCGTTTGCCGGATCACTTTCATATTTTAGTATGTTGTTGCTTATGAAACGAAGGTTTCACATCACCTTGACCCAAGGTCATGTGACCAAGGTCAAGGTCACTTAGTGCATTTTTAAAGAAATTATGAATACATTCCTGTCCGGGCTATATCTCTTGAACCGTTTACCGGATCACTTTCATATTTTAGTATGTTGTTGCATATGACCCAAAGATTTCACATCACCTTGACCAAAGGTCATGTGACCAAGGTCAAGGTCACTTAGTCAATTTTTAATGAAATTATGCATGCATTCTTGTCCGGGCTAGATCTCTTGAACCGTTTGCCGGATCACTTTCATATTTTAGTATGTTGTTGCTTATGACCCGAAGGTTTCACATCACCTTGACCCAAGGTCATGTTACCAAGGTCAAGGTTACTTAGTGCATTTTTAATGAAATTATGCATAAATTCATGTCCAGGCTAGATCTCTTGTACCGTTTGCCGGATCACTTTCATATTTTAGTATGTTGTTGGTTATGACCCGAAGTATTTGCATTACCTTGACCCAAGGTCATGTGACCAAGGTCAAGGTCACTTACTGCATGTTTAAAGAAATTATGAATACATTCCTCTCCGTGCTATATCTCTTGAACCGTTTGCCCGATCACTTTCATATTTTAGTATGTTTTTGCTTATGACCCAAAGATTTCACATCGCCTTGTCTGCTCTGTTTTCACTTGAGGTATTTCGATGCTTGGCTGTTGGTGCTGCAACCAAGTTTTGTTGGAGATCACTGCCATATGAACCATATTACATATTTGAGGCTAATTGTTTTTCATCCTATATGTCAGTCAGTCAATGTGTAACACGAATTTTATTGAAATATACACATTACCAAAATGAGGTTTCAATTTGGTGGCCATCTTGAACTCATAGCCTAGAATGAACTCAAAATGACATCGGAAATGGATTTATCGACCATCAAAAACCCTGATTAGATGTGACATACTTAGTATTTCAAGAAAGAAATAAATTTCACTTATTGGCGGAAGGCATCTGGCGGCCATTTTGATTTTCCGCTGCTAAACACCCACGGTTGCCAGAGTGGCTACCAAGCTAGAATCGTTCAGTACTATCCAATAGATAAGAATCATGAAAAAGTTCATAGGATATGACATTTCAGATGCCCTCCACTTCCTGACTACCCACTCTTCATGGTAAAGGGTATTCCATGTGGAACTGTCCTCTCGGGAGGGGGTGTTAAAAAATAACGAAAAGAAAAAAGGAAGAAGATATAAAATGAATGAAGAAAAAATAATTGAGGAGAATGAAAAAGAAGGAAATATTCATGCAGGAGAAGGCAAATAACAGTGAAAGTTTGAAAATAAGCTAGCACTGCATGAAAAATGACAAAATAGGGACAGGAAAGACAGAATGCATTAACTTAAATTATTTTATGAAAAATAATAAAATACAAACTGCGGTGCATGAATTCATGGTAATATATAACAGATAGACCCCAATATACTCTTGGATGAAAGGACATTTTCTTTAAAAAGAATATACCAAGGAAACTTAAGTAATAGTCATACTATAAATGCGTCTTTTTTGTCATCCGTTTTTTTTTTCTTTTCGTCTCTATTTACATATTTTTTCGTCTTTTATTTTTGCTCACCTTAGCGAAGTTCATGAGAGCTATTGTCATAGCGCGCAGTCCGTCCGTCGTTCGTCCGACGTAAACTTTTACATTTTCGACTTCTCCTCTGCAACCGCTGCACAGAATTTCACGAAACTTCACAGGAAACAAGTACTCGAGGTCCTCTACTAAGTTGTGTTTTCCGTGCAGATCGGTCAACAAATATGGTCGCCGAAGGCTCTGATTGGCGGACGAATTTTCAACTTCTCCTCTGCAACCGCTTCACTGAATTTTACGAAACTTCACAGGCAGCAAGTACTCAATGTCGTCTACCAAGTTTGTTTTTTTCGTGCCCATCGGTCAGCAAATATGGCCGCCGAGGGCTCTGATTGGCCGAAGCATTTTCGACTTCCCCTCTGCAACCGCTACACAGAATTTCATAAAACTTTCCTCTACCAAGGTTGTGTTTTTCGTACCGATCGGTCGACAAAATATGGCCGCCGAGGGCTCTGATTGGCTGGCACATTTTCGACTGCTGCACAGAATTTATAAAACTTTAAAGGAAGTAAGTACTCGAGGTCCTCTACCAAGTTGTGTTTTCTGTGCAGATCGGTAAACAAATATGGTCGCCGAAAGCTCTGATTGGCTGAGGCGTTTTCGACGACTCCTCTGAAAACGCTACACAGAATTTCACGAAACCTTACAGGAAGCAAGTACTCAATGTCCTCTATCAAGTTGTGTTTATCGTGCCGATCGGTTGACAAGTGTGGCCGCCGATGTCTCTGATTGGCTGACGCTTTTTTGTCTTCTTTTCTGCAACTGCTGCACAGAATTTCATGAAACCTTACAGGAAGCAATTACTTAAGGTCCTCTACCAAATTTATGTTTTTCGTGCCGATTGGTCGACAAATATGGCCGCTAAGGGCTCTGATTGACTGACGCATTTTCGACTTCTCCTCTGCAAACGCTGCACAGAATTTCACGAAACCTTACAAGAACACTCTACCAAGTTTGTGTTTTTCGTGCTGGTGGGTAAAAAAATATGGCTGCCGAGGGCTCAGATTGGCTGACACATTTTTTGACTCTTCAAAACTGATGTTCATAATTTCACGAAACAAACAAGTACTCAAGGGCCTCCACCAAAATTGTCCACTGTCAATCTTTTCGATGTGGCCCCCTTGGACCTCTTGTTTTGTTGTCTCTTTTGTACAATTATCCTCTTTTATTGTACTTTTATTCTTTCTCTGCTACATGCTGACTACAAAGTATTTCATCCATTCCATCTTTTCTGTACTGATTTTTCTTTTATTATAAGTGTGGGCCTTTTTTGTACTGATTATTCCTATTTTGTGCTATTCAATCTTTTTTTGTACTACATGTATATATTTATTCCTTCTATTACTTTTTGTGCATTCTATTACTTTTTTTGTACTGAATACTTTGTGAGCTCCGATTTTTTTGTTGCTACAATCCTAGTTATTGATTTAATTAGAATTCGCTTCGATCAACGATTGCGAAATACTGGTGCGATTGGCAGCTTCTGGCCGGCATTTAAAATACCATTGTATTTGTGAATAAACAATGACTGTGTGTAACATGTACGACATTAAAGTACATTTGTATTTGTTTATTTGTACACATAGTGTCAGAGTGGATAGACATGTTTGAAGAGGTAAGAAAAGCAGGTACTAGATTCATTGAAAGATCGTGGAGCATGTATACATCTCTTTCAAGGAATGTATCGCCTGTGGTAGAAAGAAGCAAATTTCATTTATAATAGCGTATACGTAGTCTGCAAGTTACAATAGAGTAATAGACTGAAAATCCCATTTTGGCTTCGACGTGAGTTTATTGACAGGCTTATATAGCTACATGTATACCCGACAAAAAATAAAAGAAAAAAAAAAGAAAAAGAAAAACATATCATATTATATAGTGATTTTTTCAATTGTTCATAAATATTTAGTTAGGCATTTGATTACAATATATAATTATACAATGTGCGCCGACTTTGGACGATACAAATTTCCAAACACAAAATTTTGGACGGCAATCCCTATATAATAATAATGATAATAAAAAAAATGCTGTGATGATCCGGATTACGTGCGTACAGCCCCCTCCCCCCTCCCCCTTACCCGGATACACAGAGAACTTCCGAGACCAACAACTAATGTTTAAACAAAAACATTCTCACTCTATTGTAACGACACACATGAAGGGGTCTAAGGAAACACAAAAATATGGATATCAAAAGAAATGACATACGAAAAATGGTATGTTCGCTGAAGAGAACTCATGATCGATCGCCTACTTATAAGAAGTCTGATAAATTTTCAGATAGGACAAGGGATCAGGGCTCTTCTTCTCTGATGATATTTTGACAGCGTTCGTCATGGAGTCCCGTAGTGACATGCAGTTTGTCATTAAACTGTATAGATGGGTCCAGTAACACGCTTATTTAAAATGTTCTTACATTACATCAGATTCACGTACTTACGCGGTGAAAAAGGCGTTTGGTTGTTCGTGGATTTTTTACAGCATAATAATTTCAAACGATATACATTTTGTATTCTGCACAAAGGAACTCGATGCCAACAACTCTCAATGACATCCGCCCCTTCACATCCCTCTATACTATAGTCAAAGTTATGTATAAGGAAAGTAGGGGCGGATATTCTTGAGGATCGTTGGCATCGAGCTCCTGTCATACGGAGAAATAATGCCACTCTGGCATCGCGTCATGGCTCGCAGCCGAATTTGAAATTACTATTGTAGTATATGGGCATCATTGTTAAACGGTTGGCGGGTATTGGATATGATACCCGCTATTTTCTGAAGAAGTTGATGTAAAAAACTTTATTTTCCGTGTTATATTCGCGGTTCCCACACGAGTTGAAAATTAGTAAGATTCCGCCCATAGGCTGTACAGTAATTTCATAGGAAGACAGCATAATATGGCGAGTTTTGGCAACTTTAATGTCCGTTTTCTTAGGTTTCTAGTGTAATAATTCGTGTTCCGGGCATCGCGACTGAAAGTTTATAACAAATGCATGACGTCCGTTTTTTCGGATAACTGATTTTGGCGGTTCCCACGTATTTTTGAAATTCCTTCTTTCTACGAAATTTCCTCTATTTTCTAGTATAAAATTATTATGTTTTCTTATAGAATTGAAAATAGATCATGAATCATCGTAACAGAACACATTGAAAATACTATGAATAACAGAAAATAAATAAAACGAAGATTTAACGGAGAAAAGGTACTAACTGATTCAAATGGGAGTTTCGCCGAACTACGTCACGTGACTGAGAGAAGCGGCATCATTTCTCCACATGTGATTCTGCAGTTTGAATTGTACCAAATAACGAATGTGAGCTTGCATGTCTACATGCATTAAGATAAATAGAAATCCATTGATACGTCATTTAAATTTCAGATTAAAAATCATCGTTTTTTCTTCAATTTCAGTATGGTCGGAAGTACCTAAGTGCTTGTTTTATCTTCATTACTCTGGTTTGTGTTGTGCTAATAGTGATATCCTTACAAAGTGGATACTTCAATGAACGTTTCAAAAACTTGAATTTTCTGAAAAATGTTCAAAACTACATGGATAGCGACTCAATTTTCTATGGTGAACTCTCAACACTCAAGAGACAGAGGTCCATTTATAACGATAATGAGAATGTAACATCATTAGATTATTCAGACGCTGTCACAGAAGAGTTGGACGTACAGAGAAATATTGGAAAGAGCGCAAAGTTCCTAATATACAAATGCGTTTCTTCGTGCGGGGGATTAGGCGACAGGTTGCGCGGTATCGTCAACTCTTACGTCATGGCGCGCATAACCGGAAGAACTTTTGGAATCATCCACAAAGTGCCATGTGAGCTCAGTAAATTTTTGAAACCAAATAAATACGACTGGAGGATCGATCCCAAACATTTTAGAAACAAGTCTTCGAAAGTTTACAGTGTCATGGATAGCTTCAAATTGCCATCGAAAAACATGACGAGCTATTTTAAAGAAGATGTTGTATATTTTAAAACAAATACGGACATAACTAAGCATCTAAGAATGCAGTTGGATGTACCAGAGAGGACACCTTGGCTAACCAGACTTACAACTGCCGATATTTATAGATCAGTTTTGTTACATTTGTTTACTTTAAATGACCATCTCCGACGAAAAATGTCAGAATTCAATTCGAAATTTGTTCAAGGGAATCGAACGGTGTGCGCTCATTTTAGAGCTGGAAAGAACCCGACAATCCCAAATGACGTTCCCAGAAACGTGGGAAGTAGAGATAAATTGTGGAAATTTCTATCACGGTTTGACAAACCCGGAAATGTCATATACGTAGCCTCAGATTCAACTGACGTAAAAGCAGAGGCAAAAGCGAAATTTCCAAAAAGGTTGATAAATATTGAAGGGAAGATTGTGCATACTGATAGAGGAAAAGACGACCGTGACTGTCATGGCTTCCAGTTGACAGTTTTGGAGCATGCTCTCTTGACAAGTTGTGACGTGTTGTTTCTTACAATCAGTGGATATGGCAGAACAGCGGGTTTTATGAGGGGACACTCTAGAAATATGTACTGTTTACAGAATACAGGGATACTGCAATGTTCTAGACATACATTGCATGAAGTACTTCCGGGCAGCTATTCACCGCAAGCTTGGAAATAGGGAATTATATATGATAGAAATAAATGTTAAAACATTTTTCTCAATAATACATGTATAACTGAATAGTCTATAGTGAGTTAGATGAAACATGTGTCAACGAAGTTTCCTCTTTTGTCAATTGCGCTAGATATGAAAATAATGATAGGACGCAAATGCTTGTAGAAATCAGAGATAAAACGAAATAAACAATCAGAAGTCTTTGGTAAATTCACTCAGTGAGTATCGGTAAGCCAACACAACCATATGAGTCGTATCATTTATAATTTCTGAGAAACGCATGTATGTAGAGCCATACGGTGGAAAAAACAACCACACCCATTTTCCAAGACCCTGGCATCAGGGCTCAGCCAGAATATAAGGTAAACGACAAGAACACAGAAAGGTTATATTGCTGTTACTCTGTATCAAATATACTCTTGTGCTCACAAGATTACATAGGGTATGACAACCCCCATTTTCCAAGTCCCCGAGGTCAACGGCTCGAACAAAATATAACCACAGACTGATCAATAATAACGCAAAAACATAACTAATTATTCTTCATCAATTATAGCTTTCAAGATTGCATGATTACGCCCATTTCTTAAGACCCCAGGGAGGAGAGGGTAAAAAACAAAATATTAGTTGCGCAACTAGACCACAGTCAAATCCATATACAATGAAATTAGGTTTCTTTCAATCATAGTTTTTTTCAATTTCAACAATTGTTGTTTACAGTTACAGACAGATGAACAGACGTACAGACGCCGCCAAATAACCCACTCACTCGCATAAGGTTGATTGATCTTTGACCAGTAGAGTTAAAACCAATGGAAACGAAATAAAAAAGTCCCCGCCCTCCGATAAAAAAATCATAAATAAACAAAAGAAAAGACACAAACAAGCAAATAAACAGGAAGAAAATACACCGCTAAAGACGGTATGGTCGGATTACAAAGTAAGTTTTTGTCACTACCTGGGTCAAGGTCACTAGGTCAAGTATTACGACATAAAATGAAAGGTCTTGTCAGAGACAACCTACCTTATAATATTATGTTTCTACTGTGGATATAGTTCCTGAGATTTTGCTTCAACCAGAAACTTTACCAAAATCTTTAACTATGTCAAAGTCCAAGGTCAAGGTCAATAGGTAAAATGTTATGACATAAATTGAAAGGTCTTGTCATGCGAGCAACCTACATGAATAATATAAAGTTTTGACTGCATACAGTTCCTTAAAATTTCCTTTGACCAGAAACTTTAACAAAAATTTTCACTAGGTCAAAGTTCAAGATCAAGATTACTAGGTCATGCTATGGCATAAAAGGTCTTGTCATGGGCAACCTTCATGTATAATATAGTTTCTACTGCATACAGTTCCTCAGATTTTGCTTCAACCAGAAACTTAAACCAAAATCTTTAACTAGGTCAAAGTCCAAGGTCAATGTCACTAGGTCAAATGTTACGGCATGAATTAAAAGGTCTTGTCATGGGCAACCTTCATGTATAATATAAAGATTCTACTGCATACAGTTCCTTGGATTTTACTTCAACCAGAATGTTTAACAAAAATCTTAAACTAGGTCAAAGTCCAAGGTCACGGTCACGAGGTCAAATGTTACGGCATAAATTGAAAGGTCTTCTCATGGGCAACCTTCATGTATAATATAAAGATTCTACTGCATACAGTTCCTTGGATTTTACTTCAACCAGAAACTTTAACAAAAATCTTAAACTAGGTCAAAGTCCAAGGTCAAGGTCACGAGGTCAAATGTTACGGCATAAATTGAAAGGTCTTGTCATGGGCATTCTTCATGTATAATATACAGTTTCTACTGCATGCATTTCCTTAGATTTTGCTTCAACCAGAAACTTTAACCAAAATGTTGACGACAGACGGACAGACAGACAGACAGACAGACAGACAGACAGACAGACAGACAGACAGACAGACAGACAGACATCATCAATCTATAGACCGGGATTGCTTCGCCACGCGCATTGATGCAGTTTTCTGTCCAATTTTTCGGGTGATCCCTGCATCAACAGAAAAAATTAAGATTCATTTCTAAAGTCACCAGGTGAAAAGTCAAGGAATGGCGCAAAAATACACTGTTTAAAAATACCAGTGTTTGTTACCTAATTTTTACTCACTAATTTTGATGTGTAGATACTCATCAAAAGAGAGATGGAGTAAGATTTTTTGGTGCAAAGGTTAAGGTGACAGATTTAGATTTTTCGATGCGAAGGTCAAGATGACTTTGAATCCTTAGTTGATTTCATGCATGAGCTTGCTCCAGCCCCAACCACTTGTCCTCTCTGAATATTGGACGGATTCCTCGGGTGATTTCATGCATGAGCTTGCTCCAGCCCCAACCACTTGTCCTCTCTGAATATTGGTAGGAGTCCTCAGGTGATTTCATGCATGAGCTTGCTCCAGCCCCAACCACTTGTCCTCTCTGAATTTCGGTAGGATTCTTCAGGTGATTTCATGCATGAGCTTGCTCCAGCCCCAACCACTTGTCCTCTCTGAATTTCGGTAGGATTCTTCAGGTGATTTCATGCATGAGCTTTCTCCAGCCCCAACCACTTGTCCTCTCTGAATATTGGTAGGAGTCCTCAGGTGATTTCATGCATGAGCTTGCTCCAGCCCCAACCACTTGTCCTCTCTGAATATTGGAAGGATTCCTAATGTGACTTTATGTATGAGCTTGCACAAGTCCCAACCACTTGTCCTCTTTGACTATCGGTAGGATCCCTGAAGTGATTTCATGCATGAGCTTGCTCCAGCCCAAACCACCTGTCCTCTCTGAATATCGGTAGGATTCTGTGATTTCATGCATGAGCTTGCTCCAGCCCCAACCACTTGTCCTCTTTGAATATCGGTAGGTTCCCTCAGGTGATTTCATACACGAGCTTGCTCCAGCCCCCACCACCTGTCCTCTCTGAATATTGGAAGGATTCCTGAGGCGATTTCATGCATGAGCTTGCTCCAGCCCCAACCACTTGTCCTCTCTGAATATTGGTAGGAGTCCTCGGGTGATTTCATGCATGAGCTTGCTCAAGCCCCAACAACTTGTCCACTCTGAATGTTGGTAGGAATCCTCAGGTGATTTCATGCATGAGCTTGCTTCAGTCCCAACAACTTGTCCTCTCTGAATATCGGTAGGATTCCTCAGGTGTTTTCATGCATGAGCTTGCACCAGCCCAAACAACTTGTCCTCTCTGAACAGCGGTAGGATTCCTCGTGTAATTTTTATGTACGAGCTTGCCAAAGCCCCAACCACTTGTCCTCTTTGAATATCGGTAGAATCCCTCAAGTGATTTCATGCATGAGCTTGCTCCAGCCCCAACAACTTGTCATCTCTGAATATCGGTAGGATTCCTCGAGTGATTTTATGCATGAGCTTGCCCAAGCCCAACCACTTGTCCTCTGAATATCGGTAGGATCCCTCAGGTGATTTCATGCACGAGCTTGCTCCAGCCCCAACAACTTGTCCTCTCTGAATATTGGTAGGATTCCTCAGGTGTTTTCATGCATGAGCTTGCCTCTGACAGTAGAGCACGGCCACAGATATTTGTGCAGTAGAAAACGACCTTTTAAAGTCACTAACCTTGATCCAATCTCCTACGTATGCGTCCGATTTCATTTACGCTTATCTTCACTTTGAAATCTAGATTTGGATTTTATAATTATATGAACCAAGCATACTCAGATGAATATTAAGCATCGAAATTCTTCAGTTTTTATAATACCTGCGCTCCTTGACCATGTAAAACTACACAAAATGATGAATAATCCCACCAAACGAACTTTTCTTTCATACGGAAATACGTGTTTTTATATTTGTTAGGTTTTAAACGGACAATCAGTGTCAGTGAAGAAGACATAGTTGATACATGTATATTGATAAATTTGTTACCAAATTTGTTATAGTCTAGTCAAAATAGCCTTAATTTTAGCCTAACCTCAAAGAAATTGCAACAAAAGCGTTTTTTGCCTCAACACGTCCTATTATATGTCGACTAAGATATCACAAGTTTCTATTGACGAAATCGGTGTCTAAGTATCATTTTTGGGATAAAACCTTTAAAAAAAGCACCGAAAACTGGGAAAATTGATTATTTGAAAGACGTTATGCTCCAAGAAATTATTTTCTCTTTGTAATTGTTACTAAGTATACCAACTAACATATAATCAATGTTACAATCATATAATCAGTACAAACTGTGATTTTTTGGGCAAAAACTAAAGAAAAATGCTGAAAATGGGGAAAACAGTAAAACTAATATATTTTTCATAAAAAAATGTCTTTTCTTCTTGTAATTTTTTTTGAGAAGTGTTAATACTCACATATCATAACATCCAGAACACTCTTATAAAATCAAATTTGCCATTTAGAGTGAAAGAGAAAAAATTTAACAATAAAAAGAATAGCTAAAATACGTCCATTATTAAAGATTGAACGTAGTCAATATAGCAAAATCTGCTTATTTGAGAGTCCACAGTAAACTTAACAAAAAAGGAAATTTATTTTAAAAGACTTTAAATTATAATAAGGTTTATTTCAGTGGCATACTTGCCACGAGATGGTAACTATATTCATGATGCAAGGGGGGGGGGGGGGAGCGAACGGGGCCATTGGAGATGGTTTTTGTTTGACACAAGGCTAAACCCCTAAACTCCCCTCAAAAACGCCCATTAAGTTTCTTTTTCTCAAGAGAAATGTATCGTAGATCTATCAACAGTAACCATGGAATATACGCTTTTTATGTCGAAAATAGATAAGGACCATGGTAAAAGAAAGGTCATACATATTTGAATACGTGTATATCACTATAAAATCATATCCATGGCAATTGCTTTATATAAAAAAAAAAACCATATTTAACATCATCTGAAACCCCGGGTAGATACGACCTTGGTTACACACCATGTGATTATCAATTATGTCACGAAGAAAAAAGTTACTTTTTGTTACATTTTGTTAAGTTATGTTAACTATCTGAAATCATAGTTTTTACTTTATAAAACTAATTTTTGAATCTTTAAAATTATTTTATGACAAATTTTATATTTAAATCTATTTGAATTTTGAACTAATTTTACCGATTTGTATTTTGAAATTTAAACTTTTTGAATTTTATTTTTGGCAGTTTTTTTAATCTTTAAATTAGACCCGAGGCATGACAATAAATTAGTTAGTCTACGATTTCTTTAGATTTAACAATTCTTTAGAGATGTCCCCAAGCCACAAATCACCTTTTCCTAAGAAATCTTCGGACACTCTGAGAAATTGTTTGCTCAGGTGTACCCAACATAATGGTTGCGCAACTCATTGATGTCAATCTAAAATTGGTCTTTTGTTAAGAAATTACTCGGACCGACTAAGTGTCCCCTCGCAGACAGAGTTGCTGCGGAGATGCTGGATATTGCCATTTAAATTTTTTTTTCGACTCCAAGTGGACGTATATGTTCTACTCAATTTTTGTTTATAAGTTAAATTTATTGAAAACATTTTTCGTAAATCAGGTAACGATAAAGCATCAACGAGACGGCGTAACCACGGGAAATCCGACATTTCCGGTTTTAAACGAGACGTTTCGCTCTGATTGCTTTTCTCGTCTCGGGTGGTTTCGTACTGGCAGAAGTCGGAATATGTTTGTTTATTCTTTTGTTCTTAAGTAATTTATTTTCAGCTAGCCTAAACATTATTCTTACAAAATGAATTATAAAGAACCATATTTTTAAAGAACCATATTTTAAGCCCCCCCCCCCCTTAAAATGTTCATCTGCTGGTCTAGATCAATTTTACAAATGCTTCCGTCAAAGTCAAAATAAAAAAGAAAGATATTTTTTTTATTTTATATAATCATATCTATTTTCTCTCCGCTCGCACAAAAAGGCTTTGCCTTGATTCATATTAGGTATTCTCGCCGGCAATATTATAAGTTATACTGTGTATTACAGGGGGGATACAGAAATATATTTGGTCGATGAAAAAAGTTGTATTGGGCGAGGCGAAGCCGAGCCCAATACAACTTTTTTCATCGACCCAATATATTTTTGTATCCCCCCTGTAAAACACTGTATAACGAATTTATCCCACCGATGGCTTTTGGCTTGTGTATGTAACGTCAACATATTTTAAAGCATCTCGGTGACGTCAATATCGTAAAGCGTCTTAGTAGAAGCAGGATATTAAAATAATATCATGTCAGTAAAATGATACAACATAATATTCGGTTCTTCTCGACCAATCAGATTGCAAGAAAATTGCCAGAGGTGGGATAAATTTTCATATCTAAATTATGGTGTGTTTTCTGTAAGTTTTTGATAAGTTACAGAGTCATTTACAACAGCTAGCAGTGATCAGTATTGACAGGAAGGACAACTCAATCTAGCATGGAAAATGACGTCATGAAGCAGAGGAAATTCGTACAAATACGAAAAACAAGTCGAAGTAGATTGAATTTTGTTCGTATATTTCATTTACATAAAGCAACCCGTCAGATTTAGTGCACATAGAACAACAGAAACTGTTTGAATGTATAATCGGATAACTTTATTATAACTGCACCCCAAAAAAGACCTGAAATAAATATGGTTCTTTCATTTTAAAATGATAGTCAAGATTCAAGATTTAAAATAACCGACTTTACTACATCTATATCGTTTGAGACATATCAAATGGGTTTTGTTTTGTTTTATTTTGTTTTTTCGTTCTCTTTTACAGTAAGCTGAGAGAGAGGGAGAGAGATATCATTTCCCTTTTGGTCAGCACTGAATCGTTTGTCTTTTTAAAGACATGGTGCATGTATATTTGTAGCTAAGAAGAGTATATTTTCTTACAAAGGGATTTAAAATATGTAGAAATTTTGTGTGTGTAATGTTTGTTGGGGAAAAAAATCATAAATTACATTCCCTAGATATGCAAAATACAAACCTGTATTCGCCGATATACGCAAGTAAATCATCTGAATCACCTACAAGGACTGAAATAAGATATTAAACTTGAAAATTTTCGGTTCGCTGCACTTCCAGTTTTACATGTAAATTTTCAAAAATGACAGGAAATTTAACACAATTTTGAGTTTTAAAATTTTGAGCCTTCAATTTCATTTAAAAAAAAAGGCTGGATCCGCCTATGTATGATCACTTGATACCTGTATAGGATAAATAGAATACATGTATAATTGAAACTTCAGGCCCCCCCCCCCCCCCCTCCAAACACACACATTTTTCTCTTTTTGGTCTAAATGCGGCCTATGAAATGGCGATGTGCCAACAATTTTGTTCAGCCGTTGCGTTTAGGTTAGTTGTAAGAGAACGATAAGAGCCCCAATATAGATAAAGCATAGTGAAAGGGTCCGTGTACTAAACCACAATTCAATTTTCCATTTCGGAAACATTAATGAAAAACTGAAAATTGAACCAATTTTTCATTTTTCATTTTAGATTTAGTAAATAAATTTTTTCATTCAAAATGGGCTCAATTTTCAATTTTCCTTTTTAAAATTCCATTTTCTTAATGGAAAATAGAAAATGGACTGTAATAGACTGTACTAAACGACAATTCAATTTTCATTTTCAAAATCCGTAATGGAAAATGAAAAATCTAAGAAGTACCGATCTGTCATTCAGTCTCAAAGTCGAGAAGGCAAGGCAAAATCATTAGATTTTCCATAGAAACGATTGCGAACCTTGGAATGAATAACATTGTCTTTTTCTAACTTTCCTTTTTATAAAATGAAAGTGAGCACATGTCATGTGCTCACTTTAAATTATTCAGAATTGAAAGTGAGCACATGACAACATTCCAAAGTGAGACCAGGTGCTCAGGGAGAGTCATCGTCTCCTGATTGCATGCAACACCCGTCGCAACAACTCCATGGAAACTTGTCAAAGTCGGCGATTGTCTCGATGTACATATTGGTGTACACAACAGGTAAGTCTTGTTTGGTGATGATGACAGCCATTCAATCACAATCCAGAATGTCACTGATCATTCTGGAAGAGGGATCTGATATGCTTTTATGATATCCCCGTAGCGACCGAAGAACCTCCTCAAAGATGCAATATAACCCTGAACGAGTAGAATATTCCAAGGGAACTTTATTGATAGTCATACTATAAATGTGTCTTTTTCTCATCCGCTTATTTTTTTTTCGTCTCTTTTTACTGTTCTCGTCCTTTTTTAGCTCACCTGAGCGAAGCTCAAGTGAGCTATTGTCATAGCGCGTCGTCCGTCCGGCGTAAACTTTTTACATTTTCGACATTGCCAAATATGGCCACCTAGGGCTCTGATTCGTTGACGTATTTTCGCGTCATCTCCTCTGCAACCACTACACTGAATTTCACGAAACTTCAAAGGAAGCAAGTACTAAAGATCATCTACCAAGTTTGTGTTTTTGTGCAAAATATGGCCAGAGAGGGCTCTGATTGGCTGACGCATTTTCGTCATCTCCTCTGCAACCACTGCACTGAATTTCACGAAGCGTCAAGGAAGCAAGTCTACCAAGTTTGTGTTTTTGTGCCGATCGGTCGACAAATATGGCCGCTGAGGGCTATGATTTGCTGATGCGTTTTTCGTCTATTCCTCTGCAACCGCTGCACAGAATTTCACTAAACTTCACAGGAAGCAAGTTCTCAAGGTCTTCTACCAAGTTTGTGTTTTTCGTGCCGATCGCTCGACAAATATGGGCGCAGAGGTCTCTGATTGGCTGATGCGTTTTCGTCTTTCCTTTGCAACCGCTGCACAGAATTTCACGAAACTTTACAAGAAGCAAGTACTCAAGGTCCTCTACCAAATTATGCTTTTCGTTTCGATTGATCAACAAATATGGCCGCTGAGGGCTCTGATTGACTGACGCATTTTCGACCTCTCATCTGCAAACGCTGCACAGAATCAAACCTTAGTATACACGAAGCAAGTACTCAAGATCATCTAATAAGTTTGTGTTTTTCGTGCAGATCGGTCGACAACTACGGGCGCGGAGGGCTCTGATTGGCTGACACATTTTCGACATCTCTAAATCTGATGTTCATAATTTCTCGAAACCTTAAACGAAGCAAGTACTTAAGGGCCTCATTCCTTTGTTTGCACCTCAGGTGATGTGGCCGCCTTGGGCCTCTTGTTTAAAATGATTTTTTCGTCTCTTTTGTACCTATTTTATCCTCTTTTATTGTACTGATTTATTCTTTCTCCAATGTCTGCTGACTACTAAATATTTCATCCATTCCTTCTTTCGACAATTGTTTTGGCCTTTTTGTACTGATTATTATTCCTGTTTTGTGCTTTTCCTCCTTTTTTGTACCATTCCTATTACTTATTCTATCATTTTTTTGTACATTCTATTACTTTTTTTTACTGAATACTTTGTGAGCTCCGACTTTTTGCTGCTGCATTTAATTAGAATTCTACAATAGCTAGTAGCTTTAATATACTGATCCGGTTGGCAGCTTGAACTGATCGGCATTTAAAATGCCGTTGCACATGCATTTGTGAATAAACAATGGCTGTGTGTAACATGTACGACATTAAAGTACATTTGTATTTGTTTATTTGTACACATAGTGTCAGAGTGGATAGACATGTTTGAAGAGGTAAGAAGTCATTAACATAATTCGGTAGTGATAAAAAGAACTGCCTCGCCTAATCATGTAAAACTTACATCTCACCCTGAAATGCGACCTTTAAGATCGTTCCCCCAAATAATACCGAGCCCCGTTTGCTGGAGGCAATTCTTCCCTCAAGAAACCCTCTTCCCGGGGGATCTTCCCCCCTGGGCAAAAAAAAAAAAAAATCTTTAAGAAATAAAAAGACGCTCTTGTATATATCTATTAATCATGTAATACGTCCCACATTTATTTCGTCTTAAAGGCCCCTTCACATATGAACGAAAGCCCTCCGACGTTAACTTGCGCAAAGGTTTTTGCAAAATTCGTTTCCGTTTGCATATCAACGTTATACTTCGTTGTCGACTTCGCGCAGATTCGATAGTGTGCGTCTTGATTCGTTCCGCTTAGTTCTGTTCGTCGTTAATTTTTGAACATGTTCAAAATTTCTCAGCGAATAAAATTTTCGTCCATCATTCGTAAGTATTCGTTATAATGCGTTTATCATTCGGTATGCATTCGTTATGTGTTCGTCGACGTTCGCAAGGGACTAGAATGTGACCTACTGTTTTGCCTATTACACAACGTATTTGCATTCCAGGCGACTGAAAGCGCACCTTTGCGATATTTTACTTATTAGTGCGACCTGTAACGAATACCGACGATCCGTAAATAATTCAATCGGAATTAAATGGAGAATAAAAACGAATTATTGCGATAGGTTGACGATACGAAACGAACAGCAAACGTTTTAGTGATAATCATTACGAAGGGTTACCACTGCATACGAATAGCAACGAAAACTTTCGATGGCTTTTTGAAACATCTTACAAATTTATTTATTTTTATTGTGAAAAGGGAATTATTCTGGAAATTATTTGTTCAAAATGGAAAATACACAATGTCTGGTTCTTCAGTGTACGACTGCAACAGCCCATTAGGAAGTGCTACGGCAACAACTCAACACCTATCAGTATACTAGTATCAGATGCCGTATCAGATGGAGAAGAGAAGATCTTGAGAAGACCATTTGTGATTCACGACATGTGGCGCCAATTTATGGTTGAGCTCAGGAGAGCTCAGGAGAGACAATCCTAGAACCTTCAAGAAATTAGACTTTTTGGCTGCATATCACTGCTTCTGAACACCCCCCCCCCCCCAATAGAATTGATAAAGAAAACTATACTCCCAAAACAATTCAATCTTAATGAACTTCTGAGTGGCCTTGACCTATAAGAGATTAATAAGAATTTCATGTATTTGTTGATTTATTATTATATTCATATTAATAACCTGAAACGACAAGTTCATATTTATAACCTTGACCTTTAATTTTAAGATTACCTTGAATACCTTTGAGGGAAAGCTCAGATCATGCAAAACATTTTGTGAAGTCTGCTGAATTAGTATTTTCATATCCTATAATATTACATTGTATCATTGGTTAACAAATGACCCTGATCTTTAAGAAATTGTCCATTTTAGTGGCATGTCCAAAAGCTCACAATCAAAAACAATTTGTCGATGTATGATGATAATATTAACAGCCTATTCATAAGAAGTTGAGTGTGATACCCTCTTGATAATGATTATAACTCTTATATAACTACATGCATAGAACACATGGATGTATTTTTCTAACATTGTATGTATTCTTTCATATCATTTGGGCAAGAAATACATTTTAATGAATGTTTGAAATATTTCATGCAGTAACTGCTATAATTTAGCTATAAAGTGACCTTGTCTTCTGAACGACATTAAGTGACCTTTGACCCAAACCGGCGTTATCCAAATGAATAAACTGACCAAAATCAAATTCTGATGTATACATACATACAGTACATAAGGATGTACATGTATGAGTCCAGACGTACAGACAGAGAGGTGGACTAGATGATGGACTCAAAGACCAGCTTTTTTCGGTGATCATAAAAACATCAATAATTTGCTTTCAACAAATAGTTCATGGAGTTTATTTTCACGTTTAGTGTATATTACAAAAACAGTCACATAGTTCTTTCAGACTACTAGGCCGATTTTCTGTCTGCTTCCTTCCCGATCTTCTACACGTACCTTGTACTAACGTCTGCTAGTCTACAGGAAATGTCGCGGCTAGCTTCGGAAGAGTTCGTATCAATGCGCAGCGCTGCGTAAACTTTCGCATATTAACGCTCCTAATCGCAAGTGAAAAAACAAATACACAATGCTCATTCGAACGTATCATAGCGCGAAGTCGTAACAATTCGCAGTGCTTCGTTTCTTATTCGCAATAAGCAGTTTCATTGCGTTTGCATTTCGTTATGATCATATTTTTGAAGACCGCTTTCGTTCAAAATTCGTCAAGTTTGACAAATTTTACTCATTCGCAAGGCTTCGTTCAATGGATTCGTCTATATGTGTAGGGGCCTTTAACGAATAAAACAGAGTGAGAGGAGTAATACGTCTCACTTTAATTAGTTAAATTATGCTATAAAAGAACCGCCTCCCCTACTTATCATGTAATACGTCTCACTCTGAAAATACCACCAGCAAACGGGGTTTGGTATTATTTGGGGGAACTCTTGAAAAAAATTCATACTAAATAAAAAAAAAAAGACGCTCTTATATATATATATTAATCATGCAATACGTCTCACATTTATTTCGTCTTGATGGAATGGAGTTTTGAGATCGTTGGTTTATATATTAATCATGTAATATGTCTCACATTTATTTCGTCTTCACTGTGTAAGATAGAGAAAATAAAATTATTTAAAAAACGATTAAAAATAAAAAAAGAAAATAAATAAAACATATTGCCGCCGACATTCGAACCCACTCCCCTCTGAACAGTGGTCAGCGGCTAAAACCGTTGCGCTATGTTAGACATTACTTATGATACACCGCGTGGGATCGAAACGTATGGTGTTGTTTTTTCCTTACATAGTTTTTTGGTATTTTTTCATTTTCTAAATTAAACTTTACAAAACTGAACAGCGATTGCAGTAGGACAACACCTAATAAATCAATCCATATCGTCCAGGTATATGGAAAGTTCATAGTTTTCGCAAACACTTCAATAGTTTGTCGACGACAGAAAATAATTCCTTCTGACGAACTCTTGAAGTGTTTGCAAAAACTACAGACTTTTCAGATATATAAACGAATGGACTTACTTATTAGACATTGCTCTACTGCAACGTCTCATTAGTTTTGTGCAGTATCACTTAAATGATGAGAAAACATCAAAATTCTTCGTAAAGAATCACAACATCATACGTTTCGATCCCACGCGGTGTGATAGGTAGCGCAAAACTTACTAGTGTCCGCTGTTCACTCAACCATGGATTAGATTTTTAAAATGAAATGATAAAATACTAAAATAAATTATGGAATTTAGATTGTTTGTTTCATCATGTTAATATTCACATGAACTTTTGTATGGTTCTATTTTTGGGAAAGTTATATTTACTTTATTAATTGTAAATAATTTAATTTTACTCGAATCAAGCATTTTGACATTGGTTTGCTTAATTGGACACGCCCACTTCCGGAAATGCTTGCCAAAAACTACTTTCGACCTAAAAATACCATCGTGTGATAGTTGAAATTGCACAAATTTCCCGTACAAAGGACGATCAAATTAAAAAAAAAAAATGGCGACCTGTTTCCGTTTAGTAACTATGTACTACCCATATTTTGCCTATTATATGAAAGCCGTACCTCTTTTCGGAGGGTCTGCAACGCAAGACAGTTGGATATCGAAATGGGACTAAGGTAGGAATATTTTCCCTTCTATAATTGTCATTTTTTCTAACCAGGACACTGCCGTAGGCGGTTGCTAAAAGCAAGCAACTGAGCGGATTCCTCCGTTCTGTTGTTACAATTTTGTTTGTAGTTTATTCTAACGGTTGAACAGAAGTTAATCGAAGTTTTTCTAATATCTGATTAAATTAGTTTTAACTTATTTTATTGCATGATAGCAAAAGGATTAACTTTAACAATTTTGCAATTCATTGAGATATAATATGGTTTGATCACTGACGAGGGTTAAGTACCCGAAACGTGCATGTCTATTCCATGCTGAAACTTTATCTGTACTTAAATGATGCTATTGAATTTGAAGACGTTTAACATTTGAGTCGGTGCATACTTTTTTATTCTGAAAAAGTGGTGTATATCTCAATAAATTGCAAAGTTGTTAGATTTAATCCTTGATTATTTAAATATCTTTGATTTCATTGGTCGATTACAAATATCAACAATTCATATTCGAGATGCCCTTTGTTTGAGGCGGACGTTTTGAGAGACTCGAAGAACTTTTAGATGTTATTGCCTTATCGTTTGCAAACTTTGCATTTTTCATTCAATGGGAATCATATTCTGTAAGTGAACATTTTGATTTTTACTTCTTTCTAGAATAAATATATTTTTGACAGATTTCATATCGTTAGGTTCGAGTAAACAATAATTCAATAGTTCTTTTATTTGATATATATAAAATGCATTGATATTGATTATTTAATATCGATTTACTACATTATTATCTGTGATATGGATTGTTATCATTTTTAACATATTGAAAAATAGTGTATATGGTGCGCCATCAGTGCAATAACAAATGTGCAATGAAACGATATTTTTCGTACAAAGAGTAGTATCTACATATTTATTAGTTTATTATTGTTTATAGATACTTACCATGTAGATACCATCTAGGAAAATACGAGGAGATGTCATAATGTACATGTACCATACTTCCTTACTTAGGGTATGTGAATTTCATTTTTGTCTATTTGTCATTATTGTGTGAATTTTGAATACTTGTTTAGCCACGATGATCATTATCTAGATATATGATTTCTGTATTGTATTTAACATGCAGAGTATTTATGATGTTAATCTATGTATTTTTCAGACCACCATCATTATGTCATATGTCATAATATGATTCCACTATGACGCAATAAATATGATGAAATTGAGATGAACATTTGTTGTGTTACAACTGAATTAATTATAATTTTTTTAAAGAAGAGTTTATATAGAGGACTGTATATTTATCAAGTCCCTATGGTGTCAGGTTATCGACTGATTAAACCTTGTAAAGTTTGACCATCTATTCATAGATATGACGTTAACGCCATATTCAAGCGTCTTTATGACCCAGATGCTTGAAACTAATTTGTCATTCGAAAAATACCGATTCTGCCTATTTTCGCGTCCGCCATATTGGGATGGTAGCAACTAAAGGTACTATCATCGGTTTAACGCCAGTAATTTATAATAACGTACGTAGTCTGCAAATTACAATAGGGTAATACGAAGGCTGTCCGTAAAACACAAGTTTTTGAGGTCAGACCTTTATGCTATTGTAACCTTTAGGACATATGAAAGATGATACACACATTTTCATGTACAGTGTTCGTGGACAGGTTTTAAATTAAGGAAAATTAGCGTTGTAGATATTTATGTTAGCATACTTATTATCATATACTATTACAGAATTACGAAATGTGAACAATTATTAAATTTTGAATTCACTATCAAAACTATGACTTCATACTAAGACATATAGGATGTTGACCCGGAGCACTGTAAATTTTTATTGAAATATGTTGTCTATCATTTTATACATTTCATTTGCATATTGTAAAATCCCGCGGATAAAACGTTAAATTTAGATTGTGATTTTGACAATAGATATGACATTTTAACGTTCAAAGTTTCAAGATGGCAGAGAAAACCAGATCTAAAGGTACAGTAATAAGACATTATTGCCTTTGTTCGAAAAACGGACGTTTTCTCGAAGGGCGGAGCACAGAGTAGTGATGAAATTTTGCGTAGGCTTCAAAGATAAAAAAATTCTTAAACAGTCGAAAAAACGAAAAAACGTGGTAAAACTAGCTGTTCGCTAATCGTCAAGTGCCAAACAGGATTTTTGGACGGGGGGGGGGGGGCAAATTACAGGATGATATGCGCTAAGGAAGACTGTTTTTCAAAGAAAGAAGTGCTTTAAAAATGAATATTTGATGTGAATGACAGTGTTTGGCGACTAACAGCTCGAGAAATTGCAGGTAACTGTGAAATATAAAAGAATCGTGCATATGATATTATCTCATGATCTTAACACGAGTCGTGTCAGTGCTACGTGCGTTCCGAGAATTCTTAGAATTTTAATTTACCGAGGAGAATAGAATTGTCAAAGCAGTTTATAACGGACAACGTCAAGGATTCAATGACCCGGATATCATTTAATTTCCATGGTTACATGTATCATTAAGAAACGACGATTCTGATTGGTCGAGAAATTTTGTTGATTTAAGGAATCATTGTAATATTTTTTTGGTTGATCGAGGTATCAACACGAAAAATTGAGGGAAAACTGCATCGTGCGCTTAATGATTCCTTAAATCAACGCTAAACGGAAGTACGCGCCTAGCAACGTCATAAGCAACGTCGTTAGCAACACGATTTCAAAGCTGCAAATAAACGTTGAAAAGCGACGAAAAGAAATGATAAGTAATCAGTGTAATATTTTTTTGGTTGATCGAGGTATCAACAACAAAAATTGATTGAAAACTTATGCATCTTGCGCTATGCGCACGATGCAGTTTTCCCTCAATTTTTTGTGTTGATACCATGATCAACCAAAAGATATTACAAAGATTCCTTATATGAGGAATTGTCCTCTTTATATATGATATAAATATATCTATTTGAGCTTTGTTTCTGATGAAATTTGGTACATTATTCATAAAAAACATAAATATCATAAAAATTATACTTTCATTTATCTAGCAATTGTTTGATAGCTTTTATCAAGGCTGTCCACGAACTTTACGGACAACCCTAGTACATGTAGATTGAAAATCCTATTTGACTTCGACGTGATCGAGTTTATTGACAGACTTAAAGTTGAGCTATATAGGCCCATAACAGTGGCGGATTCAAGGGGGGGGGGGGGCGTAGGGGGCGTACGCCCCCCCACCCTAAAATTTTCCAATCATGGGTAAAACGATACTTTTCAATAAAAAATAGTAAATATTAGAGAATATTAACTACCTGTTAGTAAATATAATCAATTTTCATTCTTGAATCAATTATAGTCACGAAAATGGGTACTTCAATGCAGAAATTCAAGAGCTTCCTGGCGGGCTCTGCCCTGGACCCCCTGGGGACCTAGGCGGTCCCCAGACCCCTCGCCAATTCTTTACGCCCCCCCTAACTAAAAAGCTGGATCCACCACTGCATATTACATGAAAACTCTTCTGTATCTGTGTTTGCCCCTAATATATTTATACGTACCCGTGTCCTCCCCCTTTTTGATTTGATGGATGTGGAAAAGGTGTCCTGCAAGACAACCCTGTACTGACCACAGCGGAACACACCCAAATGATGTAACCAACAACGGACATCAGATAAAACATCCCAACAAAGAGAAGTGGAAAGTGAGACACACAACAACACCCACACCGAAACATAAAAAAAGACAATAACTGAGGGCCGAAACCCAAAGTGAAGCCGGCGCCGACTTTGGGCGGCAATCCCTATACATGTATAATAAAAGAAGCTGTGATGATCCGGATTACGTGCGTACAGCTCCCCCTATTTAACCGAGTACACAGAGGACTTCCGAGACCAACAACTAATATTTAAACAAAAAACATTCTCACTCTACTGTAACGACACAAATAAGAAAGAAAAATGCAGGGGGCCTACAAGGTCCGATAAAATTTCAGATAGGATAATAATACGGAAGTTTTTCAATTCTTTACCTTCATGAGGAAAATTCCAAACCAATTTTTCTGCACCAGACACGTGTTTCGAATATTAAATTCTGATCAGTGATGCTTCCAGCGGAGCCACCAAAATTCATTTCAGTAGCGCCCTCTTTAATTTTTTGAATTTAGATTACAGAGAGTGCGCGGCTCCAGATTCAGTATATTATCCAAATAAAATAAATGTTCAAAATAGCATAGGAAGGATGGTGCTAAGATGTTAACCTCATTTGATTTCCGTGATAGTTTTGAATGGAATGACAAGTTTTCGAAATAGTAAAATGATATCTATGATGTCAAATCGATAAAGGGCCAAAACAAAGCTTCTTTCAGGCGACAGAGCTGGAAAGAAGTAATTAATACACTTCTAAAGGGATCAGGGCTCATTCTTCTCTGATGAGATTTTGACAGCGCTCGTCATGGAGTCCCATTGTGACAGTTTGTCATTTTGAAATACCGGAAAAGATGCTGGAACAAAATTGTACAGATGGGTCCAGTATCACGCTTATAAAATGTTCTTTTGATTACCTAAGATTCATGTCCGCGATGAATAAGGCGATCGATTGTTCGTGTTTTTTTTAACAGCACAGAGATAAAACGATATATTCTGCACACAGGAGCTCGATGCCAACAACTCTCAATGGCACCCGCCCCTTCACATCTCTCTATAGTCAGAGTTATGTGTATAAGGAAAGTAGAGGCGGATATTCTTGTGGATCGTTGGCATCGAGCTCCTGTGATTCTGGAATTGTACCAAATAACTAATGTGAGCTTGATCATCCTTTAATTAATTATTGCATGTCTACATTCATTAAGATAAATTGAAATCCATTGATACGTCATCTGAATTTCATGCAGATTAAAAAATCATCGTTCTTTTTCAATTTCAGTATGGTCGGAAGTACAGGAGTGCTTGTTTTATCTTCATTACTCTGGTTTGTGTTGTGCTAATAGTGACCTCCTTACAAAGTGGATACTTCAATGAACGTTTCAAAAACTTAAATTTTCTGAAAAATGTTCAAAATTACATGGATAGCGACTCAATTTTCTATGGTGAACTCTCAACACTCAAGAGACAGAGGTCCATTTATAACGTTAATGAGAATAGAACATTATTAGATTATTCAGACGCTTTCACAGAAGAGTTGAACGTACAGAGAAATGTTGGAAAGAGCGCAAAGTTCCTCATATACAAATGCGACCATTCTTCGTGCGGGGGATTGGGTGACAGGTTGCGCGGTATCGTCAACTCTTACGTCATGGCGCGCATAACCGAAAGAACCTTTGTAATCATCCACAAAGTGCCATGTGAGCTCAGTAAATTTTTGAAACCAAATAAATACGACTGGAGGATCGACCCAAAACATTTTAGAAACAAGTCTTCAAAAGTTTACAGTGTCATGGATAGCTTCAAATTGCCATCGAAAAACATGACAAGCTATTTTAAAGAAGATGTTGTATATTTTAAAACAAATACGGACATAACTAAGCATCTAAGAATGCAGTTGGATGTACCAGAGAGAACACCTTGGCTAACCAGACTTACAACTGCCGATATTTATAGATCAGTTTTGTTACATTTGTTTACTTTAAATGACCATCTCCGACGAAAAATGTCGGTATTCAATTCGAAATTTATTCAAGGGAATCGAACGGTGTGCGCTCATTTTAGAGTTGGAAAGAACCCGACAACTCCAAATGACGTTCCCAGAAACGTGGGAAGTAAAGATAAATTGTGGAAATTTCTATCACGGTTTGACAAACCCGGAAATGTCATATACGTAGACTCAGATTCGACTGACATAAAAGCAGAGGCAAAAGCGAAATTTCCAAAAAGGTTGATAAATATTGAAGGGAAGATTGTGCATACTGATAGAGGAAAAGACGACCATGAGTGTCATGGCTTCCAGTTGACAGTTTTGGAGCATGCGCTCTTGACAAACTGTGACGTGTTGTTTCTTACAATCAGTGGATATGGCAGAACAGCGGGTTTTATGAGGGGACACTCTAGAAATATGTACTGTTTACAGAATACAGGGATACTGCAATGTTCTAGACATACATTGCATGAAGTACTTCCGGGCAGCTATTCACCGCAAGCTTGGAAATAGGGAATTAGATATGATAGAAATAAATGTTAAAAAATGAAACATGTGTCAACGAAGTTTACTTTATTGTCAATTGCGCTAGATATGAAAATAATGATAGGACTCAAATGCTTGTAGAAATCAGAAATAAAATGAAATAAACAATCAGAAGTCTTTGGTAAATTCACCCAGTGAGTGTCAATAAGACAACACAGCCATACATCCATTATACTGTAAAGAGGATATGAGTCGTATCATATCATTTATAATTCCTGAGAAATGCATATATGTAGAACCATCCAAGACCCTGGCATCAGGGCTCAGCCAGAATATAAGGTAAAGGACAAGAACACAGACAGGTTATATTGCTGTAACTCTGTATCAAATACTCTTGTGCTCACAAGATTACATAGGGTATGACAACCCCCATTTTCCAAGTCCCCGAGGTCAGCGGCTCGAACAAAATATAACCACAGAATGATAATACCGCAAAAAAACAATAACTAATTACACTCCATCAATTATAGCTTTCAACATTGCATGACCACGCCCATTTCTTAAAACCCCAGGGAGCAGAGGTTAAAAAACAAAATACTAGTTGCACAACTAGACCACAGTCAAATCCATATAAAATAGAATGAGGTTTCTTTCAATCATAGTTTCTGAAATTGGTGTTTACAGTTACAGACAGATGGACGGACGTATAGACGCCGCCAAATAACCCATTCCATCGCATAAGGTTGATTGATCTTTGACCAGTAGAGTTAAAATCAATGGAAACAAAATAAAACAAGGAAATAACTATTGGAAAGCCCCCACCCTCCGATTAAAAAAAAGCTCAAATAAACAAAAGAAAAGTCACAAACAAGCAAATAAAGAGGAAGAAAAACAGACTGATGTCTAAATCGCACCCGCACAAATATATGAAAAAAATAGGAAAGACGTAAAATGTAAATAACAAAAAAGAAAACAAAAATATCACACAAACAAATAAAAAAAAAAAAAAAACAAGAACCCAAGGGAAGGGGGGGGGGGGGGCGCACAACGCTCACCTGATACCTATGTACACTCTTAACGTATGGATATTGAATAATCATAGTGCCAGTGTCAAGGTTTGAACCCATAACCTTTGGGTCCATCTGCACATAAATCATTAAAAAAAATACAAAACATAAAATTTAGGCACAAAATATATATCACATCATTAAGTGACTTAAATATGACAAATATGCAATAAATGAGTGTGCAAAATGTGAAAAAAAATTGGGTCAAAAATGAAATGAAAGGTATTCAGATGATTTGAAAGAGTATAAAAAGCTGACAAAATGGAAAACAAGGGGAAAAGGAAGAAAAAAAATGGGGATCCCGGTGCCGGGACTTGAACCCACAACCCTTGGGTCCATGCGCACAGTAAACATATCTATTCATATTTATAAAAAAATCATAAAAATTACCCCAAAATAAGGTTATGGGATATAATGTATATATCAAAGCATTCAGTTACTTAGGTATGACAAAAATGCAATAAATGAGTGCAGAAGATCATACATTTATTAAGTTACTAGTATTGAAGAAATAGTTAAAAATGAGCATTGTTGACGAAGTCCGAAAAGACGCCAAATACGCGTCAAATATTTGACTTCCGTGTGAAACCAAGAATAACAACACTTCTTCTGTATCCGTGGCATATTTTTTAATTTGGTGGCGCCACCTATTGACAGATCCAACAAAAAACAACAACACCTGTAGGGGACCGTGATAACTTCATTCCTCACAAGTTTCATTAAAATCCCTTTAGTGGTTCTGGAGAAGATGTCCAAAATGTATGAACATAACCCCCCATAAAAAGAAAAATCATGAAACATTTTTTTTTTCAACAAAAATCAAAATGAAACCATTGAATGACTTAAATCAGACAAAAATGCAGTGAATGAATACACAAAACCACACATTTATATAGTTATTCAAAGAAACAGTTCAAAAATAAGCATTTCTGACAAAGTTGAAAAAGACGTCAAAAACGCATCAGACTCGGACTGGAACCAAAAACAACAACACTAAAAGATATCCTTCTAAATCATCCCGATGCCTTCGGTTTGTCGATATGTGCCTCGATTTTGACTGGTTTGTCAAAGGAGGGTACCCCCTGTGGCTTACTTTTGCATGTTAACGGATCCGAACAAAAAACTACAACGCTTGTAGGAGATCATGAGTACTTCATTCCTACAAGTTTCATCAAAATCCCTTCAGTGGTTCTGGAGAAGAAGTCGAAAATGTGAAAAGCTTACGACGACGGATGGACACCATGCTATGACAAAAGAGCTTACCTGAGCTTAGCTTCGCTCGGGTGAGCTTAAAAAGAATCAAGAAAAATAGTTATAGGAATCGTCGATATTGAAATGTATGTTATATTATAAAATTTCAGTGCACCATATGCGCATTTCAACAAGTTATTTCTCATCAGTGATGCTCGAGGCCGAAAAAAGCGGAAATTAGGTTTAGTACCCGAAACGTGCATGTCTGGTCCATGCTGAAATTTTATTTGTTCTTAAATGATGCAATTGAATTTGAAGACGTTTAACATTTGAACCACTTGGTGAGTGTCACTTCTAGTGGACCAGGAGTCCCGGAGGGCACATGTAGCCAAGTTCGATCAAATTCGGTTGATCGTCTGTCTCTTCAACGCATTTTAAAATTTCTGTTATCAAAAAATCTAGAAATTTCTAAAACATGGGTCCTGTAGCATCATATCCCACCCATCCTGCTACGTTTTGGGTATATTTTCGGACATGATATTTTTCACTCTTTGGCCATACCGGTATTACATTGTTTAAATTGAGGATCACTGACGAGGGTTTAGTACCCGAAACGTGCATGTCTTGTCCATGCTGAAATTTTATTTGTTCTTAAATGATGCTATTGAATTTGAAGACGTTTAACATTCAGATAATACGAAAAGTCTAAACTTGACCTAAAAGTTCTGCCAAAGAACCAGCTAAGGACAGAGCTATGCCATCAGGGAGATACCCCTTAGTTTTAAAAAGTTTTCATTAAATTTTGTGACGGAAGATTATATATCATACAATAAAATTATAAGTTTATATTAAGTTTATATTATATATAAGTCAAGAGCCGAGACACTGTGAAACTAAGTGAATGGTATCCTCGGGGACTTAACAATCCACCAGCAGAGATACCAATTTGTTGGTTGAAATGTTCAATACTGAAATACATGTATGTGTTCTTTGATGAAATTCCCGTGCACCATATTCGCATTTCGACAAGTTTTATATCATCAGTGATTCTCGAGGCAGAAAAAAGGGAAATCCAATTAGTAGAAAAATTTTAAGCAAAAGAAAGCAAATAAGATGAAAACGACTTCTGTGATTTTTTCATATAAACATGGATAGAGCAATGCTCTTTCAAGATCTTGCAACAAGCACTTTTGATAAGTTATTGACTGAAATTTTAGAAATTGAACTAAAAAAGAAACGTGTTTGATTTTCTAAATAGACCGCAGTGATAGATTAAGTTCAGAATACATCAAGGATTTTTTCTCATTTTTTTATATTCAGTTGTACGGATTGTAAAAAGGGAAATCATCAAACGTCTACCTAAAGTTATTGAGATCAGTTGAAATATACTTACATAGTTGTCTTTCACAATGGTTACGTAGTGGGTTTTCCCGGACATGTTACTATGTAGTGTTTCTTCTCGGGAGACTGACATACTACCATTCAGTAGATTTCTCCTTAATCAGTGGCACATTTTTCCCTGGAAACTTCTGAAACGCTTTCCCCCTCTTTTTTAGGGATGGGGATAGTACTCTGTGTCCATGTTTTTTTCTGGGCGTGGTTACTCACAATCTTAATTTGTTTTCTTGCAATAGCGGTAATCATTTATATTTCATTGTTTTGACATCAAACACAAAAAATGATACTTACTAGTATTAACTAAATATAGATCTATGTCGTTTTTGGAAAGGCGGACATTTTTGTAGATATCTAGGTGATATGATGATTTCTTGAGAAAAAATCAGGGTAGAAACAACAGTATTCACTTTTCTGAGAATTTTAGCGAGGACATCGGGCGCTTACGCACTCCTTTGAATCCACCACTGTTTTAGTTTATGTAAGCGAGTTTTATAATCGTCCTTGTTCTTGATTTTGGTCAACGTTAAAAACTTCTCATAATATGTGGAATGAAAGAAAAAAATGACCTTTCGTTTTGATTGAATATATTACAACCCTTTAAAAGGAAAAACAAACTAAGTATCCTCTGACTGTTACACATGTTGAATTTTACTGAACATTTTTAAAAACAGAGAATAATTGACAGTGCTTCAGGAACATGTAATGGGATAAGCAATAATTGATATCTTGTTCAAAGTGTCCTTGTGGTATATGCACCGTGTTTTGGGATAAGCAATAATTGATATCGTGTTCAGAGTGTCCTTCTGGTATATGTACCGTATTCTTGTTTACTCGTCGCGATTATGATTTATGCATCGTGATCCTGGTATACATTTCAGCGAGCCGTTTTGTCAAAATTTTCAAAATTTATACTTTCGGTATGTGTTCGATTATTTTGATTTTTTTAATGCAAAGGATTTTTTTTAATTAGGAGGGAGAGGTCAGCAGTCTACGATTCCAAATTCCTGAATCCTGACCCCTTGACCCTAGAGCCGTGCATGTTTTGTGTTTATTTTGGGTAAGGGTAATGTATTTTTGAAATAATGTATTCTTTAAAACGTTTTTATTATTCAAAGAAGAGGTGTGCAAACTGCTGTTTCGATAAGCAATATTGGTTATGATGTGTCATGCCATTAGCATGATGTGTCAAATACTTCACCTGCCTCTGTTAAACAAAAGACGATAGCATTCTTACTCTCGTTTTGTTTGTGTAACGTATGTTATAACCAAATATTTCAAAACGACAAATCGTTAAAATATTGTATAATGCGTTTCGCTGCCACCGTCAAGTAACATCTTTCTGAAAGATGCTAATTGCCATAGGAACGTGAGAAGTAGAATGACGATATTTCCTCTCTAGATGAATATTCGAAAATCAGACTTGACATTTCTGTATATTGATTCCCAGGGAATGGATAAGAGGTGACAGCTAATGTTGTTCTATGTATTCTCCATGATAAACAATCATCTGTTTTAACCGAAGAAGAATTATACATATTTTACAAGAATAATAACAACATTGAAAATTCACAGAGGTTGAAATGAACATATGAATACTGATTACATATAGTATATATACAAATAGATTAATCAGCAAACACTGTCTCCTTACAGTCTACAAGTTTCTTAGAAACTTTTAAAAATATTCTATAAATTACTTGTTAGTTTAGTGAAGTGTTGTCATCAGTCGTCCATTTTCATCGTTCGTCTGTTGGGTCTTCTTTAACTTTTTATATTTTCAACTTCAGAAACACAGTACGGATTTGAATGGAACTTTGTAGGTACTAATATCTTCTCCCAAAATGTATTGTTTTTTCGTCCGATCATTTAACAGATGACACCATCACAGGTAACAAATTGGTCAAGGGGTACTCACCTTCAAGAAGCCTCCCCTTCAACAAACAAAAAGTATCATTATGACTTAACATACTTTTAGTTCCGATTCCAAATTAATGTCCATGATTTTGAACAGAAATGCTAAATATTGAACTATTTTTGATTAAGATTATAATTTTCATGAAGTGTTTTCCATTAACAAAAGGAAGGGGAACTTGTTTCATTGGTATTCAACTTCTCAGAACGATAAGATGAGACATGGTACTAATGGAACTGATGAGGGTTAAGTACCCGAAACGTGCATGTCTGGTCCACGTTGCCAATTTATCTGTTCTTAAATGATGCCATTCAATTTGAAGACGTTTACATTTAACATCACGTGGCTACATGATGGAATAAGTATTATATCATTTGGCTGATTGATCTAAGACATACAGGCAGGTGTTCAGTGCCCCCCCCCCCCCAGCTATGTATTTTGAACTACGTAGCTGTTGCAGTGTTTTGTATAGGATTATCAGTTTTAGGCCTGACCAGACGCAGCTGAATTCATCATATATTTAATTTGAAGGATATGAGTACATGCTTTATTGTCACGTGTATTACATAGAGAATAAGTGTCTTAATTTGTGTCTTGTTACGGGTATGCAACACACAGCAAGTGCATTAAAAGGACAGGTAGAGAAGAAAACATTAATTTCACAATCAGATGTTGACGTAATATTTAGATAATAAAAACTGATTATGATTTATATTGCCAAGGAAATTTACAAAGGGTATGAGTCATAAACGACGTCATTGCATTGTTTGAAAATAAGCATTTCAATTGTGACTTTTTCGATGGCAATTTGTTTTTTTTTTCAATTTTTTGTGTAATGAGAATTTTCAAATGGAGATGAAGAAAAATGATCTGCCAATAAATATTTAAAGACACGTGACTCGTCATCGCGTGACGACAATGATCGTAGGTTTCTCAGAAAAGACGAATGTAACGAAATCGTTTGCTCTCTATCCCAGTAAGAAAAAAATACATTAGTCCAACGATTATAAAGTAACACACACAGAGAGAGAGAGAGAGAGAGAGAGAGAGAGAGAGAGAGAGAGAGAGAGAGAGAGAGAGAGAGAGAGAGAGACTGCATATGGAAGCAGAGATGTCGAAAAGTGTGAGTCCGAAGGTAATGTCTGACAAAAAATTATTCGCACTGACACATGTTTGCAGAATTTTTCAATGTCCGGACTGACAAAATTACTGAAATGCATAACAAGAGAAAAACAGATTTTGACATCTCCGTGGACGATTGTATGAAAAAAAAGTTTTTGAAACCATACAGTAACATGAATCAAAATATCATATGTGAAAGCCACAACAAGTCAATATGCACCCCCCCCCTCCCCCTAGAAAAACCACTCAGAACAAAAAAAAAAAAAGAAAAAAAAAAAAAAACAAAAAACAAAAAACAAAAAAACAAACCCAAACCCGAAATCGTTATCCGGTGAATTAATAAATGTAGATATGTCTGACTGTCCAGATGTTTCTGTACTTGGTTTTTTTTTTCAGAGTCTACCATGAACACTTCACTCGTTATCATGTAATTTCGTACAGAAACTACTGGATTTGGCCATTTTAGCTAGCAGAGGTGACCTTCTAGTATGTGGCAAATTGGCAGGAGAGGATTACTCTTCTTAGGCACCTTCTTTCACTTGTGGTTTAAAAGTTTGCTTCTTCTCACACAGTACATTCAGTGTTTCGCTTTGTTGGCTTAGTGACTCATTGGTCAAGTTCTTGTATGTATATCTGATGTGATTGTATGTATATCTGATGTGATTTGAATGTCTAGATTTTCATAATTTACCAAATGCCAAAATGAAAAGGAGAATATTCCCAAAACAAGACGACATTACAGTGGCCATACGCATATGAGAGCAATACAAAGGTTAACACAACGTAATAATTCTTCAATAAACAGCCAGGGAGAACGAGGACAACGAGAACAATATCGTTAACGATCAACACGCTAGACAAAACGCCATCAGGATAACATTTATACGAAGGAAGGAGACCATTGACTCTGTAAGGGCTGGTTCATGTATGAAATTGTCAATATTGAAATATATGTTCAATAGTACTAATTTTATTGTACTAGACACGTGTTTCGGATATTGAATCCTCGTCAGTAGTACTTCATGTCAAATATGTCTGGTCCATGCTGCCCATTTATCTGTTCTTAAATGATGCTATTTAATTTGAAGACGTTAAACATTTATACCACTTGGTGAGTGTCACTTCTGGTGGACCAGGAGTCCCCGAGGGCATATGTAGCCAAGTTCGATCAATTTCGGTTGATCATTTCTTCAACGCATTCTAAAATTTCTGTTATCAAAATTTCTTGAAATTTCTAAAAAGTGGGTCTTGCAGCATCATATCCCACTCTTCCTGCTACGTCTGTCGGTGCGCTTTTTCGACATAGTAACTTTCATACTTTTTTGGGAATATTACATTGTTTAGAATTGAGGATCACTGACGAGGGTTAAGTACCCGAAACGTGCATGTCTGGTCCATGCTGCCAATTTATCTGTTCTTAAATGATGCTATTCAATTTGAAGACGTTTAATATTGAATAAAGTCGAAGTGAATTTTCCTGGCGCCGTCTACAACATTGACTTTTAATTTCCTCTTTCCAATAATGAGCGGCTCTACATATTGTGTAGGGTGTATTCAGAAGCGTATTTAAGTGAAAAATCGTTGGAAGGTAGGCACAAGAAGCTTAATTCTAAACGTGACCGAAAAAATTATGCAATTATGCCGACACCCCAGCTAAGGACAGCGCTATGCAATGAGAGAGGTGCCCCTTAGTTTGAGAAATTTGGGTCTTATTTGATGACAGAAAATTTCAATGCAGTGCGGAAACATTAAAACTAGGTCAGCTATATCCTCGTGGACTTACAATTCACCAGCAGCGATACCAGTCTAGTGGTAAAACTTCCCTTAATCTAGAAAATCAATGCAATGACGCCACCTGCATTAGATTCGAAGGTTTTAAAAGTTGTATTGCTCTTGAAGATTATTTCCTTGTCATTATACGTGTTTTGTTTGATATCAATTTTTGTGCACATGTGTTTCGCTGTATAATTGCAATATGGTCTTCATTTTTGTCACACGCTTTTACAAAAGCACGGGGACATCAATGACAAATATGGATAATGACCATATCCCCGTCTACAGCACAAAATAGACAATTCAGAAAATCAGAAACCAAAGGCATACAAAATCAGGACAAAACAGGAACCAAAGCAAACAAACAAAATCCTCCACCACATGAAAAGAAGGGAACTCCCGATATGGGAGTGAAACAATTTCTGTCCGTCTGTATGTCTCTCTGTCAGTCTGTCTTTTCATCATTCCGTTGTCTGTTGTTTTCTTGTTTTCCCTGGTATAAGCATGTGATATTAAGGCTGTTATATTTCACATGTGTATTACTTGTGACAACCCTTTCGTTTGATTCCAATATTTGTCACGCGACATTAATCTTTCAAGTATACCTACTTTTGTGATAAAGACAAAAAATGCGGGACAATATTCTGCAGGATCTGTAACATTATCTGCCCATTATAATTACCATCTCTCCTTCCTTACATCCTAAATCAGTATGGAATATATATGCTGAACCGTCAACTATATGACAATTGACTACATCTGCTATCTCTCCTTCTTTTCAACAATGTTATATCATGAGTCTTCATTCCTCTACGCATTGATTTCTTCTTTTGTATATATATTTAAAAAAAAAACCCGGGAACATAGCTATCCGATGGATTCTGCACGTTGATCCATATATAGTCACACCTTTTCCAATGGCCGTCCTGAGTTTGCTCTGATTGCAATTTATTTGGTTGAATAAAAGAGACCAAACTTGCTATGTTTTCCTATTGGTCTCTTTTAATCATGCGTTGTCTCCGCGTATTCAATGGTTTGGGTTTGGTATATTTGAGATTTCCCTCGTATTTCTGGTCCGGTAATGGACTTTAGTAGGCATACTTAGATCTACCACCTATGACATAGTCCGTTACCATAAAAAATCCGAAAGTAAATAAAAAGCTTTTTCACAGCACCACTAAAATTAAAATAAAAACCAAATAATAAAATTCAGAGTGAATATTTAAATTTTTGTTTACCAATGGAGGTCGGCGTAATGGTCTAGCGGTTACGGCATCGGGACAGTAACTGAAAGGTTGCTGGTTGGAGCCTGGCTAGTACCACAGATCAGCCGATATATACATACTGCATGTCATGTTTACATGCCTGTGGTGCTCTTTAAATAAGACAAAAACTTCTATGGAGATTAAAAAAATACAATCAACTTAAACATTCTGCAAAATAATATAGATGAGATCAGGTGCCCGGGGAGAGTAAGCATCTCCTGTTTACAAGGAACACCCGTCACCTAGGCCGTGCAGAAAAATGTCGTATCCAGTTAATTGTTAAATTCGTAGTTTTGGATGGTTCTAACCTAAATGTCCTCTAACGTTCTTCTAATGTTTAAGATTTTCATTGCATCATCCAAGTTAGTTTTTGCACTGGTAAAGTCAGTCGCTCACAAATACATGTGTATATCCTTGGTTCTGTAGTTTTTCTGTTAGTCTCCTTGCCCTCAGAACGAAATCGTTGCAGTTTGAGCTTGCTCTGAAGTAGGGTATCAACTGCGATTTGAACACACCATAGGCAGGGGAAATTGCACAGTTTGAAGTTCGCGAGAAAAAAATGTTCAGACCCCCTCCCCCCGTTCTGCTTGCTATTCGCATACAGACAACAATACTGTCCTAAGTGCCTACCATACTTACGACGAAATCAGCTTGCGAGAAGCAAAATCTATCTTAGAAAATGGACGAGAAAAGTTAAATTAGCACTTTACAGGGTCAATTTATTGAGTAATAAATCACCCAAATAGAAGAGCAGTTTCACCTGCATACAGAAGTTTCATTCGCTCAAAAGGTATGGCTATCGTAAATTTGAATCTTCATGAAAATTCTTCATGGCGTTGACGTATATATTCCTTTCATCGAATTAATTTTAGTTTGTATCGCAGGAGTTCCTTAGATGGTAATTTTAAAAGGACGTTCAGTGGTTCAAGAGAGTGGTATCATTTATAAAATCATGCAGCATTGTCATTTACATTTTTTGTACGCCTCAGCAGAATATTTGAAAAGTGTATAATACTAGTATTCTGCATTTATGAGAATTCAACAACAGAATGTTTATAGACTGGGGTATTCTTCCCCCTTGTAAGGACAATGCAACAAATGACATTTAATTACACCATTTTTAGGTCTTCCGACTTCCGTCGGAAGACCTATTGTTTTCGTAACCGTGGAAAATTGGATCAGCGATTTCTCAAGAACCCTGTAAGCTAGGACAATGAAAGTTCTCCAACGTTACGTTTGGAGTAAAAGCTAGATTGGTCTTTTTTATTTTTGGTCTCTGTTATTTTTTTATCATGTTTTTTAATAGATTCAAATATTTGACGGGAGCGTCGAATTACTCAAAAGGACCGAAAATTTCATGTTTTGCTATTTGTAAGCTTAAATATCTCGTATTTTGCTATCTACAATTTCCATTCTTTTTGAAAGTTGACAGCCATGCAAGATATGAAATGCTAGATGCACACTGTAACGATTTATTACGATGACGTCCTTCACCGTCCTTCATATTTCCAAATTCAGAAGTTCATAGGAGGAAGACACTTTTTTGCTTATAATAGTAAACAAAAATTAAGCTTATGAAGTTTCCTAAAAATTTCAATATTATTATTTTTTATCCATATATCTGTCTTATTTAGTCTTTCTGATTTTTCCTATCTCTTACTGTTGAAAAGATATGAGCATCGAAATTTTGAGTTGGGTATTTCGATACACCTTCACGCCAACAGATCGGGCGCACACCAAAATTGGTAGTCCGAGTCCGACTCGAGAAAAGCAGTGTTGAGATTTTCAAATTCCGATTTCACGGCAATGATGAATATGCATTTCATAAATACATTTCGATATACACAATTTGATTTTAAAACAGAAGGGGGCAGGAAGAATTTGCAAAAAAAAATCCCGGCTCTGAAAAATGCTGAAAAAAATATTCCGGCCCAAAGGGCCGGCAATTTTTTTTTCCCGGACCATGCAAAAGTAAGGATACATTGCATGATATGGAAATTTTTGCTGGCCCTTTGTGCCAGACAATTTAAAGTCAAAAAATTAATTAATATAAATACAAACTGTTCACATAGCTGTATCTACCAGAGACCTAATACGCATAGGCACAAAAATCTAGAAAAGGTTCTATTCTGTCTGAAATTCGCTAATTGCAAAGAGACATCTGAAGGAACGGTTATTAACTCATACTCTGTAACAGCGGGGAGTTTAACTTACACAGACATTCACAACATTTGACAATTTGTTTAAATCCGGCCCGAAGAACCGGCGAAAATTTTTCTCCGACTCTGGTAATGGCTGAAAAAAATGGCCTGCTCAGAAAATTGCTGAAAAAATTTTACCGGCTGGCAATAGAATTCCTGCCCCCCCCCCCCCCCCAAATCAAATGGTTGCTCACCAACAATTATCGGTTTGAAAATTTAATGTTACTGCTATTTGAAAACTTAAATATATAATATAAATACATGTAATGTGACGTCCTTCATATTTCCAAACCAATAAAGCCTGTGTTTGTGAAACACGAATGCCCCCGGTGGCATCTTTGTTAGTATGAACACTATTTTCTGTTAAGTACATGTATGTGAGGTCACTGGAATAAAAGGTCAAAGGTCAAGAGGTCAAAAATTTTGGTATCAATGGAAAGGCCTTGTCACAAGGAATACACATATGAAATATGAAAGCCCTATCACTTACCATTCAAAAGTTATGCCAAATGTTAAAGTTTTTGAAAAGTAGGTCGAAGGTCGAGGTCAAGGTCACGAGGTCAAAAATTTTGGTATCAATGGAAAGGTCTTGTCACAAGGAATACACATGTGAAATATGAAAGTCCTATCACTTCCCATTCAAAAGTTATGCCCCATGTTAAAGTTTTTGAAAAGTAGGTCAAAGGTCAAGGTCGAGGTCACGAGGTCAAAAAATTTGGTATCAATGGAAAGGTCTTGTCACAAGGAATACACATGTGAAATATGAGAGCCCTATCACTTCCATTCAAAAGTTATGCCCTATGTTAAAGTTTTTGAAAAGTAGGTCAAATGTCAAGGTCAAGGTCACGAGGTCAAACATTTTGGTATCAACGGAAAGGTCTTGTCACAAGGAATACACATGTGAAATATGAAAGCCCTATCACTTCCCATTCAAAAGTTATGCCCAATGTTAAAGTTTTTGAAAAGTAGGTCAAAGGTCAAGGTCAAGGTCACGAGGTCAAAAAATTTGGTATCAATGGAAAGGTCTTGTCACAAGGAATACACATGTGAAATATGAAAGCCCTATCACTTCCCATTCAAAAGTTATGTCCAATGTTAAAGTTTTTCGGATAAACAGACAGACAAACAGACAAACAGATAAACAGACAAACAGATAAACAGACAAACAGACGGACAGGCCAAAAACTATATGCCCCCGAATCTTTGATTCCGGGGGCATAAAAATTGTATAGGAGGAAGACACTCTTGTTGCAACCGCAACAAGAATCCTTTCTAGTGTTTTATTTATTTGCCCGTTCAGTTTGTTTAGGTTGCCTATTGGTCTCTTTAATTCATGTGTTGGCCTCGTGTATTCAATGTTTTAGGTTCAGCAGATTTTGTTGTTGTCACTTCTGATGATTTTTAGACCCCCCTATTTTCGATTCGGTAATGGATATTAGTTAGGGATACCTAGTCTTCCACCTATGACATAGTATTTCCATCCAAAATCTGAAAGTAAGTAAGAAGAAAAATGGTTACAGCAGTTTAAAACATATACATACATGTACATCACAGTCATGATGATATTTAAATCTTTGTGTACTCATCTATGCAGGGAAAAACTTGCAAGCACCCTCCATTCCGTTTGCTTAAGAACAGACAGACAATCCCTCCGTCTTACCTGCTTACCAAATCTTTCTTAGAAAAGGGATGGGAAAGGTTAAAAAACATCCAATAAGAACTCTGCAGGAACAATTCAGTGAGGAATAAGTCGGTCCAATAGAAAGGCAGTTTTACCTGCATACAGAATACGGAAGTGTTCCAACTCTTTACCTTCTTGAAAAAAAAAACCCCAAAGAACCAACTTATTAATTTTTCATGCGTCCAAAAGGTAGGACTAGGTAAATTTAATTCTTCTTGAAAATTCTTCATGGTGTCGCTGTGCTATTTTTTCATACGTAGTTTGTATCGCGGGTGTTCGTTAGGTGGTAATTGTTATCCATTCATTTGATGAAATTTCAAAGGACGCTCAGTGGTTCAGAGACAGGTATCATCAATCATGCTGCATTATCATGAACACGCCTACACAGTATGTTTGAAAAATGCGATTCCTACAATTCCTACCTCCGTTTCTTATTAAAGGATGGGATACTGGTCTGAAGGGTAAGGACCGTAAGCCGAAGAGCACGCAAAATCTGGCAAAAAGGAGAATCAATCACACGAATCAGAGACATTATGTGAACAGAAGTAAGTTTATAAAAAAGGAGATAACCTATAGAAGAAAGGAGGAGATCTTAAACAACACCCGGTAGCAGCACCCACACGCAAAACACCAAAAACACCCAATGCAAAACACAGAACAGACACGCACAGAGAGAGACGCAAGAGACGCAAAAGGTACAAGGAACAACAAATCATTACTGTTAAAATCTTGGAATTCATCTCTGTGAGTGGAGCCAATGAATTATTGAAAAGGTACGTGGTACCACCTACCGTCCTGAACTAACGGACTATGCATAATCTATACGAACACAATATCATAATTTACCTCAAATATATAATCTGGCCCCATTCATTTAAAAACAAACTCGATCTCCCTGTCTCTGTCCCTGTCCCTGTCATGCTAATAGACACTATTAATTTTACTGAGTTCATTTCCGAATCCAGTAAAAACCTCACTTCAATGCTTGATGTTCTAAGTGAAAAGGAAGGGATCTCCAACAACAAAAGTGGAGTCACTTTTAATTGTTATATTTTCGTCATTTGTTTAATGACAGTAGTGTCTCTTACCAGAGCATGCTTCAGGACAAAACTGCTTGTATATTTCCTTTCTGTGCGAGTCATTCTGTATGTTTCTCCTTTTCGACTTTAGGACTCTTCCAAGAGGTTTCTGTAACAACCATTACAAACATAACACTGTACACCTTGCAGTCAGAAAAAAGTATGTGTGCATACGGCGTGTAAAGCATAGATACAACATAGGCTATAATTTAGAAATAGTTGCTCAAAAGGCATCATTCTATCAAGCTAAGTAACTGATTTATGGTCTCTGTAGTTTCTATATCTTTCTCAAGATATGTGCGCTTTCAAACAGAGAACATTGCTATTTAAAATGGCTCACATACAAACGAGGGCTGATTGATATGTTGTATGCCTCGTATTGATGGATTTGAATTCTATCAGACATTTTGCATTATTTTTCTAGATAATCCCGTTCAGTATCTATATTCTTTTGCCACCGGAGTTTAAAGGCAGGGTATCTCAACTGAGTGGTCGTTAATATGCATACCTGCGTGAGGTAGCCTTGGAAGGCGTGACATAATTGCTTTGATGATAGCGGCGTTCAATGAAGAGATATTCATAGACTCGCGAGCATTGTGCGACATCAAAGACATACCGACAGGTAAACTTACTTTATGCTATGGAGATACCCCTATATCATCCTAAGCTGTCAATCAAAAACTGAGAAGGGGTAAAGGGGATTAAACGGACCAATCAGATTGCATTAAGAGATGTTAACCCTTTAGCGATCAGTGAGGTAATGACAGACAAATTACCTGCCACCAGTGTTTAAGGGTCTCAATACACTTTTAACGAACTCCCTATCTTGAATGGTCAGAAAGTCATCCACTGCAAGTATGACGTCATCATCGGACTGAAAGCGGGAAATATCTGCTTTCAGTTTTGGGAATAGATGAAAGTCTGATGGAGCAAGATCAGCTGAATGCCACAATCATGAATGACAGCCTCGGCAGTGACAGACTTGTGAACGGGAGAATTGTCCTGATGGAAGAGCATACCTTTAACTAGTGAACTTCCGCGGCGCTCAAGTTTAGCATTTTCCCGTAACTGTGTCCGAAGTGGAGCATAATATATGCCATTAATTGTTTGTCCTTTTTGGAGATAATCTATCGGTAGAATACCTTCTGCATCCCATAACACCAAAGCTCACAACATATCAATCAGCCCTCGTAGATACATATCCATCTGTGTGTTGCTCGTAAATTTTGAAAGGTTAATCTAGGTCATTCATATAAATGCACTAACTTATTGTGAACGTCGATCTATGTCTCACAGTTGATAATTCTGTGTCATTTTTGTTTTTGTGTCTGATCACTTTGTGTCTTTACGTCTCAGTATCTGATATTCCTTTATCTGTGTATTTGAAATTTGGATATCTGCGTGTGTTGTTGTGAGTCTTGTAGTACTTTTTCTTACAATGTTACTCTTTTAAATGCTCACCTGAGCAAAGCTCAAGTTAGGTATTGTCATAAAAGTCCGTTCGTCGTTCGCCATTGTTCGATTTGCCGGAGAACAGACAGAAAAACCTTGCCATCCTACCGACGAAATCAGCTGGCGAAGAATTGCATGTACAGTTTTTCTTTTATAAAAAGGGAACGGAAAGGTTAAAGTATGTAGTTAGCACTCTGGACTAATAGATCTGTCAAATAGAAATCATATTCTACCAATGGTATGGATACTAAAATTTGATTTTTACTGAAAATCCTTCATGGTGTCAGCGTATAGGTGTCCTTCATTAAATGATATCTGTATCGTTGGAGTTCCTTAGATTGTAATGGTTTTGACGAGGTCTACTCGTGACTATACCGACCTGGTCAGGTATTGGTTGACCGAGGCCGAAGGCCGAGGTTAACCAATGCCTGGCCAGGTCCGTATAGTCACGAGTAGACCGAAATCAAAAGTCAATATCTGCTTTATTAAATTATCAGGATTTTATTAACATTTGCATTGTAATGATTAGCGAAGTCAAAGATCTAACACTATAAAAAACAACGCATGCGCTGGTAACGCACGCGCTAATCCCGAATAGACCGCTTTGGAGCATTAGCGGTCAACTCACTCTGAGGTACACTGTATCAAACAGCGTCTCCACCAATCTGAAATAAGCAAAATCGGCAATAATTCCTGATCATTTGATAAATCATTTGATGAACTCCCGATCACTTTTCAGTGGTCCAAAGGCTTGTGATTGATGACCATATTGTGAAAACTTGTGTTTGATTTACGCCTCCGTAGAATTGTTTAAGAGTGCGAAATACATGAGAATGAACTCTTACGAAGAAATACACTTCCGTTTACGTGCTATTTTGTCTGCAAGATTCTTACAGACAGAATCTTGGGCTACTTAACGAAAAGAAACCGCCTTGCGCGAATATCCTTCCAGGTGTAAGTACATGTATGATCTAGGCAGTCATTGTGCAGACAAATTCTTTTTTCATTGCAAAGTGATGTAAGACGAGGGATTCTTTCTTAGTTCATAAGATATCAACATGATAACGTGAACGAAATGTCACATGCAAAAGACAAAAATCTACTTTTAAATCGTTTCTTACGGTATTTTGACTTTAGTCTTAAGTACTTTTGTATTAAGTATTGTTAATTTTCTAGATCAAGAAAAGAATATTTTCCTTAAAAGTCCATGAAACTGCTCCTGCTATTCTTCGAAGAATAGAGTTGTCTTCTTTGTACAGTCGCAACAATCTGTACCACGGACTCGAAGGTCTCGCGGAACACCTGTGTCGTCACATCTCATAAACGGAAATGGTCATTTTCAATTTTTTGAAAAAAAATTCTGTTGCTTTGAAAAGCAATTTATTTCATTTTTTTATACATCAATATTCATGATATTTCCTCAAAGTACTTAAAAAAGAAATTTAAGTTTTAATTTCCTTTCATGTGCCAATAAATTAAATGTAGATTGTAGATTTACCCCAAATGATATTCAATCCATGCAAAGTACAGAATCTACTCATATTCATATTGCCATTGCTCAAGATTTCTTTTTACAAAAATGGTAACTATGGATCTCTAGATAAAATCTTAATCTTTAATGTGGTACAAAATTCAATACCTCATTAACAGTTCATAAACAAGAGAAGAAAACATGAAAATGAAAGGATTAAAAAAATCCAGGCTATATGATAACAAGAAAAATCACTAAAAATCACCAGTCTACCCTCCCCTCACGACAAGGATGCAACTTAAAAACAATTAGGCTTTAGTTAGTAAATATTTTGTTTTACGTCCCCTGGAGGGTACCTTTGCGAAGAATTGTTCAGAAAAAAAAAAACACACACAAACATCAATTTTGCTATCCGGAAAAACTTCGAAATTCATTTCAAATCAAACCAAATCCTCTTAAAATATCAAAATGACAAGAAACTAAATTCCCCTCCATGCATAAATTGTTAACTTTTCATAATTTTTAGTTTATCCATTATAAATATTTTACAATTTTGTTTCTCTCAAATTAATAATTCATGTGTGTGTGTGTGATTTCATGCATGATGGGAGGGTACATTTCATGAAAATACGTGAAACAAAACATTAAATTACTATGGCGTAACCTGTTTTTTTTTTGTTATATTCTTATGTTTCTGGCTAATTGTTTTCTTGATGTATTTTATTCAAATCTTTGGTCTCTGAAGGGAACAATTACGTAGTTTCTAACTTTAACTTCACTTACAGATCCATAGACGACGTGCTGTCCATGAATAATCCAAAATTCGCGGATTACCTCAGCAGAATCTATCCTTCGGAGCTTGAAGTCAAAGAAACTACACAGACAAATAATTCAGCTATCTGGACATAATGTTGTCCTACGACACTGATGGTCACATGAACACCTCACTCTATGATAAACTTGTCGACTTAAATTTCAACATCAGAAACTCTCCTATTCTGAGTAGCAGCATCTGTTCATCGCCTGCTTATGGCGTGTTCATATCTCAGTTGACACGATATGCCAGAGCAAGTACCAAATATACGGATTTTATTCTGATCGCTATGCGTCTTTCAGATAAGCTTCTCAGTCAGGGATACGTTTGTGGCCGACTAATCTCGTCACTGAGGAAGTTCTACGGTCGATATGGGGAAGTCGTTATACATTATGATGTCCCACTCTCCAGAATGATGAACGATATTCTGTCTTAGACCATTTGAACCATCCAACCACCGAATGTACTTGTATCTTCCTAATTTGAAGTAACTGGATGTGACAATTCTACCGAACTGAAGTGACGGGTATTGCATGTAAGCAGGAGATGCTGACTCTTCCTGGGCACCACATTGGGAGTTCGCTTCTTTTTGTATGGTGAAGGTTTTTCTTTGTTTGCTTCGGATCTTGTTTTATCCTGGTTATGTATGCCTTCGGTTTATGATTTTCTGAATTATCGATTTTGTATGTATTGGAATATGGTCATTATCCATATTTGTCAATTCTTTAACGCTTTTAAAGGACTGACACCAATGTTCGAACGATACCCTAGAAAGAAATTAAAAAAATTTCAACCAATCTTCTTTCCATTGAAAACAGAAGCATTAAAAACATGAGTTTAAACAGGACAGCGTTTAGAGTTATTACTGCTTAAAAAGCCCCCCCCCCCCCACCCTCACCCCCAACACCCCAAAAAATCTCTGTTTTTAGAAATTCTATTTCAATATCGTTTTATAACGTTTTCTTTACAAATTATAAAATCACACGTGATCAGATGTGATAATCATTTCCTGTCTACACCCTTTCAACGCCTACCTGATTGTCAATATGTCTTCAACCAATCACATCAAAGTTCAATGAGTCAAGAAAAGCTATATCAGAGAAAGTCGAGTTTCACTTGCATTTCTTCCACGAACGTGAAAAAAGTACTCTTCTTCGGCATTATTCTAAGATTCAGACATGGATCTTTCAATATTGAGTGTCAGAAGTTTGCAAGATATTCCTGCTCCAAGCTTTTTGGGGGGTAATTCTATTCTACAATCTTACTTGAATAAAGAAATCAGTGCAAATACCGTCGACGAGAAGAAACATAATAAAAACATAAGCAAAAAATCAGGGGTCATAACCCCGGCAGAACTTTGTTCAGTTATTCCTAATCAGACTTTGCCGAAAAGAAAGATGTCTTCAGATGTCCTGAGGCACGAAGCAGAGATGTTTTCTGAGGAGTTTGACAGAAGCTTGTCATTTACAGGAGATGCCAGTCCAAGGAAAGATGTTCCAACGAACAAGACCGAGTCTGCACCAACGGAAGAGGAGGGAGGGGTGTCATCACCAGCGGAAACAAACACTGACATGGAGCAGGTATCTGAATGTGAACCTATGGACTTATCTTTACCTAAGGTCAAACTAGAATCCAATACAATGAATATGATGTCAAAAAATGAAGAAGAAAATGACGATAACGACATAGAAGTGCTTCAAATTTTGAATGAAGAGAGCCATTTAAATCAGCGCAGACCAAGACTTTCTTCAGAAACATTGTCAAAGGGATTTGACTGGCATTCTTTGCTTCTACAACCGCCTTTTGCAGTTCCTCAAGTACAATTTGGAGGGAACCATCAAGTACATGGCTTTGGTTTAGGACATCCCACAATGGTTAATCAGACAAGACATGTAGAAAAGCCCGTTTGGCCAGTCAGAAGTACAAGTGTCAGTAAGAGATTAGGTCATAGATCCATTCATCTCTGCAACGACAGCTATGTAGCAATTATTGCCGAGATTATTCTGAAAAGCACAGAGAAAAGAGTTCTTCTTAGAGACATATATGAAAAAATCGAAAACAATGGTGTAGTGATGAGAACATTACCACGATCTTGGAAAGGTATCATCCGTCACAGACTCACAGTAAACGAATGTTTCATCAAATGCTCAGAGCACACTGGGTCATACCGTCACTTTTGGACGATTCATCCAAGCTATATTGAGCAGTTTTCCAGAGGTATTTTTACTTCAGCAAGAAACGTCAGAAGCAACTCTCTATCTAGCGTACAAAATGGAAACGAAGAGGAAAAGGATCGGCTGAGCGATGCAATAATGTAAGTTTTTTTTTCATATTGGCCTTACGCACGTATTTGAAAATTATTTATTGTTTTTGAGATTCCATTGATTGAATTACTAGTACGTTTGATTTATCCTATGAACTAGTACAATTGTTAAACGTCTTCAAATTCAATAGCATCATTTAAAAGCAGATAAATTTGCAGCATGGACCAGACATGCACGTTTCGGGTATTTAAACCTTGCCAGTGATCATCAATCTAAACAATGTAATATGACAATGTTGATTATCTGACTAACATTCATCTTTGAATTTCTTTTCAGTAAAAGCAAAAGTGTCGGGTGCTCAGAAGTCGCAATGAAGCATAGGATACAACTTTCAATTCCGAAATTTCGATGAAAGCGAAAGTCAACAGTGTCAATGAAATTCCATCTGTAATAAAGGTTAAGGTGTGAGGATTTTTAAAGTCTCGAACATAAAGACATTTATGCAGTCATATATTGAAGCAATGCTTCAAAGATGCATGATTTTTCATAAACAAATACGGATGGAGAGGACTGCCTGATTTTTGTTGTTTATTGTCCTCAGATTATTCCTCTTTATATTTATTGAAAGATTTTGTCTGGAACGTTTTTTTTTATCTCCTTCTCGGCGATGGCAAATGAAGACAAAAATACATGAGTTGTGATAATTTGAACGCAAAATCCCGGAGATGATAATTTGATATTGAATTGTTGAATGTATCAATTTCTGATATTGTAAATAAAGTTATGCTATGACATTAAAATTTCTGGATTTTTTTATCAAAATAATTCATAAATTAAAACATAAAAACACAAAGCATGATATATTTTCAAATACTTGTACAAATAGATGTTGTTTTTTATTTCTATTAGAAGTATTTTCCATTTAATTGGCTTGCCAAAAATGTAATCTCTAATAATTCCTTTACGTTAAGAATTATTTGTACATAATAAATTACTGTTTACAACTGACTTCTTTTTGTGTTGAATAATATAAAATCTTAGTCCTATTATTTCATGTATGTGATTACGGCTGTTGAAATTAATATTTCACTGCAGTAAGGAATGTTTTAGCTCGCCGGGACGAAAGTCAAAACTTTAACCTGGGCTATATCTTTTCAACCATAAGGGGTAGGGCTTTCATATTTCACATTTAGATACCTTGTGATGAGACCTTTCATTTGAGACCATGACCTTTGACCTAGTAACCTTGACCTTGGACTTTGACTTACTTTTCAAAAACTTTAACCTGGGCTATATCTCTACAACCATAAGGGGTAGGGCTTGCATATTTCACAGGTAGATACCTTGCGACAAAACCTTTTGTTTGAGACCATGACCTTTGACCTAGTGACCTACATTGTAGGCCTTTTTAACTTGACCTACTTTTCAAAAACTTTAACCTTGGCTATATCTCTTCAACCATAAGGGGTACGACTTTCATATTTCACATGAAGGTGACAAGACCTTCCATTTGAAACCAGTACCTTTGATCTAGTGACATTGACCTTAGAGTTTGACCTTTTCAAACACTTTACACTGGGCTATATCTCTACAACAATAAGGGGTAAGGCTTATATAATAATATTTAGATACCTTGTGATGAGACCTTTCATTTGAGACCAGTACCTTTGATCTAGTGACCTTGACCTTAGACTTTGACCTACTTTTCAAAAACTTTAACCTGGGCTATATCTCTTCAACCATAAGGTGTAGGACTTTCATATTTCACATGTAGTAATGTGGAAGGGTTCCAACTCTATTCTTCTTGAAGAAAATTCCATACCAACTTTCATGCACCAGACACATGTTTCGAATATTAAATTCTCATCAGTGATGCTTCCAGCCAAAATTATTTTCACTAGCGCTCTCTGGTGTTATTTTTAGGATTGAAATTTTCTGCATATACTTTACAGATGTAGATACCTTGTGACGAGACCTTTCATTTGAGACCATGACTTTTGACCTAGTGACATTTACCTTGGACTTTGGCCTACTTTTCAAAGACTTTAACCTGGGCTATATCTCTTCAACCATAAGGGGTAGGGCATTCATATTTCACAAGTAGATACCTTGTGATGAGACCTTTCATTTGAGTCCATGACCTTTGACCTAGTGACCTTGACCTTTGACTTTGACCTTAACCATTAACCTACTATTTAATTACTCATACTTTGGCTGTATCTTTAGCCCTCTAAGGGATGAGACTAAGATAACTAGATGGATAGAATCCTCCTGACAATACTTTTTGTACTTTGGAAGTTATTTGATTTTTGACAAAAGCCTGCTACGGCGAGCTATGTAATTACCCTATGTTTATCTGACATACATCTTTTCGTAGAATAAAGAAAGTATGTATTTTATTCAACTGTTTAAATTATTTATATATTTTTTTTCAGCAAAATGCCCGTGATTTATGAACGATAAATTTTATCAGGAGAAATATAAATCGATCTTCTTTAACTCATTCGTATTATCATGATAAAAATCATTCCAAGGAATGCATGTGTCGCCTGCAAAACATAGCGACACTCAGGAATCACTATAGGGTGTGACAAACAAGTGTGACAGACAGACGGACAACGGACAAAGTGATCCCTAAATGTCGCTATGCTTCGCAGGCGACACAAACATCCTCGGATAATAATCCATCTAGCAAGTGACGTGACTATCAAAGGAAAGTGGAAATGTCTATACTGCTTGATTAGAGCCAAATAAGTTACGTAGTGTGTAGTTTACCTTATATAGGAAAATTTCACATGGGACTTTCGCTCACGTTCCATATGAAATTTACAAACCCCATTCATCCTATTTCAAGTAAACTACACACTATGTAACGTATATTAACATCAAAGAAGTACCCACCCGTTATTCAGTCTCAAAGTCGAGAAGACAAGGCAAAAACATCAGAATTTCCACCGGAACGGCTGCGAGTCTAGGAATGAAGGACATTCCGAAGTGAGACCAGGTGCCCGGGGAGAGTCAGCGTTTCCTGATTGCATGCAACATCCGTCGCAACAGCTCCATGAAAACTTGTCAAATTCGGTGATTGTCTCGATGTACATATCTTACCAACTCTATGACTCTATGATACTTTCATGTATAAAAATGTTTGATGCAACATTTCAAACTCTTTTATTCTTGGCTGGATATAAACATTATTTTCTCCATTAAAAAGACCGTAGTTGAAAATGGTTAATTCGAAATGAATAAACTGAAAAATGAATTCAGGCGGAGATTTAGAATAAAGATAATTTACTAACATAGCAATTGACCGTCATCAGCCGGCACTGATTGCCCCTTGACCTCGTTCGTTTATGTGTAGTATTTAGTGATAGGTGCTTTGGTATCGTGTTTGGTGTTCCTTGTCCCTTTTGCATCTGTTGGTGGGTGTGTCGTCTTTATGTTTTCACTTGGGGTGTTTTTTACGTTTTGTTGTAGGTGCTGCAGCCGGGTCTTGTCAGAGATCCCCTCCCTTCTTCTAAAATACATTCCATACTTTCATAGGTTTCTGTAGAAAGTTGTCTTTCGTGTTTCTATGGAGCTGAGTCATTGTTGAAGTCTGTTTGTCCGGTTTTTCTTTTTGCGTGAAAAAGTTCTCCTTTGTATTTTTGTTTTCAGAATTTGTAAACCTTTAGATTGTGATTATAATTTCGGGTTTTGAGTTTGATTTTCATTCACTGACTATCTTTTTATTCTTTGACTATCTATCAAATACCAGTAATGCACATTCCTGGGTCCCTAAATAAATTAGTAATAGTTGGTTTATAATATAAAAGCCATGTGTTCATCTTTTTCATTGACGGAAATCTAAGAAAAAATATCCAAGGATTTTTATGACCTATTAAGAGGAAGATCTCATTATTTTCAAGAAGCAAATGGAGGAAGCCACCAGGATGTCGTACACACTCATATAAATAAAAATAATCAAAAAAAGTAGAAAAAGCCCTCCCTGGAAAATTAGCAAAATGAGTGAGACGTCGTTAGGGACATCCAAATGGTAGTATTCGGAAATCATCTTCAAAAAATGGGTACATATATCAAAAATTGTGTCGATGAATATCTTTCATTTTTTTCTCTTCGGATAAGGATATATTTTCGATTTAAAAAATTGACAAGTAAGTTCCAGAGAGAGAATTTGCGTTCAAGTGCTCGATAACATCAAAAAGGTTTTAGAGCAAATAAATCTTTGTGATACCTTGTGATATTTATCCGAAACACGTGTCTGGTGCATGAAAATTAGTTTGAAATTTTCTTCAAGAACATATAGAGTTGGAACACTTCCGTATTATTGTTTCTTTGGTCATACCAGTATGAATTGACTACAGGAAATTTGGAGCCCCGCACTCTTTTGTATTGATTTACGTGTCCATGCACAAATTAAAAAAAAAAAGAACTAGAGGGCGCTAATGAAATACAGTTAGCTTTGTCTGAAAATAACTTCGACATTTAATAAAGTACCACTGACGAGGATTTAATAACCGAAACACGTGTCTAGTGCATTAAAATTGATATTTTTTTTCTTCAAGAAGGTTAAGATTTGAAACGCTTCTATCATTGTTAACAAATTTGCCTTATTTTGAACAAAGTGACTGATTTCGTGTTAATTGAAAAAGGATGGGCGAACTTCAATAGTCCTGTTAATAAAAGGACAGATAAAAGGACTTTATAAAGCTTAAGTTTGTTAATGATCAACTTTCCTTGTTCAGTGTGGAGAAGTATTTTTATCGATAAAATAAAAGAATTTCAAGCATATGAAAAATCCTAAGACTGACATTTTACTCACATATAGAGAATAATTGTCTTAATTTGTGTTTTGTTAAGGGTATGCAACACACAGCAACTGCATTTATCGTATATGAATCATGCGATAAATGTACTTGCAGTGTGTTGCATACCCGTAACCAAAAACAAATTATGACATTTATTCTATATATGTGCACCAGCGTTGTCTGTTTCATTCTTGTTTCTGAAATCGCGTTTTTCTAGGTAACAAGATGACGTTAACATTCAGGTCACCGCGGGTTCAGTTTGCAGGTTGCAACAGCCGTCGCAGCATGTTTCTTTAGATGTTAAACGTCTTTAAATTCAATAGCATCATTTATAAACGGATAAATTTGCAGCATGGACCAGACATGCACGTTTCGGGTTCTCAACCCTCGTCAGTGATCCTCAATCTAAACAATGAAATATGGCCAAAGAGGGTGAAATTAATATGTAAAAAATGCACCGAAAGATGTAGCAGGATGGGTGGGATATGATGCTACAGGACCCACGTTTTAGAAATTTCAAGAATTTTAGTACCAGAAATTTTGAATGCGTTGAAGAGACGACAGACGATCAACCGAAGTTGATCGACAGACGATCAACCGAAGTTATCTTCTTTAACTCATTTGTCACACTTATGCCCTTTGCCGTGTGGAGCTCGTAAAAAAGTTCCCCGCGAGGGGTTTGACAGTAAATGTTTTGAATATATTTCCCTGACATTGTCGCCATAGCACTTTCTATAAAGACTTAACGTCAGACAGTGCATGAAGTTTATATATTGTTTTCATTTTCGTGCTTAAATATCGACGGCGGGTGCGGCTAGCCAACAGGGGATGCTTACTCCTCCCGGGCACCTGGTCCCACCTCTAGCTTGCTAGGGGTCCGTCGATGCTTAATTTTGTACTCTATTGTGAGTGCTGTTGAGATTATCGTCAGGATCTTCTTTAACTCATTTGTGTCACACTTATGCCCTTTGCCGTGTGGAGCTCGTAAAAAAGTTCCCCGCGAGGGGTTTGACAGTAAGTGTTTTGAATATATTTCCCTGACATTGTCGCCATAGCACTTTCTATAAAGACTTAACGTCAGACAGTGCATGAAGTTTATATATTGTTTTCATTTTCGTGCTTAAACATCGACGGCTGGTGCGGCTAGCCAACAGGGGATGCTTACTCCTCCCGGGCACCTGGTCCCACCTCTAGCTTGCTAGGGGTCCGTCGATGCTTAATTTTGTACTCTATTGTGAGTGCTGTTGAGATTATCGTCAGGATCTTCTTTAACTCATTTGGCTACATGTGCCCTCGGGGACTCCTGATCCACCAGCAGTGACACTCACAAAGTAGTTCAAATGTTAAACGTCTTTAAATTCAATAGCATCATTTATAAACGGATAAATTTGCAGCATGGACCAGACATGCACTGTTACGTCACGAGTGTTTTCATGCAATATACAAGCACGTTCCTTTCAACAGTTTCATCTCAGTGAATTATATTGTTTGTGCATATATATTCAAATGAATATCATCGTATTTAGTATACAAAGAAAACGTCTGTCATAATATTTGAATAAAAAACACTGAATATTATGTCCTTGTACCAATTCTCGATTTATCAATTTCGTCATAAAGATATATGACGGTGAGCTCTATAGAGTCTTTTAGTGTCTGAGTAGCTCTTTTTTAAAGTCTCTGACTACATGTAAGTTTGACATTATTATGAGTTTTATAACATTTTTGTGAAAAGTTATGCTTGGGGTTGATCTTAGTAGACATGCTTGGTGGTTTTATTTTTATTGGGGATTCGCTTTTGCTCCTAGTGGATTGTTTTGGTGGTTTTATCTTTATTAGGAATTCAATTTTGCTCCTTGTGGATTGTTTTGGTGGTTATATCTTTATAAGGGATTCACGTTTGCTCCTTGTTGATTGTTTTGGTAGCTTTATCTTTATTAGGGATTCACGTTTGCTCCTTGTGGTTTGTTTTGGTGGTTTTATCTTTATTAGGGATTCTCTTTTGCTCCCTGTGGAATGTTTGGGTGGTTTTATCTTTATTAGGAATTCACTTTTACTCCTTGTGGATAGTTTTGGTGGTTTAACTTGATTAGGGATTCGCTTTTGCTCCTAGTGGATTGTTTTGGTGGTTTTATCTTTATTAGTGATTTACTTTTGCTCCTTGTGGATTGTTTTGGTGGTGTTATTTCTATGAGGGATTCACATTTGCTCCTTGTGGATTGTTTTGGTGGTTTTATTTCTATAAGGTATTCACTTTTGCTCCTTGTGAATTGTTTTGGTGCTTTTAAATTTATCAGGGATTCACTTTTGCTCCCTGTCTATTGTTTTGGTGGTTTTATCTTTATTAGGAATTCACTTTTACTCCTTGTGGATAGTTTTGGTGGTTTTATCTTTATTAGGGATTCATGTTTGCTCCTTGTGGATTGTTTTGGTGGTTTTATCTCTGTAAGGGATTCATTTTTGCTCCTTATGGATTGTTTTGGTGGTTTTATCTTTATTAGGGATTCACGTTTGCTCCTTGTGGATTGTTTGGTGGTTTTATCTTCATTAGGGATTTTCACTTTTACTCCTTGTGGATTGTTTTGGTGGTTTTATCTTTCTTAAGGATTCATGTTTGCTCCTTGTGGATTGTTTTGGTGGTTTTATCTTCATTAGGGATTTTCACTTTTACTCCTTGTGGATTGTTTTGGTGGTTTTATGTTTCTTAAGGATTCATGTTTGCTCCTTGTGGATTGTTTTGGTGGTTTTTATCTTTATTAGGGATTCGCTTTTGCTCCTTGTGGATTGTTTTGGTGATTTTGTATTCTTAATGATTTTGTATACAAACATTCATTGTAATGATTGGATTGTAATTTATGGTTTTGTTTTTGACCCTGCATTGATACAAACAACGGACGTTTGCCACGTGACTTAACCTGGCTATTGGGAGATGTATGTTATTCCGCGCAGGAATCTCGGCAATCCAAACACACTTTGCTATGACATCTCAGAATATAGAAACATTATATGATATACACTAGGAACAATACTGAATACACCAACAGCAACCCCCCCCCCCCCACACAAAAAAAAAATCACAAAGCACATAGACCAAGAAAAAGACGCAAATGGTACAATGAACGCTGAATCACATAGAAACATCAAACATAAATGACTACACATAAATGAGGACGGCCATCTGCCACGTCAGTAGCAAACAGTGTGGTTATCCTGGATTACGCGCGCACAACCCTTCCACTTTTCCGATTACCCAGAGATCTCGAAGAGCATAAAATGGAGGTCTAATACAACCACTTCCCTGTTAGATGACCACACACAAACAAGACCGCAAAAACTATGAATATGTAAATGGCTATAAAAAGTGGGCTTACGTAATACAGTCCGTGCTCTGCCATGTGTAGTGAGCTAATTTATGTTATCACTCGAGGTGTCCGACTGACATTCAGAGAGGACAGGTGGTTTGGACCCTGTCTTCGCTAAAAAAGGTTTGTTCATGGCCCATCATGGAGTCCCATCGTCACAGTCAGAATGCAAGTCTTAAGAATGCGCTGGTACAAGACTGTTTATTGGTCAAGTACCAAACCTAGCTATAGTGTCCGTCTGGTGACATTAGGATCATATCCACGGTATCCAAATCCAAAACATCAGTACATGCTCTAGCATACCGGATGAGCTGTGAAATGTAGATACCGTATGACGATAATCTAGGAACATCACCGTCAAGCCAAGGAAAATTTACTACTAGTATATTGAATCCAAAATTATATATTTTGTCATACACTCTTGTATGAGCCTCTGCATTAACAATTTTGATATTTAGGTCCAAAAACGGTGTTTCTGTGTTTGTAACGTTTGCCTTGCTTAGAGTCAATTCTTGTGGATAGTAACATTTTTATACTTTTCAAAAACAGGATTGTCGATAGTAAGAATATCATCCAGGTACCTAGCAGTACCAATATTAAGTGATGTCAAACTTTATTTTATATTTAGTGATGTCAAACTTTATTTAATATTTAGTGATGTCAAACTTCTTGGGAATGTTCAAGATTGGAATGTCTTTAGGGGATCTAGAGTACATAGATATATTGTAAGTTTGATTACTTGTTTTCTATTCCTTTTATTTCATTATCAATTTATTCATAAACATTTTAAATACAAAAAAACCCCCACCAAAACGTATATAAAACACTGTCAAACATTAGAAACACGAGACTTCGTAGTCTTATCAAGAAAGGACCAAAGTATATAACTCTTTCTCAGAGAGATTACATTGGATGTCGTAGATGACGTGCATCTGAAAGTAAAGCAAAACTCCTTTGAAAGAAAGGAAGGGATCGCCTACCAGACTCGGATGCAGTACCCACAGCAAAGCACCAAATAACCTAATGCGAGAACACAGTGTAGACAAGTACAGCAAGACACTTAAAAGCGACATACGACTAAGAAATATAACACACAAAAGACCAAACATTAACCAACGAGACCAATGGATAACCGGTGTCGACTTAGTCATCTACGCGAAAAGCAAATGATTTGGTTACCCGTGTTACGTGCGCACAACGGTCCCAATTTTCCGATTACCTAGAGGTCTCGAATAACGCACACTTGTAGAGTAAAATAACCTCCTCACTGTTAAATGACCATATAAACAAGACAGCAAATCACAGGGGCCTAAGCAACACAGATGAATATGTAAATGTATATAAATAAGGAGAGGGCGTATGAAAATCGGTTCGTGCTCTGTCAGCTGTGGCGAGCTCATGCATGTTATCACCCGAGGAGTCGAACCGACATTCAGAGAGAAGTCGGGTCCTTGTCTTCTCTAACGAGGTCTGGACGTAGAAATGATTTTGGTCAACTAACTAGGTCTACATATAAGTCTACTGATAAGCCTCCTTACGACTTTTAAAAACAATCCCCTTGACAAAATAAAAAAGCTCAATGGTGCTTATTAAGAAGCTACCAGACCGTCCTATCCAAAATTTTTAAGTTGATTACAATTCAATCTGAACAGTAGTTTTAATGACAACAGAATGTCAGTGATTCTGAATTTACTAAGGTTGCCTTAAAGTTGTAAAAAAATTGGTTTCATTACCACGACGACCCTGGTTCAAATTGACCAAAGCAGTTTATTTTTTTCATCTGTTCTGTACTCAGTTTCAGAAGTACAGATAGATTCATGAAAATCCACGATTTTGTTACCATCAGCTTTCCGTTCTTATGAAGAATCGATATTCTTTAGTACTGATGGTTAACCACCCTTTCCTTTTTGACGGAGGAAGACGTCTATCTTTGCCAATATTAATTGGACATTTTTCAAGTTGACGTACTTCGGACTTCGCACTCCGGACTTCGAACTTAAGGGGTCGTCTTAAAGAAATCAAGTGCAATTAGGAAAGTAAAATCTGCAAACTCAATAGACGAAATGACCGCGGAGAGCTTTAAATATGTATATTCACACATGAAAATAGAACAATTATCACAAAATTTAATCTAATTTCTTTGGGATAACATTAACAATTTACGTTTGTGAGATAGCCCCTTCCAAGAGCGGTGTCCGATGTCCGAAGTCCGCGAAGATGAAAATGTCTTTAAATTAGGATCATATATTTGGTTGCCTTTTCTGATGTGTACAAAGCCATTGGAATGTTTAACGTCTTCAAATTCATTATCATCATTTTAGAGCAGGTAAATTTACAGCACGGATCAGATATGCACGTTTCGGGTATTTAAGCCTCGCCAGTGATCCTCAATCTAAAGAATGTAATATGACCAAAATCTGTGAAAATTGTGTCATAACTATACCGAAAGACGTAGCAAAATGGCTGAATATGATGCTACAGGACCAAGGTTTTAGAAATTTGTGAAAATTTTGTAAAGAGAAATTTTCAAATGTATTTGAAGAAACGACCAACCGAAATTGATCGAACATGGCTACATGTACCCTCGGGGACTCTTGGTCCACCAGCAGTGACACTCACCAAGTGGTACAAATGTTTAACGTCTTCAAAATCATTAGCATCATTTTAGAGCAGACAAGTATTAGCTTTCACAAAAAGCTTGCCGGCAATTAGCTGATATTAAATGTTGTAAAATTCTAGTAAGGAAAAAATGGAAAAAAGCGATTTTAATTCTTAGTAGACCAATCGCAAATTTCCGGGCTTTTCCGTCTTTATTTCCGATTCAAGCTACGGAAATTTCCGAGGATTTGTGATTGTTGTAGGACGTATCGGTACAAAGTCTTTTCGATGCATCTTTCGGAAGAAAATGCACTGATACGATATGACTTTCATTTGTCAAGTCATCTAGACTCTTCAGCCTACCTTTTGAAAGTATCTTATGCACAGATGCAGAATAACCTTGACGGATATTTGCATTTTTTGTAGTTGTCCACCAATCATATTGCCAAGAGTTATTTAATACGTGCAAGTATGTCACGATTACAGTATACCGGCAGTCATGACTGCCGGTAATAAATTTACAGCATGGACCAGACATGCACGTTTCGGGTATTTAAGCCTCGCCAGTGATCCTCAATCTAAACAATGTAATATGACCAAATTCTGTGAAAATTGTGTCATAACTATACCGAAAGACGTAGCATAATGGCTGAATATGATGCTACAGGACCAAGGTTTTAGAAATTTGGGAAAATTTTGTAAACAGAAATTTTCAAATGTGTTTGAAGAAATGACCAACTGAAATTGATCGAACATGGCTACATGTGCCCTCGGGGACTCTTTGTCCACCAATAGTGACACTCAACAAGTGGTACAAACTAGGAGACCAACAAGAAGTAAAAGGCAAGAATTTAAAACAACGAGAAGTAAAAGGCAAGAATTTAAAAACAAAGAAAACGAAGTGTATAACAAATGCGGTGTAGTAGAGGAAAAAACCCAAAATTACATACAACAAAAATAATATCACATTATTTCTTTCTAAAGGACGAAGAGAACAGCAGGACCATATGGTTCTCAGATTGACATTTTAAAAATAACATAGAAATACTTCTGATATGTCAAACAAAACGTCAGCTTTTTCATTTATAAATATATATAGAGATTACCTCAGATTGGGCGCTAAAATTTATGTCCTTGTCAGACTTGTCCATTACTAGAATAACGTCAGCATTGCATAAAACATTAAAGTACCATAGTACTTGTTCAGTATAAGTACAATAATAATCAAGAAGTTTTTTCTGTCTCAAAGTCGAGAAGGCAAGGATAAATCATGAGAATTTCCATTGGAATGGTTGCGAACCTCGGAATAAATTACACTCCGAAGTGATACCAGGTGCTCGGGAAGGGTAAGCGTCTCCTGATTAAAATAGACTTATTGACAAATTAAAAAATAAGGACGAGATCCCCAGCATGACGACGTTGCACTTTATATAGCGGAAAGCAATCGGACGAAACGAGAAAAAGGAAATAACAACAGGCGGAGACAACAATATGACGTCATTGAACCATGAAGGACAATAAGTACCTATATACTAGTATATGATTAGTCTCCACAGAGTTCCATTATTAAAATCCCAAGTAGTTTGAATTTGTTATTTATTCTATCAGTGAATGAAAACCAAACACAAAGACCAAAATCAGAGTCTCAAAAATCACAATCATAAGGCATACATAGGAAATCCCCACACAGAAAGTAATGGAAAGCAATCTCACGAGACTTGAAAAAGCGGTCAAACAGACGGAGATAATAATACATCACCATAGAAACACGAAGGGAGACGTACACTGTCTCATAAACCGTATAAATTATACATGATACATCAATGTATTTCTTACTAAAACCCACATCATCCCCCTTAAAAACACAACGGGGAATTCCATTTCTTCCAGTATGGACTGGGATATCCATGAAAAATGTCATATCTATCGGGCAAGATTAGGATCTTACATCGCGTTCTGGGAGAGACTAAGAAATCTCAATCCGAGTGCCCATGTCGATTGATACTCATGACGAGGCTTGCCGAGTCATGAATATCAATCTCAATGAGATTTCTCTTTCTTTGCGGACTTAGCAACGTCAATAGCAACGTGGTTAGCAACGTCAAATTCAAAGCCTCAAATTGACGCAGATATGGCGTAACCTTTGGTGCGCGTGAAGTTTTCTATCAATTTGTTTGGGTACATATACCCTTATGAATGAAAAATGTAACTGGAAAAAAAATATCAGATGTGTAATGTTTCAACTACTGGGAGGATGAGATAATACAGGGTGAGATAATATAGGGTGAGATAATGTAGGGTGAGATTACAAGACTCTTTCATATACTTCTATGAAAGATACATCGGTTACACACGAGGGTTCTCAAAATCATGTAAAACCGGAGGCTTGACGAGGGTTTTGCACAGTTATAAGACTCCGAGGGTAGAAACGATGTATCTTTCATAGAAGAACTTGAAAATATCAAGTTGATCTACTAAGCTAGCGGCAACGTGGCAATAAAACATCGATTTTAAGATCGTTTTTCAATGTATTCTTGCTGTTTTCTGTCCAATTTTTCGGGTGATACCTGCATCAACAGAAAAAATATAAGATTCATTTCTTATCATTTTATAATCTACTTATTGAAAACAGACTGTTTTCTTGGATCTAAAACAATCAATCACTGCACTATATTTCGTAAGTCGGAAGGGTTTCGCAGTGATACGTCTGCCAAAACATGTTATTGCAGCCGCCATTATTTAAACAGCGAACGATTGTCTTTCTATATCTTTGGAATAAGGACCGGTTTGAGCACATTCTACATGCACAGTTAATTTTTTAGTAGGTAGAAAAGAAATGGTACCATTGAAATGATAAGCAAACATCAACAAATTGTATTTCAGCAACGACTTCATTCGTGTTTGAGGGAACCCCCGGTTCTTAAAATAATGGTATAAATAGACTTCCGTGAAATGATTGTGTTGATCGATGTATCAACAAAATTTCTCAGCCAATCAGAAACCTCGTTTCTTGAAAATTACAATTGAAATTAAATGATACATATGTCTCTCACATAGCTGTATCTTATGGGCCTTCTCTGTAAAACATACATGGTTATGTGAGAAAAGAAAATTCCTTCAAAGCAAAATGAAGAATGGCCTGTCCAAAATGTGAGAAAACATTAACTGTAACGTCAATTGTCTTATTTGTTGCCTTAATCGATCAAAATAATATGAATTATGGCAAAACAATAGTGCAGACGCAGGTAGACATTGAAAAAAAAACAACTTTTTTTCAAAAGTTGAAAATATAAATTTATGAATTAGAAATAGAAGATGAATGAGCAGGTAAACATAATACCAGTGATCATAGATGACATGATAAACAAATAAATATGAAAATAAATAAATGAAAACGAAATAAAAAGGAGAAATAAAAAACTCATACTTCAAGAAGCAAATACTAAACTAAGTATAGAGTATTAATATATTTCTTCAGGGATTGAAACCTTTTAACTTTTTATGGGGTGAAGGAGATACTTTTTACCTCCTCTACACCCAATTTTCAGTATTTTTCACTCATAATTGATTCCTCAATTTCACCACAAATAAAACACAAAACAATATGGAACGTCATCGCTGTCTTATGATGAGATATTTCAATATATTGGATGGTTTAATCAATATATGCGGTGGCAAGTACATTATATGCGGTGCTAAGTACATTATATGGAGTGCTTAGTACATTATATGCGGTGTTAAGAACATTATATGGGGTGGTACGTACATTATATGCGGTGCTAAGAACATTATATGCGGTGATAAGTACATTATATGCGGTGCTAAGAACATTATATGCGGTGGTAAGTACATTATATGCTGTGCTAAGAACATTATATGCGGTGGTAAGTACGTTATATGGAGTGCTAAGTACATTATATGAAGTGCTTAGTACATTATATGCGGTGTTAAAAACATTATATGGGGTGGTACGTACATTATATGGGGTGCTAAGTACATTATATGCGGTGCTAAGTACATTATATGGGGTGGTATGTTCATTACATGGGGTGGTTAGTACATTATATGCGGTGCTAAGTACATTATATGCAGTGCTTAGTACATTATTTGCGGAGCTAAGAACATTATATGGGGTGGTGAGTACATGTATATTACATGCGGTGCTTAGTTATGTGGTGATTTCGTTTCGCTATGATAAACATTCTGATGACCAAGATTAAACATTTCTGAGACTCGGTTTATCATTAACCCAAAAGGACACATAAACACAAAAGGATTCAATATTTTCCCAGCTCTATCATGGGGGGGGGGGGAGAAAAGACCGGTATTTGGGTCAAAATAAGCATTTTTACACAGAAAACAATGGAAAACGGAAACGCTTTTACACAACAGCGTCCCCCCCCCCTCGCTTTACAATGCCACATTCACCAAAGGCGTATATCAATAAAACACATTTTCTGGACAAATGGGGTTCTGAAGCGAGGGGGGAAACAATGTCCACAGGCAAAAACGAAAAAAGGGGGATGGATGACTATTTTAAAATTTATCTCTAGATAGAGCGATATTAAAAGTAGGTTATAATTGCCATCTTTTTCTTTTTATATCATGGAACAATCTATTCATAGTGTGTTCCGATCAAATATTTAACCGTTTGGAAGGAAATAAATTTGTCTATCTTTTTTTTTCAGTTTCTGGATTTCAGAGATTGCCGATTACATTGATATTCTTAAAACAGGGTGACGTGAAAATTCTATATCATTATTTTTTATTCTAATTATTAGAATAAAAAAAATAATGATATAGAATTTTCACGTCACCATGTTTTTTTTTCTCTCTCTCTTAGACCACGTAAATTGAATATCACAAGCTAAAATAAAAATTATAATTTATATATTAGTAACGTAGTGTTACAGAATTAATCTACTCTTTACTAATATCACATAATTTATCTGTACTGTACAAAGCTCTTCTAATAAGTAAAAGCATATACAATATACAGAAACAATGCCTATTGATATCATGGTGCCTCTCACTTTAAAAAAAGCAAGAACTTTGTAAAAATTTTGAAAAATAAAATGTACCCATTGCCAGAATCGAACTTGCGACCTTGGTAGTTGCAGTCCTGCGTCTTCACCATTACGCCACCGCACCCTTACGTGAATATGATGAAATTGTAGAATAGATTTCACTGATTGCCAAAGATTTAATCTTTTCACTTTTTTGAATAAAATACAATGAAATAAACCTCAATTAAACAACATAGTATTTATTTTATCTTCTCAGATAAATATTTGTGTTTAAAGGCCACAAAAATGTAAAAAGAGGAGTGCCTTAACGTAGCTGCGATCCGAGTCTCAGAAATGTTTAATTTTGGTCATCAGAATGTTTATCATAACGAAATCACCACATAACGAACTTAGCACCGCATATAATGTACTCACCACCCCATATAATGTTCTTAGCACCGCATATAATGTACTTAGCACTGCATATAATGTACTTAGTACCGCATATAATGTACTAAACACCCCATGTAATGAACATACCACCCCATATAATGTATCTAACACCGCATATAATGTACTTAGCACCGCTTATAATGTAATAACCACTCCATATAATGTACTTACCACCGCATATAATGTTCTTAGCACCTCATATAATGTACTTAGCACCGCATATAATGTATTTACCACTCCATATAATGTACTTACCACAGCATATAATGTACTTACCACCGCATATAATGTACTTAGCACCGCATATAATGTACTAACCACCGCATATATTGTACTTACCACCGCATATAATGTACTTACCACGGCATATAATGTACTTACCACCGCATATAATGTACTTACCACCGCATATATTGATTAAACCATACCATATATTGAAAGATCTCGTCATAAGACAGCGATGGCGTTCCATAAAACAACAACAACAACAACAACAACAACAACAAAACCAAACAAACATAAATCAACAAACAAAGAAAACCGAACAAAACAAATTCAGACAAACCCGCATCTAGTCATTTAGCTACAACTAAGAGAGACCTCGATGCACAATCGGTCTGACAGTTTCTTGAAAATTTCAACAATTCTGCACACACATGTACAGGTAGCTTCAATATTTCTCCCGTCCTACACTTTGTTTCTATTTGGTTATTGTAAAAACAACAACAAAAATCAACGGATTAGAAATAACATGCGAGACGGGCGAAGAAGCTAATGTACAGATAGTCTGCGAAATTAACATAGGTTGAGAAGGCGAAACCGCACGGCTGAGTTTGTAGGTTATACAGATTGATATTGGAAACCGGTATTTTTTCTATTTATTTACACGTGTTATCTTCAAGAGGACTACAGATCTACGTCCGCGCCTGCGGACTGCGTCTTCTTTTAGTCTTCTGAATAACTACCTTACAAAACACTTATTGTCCGCGCGGCTCATTTCGGAAACTGGATAAACGAGATTTTGATTTTGTCGTGCAGCAATTGAAATAAAATCTATATCATTGAATAGATCTCGCTTAGTCGTAAATTTTGGTATATGTTACATGGTTCATGCAATCATATTATACAGACAATATAAGTTTTACATGGGACGTTTTCAATGTTGAATTTAAGCGAGACGTCGCCGAGTTTAACATTGAGTTGATGGAGAACGTCACGACGTCACATGAAAAATTAGCTTGGGAAATGGCCCATCTAAAACTTGTTTTGTCTTTAAAGTTTGATTACGTGCACTGACTATCATATAACATATACCAAAATTTAAGACTAAGCAAGATCTCTTGAATGGTATCAACTTCTTTTAAATTTTGCATCATAAAGTAGTAAAAATCGCGTTATTAAGTTTCCGAAGTGAGCCGCGCGGTCAGCAACAAAGCCACAATAGTGTCTATGCGTCCCGACTAGTCGATAGAAATTAAAAGAATACTTTGATAGAGTAGCCTTTCTTTATACCTCCTCTTACAGTAGTGGGTCAACATTGCAGTCTATGAAGCATAGAATACAGTTGTTTGTACAAAATAAACCTTAGAAAAGATGACATATTTCGTGTTCGCATAATTTTATTGCCATCATTAGCTATTTCTTCACATACTCCAGTAATACCAGTAACAACTAATAATGATTTTGTACTCTCTGAAGTACTCTAGAGTGTTCGGCATAATGTCCGATACCAGTTCTTGGTAATTACGTAATGCTAAGAACATGACAAATTTATGATTTTGAAATGTCGAAAGCCATAGAACTGAAACAGTGCTCAGCTGTTCTGATTATCGATGTCTGAAACAATATCAAGCTTTAAATGCTTGAAAATATATAAAACCGTAAAAAAAAAAACCAAAAAAAAAAAAACCAAAAAAACAGCTCATTGAGCCGCCATGTCTATGAGCTTAATCTAAAACGTGCTCAATTTATATTAAGCAAATTAAACTTTATTTATTTTACAACGTTTAACAAACAACCTATAAACTTATATAAATGTGTCACGTTGGCTCAGATGTTGACGTGAGGGGGTCCTCAGAGGAGAAGGAAACCGGAGTACCCATATTCATTTCATGCTAATGAATGCCCTTAATGAATAAACTTTATATTCATTTCATGCTTATAATGGAAGCAAAGTAAAGACACAATTCGATTGGCTAGAAATGAAGCCTATCCGGGTGAGCACTTGCGTTTGGGTATGCCCTGGTGGATTCAGTAGAATTTATCTATTTTGATCTATGAAACCAAAGCATTGTAGGGATTGATAACAAAGATACATTCGGGGTAGCTTTGAAAGCTAAATTTAATGTTTCACAAAGTCGACGTTGTAAATATTTGACAAGACGAATTCATCAAATGAAAATAAGGTGAGCAATACTGGAGTATTATCATAAGAAATGGATTTTAATGGAATTTATCGAATGTTTTGATTTTTGCTTCCACACTGTTGCTTTATCCGGAGCGAATGCTCTTAAACCTTTAAACCCAGTTGCACGAAGGGCAATGTATAATTCATTACCGTTGTAGCTGCATCATAATTTCTACATCAATTTTTCTGACAAGAAAAGGCTATTTCAACTTTATCTATTTGAGATTTGACATTGTAAGTGTTTCATAGGATTGAAATTAAACAATAGCTTTCTGAGTAAGTATGGTACCTTCGTGTCGGCGATTTGAAACATTAACTTTTGATTCATATAAAATCCAATTTGCGTTCTTGTACATATTTTACTCGCCTAATATTGCATGATAATACAATATTTAGAAACAAACGAACATTTTTTGTTAAAAAAGAGAAGGTTTTTTTTTTATTCTTATAATACGGAAATGTTCCCAATTTTAATGCACCAGACACGTGTTTCCGATAGCAACATCCTCATCAGTGATGCTTCCAGGTGATTTTCAGACAAAGCCAAAATTCATTTCAATAGCGCCCTCTGGTTTTATTTTTTTTTTTTATTAAAATCTGTGCATTTTTTTTTTTGCAGAGAACACGTGTCTGGTGCATTCAAATTGGTTTAAAATTTTCTTCAAGCAGTTTATTATATGAATAAAAAAGCCTTCTCTTTTTGCGACTATTTCAATGATGATAGGGTGCATGCTTTTAGAACAATTGATATAATTAAGATAAGTATTATAGTTTTGAAGTTTAAAAATCATATCGATACTCAGAGTACTATAGGTTCTTAAACTAAATGTTGTAAAATATAGTAATTAATTACCCGTATAATTATTACATCATGAAAAATGATGAAGTTTCCATGGTTTAGTAACCTCTCTAAAACAATTAAATGATAATGACCTTTTCAGACGAATATCTACGGTGTAATTCGATAACATGTAGGAAAATTTCGAAGATAAGGAAAATATATGCTCGCTCTATTCTCTTCTTTTCGGGGGGGGGGGGGGGGGGGGGGTCACAAAGTTTAAAACAAACGGTATATAAAAAATTATGCAGAATTTTGGCAGTCCTTTGTGAGTAATTTAAAAAAATGCCTGATTAAGATGTAAAATATTGCCAATATTGAACGAAAGTTTCATGTATCAGTTAGATTTTGTAAAAAAGGTATCATTCTGCGCCTAAAATGGATTTATTCCCTCATAGAATATAGGCCTATGAGAGAAATGTTTTGGCGCCAGTTCTAGGATTGCCATAAATTACGACGGAAACATCTCTTTAAATTAAAACTAAAAAAGTAAAAAAGGAAACTAAGATTTGCCATCTAAAATTCTCTATAAAATCGTTTGAGTTTGGAGTGATGTAAATTTGATGTTTTCCGTTTCATTCTGTTTTGTCATGATTTGCAATTTTGGTAATCTCTATAAACTCCTGTTTGTTCATCAATTCATGATTTGATGGATAAAATATGATGCATACCTGTTGTTAGTTATGAATGGAATCATAAACAAATCTCTGAAAGCAAAGTTTAAGTTGTTAGCAAACAAATATGCCATAAGGGGGACGATTTATAACATGACATTACATCGATATATGAAATAATGCAATATCTGATTAACGTATTGTTTAATAACATTATTAAAGGATAATAGATATTTCCTGAAATTTCGAATTTTTTAATTGTAATGCATCAGTATCTAGAAACACGTGAATTCAATTAAATCATAAAAAAGGAGCAATAAAAGACGAAAAGTTATGGCATTTAAGCGTTCATGACATTGCCTTTCTAATGACTCATTGAAGTTAAATGAATATCACAAAAAATGTTAATTAGAGAATAATGAAAAATCCTACTCAATTTCACACTAGGATTGTTCAACAAATATATCCACTTATAAATGAATAACATCTATATTAGCATAAATGACGGAATAAAATATCATATAATTTATCCTCCATTACACAACGAAAGCACTAGCTATATACATGTAGCTAAATCCTGGTCTTATATCAAGACGCGGGTGCTTGAAAGAAAGTGTTTTCAGTAAGGAAATCCTACCAACAAACGCCAATTTGTTTTTTAAACAATAAGTTATTCTATAAAATTTAAAGATAAATCGATAAATGTACAGATTCGATGCTCATATTAACGAAAATTACGAACAAGCGTGTCATTATGAGGCATTCTTCCCAAAATAAGGAGAAAGTATTTTGTTTTCGTAATAGAATTGATCCATATTCGATTCCAAACAGACGGAGTACTGTAGTGTTCTGTAAATGTCAGTTTTGATATGAACTTTCGCCAGCCATGGATGAAAGCTCGTAATTCTAAGATACGACGGTCAGGTTATTCTCGGTGCTTAGTCTTTTACATCATTTTTTTTCAACGACATTGAATTATTAAAATAAGAAATACAGTGTACACAATTTCCTACCTTGCTTTACGAATCGTAAGTCGGTCTTTACCCATGCATGTATTCGGTTTGAGGACAGATTTTTAAAAAGTATTTTGGTCGTTCGAAATTCCTTTTCATCTGTTGTTAAGGTAAGTTGAAGATAATGAGTGCTTAAAAAGATAAGAGTTAATTCACAAAATGCTAGTATAAAAACCATCTATACTGTTAAAAAAAAAGAAAAGAAAAGAAAAGAAAAAAAAAAAAAAAAAAAAAGAAAAGAAAAGAAAAGAAAAAAGGATAAAAAAAAGAAAAGAAAAGTCTAACGCTATTTGGATTACATGTAATACAAATTTCCTTCTATACTTTCTTGAATACGTATTTCGTATGTTTTGGATATAGCTTTCATAGTCTATGACCATATTTCATTGATTGGATTGAGGATCATTGACGAGGGTTTAGTACCCGAAACATGCATGTCTGGTCCATGCTGCTAATTTATCTGTTCTTAAATTGTGCTATGAATGTGAAGACGTGTAACATTACACTGAGAGATTATATCAATTTTGTCTTTTATAACAGTTCCTCAATGAGAACGACAGGAGTAGGGAAATTCTTAAAAATTGAGGGTAAAGGGATAGGAACATGACGCCATATTGGCCCTATTATTTATCCATGTTCTTCTTTTAATATTTCTTTTTGATTTGGTGACTGTAAAGTTCTGTCATGAATCATGAATCTATATTTGTGACAGACAGGCATGATTGCTATAACTGTTGGAGACATGAATTCGTATGGGAATATTAAGGCAGTTTCTATTTCAGTGTACCAAGATTTATACATTGTACTCAATAACATTAAAAGATAATGTATCAAGATTTATATACCAATACAATTTCAGTGCACCAAACTAATCACATGAATATCACTTACCAACAATTGCTCAGTTTTTACGTTCTCAGGTTCATGAGAAATATTCTCTATTTGTAGGTAACCTCTATTTACTGAAATTCCTTATACATTTTGGTAAGCAATGTCGAACGCCTCACAAAGTGACGAGGAAGGAGAGGAGTTTGAGGAAGGCTTTCCTCTCAAAGTCACCATACCATGTGGTATCATTATAGCCGTCCTCATTCTACTAGCTGTGATAGGTAATGTGTTCACTATTGCAGCGTTTGTCCGAGATTCCAAGCTTCGCACGGTATACAACATGTACATAGCGAACCTTGCTATCACCGATTTCCTTTTAGGATGCATCAGTATGCCATTCTACGCTGTGTACACACTGAAGAACTATTCCTGGCCATTCGGTTATCATTTCTGTAAGGTTTACATGGTGATAGACTTTACCCTCTGCTTGAATTCTGTGCTCATCATGATCGTCATTAGCCTTGACAGATTTCTACTTCTTCGACACGGTCCACACTATGAACAGGTAGAGACTAAGAAGAAAGCCCTCCTCAAGATAATTCTGTCCTGGTTTATCTCATTCGCGGTATACAGTCCTGCGATTATTGGCTGGGATCACTGGACGGGGGAGGAATCACATGAGGAAGGCGACTGCGATGTCCAATTCGCATATAACGTTCCATTTACTATAAGCACTGCCGTCGTTGAATTCGTTGTGCCCTTCATATCCATTGCAACCTTAAATGTCTTGATATATCTCAACATAAGAAAGAGAGGAATGATCCATCCTACACGGGAAAAGGCATATCAAAGAGGGGGAGCTGGTGGAAAGGAAGAAAAAGATGAAAACAAAGGGAAGAATAAGAAGGACAAAAAGTCCTTAAAGGCAGCTAAATTTCTAGCAGCACTGGTTGTTGTATTTGCAGTGACATGGGCCCCATACACTGTTACCACTTTGATCATTTCTGCATGTGACACTTGTGTGAATGAACATGTGTACGAGTTCCTTAATTGGGTTCTCTGGTCCAAAGCATCAATGAATCCCTTTCTGTATGCTGCGAATAGTGCTAGATTCTTACTTAATTTTAAACAAATGCTGTCGAAACTCAAATGCTTCAAGTTCGAAAGAGGTAATAACAATAGAAATGATGAGAACAACGAAACAGTTGCTACAGTTGAGGGATAGGAGAAGTGGAGCTGTATCAATTTTTCATTACCCTATTTATCAATGTATTCTTGAGAATGACACTTTGACTGACTGTGACGATGGGACTCAAACCTCGTTAAAGAAGACAGGGCTCTCGATCACCTGTCCTCTCCGAATGTCAGTCGGACTCCTCGGGTGATCGCTTGCATGAGCTCACCCCTTTTGTATCGATTTACATATGACGGCCGTCAAGCGAAAACCACCCTTATCTGTCTATGACGTCAAAACGAGAAATCAGACTGTAAAGACGACGTCAACATTTCGCGTATTTTTCGCGTTACGTGTTGCGATAGGGTAATGTGGGGCAAATTCGGCCATGGGGTAAATTCGGCCGGTAGCTCTTTAACTATTTTCATTTGCACAATGACTGGTACATTGCCAACTTGGATGGGCATTTATAGCATTTGTCGGTTTGTTTAATTCTCCTCTTTTCTAAAGTTTCAAAAAGAAAAAGTCAAATTTTTTCCGAAAAAAATATATGAGCTACAATGAAAGAGTTATCTCGCCTAACGATGACGTAGCGCGGCAAATTTTCAGAAATTCACATTCTACAGTACTGTCCTGCTTGTTAAATGAAACTAAATACTGTGTAGATACAACCTTCTTTTTGTAAAATAAATAATTTAGAATAAAAATTACATCTAAAATTTGTCTTGAGGCAGTTTTCAAGTGGAATATCAAAGAGGTTTTACGTGTTTTCTACCTTTTATTTAGATGGCCGAATTTACCCCAACTCTTTTTGTATATGAGGTAAATTCGGCCGGTATATTTTTCTATTATAGATCTATTCAAAGACACACAGTAATACATTTGAAACCTTTATACATGGAAAAATGTTGATAATTCATTTGCAAATAATGCAAATTTGCATCGATGCATCTTGACAACGAAAATATGTGTAAAATAGAAAAATTTCGAATGTATCCTATCATAGTGTATGATTAGCCGTCACTGCGTTCAGAATCTGCCTTATAATGTACTATCGAACAAGGTCTTTGTGAAAGCGGCCGAATTTACCCCACATTACCCTAACTTTTCAATAACGCGGACGTCAACGTCATCAATAAAATCTATGCCACAGAATGTTACATATAGTATATTACTATTTTGACTTTTAAGTATGTTATGAAATCCTCTTCTAAAAATTAAGTTATAAAACAAGGATTTCTCATCTCAATTTTTTTTTCAGTCAGTGTGACCATGCAACGAACTGGACCCGTGAGCGCGTAGGGGAAAACATTTTCAATTAAACTTTTAGAGAGAAAGAGAGAGAGACGTATGTTTTCACATTTCTTTTTCTTATTTTTTTTTCATCTTCTAGTACTTAACATCAATTATAAATCGCGGGTCCGAAACGGCCAAGGATATGTTTGATCCGCGATTTATGTTAATGAGTACTTAGTTTTCAAAAAATATGGTACAGCGGTTATCAGTCTCATAAATATTCTCCTATAGACTGATTTTCACAAATTTCATCTTTCGTTCATAGAAGGAAAAAAACAAAGCGTTTTGACTGAAATAGAGAGAAAGCAAGATACTAGAATGAGAAATAAATGAACCTATAGCAGTAAGAAACTGAATTCTAAACGTAAAATCCGTATCACGTCTTCAGAATGGTTCTACAAATGACTACATTAAATACATTTTTTTTCTGTATTGCATAGATACATGTACATATAGGATTTTTTTCTCAAATCGTAGACTGAACCCCCACCCCTTTTGACGGATTGGAGACCGAAATAAAATATATGCCCATGAATTAGCTCTATTAGTATTTGTTTTCATTATACACGAAGAAAGTGGATAAGAGAGAGAGAGAGAGAGAGAGAGAGAGAGAGAGAGAGAGAGATTGAGATTAATTTAATTTACTGTATATCTATATTACTTTAAAACAAGTCTCAATTTTTCTAATGTGCGAGAAAAATGAGGCTACATCAAGTGGCGACCTCTATAATACATACTATGCATATGGGTATTCAATTGTCGCCAACTATTAACGGAAATGGATTCTCGCGGAGAGAGATTTCTGTAGCTGTGGTGTTTTTTCTTCCTATGTATATTCTTTAAGGAGGAGGGGGGGGGGGTATATTAATAATTGACATAAAATTAAGCCGGATATGAAAAATAACCATAATTATATGATTTGGATTTTCTCCGACTTTGTGCACTTCACCACGGAAAATGATAAAACATGCAAATCCGCATACCTTCTCCCTTAAATAAAAATTGAAGACTTAAAAAACCATAAACTAAAAGCGTAACAATTAAATGAAATAAAGCAAAGAACTACTCCCCACAAAATTCTTTAAGTCATTCCATACTTACAAAATAAAAATATGAATTTAATAAGTTTTGAAGCATAAAGTATGAGAAAAATAATGCAGTTATTGATAATTGGAGAAGAATAACCTTGAAATATTAGATTATGGAGAAACTTTTGAATTCTTCGTATATGGAGGGAATGAGAAAATGTTTTGAGAAAAAAAGTGACTCAGGGCATAAATAAACAAAACACTGAAGGTTGAATCTGTGTGCAGTGGATAATAAAAGATTCCAGCGCGGATCTAGAGAAGTTACGGGGGGTTAAGAGGTCAAGCTACCCTGGAATTACCCAAACTGATTATCTTATTTTTATCAATTTGAAATTTTTTTTTCAAAATCATACGCTGCTCCCCTGATGGACCCCCTCTCCCACCCTTGAGGAAAATCTAGATCTTAGTGTCGTTTTCTGTTGAAATGAACAACAACGTGAACAATGCAAAGTAGTGAAGCAAGTGGAAAAGCAAATGTGCAAATGTTATGTATTTATAAAAAGAAGTTACGTATGATTCATGTTCGATCTTGTTTTCAAAGTAATATTTAGTCCCCTACCGGCGACGCCGAAGGGGACTCTTAGTTTCCTCTCAGTCTGCCCGTCTGTCCGTCAGTCCATCTGTCCAATTTTCTGTTTCCGGACTTTTTTCTGCAACAAATAGAGATATTCAGGTGGAATTTGATACACGGCTTAGTCTTGGATAGTTACAGAGCAAGTTTGACTTTCATCACGCTTGACCTATTTTTCGATGAGTTATGCGACTAGATGACATGCAAAATTTAGTTTTTGTCAGTTTTCCGGAGCTTTTTCTGCAACATATTGAGATATTCAGGTGAAATTTGATACACAGCTTAGTCTTCGAGTTTGACTTTCGTCACGCTTGACCTTTTTTGTTTTCGGGGAGTTGTGCCCCTTGATGACTTGCAAAATTCAGTTTTTGTCAGTTTTCCTGAATTTTTCAGTAAAGAAATTGAGATATTAAGATAAAATTTGATACACAGCTTAGTAATGGATACTTGCAGAGCAATTTTGACTTTCATCGCGCTCAGCCTATTTTCCGATGAGTTATGCCCCTTAAGGTTCAAGGATACACCATCCGAACAACAAATCACTTCGGAGTCTCTCTCGTCGCCAAAATCGACGTCACGTTGTCTATGACGTCACGAAAAAACGCGCCAAAATTGCATCGGCACTCTTAATATTTGACGCTGACTCACCTACGTCCTGAAACATGAACTAGTATTTTAGGGATTGTGCTAAATAAAACTGCCGTATTTTGATAAGATTGGGACTTCTATCGTTTTCCTTTGAATCTTGATTAAAAATTGATGTAAAACAGTTCTTTGATGGGTATGTTCATTCAGAGAAAATGCTTACAGCGCATTCTGCCGCTCGCCGTCATCTCTACGAGAAAATCACGAAAGAATAATTTTATGCTTGTTTTATTTGTAAACAACCGTTTGATTTATACCCTGGGTTGAAATAGCAATTGAATCTAATTAAAATGTGTGTGATGCTTTTTTTTTTACACGCGGGGTTTAAATGAGCAACATCTCACAAAATTGTACATTTTATTAGGAAACAACTCCTTAGTTTACATGCGGGATTTGGGTAAAACAAATGAATGGACTTTATCTAGGAGTAGTGATATTTAGAACAGCAAGCATCACGATAAGGGCAAAGGAGGGGGGAGTATTACTGCTACGTAGCAATTTCTCTCCGCTATGTGTAAAATTCGCCATTTATTATAAGCGAAGCGTAATAATTATATTTTGAATTTATCGAACAGAAGACTTTTCATGACAAATGACATAGTACTATCAGTCAAATCTTCTCAAAGTGAATCCTCCTTTTGAAAAAGTTCTCTTTTTTTTCATTATTTGTTCTTCTCCTTTTCTTCCAATGCGAATATTCATGGACCTGTTATAAATCAATGATTTCAGGATTATTGCCTAAATTTAACCCTCTCCCCGGCAGTGAATTATTATTACCGGTATGCGTTAAATATTATAGGAATGGAAAGTACATACATATTTTAAAATTACCAGTGGTGGATTCAGGGGGGGGGGGGGGTGCGGAGGGGGCGCCCCCCGGCAATGATCCCAAATTTTCCAAAAACAGGTATATTTTTGCCCATTTCAGTTAAATCGGCAAAATTCGCCCCTTGACCCTCCTCCGGCAAAGGGGGCGCTGGATCCGCCACTGATTACCTAAAGGATATTTGATCCTGAACAAGTCACACTGACCTTGAGGATGACCTTGACCCACGTTGGATGCCATAATGCTGAATATCCCAGCATGTTTGATGAAAAATGCGAATGCCGACTTACCTACATTATATGATCTCCATAAATACGTACTAAATGCAAGGAATACTGTTTTTATCGTATTACATTGAAGTACACTAAAATCATTTTGCAATCAGGAAAGAATTTGTCAATAAACGCCTATAATGAAATATGTGCACGTAGACCAGTAAATAAAAAAAGGAGGGGGGGGGGGGTATGGAACGTTTATAACTATGATATTAATCGAAGATAGAACTCAGTTGCAGCACTGTTTTACTGTTATAAGTCAGTTAATTGCATTTTACATTATATGGATTTTTTTTTTTTGGTTAAAAATATTTTTAAAAATCCTTGTAAATGTTTTCTGTTTTGAAACACTGGATAGCAACATACATGTACTAAGCCTGTATATTATATATAACGTGTAAATGCACTTACATTCAAGTATTAGTAATTTTCTTTGCGTATTCTTTTATCTGAATACATTCTATTTATTTATAATTCTATTCATAAGATATACATCTTGTTTTCATCGCCCCATTTCATTCTGGACCGTTTTTATTTCTTTATCAACTTGATTTGACGTTCAAATGGCCAAATGCATCACGTGACGTCATTTGCTTAAAACTGTTGCAGGCGTTAATATTACTGATATAATGGGTAAATATTATAAAATGGGTTACAGAATTTACATTTTGATCAGTTCTATTTCCATTTGGTATATGGATGATAAATGGAGTAATTTAGACGAAAGGTTCAGGTGATATAAATCCAAATAGAGCACGGAGGGGATATCTTGCCAGCATTTTGTGACAAAATCTGGAGGGGGGTAAAGTCATAATTTTTTATCAAACTTAAAATTTTGTTCGATGATTGCAACATTTATTTTTATTGTTGAAAGATATGTTAACTTCGATTAAGATGGCAAATTTTCCGCTCATTGGCATGTTAACAAAGTACTTAAACCCGCCATTTACTGGTTGGACTCTAAAAATAATGACGTCAAGAATAGAGCCTAAAATGGTATAATATTTACTATTTCATAGAATTTGAGTTACCAGCATTGATGTATTTTCTATTTTTTATTTGTTTCAGACCTTCTTTCGTTATTAAAAGAATGACCATATACATTCATGCATCAGGTTTAAAATAACAGGGGTCTATTGATGATATGATGCAAATTTGGGGAAAATTAAAGAAAAATTGGACATGTACTTCTTTGGAAGGTCATAAATCAATTGGAAGCTCGATGACATATACTTTTTTCATTAAAATACTATACATTACATTGTTCTCTACCAATAAAATCAATAAAACTTAACCTGGGATGTTTAATATTGTTTTGGGGGTGTTTTGGAAAGGGTGTAACCATGAACCTTAATAAAACCTCTGCAGTGTTCTTATTTCTGAAGTGAGCTGCATGGATAGTACGTTTAAATTCATGTTATATTGAAGAGTTCTAGGCAGAGTTACAGGACATAAATTTATGCCGGTAGCGGACTTAGATCGCTCAGCGATCAGACTTTTATTTATTGGAAAGTTTCGTTTTAAAACAAATTGAAATTGATAGAAAAAAATATTTATATAGACCGAATATAACTGTTGTGAGATCATAACTATTTTAAAGTATTATTTTGATAGAATATATGAAAAGATAACGGCGAGAATGATAATTTTTTTCCCGAAAATTTTACAACAGTTACTTAGATACAGGATTCCTGCGAATCGTCGCTGTTGAAGCTAAAAAGCAGCATTTCGATCTGGTATTCTTTGTGTTGTTCAAAATTTCTTATGCGAAATAAAATTTTCTTATCTTGATGATATTGCCGAAGTTCGGGTATCAAAAACTGTGAATGGACCAACGTATTATAGCAAGACGTTATAATGCGAGATCCAAGTACAATGTACCTACATCAAAGTATTCAATTTCTGTTATTCGTGAAATATACATGCATAGAAAGTCAATATATCAACAACAGAAATATATGTTATAGTACTGTATAATGTTCATTTTGATATATACACAAATTTGTACCTGGTATACACACTGAAGTATGACGTCGTCGTGCCATAAACTTTGACGTCGTCAGATTCTTTGCTAAAATGTCGCTTAACGTCATGCCAAAGATTTCAAAGAAGATTTACTGCATTTATCCATATCATATACATACATATCATATATCATTTTGTTCAGAATGAAATGTACTATTGTAATTCGTTGAAAAATAAAAATGCCATATTTTTCACTTAAGGGTGGTTTTCGCTTGACGGTCGTCATATTCTTTTGTGTGTTACTTGGTCCCTATGTTTGTTTTTTGTTTGTGTTTCACCTTACAGTGAGGAGGTTATTATACACAACAACTGTGTGTTCTGGTTGATTCTTGCGCACATAATCCGGATAATTCCACCATTTGCTTTACATGGCAATGGACCATCCTCAGTCAACACCGATTGCCCATTTGTTTCGTTTGTTTATGGTGGTCTGTTGAGTATGGTGTTTTGATGTTGTGTTAGATGATCCGTGTCCTTCTTGTGTATCTTGCTGTGAATGTCAACTCTGCGTTTTTTGCATTTGGTGTTTAGTATTTTGCTATGGTTGCTACAACCGAGTCTTGTTGTTAAGTCCTTTCTTAACTGAAATAAGATAGTGTTAACGACGGGTATTGGTCCATACTGCAAATTTATCTGTTCTTAAGTGATGCTATTGAATTTGAAGACGTTTAACATTCTCTCATTGTATGTCTGAAACAAAGAAAGGACGGAATCTCCATCAATACTCGGTTGCAACACCCACAGCAAAACCCCAAAACTACCAATGAAAAAAAATCACAGAACAGAACCCACAGAAACAGACGCAAAAGGGAAAGGAACACCAACTTATTCCATAGAAACATGAAACACAAAATACCACACATAAACCTACGAGACCAATAGGCAACCGGTGCCGACTTAGGACGGCTATCTGCCATCAGACGGTCTGGTTATCCTGGATTACGTGCGCACAGCCCTCCCACTTTTCCGATTACCCAGAGGTCTCGTAGAACGTACAATTGTTGTGCAAAAAAGGAACGATGAAGTAGTAGTATTCAATGTTTGATATACCTTAGATACTAAGATGAATATCTTTCTTAAAACACATTAAAGTACCACTAAAAGTATTATTTTCAGTATCGTTTCAGTCATTTATATATAAGATTAGCATTCTTCTAGTTCTTTTAGAATTCGTCTACTTTGATCTTCTCATTTTGTTTAAAAGTTGAGAAGTATAAATATTTCAACAATAGTCAAATATATATTTATCTGTAAGCTTTTAAGGTTTGCCAAATTTCATAGTATTAGAATGTTTTGTATTAAAATGTTTGGGTATTGTTTTCATCATTGAAAATCAATAAATATGTCAAATGAAACATTTGTATTGTCTTACTTGTATTCTAACGCAGAGTGATATGGAACATCCATTATTGATAATGTACATTAGACATCAATAGGTCAATTACGTATTTAGGCTTAATTGCAATATTAAATGTCGATATCATACAAAGAACAATAATATATCTATATCATAGGTGATATGATATTTGTCTTTAACAAATATCTTTTCCAAGGTAAATAAGAATGTACTCTTCAACTAATGGATAAAAAATTCTGAGTCATGTTTCTAAAAAGACCTTGACGAAAAAAGTCATGTTTCTAAAACGACTTTGAAGAAATATGTACAAACACAAACACTATGCAAAAAAAAAAACCCAACTAAAAACAGAGTAGACAATCACAAAATGAGACGTAAAAAAGTCAAGGAACAAAACAATATATCAAAGCACTAAACACAAAAGGCTACATAAACCAACGAGTCCGTGCCGATTTAGGACGGCCATCTGCCACGTTAGCAGCAAATGGTGTTGTTATCTGCATTACGCACACACAGTAAACCGACCAACTTGCAATCAAGGCTTGCAATATTGTCACAGTGACGTCATTTGGATTTCTCACGTAAACGGTACAAAATTCAAAGATAGAAGCACTCAGATTACTTTGAATCTTTAGGGGCTAGTAAATGGGCAATGAAGGAAACTATTCTTATTTTGATGTAGAAACATTCACAAGACTCACGTCTAATGACGGCATGTTTCGATTCATAGCTAGAATATTGACAGTCGATTTATAGCTGGAATTTTTACTGGAGACTTCTCGCTCAAAGCAAAAATTCCATGAGATTGCATCGTATTGCATTCGAAAAAAAGCTTGTACATCGTATACCTCATAAATGTAGTTGAGTCTTATGGTATATACTTGAAATCCTTTATTTATAAATACGAAGCCCCAGTTTCAGTCTGCAAGAATCTTGATGACAAACAATAGGACTGGTGATGGCGGGACAGGTAGATTTCAAAGTGAAGAAAACCGAAACTGAAATCGGACGCATGCGTAGGAGACTGCCCTCCAACTTGTGGTCTCGAAGAACGCAGAGTTCATGTGTATTATAGTATCTTCACTGTAAGATGGCAACACAAACAAGACAGCCGAACACATGTGTAAATGGTAAGACAAGTTGAAATCAGAAAGATAATCGAAAGGAGGAGAGGGAAATTGAAATAATATGTTCTATAGTACCCATTTTATTGTACTGGTCACGTGTTTCGGATATTAAATCCTCGTCAGTAGTACATCATGTCAAACAGTCTAAATTAAGCCAAAGTGAATTTTCCTGGCACCATCTACAATACAGACTTTTAATTTTCCACTTGCAAAAATGAGCGGCTCCAAAGCGGCTCTAAAATGTCATTTTAGATCTATCGACTATTAATTTTAGTGTAATGGAGAAATATCGTTTTTCACTATTTAGATTGCCAGGATTATTCTTTTGTAGCTTTATCAAAATAAACATGTACATGTACATATAACCTATATCACATGATGTATATGGCAAAATGAACAGGTATACACAGAAATCAAAACATAGAAATATTTTTTTCAAGACGGTAGAGGTCTAATAAGTGTAGAATACCAAGCTAGACCAGACAGTATTGATAGAGCGTTTAACTTCGTTCAGTTCAAACAATGGCAACAACCATATTTGATATTTCAAAATGACTCGCTTTATTCGAAATATGATCGGTTACTATGACAATCGTAAGTAAACTTTAACAAAAGTAACCATGACGTAGATAGTGCAGAATCTTGAAGACCTTGTTAATTTGCTCAATATAGACAGTAATTAACAAGTGGTAAATTATAGGATATGGAATAGATGCGTTTTTGAAACGGGAATGCCCATGTCGGAAACTCTGTTTGTATGAATGAAATTCGAAATGTAGATATAGCTCAAGAGGTAATAATTTTGGCAGCGAATAAATGGTCGTGACACATGGAATACACATATTGAATATAAAAGCAATATAAATACTAACAGACTAAAACAGGAAGAAATCCAGAAGATGAACACATGAACAAAAAAGTACGCCAACGCTAAGCTAAGGAGATACCCCTAAGTTTTAGAGTCATTTATCACATCTTTTACAAAAACATTTCAAGTCAGTGCAAAGCAGTGAAACTAGGTAAATGATATCCTCTGCAGTAGACAGTCCACCAGCAGAGATACCAACCTAGTGGTTGAAATTGTCAATATTGGAATATATGACTGTTCTATCCTAATTTTGAACGTCTTCAAATTCATTAGCATCATTTTAAAGCAGATGCATTTACAGCATGGACCAAACATGCAGGTTTCGGCTGGGATATGATGCTACAGGACCCAGGTTTTAGAAATTTTAGAAAATTTTGTAAAGAGAAATTTTTAAATGCGTTTGAAGAAACGAACAACCAAAATTGATCGAACTTGGCCACATGTGACCTCGGGGGGACTCCTGGTTCACCAGCAGTGACACCCGCCAAGTGGTACAAATGTTTGACATCTTCAAATTCATTAGCATCATTTTAGAGCAGATAAATTTACAACATGGACCAGACATGCACGTTTCGGGTATTTAACTCTCGTCAGTGATCCTCAATCTAAACAATGGAATTTGATCAAAATCTGTGCATTTATGTGTAAGCTGACTGGACAGAACAAACACACGAAGGGATTTTCCGTGGAATATATCATTAGCGTATCACGAGGATAATTGCTTAAAAGTTGCAGATGTCTTGTAATAAGCAAATAGATTTTAAATGGACGCATATTCGTCGTATTTGACCAAAGAATAAGGAGGATAGGATGGATCAGGTATTGATTACTGAAAATAAACCGCAGTTATTCCAGGAGGATTCACACAATCCCCTACGCTGTAAAAAGAAAATCTATGAATTATGATACTAATATAACGATATAACAAATTCTCTGTGCAGCGGTTGCAGAGGAGAAGTCGAAAATGTGTCAGCCAATCAGAGCCCTCGGTGGCTATATTTGTTGACCGATCGACACGAAAAACACATATCTTGCAGAGGACTTTGACTACTTGCTTCCTGGAAGGCTTGGTGAAATTCAGTGAACGGTTGCAGAGGAGAGGTCGAAAATGTAAAAAGTTTATGCCGGACGCCGCCCGGACGACGGACAGCGCTTCGTTCAGGAGAGCTGAATACCCCTAAGGGTAAAAGGTTCTTCGTATTATAAAATGCGAGATTTATGATATGATATGATTGGATATGATTTATTCATGTAAAAGCAAGTCACAGGGCAATATATCACGATTACAGCAAAATAAAATAAAATAAAATAAAATAAACAAAATAGTAATTGGATAGAGAGTAATAAATTTGCTACAAATACAATGATTGAGATCGATATAGAACTGAGGTAGTTATTTTATTTATAAGGAATGTGTAAAAACAAGAAAATCAAATGTAAGAATTTGAAAAAAAATGATTTCATTTTATAATTGTATAAATATATAAACTGAATTAACTATCACATGAGCTTTAAGATATGTATTTAACTATCACAGAAAAATTAAATAAGATATTGCACCATAATACCTTTGATTTAGACCCAAGGATATCCCATTAAAGCTTTCAATTATCAATATTGAAATATATGTTCTATGGTACCAATTGTATTGTACTAGACACGTGTTTCGGATATTGAATCCTCGTCAGTTGTACTTTTTGTCAAACACTTTAAATAAAGCCAACGTGAATTTTCGTGGTGCCATTTACAATACAGACTTTTAATTTCCTCTTGCCAAATGAGCAGCTCCAAATTTTGTGTAGGAGTTATTCAGAAGCGTAATTAAGTGAAAAATATGACCAAAAATCGTTAGAGGGTAGCTTATTTCCAATGCGGTCCTTAGAAATAAAAATCAAAAAGTTAGGTAAATAAATATATGATGTTAATATATTAATGTAATATTTGAGGTTAGTAAATATTTGAAGAAAAGTACAATTGATAGGAAAATCAACTCAAAAGTTAGAACTAAACTAAGACTAAACTAAAAACTAAACTAAACATAAATAAAAGACTTTGGCTCAGCCATCATAAATGATTTAGGCAAGAAACAAAATTTGGGCTTAAAATCCCTGTAACATTGGTCAAAATAACTAATTGAAAATTTGGCATGTTATTACCAGATAAATATTATGATTTAAAAATAAATAAAAGTTGCATTTTCACTCTCTCGGCTTTTTATCTTTAGATGTTCTTTTATGTTCTTCAATGTTCTTTTATGTTCTTTAGTGTTCTTTTATGTTCTTTAATGATGTTTAAAAGTTTTCTTTTCCAAGTATTTCTTTGATGATAAGTGGCAGGCCATTCCAGTCTTTAATGGCATTGTAATAAAAAGTACATTGACTGCAGTAATTGTTGTTTGGCACCATATAATTCTTGGAAATGCATGATCTTGTAGCATATCTACTCTGTTCAGATGCAAGGCTGAAAACATTTACGCATTGTGGATGCACATCCGATTAAAAACGAATTCCGTATTGAATCGAACCCGGTTCCTTCTGTTTGGAAGACAGGCATCTTTATCGTTTGAGCTAACTCGGGATATATCACTTTTCACGAACGTATAGTGTCAAATATTCCTACCGTAACGGAGTAAATTTCCGGATTTGCATTCATTTTAGTATCAATTAACTCAGTTAGATTTGATTGTGGAAAAAAACTTGTTTTCACAGAGTACGATATCATACAAATATACCTGATATAAGAATAGACAAGAGATATATAAAATAACTTTTGGAATTTTATTATACTGTGATAACTTAAAATTGATCCAGGAATTATTTTCTCATAATGCACGTTAGCACGTTGCAGTTGCAGAGGAAAAGTCCAAAATATGTCAGCAAATCAGCCCTCAGGGCGGTCATATTTGTTGACCGATCTACATGAAAAACACAACTTGATAGAGGACCTTAAGTACTTGCTTCCTGTAAGGTTTCATGGAATTTTGTGCATCGGTTGCAGAGAAGTCGAAAATGCGTCAGCCAATCTAATCCACGGAAGCCATATTTGTTAACCAAATATAGTGTATACTACAGTACCAACTTTATTGTACTAGACACGTCTCTCGGATATTGAATCCTCGTCAGTAGTACTTCATGTCAAACAGTTTAAATAAAGCCAAAGCGAATTTTGGAAGACAGACATTTTTACCGTATGAGCTAACTCGGCAGTTTGAAAATTTATTAAATCATATATACCTGTTCATAAATGCATGTAAAGACGAAAGGAGGGGATCTCCAGCAACATTCTGTAGCAGCACCCACAGCACAAACCCCAAAAGACCCAATGGAAACACACAGAGCAGACACACATAGAAAGAGACGTGAATGAAACAAAGGAGGGGATCTCCAACAACACCAGGTTGTAGCGCCCACAGCAAAACCCCAAAACACCCAATGCAAAAACACAAAGCAGACAAGCACGGACAGAGACGCATTAGGGACAAGGAACGTCAACGCACAACACAGAAACATCAAACACAAAGGACTACACATAAAAAGGAAATTACATCCTTTTCATTCTTCAGTGAGGAAGGTGATTTCAAAGTTCCTCTTTTATTGCACATAAATGAAAATGCTGGGAGTATCCATTAATGATCAATCAAAAAAATGAACCGGTATTTGGTCTTCCTAAAGCCTTTTACAAAGGTTGTAAAAATCAGAAGCACCTCGGACATCTTTCATATGCCTGACTTTTGTAATATTGTTTTATCGACCATATCTTCTTGCGTTTGTGTTTTTATTTTTCTTTGTGAATTTACGTGAATATTGCCACCATGTATTTCCGATAATAATGTTCATTTACTTTTGTAACGGATGTTGAAAGGGACATCATGTGGACATCTCCTGTATTCTCATTCATCTACACTAGGTTTTTATTTAAAGGCTAGGATCTAATAGTGTAAAGTTCACCGTTGTATTCAGAGATGAAGACCAAACAAGATCGGAGAAAGATCTGCCTTGGGATAGAGAGAAATGCCCTGTGTTGAAATAGGGAAACAGGCAGCTATAAAAATATCTTCATCCCATCAAAACAAGCGTTACTTGAAGGTAGAGAGTTGGAACCCTTCGACATTATTGAATAGACGCAAGTCTCCCAGGCCTGAGTCTAGTTTATGTATTCTGTCATATGACAATCATTATCAAACATATGATTGATCTCTATTCTGTTCAGAGATGGTTTTATATCTACAGAACACTTAAGCAAAAATTTTTCGACATCAACCGAATCATATGTGTTCCATGTACAAATACGAAACTTATACTCTAATTTATTATTATCTAATTAATTGAGATTGTCGTCAGGATCTTCTTTAACTCATTTATACTTAATTACGGTTATTTCAGACCAGAAATAAAATACCAACATATGAAAACAACGATGGTCATGTGATTGGCCAAAAATCAATACATGAAAAGTAGATTTAAGCAGAACAAATAGGGTTCTCTGTGAGACATACTATTTACATGCTACAGATATTCCATAAGCATTTGCAATTGAAGAAACTCCTTAAAGTGTGAAAAAGGCTCTATGACTTATGATATTTTTATGATAAATTTTCAACCAATTCAAAGGCAAGTAGATATATCATAACTTCCTTTCTTCCAACAAATACCTTTCAGTAGCAATCAAACATCTGCATCCTATTTGGACATAACGCTGTCCTATGACACTGATGGTCACATGAACACCTCACTCTATGACAAACGTTACGACTTCAGTCTCAGCATATCAAATTTTCCTTTTTTGGGTAGCAACATCCCTTCATCGCCTGCTTATGGCGTGTTCATATCCCAAATGATACGTTATGCCAAGTAGCAAATATACATATTTTATTCTGAGAGCTAGGTGTCTTTCAGATAAGCTTCTCAGTCAGGGATACGTTTTTGATCGACTAACATCGTCACTGAGGAAGTTCTACGGTCGATACGGGGAACTCGTCATACACCTTGATGTCCCTTTGTCCAGAATGGTGGACGATATTCTGTCTTAGACCATTTGAACCATCCAACCACAGACTTTACTTGTATCTTCCGAAATGGACGGATGGTGCATACAGGCAGGAGATGCTGACTCTTCATGGGCACCTGGTCTCACTCTTAATTGGGAGTTCGCTTCTTTTTATGTGGTGGAGGTTTTTGTTTGTTTGCTTTGGTTCCTGTTATATACTGAATTTGTATGTCTTCGGCTTGTGATTTGTCTGCGGCTTGTGAATTACTGAATTATCGATTTTGTACTGTATTGGGATATGGTCATTGTCCATATTTGTCACCTGAGTGGGATTTAAAGGAAATAAATATCTCAGCCACATGTAATGATGCTACTTTACACCTGTCTTGGTATGGTTGGCAATAGCTGTGTAATATACAGTAGGGAGCCTATGTTTCTCCAGTTTTTTTATTATCAAAATAAATATGTGAATACTGCATAGTGAATTTGTGGACTGAGGATGTTCAAGTGAGCTACTGTTACTGATTATCCTCTGTCGTCCGATTCTTCCTTTATAACTGCTTCTCAGATTTTACCTTGTAAAATCGAGTGCTTTTCCAAATAGTGTTTGGACCACATCCGTCTAACGAGATGACCCCTATGGTTCGTTTAAGCTATTCGACTTCACATTTACATCCGCTGCACAGAGTTTGACAAAACGCTAAATGATTAGAAAACTACTCAAGGTCCTCTATTAATTTTTTTTGTCTACTGTTCTGGTGCGTTTTTGCACTCACTGCACAGAATGTCAAGAAACTTGAAGTTTTAAGCGAGTAGTTAAAGTATTGTCAAACATAGCGAGTGTCATATAAAATATATTTTCTTGAACCATTTTTGACTTCTCAACCGATACATAGACCTTTATCAAACCTTACAGACTTTTCAAAGTAGCAATCGTGCACCGAATATTATTCGTCTAAGGCGCGCAATGTTATTCATATGCGGTATCTCCCTGAAGGCATAACTCTATCCTTGGTTGGTTGTCTGGCATACATTAAAGTCATGGTTAGTATCTCGCTCTTTATGTGCTCATTGTTTGGATTTATCCTCTCTCTGCCTAGAGCAGCACTGAAGAGGTATTGCTTGATGGAACGCGCTGCACTGAATGAGACATTGCTTGGTGGAAAGCGCTGCACTGAAATTATTACAATATAACAATATATATGATATCTCAATATCAATAATTTTGCTTCATTTTTACAGTATGAATTAAACAAATACATAAGTTTGTCGACATAATACAGAATACATGATTGTCCGCATATCAGCAGCAATATTTTTACGCAACAGTAATTGTAGAGAGTTGTTTGACCGTAAGAATTCACCAAGAAAAAAGTCCTTAATAATTATTAAGAAGTGACATTTTGTGAAAATAAGTAAAGACAATCCTACATTGTTTTATAATTTCTGTCAACGCTTTATAGCTGCACCTTTGTATACAAGTCTTGACATTTTCTTGTTTAAAAGGTGAGTGCCCTCGATGGATATGTTACTTTTTTGGGGTTTGTATCATTCTAAAGATATTACAGCCCCGACCAGTCGAAAGTTTAACGCCGAGCTGACGAAATTTTGAAAGCTAAATTCTAAAGTTTCGTTAACTATTCGTCAGCGATTTTTTGAAAGCTACTGAGATGACGAGATTTTGAAAGCTCTAAAAAGCTTTCGAAAAATCGCTGACGAAAATTTCGTTAACTAATCTTAGTTAACGAAAGATTTGAAAGCTATGAGCTTTCAAATTTTCGTCATCTCGGAGCTTTCAAAATATTTGAAAGCAATCGCTGACGAAAATTTGAAAGCAATCGCTGACGAAAATTTTGAAAGCAATCGCTGACGAAAATTTTGAAAGCTATCGCTGACGAAAGTTTTGAAAGCTATCGCTGACGAAAATTTTGAAAGCTTTTTGAACGCTCGGGTGCCCTATTGTTTTTGCAATGGCTGCAGCACGCCTCGGGCGAATTCCTCTGCACAGTTTAGAGGATGAAAGAAGCCGTCTCTTCATCGGCGTGGCACTTTAAAAATTCACCGATTGTGAAATATCTTTCAAAGCTTCCGACAGTCACAGAGAAGCCAGGGTTTCACTGGATATAAATTCCCCTCATTTAGTCAGAATTTGGCCGGTCAGATGTAAATTTTCTGGTATATATATACATTTAGATTTTAGATGAAATGGAAGTATACACTTAAAAGTAGAATACCTTTACAGGTAATACAAATACAGGTAAATTCAGGTAACTAATTAGTGCAAAGCATACCCTTTTGATGGCCCCATTCACCCCCAATTAACATAATGTTATTATAACCAAGTATGTATGGGGGAACACACCGATCTGGGAAACACGGAATCTTCAAATAAACTTATAAAAATAAACAAGATACAATATTTGATTTAATCCAGGAATATATATTTTCATAATTTAATCTGAATAAACATCATAATTAATACTATTTCATCAAGCAAATTATGAAGATGATTGCTTTGATTTCGGCCATCTTGGTTTTCTCGACACAAAATAGCTTACGAGAAAAGCTTTCAAAAATGTTGAAAGCTAGTTAACGAAATTCTCGTCAGCGATTAGCTTTCAAAAATGTTGAAAGCTATAGTTAACGAAATTTTCGTCAGCGATTAGCTTTCAAAAATTTTGAAAGCTATAGCTGACGAAATTTCGTTAACTATAGCTTTCAAATTTTTTGAAAGCTAATCGCTGACGAAATTTCGTTAACTATTGCTTTCAAAATTTTTGAAAGCTATCGCTGACGAAAATTTTGAAAGCTAAGGAATCGCTGACGAAAATTAGTTAACGAAAAATCGCTGACGAAATTTCGTCATCTCTTGAGTATTCAAAATTTTGAAAGCAATCGCTGACGAAATTTTGAAAGCTAAGCTTTCAAAAAGCTTTCAATTCGTTTACGAATTGAAAGCGAATATTAAACTTTCGACTGGTCGGGGCTGTACATCCATACCGATGTTCGTAAAAATACCATTCAGTCGATTAGGTGTCTCGTTTGACTGTCCTGTCTCTTATAAATTTATATATATATATATTTATAACTTTATTCCATTTGTAAAAATTACGTCTTGTAAGCTCAAGTGAAAATGTAGGCCTTTATTTTAGTTCTTAGATGATGATAAGAATTTGAAGACGTGTAACATTTTTACCACTTTGAGAGTGTCACTGCTGGTTGACCCCGAGGGCATATGTGGCCAAGTCCGATCAACTTCGGTTGAACGTTTCTTCAAACGCATTCGAAAATTATTGTTCACACAATTTTCTCAAAATTTCTTAAAAGTAGGTTCCCACCCATCCTGCTACGTCTTTCGGTATTTTTTAACATAACTTACACAGTCTTTTGCCATATTTCATTGTTTCGATTGAGGGTTTAGTACCGGAAACGTGCTGCAATTTTATATGTAGTTAAATAATGCTATGAATGTTAAGGCGTTTAATATTTGTACCATTTGGTGACTGTCACTGCTGGTGTGTACCAGGAGTCCGAGGGCATATGTAGCCATGCAAGTCCGATCCACCTCGGTTGATCGTTTCTTCATGTCTGGTCCATGCTGCAAATTTATATGTTCTGAAATGATGCTATAAATTTGAAGACGTGTAACATGCAGACATTGTTATTCGATTCATTATATCTTGCTTTAATTTATTATTTAAAAAAGTCAGCTATGCATATCATGTACATTTTCTTTATTTATTATTTGTATAATGTATTGAAAATAGATTGGAATTTAAGTTCTGTTTAAGTTTAAAGGAGTATTTTGAACAATAAATATTCTTATTCTTCAAAGAATGTCATTGCCCTGGAAACCATTATCATGCCGTAATGATATTTAGACTTTTTGTAACGTCGATCATAACAAAAACCTTTACACTGGATTAGCGTCATATGGATATACGAACATATATAAATCATTATACCCCGGCAACAAAATTGGAGGTATACTGGATCCCCCCCCCCCTGTCCGTCCGTCCGTGCGTCTGTCCGTGCGTCTGTCTGTCCGTCCGTCTGTAGACAAAATCTTGTCATCGCAACTCCTCCCAAACCAATTGATGAATTTCAATGAAACTTTATACAATGAAAGTTCATGATATGTAGATGTGCATGAACAAAGGGGATTGCTGTCGAAAAAGTTAGACCTGAGTTATGGCCCTTAAACTCAGATTTTTCATGCATTTTCAATGTCAAACCTTGTCATCGCAACACCTCCCAAAGCATTTGATGGATTTCAGTGAAACTTTACACAACTATAGTTTAGCATGAAGAAAGGGAGTTGCTGTCGGAAAAGTTAAACCTGAATTATGGTCTTTGGACTGGGATTTTTCATGCATTATTTGATTTCCAATGTCAAACCTTGTCATCGCAACTCCTCCAAAACCATTTGATAGATTTCAATGAAACTTTACAAAATGAAATCATAATATGTAGATGTGCATGAAGAAAGGGGATTGCAGCCAAAAGGGTAATACCAGAGTTATTGTCCTTTGACTTAATTTTTCATGCATTTTAAATGTTCAATTTTGTAATCGCTCATCTCATAATGCTATCTTAAACGAATATATCAAAACATTTAACGTACTACTTGTATTTAATTCGATATAGTGACCTTAACCCTGAATGATGACCTTATATGAGAGAATATATACACAATTTGGAAAATTTAATGTCAGGTCAGGTCATAAAATGGATCGTCTCAGAAAAAAATATTCAAACGGGAGGGGGGGGGGGGGTAATTTGTCCTTTAGGACAGTTTTCATTTGAAAAGAATATTTATTCTCTGTTGAAACAGCCATCTACTATATGTAAAAAAAAGAGAGATTTTATTTTTATCATTGGCTTATTTACCTAATAAATGTATTGTAACATTCTTTACCCCATAAAAAGGTTAGTTCGAAACATAAGCTCTTGTTCTCAGATATATACATAGGAGTCATCCACGTAGTGCGAGTTGTTTGACCGCAAGAATTCACCGAGAAAAAAAATCTTTAATTTAAGACGTGAAGATGAATAAAGAATATCTTATATGTTTAATAATTTATTGTCGATGATTCATAGCTACAATTTTGTAACTATACACGAGTATATAGAGTGTTCTCCATGAATTTCTTATTCAAGAGGTTCTCGAGGTACTAGGGCTTAAACATACTTTTGTTCGAAAAAAATGTCAGTCTATCGATTTTGTGACATTGAGTCATTGACTTGCCTGTCCTGTCTCGGGCAGTATCCATGTAAGTGAAAGAGAGGAATCAGTATAAGCTTAAATGCTATTTTAATCCTTGTACATTTCTATTGTATGTCACTTGTATTTAATTGATGTAGCAATGGAATAAAAATGTTTTATATAAATTATGTAAATGTTACAAGTTAAAATTCATTATTGTTTGGCCTATTCTTGCATGATTGTCTTTTTTTTTTTTTTTTAATTTTTGACGACTTGCAAGCTGAAATAGAAGCTTGTCAAAGGAGGGTAAACCCCGTCATATACTTAATGGCGCCACCTAGTGACGGATTCGGACGAAAAACAACAGTTGTAGGGGACTATCAGTACGTTTCATCAAAATCCATTCAGTGGTTCTGAAGAAGTCGAAAATGTGAAAAGTTTACGGACGGATGACAGACGGTGGGGTATGACAACAGCCCACTTTGAGGTTCTTGTTCAGCTGAAAAAAAAACATATACATGTATGTCCACGAGTACCTACATGTATGTTATGAACAAAACTAAATGCACTCGTTCACCTTCGTATGAATTGACAAAAATATAAATTACTTGAAAAGAATATTAATGTTTGGCATATTCACGGGTTATCCTCTCGAAATTGAAAGTGTGTTAAAAGAATGATAGTATGATTATGATGAGATCATCAATATGATGACATTGAAGTAAGTGATCACAGCGGAAGACACACATGTGGCCAGAATAAATGGGTACATTGAGAGCAATCGCACAACATGATTAAAATGAATTATTCTTGATTTTTGGTTGATTCATATGGAAACCTGATTCAATATTTATAGCAACCTTTTCCTTAGTAGTTTTGAAACCAGTTTTCATTCCACTCACCCTCTTAAATATAGAATAACAAATACATCTTTAAATCTTTAATATATCTAAATCTGCTCATATGTAACAAAGTTATAGTTATAACTATTTGTATTAATTCTTTTCTAATATGCCTGTTAGCAAAGATGACTACTTCATGTTACACTAATGTCGAGTATTCGTCTTCTAGTAGTTTTTTTTTTCGTATCAAACAAACGATTTTTTTTCATTGAAAAAAAAGCCAAGTCATTTACGGATATAAAAGAAAATAAGAAGAGAAAGACCTACCCTTATTTCGTTTCAAATACTCGCATAATACTTATATCACGATTCAATCTACAAAATGAACAAGTCTGGTATTTTATGGTAAAAATATGAACTTTATACAAGACATACAAAAATTAATGTAAAATAATACAAGTTTATGGTAACTGGGTAATGAATAATGACAACAATGTGAATCAGTATAAATCATTGAAAAACTTCATAGTGATATTTTATTTCTAAATCTTGATATTTAACATGACAATAATACAGTGAACATCCTTCAAACTCAGACTCAGTTCACACAAACAAGAAAATTATCATTGGATAAAGAAACAATTCACCGCCAAAACAACAGTTAAGCAACACCCTATTAATGATGACATAGCAAGATTTTTCATTGCAGGTATAATCAAGCTAATTGTCTTTCCTTAGATCATTCTGTAAACTATATAAAATTTAAAAAAAAAGAAAGCTTTACTCTTGAATTTCGCATCTTTTAAATTAGTTTAAATTCAAAAGCTTACATGTATCACAATCGCTAATAATATCGGCATTATTTTCGTCTTTTGTTTTGGTGAATATATAACAACAAACATACTACATGGAACGTAAAACATCTCCTGGCAACATAATAATATAAAATATTATACTTAGTAAAATATCTACGAAATAGCTGTGAGCAATAGTCCAATCTCAGACAGTATATTGTAGTAGATACCACCATAAATGATTGTCACTAAACAGCAATGATATTTCCTCTAATGGCTTTCCTCTGTTTTGCTGCCTGACTGACGGCTTCAGTTTGAGATTTTGCTATACTGAGAAGTTCCTCGCCCTTTTCGTCATTCACGATGATGGCGGCCAGTTCTATCCCAACATTCTCTGCGATTGACAACGCATTCTGGGTAACACCTGGAGGGGGAGAAATTCCCAAATATTCCCTTCGAGTCAAACTTTCGTCGAACTATAAAAAATATAATGTCCTGGTAGAATGCATATGGACTACCTATTCTTACTCTTCTAAATATTCAATGCGATAGTATGATAAAACCCAGAGCTGATTCTTAGAGACTTTTGAATACAAAATTGACCAAATGCATGCGCGGATCTCGCAAAATTTTCTAGGGGCTTTATAATGAAAGAGTATAGCCTTTTAAGTAGTGAAAACCATGAGTAAAAACGCGCGGATCTCGCAAACTTATCTAGGGGTTCGATTCAACACGAAGAGTTCCAGCCTTTAAATTAGAGAGGCATCCATAATTAAAAATAGAAAAGTAATCTTTCTGTACGCCTATTCCTCTGTATCTGCGCACATAATGGACAGCTTTTGATGTTGACTGTATGACATTACCTTATCATTATCAGACATTACCTTATCATTATCAGACATTACCTTATCATTATCAGACATTACCTTATCATTATCAGACATTACCTTATCATTATCAGACATTACCTTATCATTATCAGACATTACCTTATCATTATCAGACATTACCTTATCATTATCATTTGTATCACTCAGGTTTTTGGTGATGGTCTCTATCTTGCTCTCTGTCCCATCAATACTGAATACTCCACCAGATAGTTGTATCTGAGAAGGGATAGTGACTTGGAGTTATAGTATTACTTGTAATTGTTTACTGGTAGGAGGCATTTTTGAAGTATCTGTCGTTTTCTCTCCATCCTACTACCAAATTGTTTTATCAAAATGTCGTGTAAAAGAATGTCATAATGATCAGTTGTCACTTTTCCACATTACCTATTGTCTTTGACATTAGTAAACATTGTATCAAAAATATCATCGAAAAAGATCGCTGAATAGATATCAAAACAACACAGTCTGTACAACGTATAAGTGTCATTTAGCTTACCTTATCTTTCGTTACTTCTGTATGTACGGATACTGGAACTTTGTAACCGACATCCTGTGAACATTTTGATAAAATTAATCTACAAAATCACCAGCACAATATTGTCATACAAAAATTGCATAAGTAAGTTTTGTTACTTTCTTACAGAATAATACTCCACATTTGTAAGTCATATCATACCAGCTGCTTGAAGAAGGACCTTTCGGCTATACATTCCAGTGCGGACTTTGGATCATGGATACACGAGAGAAGGCGCAGAGTGTTCGCATCTCCCTCCAAGCACTCAACTCCAATAGCACCCTGACATACAGCGTACATACATACGTCTGAATGCAGTTTCTGAAAGGTGGATAGGCTCAATATTAGTTAGAGAGTAGTAAAGACTGTTTGTGAAAATGATAAAATAGGCGCAAAATGAGCGTGCGAAATGTTTAATACACATGAAAGAAGAGTTCAAAGAACGAATAACATAATAATCAAACACTAACACGAAACTCGAATATTTGCATTTTACTATCCTCAAACAAGATTAAAAAATGTAGATATCCGGATTCCATGCGTGCAACTTTACTAACATGCAAAAAGAGCCGATGGTATTAAGGTAAATCAATGTAATTGAAATAGATAATGATTCCATTCAATAAATAATAGATTTTAGATACAAGTACATAACATCAAACGAAAGCTTAATCAAATATTTAGAGTTTTAATAGACAATCAAACCTCTGAGATTCTGTTCTCCCATCCCATTCGAACGAGTCCTGCTTCAGCAAGTATAAGGGCTGAGTATTTATCACCCTCATCTAACTTCTGGAATCGAGTGTTCAAATTGCCCCTCTATAATAGACAATGTAATAATCTATAAAAGATCGATCAATTTGCAAACATTTTAAGTTTACTCGGTTATATTTTCCCTCGAACTAAGACACATAATCAGATTAAAAGACTGAAAAAGGGTTCTTTTGTGGTGTGCCTTCTTTTTTTTTTTTTTTTTAAATCCGTTTCCCTTTAAAATAAGAGTGAAGACATACAAGTTAGGGTCTTATATTGTCTTTCCAAGGGGAAGGAGGCAGGGAGTTGTTTTATATCTTATGATTCTGAACAAAGTCAATAAAATGAGCAAACATTGGAAATTAGACGTTTTTGATAAATTCCAGGGAATGGGGTGTACATATCCATTTAAATCCTTCTAGATTCATGCACGATGCAAAGGACTTACAATGTTTTCAAACTTTAAATGGGGGTATGTCCGCGCAATCTGAGCCATTCTTCTGAGAGAACTTGTTCCAATTACACTGAAAATAATATGAATTCAAACATCAGAATTACGCAGTTGAACGATTTCTTGACTGAAAAAAGGAGTCAACAAAGAGGTGAACGCCTGGAATGGTTATTTACTCTTATTTCTAGAACAAAGGAAATGATGTCATTTGGGCTTCCTTTCTGAAATATTAATTACGATATGCCATAGACTTCGAAAGGATTCAAACTCTCATCGATCATTTTATCAGTTTCATTTTTGCTGAGATCTTGAGAAATATCCAGAGCTACCTGTTTGGTGGCAAGTCCTGCAATGTTTTGCCCTGATATTTAGAATGCATGGCGATGACGTCATATGGGCTGTCTCGACTGAAAACAGAGGTCTATTTCTATCAATGCGTTAATTAGACTCGATCACAAAAGACAAAGATTTCCAGTCAGAAATATCTACATATGTTATAGCATTTTATCGAAACAGATGTCTCTGTGATGAATTTAATAAATCAAAATAAACATAATTATTCCCCCCAAAAATGTTTCCAGTGAGAGTGTGAGTAGAAGTAGTGTCTTGTTATGTTTGTTATTTGTAGAGATGTATGTCAAAAATAGAAAAAAATGTTTGGTCTGAAAGCAAGGTATTCGTAAATATACGTAAAATAATGGCAAGCTGATATGAATTCATTGGGTAGATTTATCAAATGATGGACTCTTATGATCCTTTATTTTATCTTAAATTTACTATGTACATATTTTAATGTATAGTGTCTCATAAGCCAAATATGGCTAGATGTCAATATTTTATGTTTGTAAATGTTTTATTTACTTGTTTTATATGTTGTGATATGTTTGTATTATTGACATGTGACACTTAAATAAACTATTCTGTCTGTCTGTCTGTCTGTCTGATATGTTACATGTAGGTGTTCTTACGTATAAACACATCCGACCACCAGACCATCGGGGAGTTTAGCAGGCAGATCTTTGAATGAGTGCACCACCATATCCACCTCTTTCTCCAGTAAAGCAACTTCCAGCTCCCTTGTAAATACACTTGTCTCCCCTATCTGTGAATAGTAACAAGAAAACAATGTACAAATTGCCCCGCCAGCACCATAACTATGTTTTCTCACATTAACGATAATTTTTTAAATTATGAAATCAAGATCTGGAAAACCTAAAATCTATGAAATCTAACAAGTTGAAGGAACATAATTCTATCGAAAATAGTTTTTAGACCAAGTTCAGATATGATATGTGTCATAATTAGTATTTTGATGACTAATACACCAACCTTCAAATTTTGAAGTTACAATAGTAAAAATTGAAAATTTATACCTACCTTTGTAATTGCCCTGTCCATAACTTTATCACCAATTGTGTCCATGGAAACTGAAAAAGAGGACAAAAGACCTATATCGCTCATATGAATTCTCGGAATTTAAACATATAAAACTAATAAAGGACTAATTTATGTGTTGTCTTCTTCTATGCGGTTGTTAAAAAGCTGGTTGATGAATGTTTGCAAAAATTTAATCATATATGAGTTTATTGTTTGATAAGGCGGGTCCTAACCAGAAATTAACCAAAACTTTTTACAAGGGAGTATGAGTAAAAGAAATGTGTAACAGACAGAGACCTACGGTCCATACTTTATTTCTATTTTGCGATGCTTTGTATGCCAAATTAAGAAGAATTCATCAGACCACTGAGATAACATCATGACATGAATAATTTACCGATTTGAAATTCGACATTTGGATGGTGCTCCTTTATTGCTCTGATTATTGTATTTGTCTGAACCATCGCCAACTGTAAAAAAAAACCAATAAGATTAAAAATAATAAGAACAGCAATTCAGGTGTGAATGAATCATAAATAGTACAGTGTATATTTATGATAAAAAGTCTTATTAAGTGTACACGACTTAAATTGTCTTCATCGTTATCCTTAAAATACATGGTCATCCTTTATTTCCATTAAGATAATTACATAAGGTACACAGAACATGATTCAGTAATGTAGCATAGGCAAAATGAAATGACTGTTTTTTTTATGATACAAGAAGTACAAGTATTAGCTTTTACAAAAAGCTTGCCGGCAGTTAGCTGACATTGAATATTGTAAAATTCTAGTAAGAAAAAATTGGAATAAACGATTTTTGTTCCTGTTGACCAATCGCACATTTCCGGGCTTTTCCGTTTTATTTCCGATTCGAGCTACGGAAATTTCCGAGGATCTGTGATTGGTGTAGGACGTATCGGTACAAAGACTTTTCGATGCATCTTTCGGAAGAAAATGCACTGATACGATATGACTTTCATTTGTCAAGTCATCTAGACTCTTGAGCCGATCTGATGAAAGTATCTTATGCACAGTTTCTGAGTAACCTTGACGAATATTTGCATATTTTGTAATTGTCCACCAATCATATTGCAAAGAGTTATTTTATCCGTGCAAGTATGTCACGATTGATTGCAGTATACCGGCAGTCATGACTGCCGGTAATGAGGACCAATTAGACGACCCAAGCCTCAGAAACGGACAACGCTGATGACATTACCAGTGCAAAATGCCCAAATGCGACAGGGGGCTTTACCACCGAGAACGCTACAAAAATTTTCTAAAGAGAAAACCTTAGAATATTTGTAATAAATACAGAAATTTAGGGGAAAACTTTGCATATAACCATACATGGTACATGTAGCTACGCCACTTAATGGTCATTCTTTTTGTGTTTCATGGCCAACGAAATTTATGGTCGATTTATCGTTCAGTTTAAATGTGTTTATACATGTATTAGCACTTCTGATAATGGGAGGTTCTTTTCACTTGTACGTTTTATTCATACTATGAATAAAATGATACTCTCCAAAAGGAAAACGAAAATGACATTCATTTATAAAATGAAAAAAATGTGACAGGTGAAACCCGAATATAATTTATGTACATTGTACATAAAACAATATATACGAGTATAACTTTAATAATATAAATGGTTTGATTAAAAAAAAAAGATTAAGTTAAAAAGCATCGGTGAATTCCACCTGTAAGTCAACAGGTACTGGGTTCAAAAATTTAAAAGATATATATATATATATATATAATCTATAAAAATCATTATCAATTCTGTCATTAAGCCAAAAATAAGACACGTAAGACATGGTACATGACATCGTCTTGTGCCTCATTACAATTCTCTGTACAGCGGAACCTCTAACCCTCATCTGTGACGAGATGCCCGAGGCACAAGACGATGTCCAGTCTTACATGTCGGTCAAAGGACAAGTAAATACCTCATACCTATATATGAGAGGAGAGGGACTGATAAGGGATCGGCATTTATGTAGTCCATATTTTGAAGCGCCCTTATACAATTTTCCTTGTTATTCTTATTTTTGGGCTGAATGAATGAATTGACGCTGAATAAGATAAAAGCAATGCTTAGTAAGTTCTCTTAGGTTTCTTATTCTATAAGTTACACAAGAAGGACTAAAACATTTACGAATGAAAGTTGACGAATCCAGCTATGACAAGGGAAAATACATAACCTTGCTCTACGCTGATACTAGTACATGAACGTGTATATGTCTTACGTAAGAGCGCGTTTAGGTTTTGTTAGTTTAAACATATTTATTTGTCACAAGCATTCTCAATTTTACAAAACTCATACAAGTGAAACTAAAGGGATTAGAAAAAAAGCTTATAGCTTATATAAATTCCTTTCCCAATTTATATTACATTTGTATCCACTAGAAAGAAAAAGTCAACATGAATTAAATATCGGTGACAATATCACTTACTATGAAAGTATAGAAACGAGAGAGAGAGAGAGAGAGAGAGAGAGAGAGAGAGAGAGAGAGATTTTAAGTAAATCAAACATGAAATGATTATCTTTACACAGTACAATAAATGTAGGCAGAGAGAGAGAGAGAGAGTCAAATTTTAAGTAAATCAAACATTAAATGAGTATCTTTACACAGTACAATAAATAAATAGAGAGAGAGAGAGAGAGAGAGAGAGAGAGAGAGAGAGAGAGAGACCTTGTGTAAAGAAGTCATATGCTAATGAAATGGAAACGCACACATACAAAAGAAAAGTAGAGAAAAAACATATTTACATGTATATATATGGCGAATTCATAAAAATATGATAATTTACCATGCTATATTATATTGAAGGGTGTACAAAACATACAGTAAAGGTATTTTATATGCACACGAAAAGCAAAATATATATATTAGTTACAATACATGTACTTTCGAAATATCAAACAAATCTTCTACTCTTTACAATAAATTCTTGAACACAAATGAATAATTGTTTGTTGTACTCAAATGAGGAATCTTCGTTGCCAAATAATAAAAGATTACAAGATAATGGAATATTAAGAGAATAAATAGTAGCATTTCTTAAATCATTATATTTTGGACAATATAAAAGAAAATGAGAAGATGATTCGATTTGTCCACAACTGCAATACGGATCAGGTTCGAGGTTTCGTAAAAATAAGTGTTGCTTCAGTGTACTGCAACGCATTCGGAGTCGCGCATGAAGAATTTGACCACGGCGTGAACCAATTATATAGTATTTAGGAACTGACATGGGACTATAATATTCATTCAGTGCAATTTTGAAGGATTTAAGTGAAGGGGAATCTTTGATACTTTGGGGAAGATTGTTCCATAAACGGACACAAGAAGGAAAATAGCTATTTTGGTGGTAAGTAGTTTTACACTGTTGGTTAACTAAGTTGAGAGAATTTCTAGTATTGTAACTATGTAGTTCGCTGTGTGGGGGAGGGAGGAGTGAGGTAAGATATTCGGGAACAAGGCCGTTATTAATTTTATAAAAGTGGATAAGCTTATGTTTTTCTCGCCTAGTTTCAAGTTTTTCCCACCCACATTCACAATATAAAGAAGAATGACTTACAAGTTTTGTGGCGCCAGTTACAATACGTGCTGCCTCTATGTTAACACTTTCTAATTTTTCGCAACAATAATTTGGACAATTGTCAAAAATAATATCCCCATACTCTAAGATAGGCCGAATGAAAGAGAAATACATAATTTGGAGTGTTTGGCGGTCAAGATCGAATTTGAGAGAACGAAGTACATTGATTTTTTTGTTAGCTTTTAGTATGATACTATTGATATGCTCCCCCCAGTGACATTTATTATTGAATATAAGTCCCAAGTGTTTATGCATCGTCACTTCTTTAACTGGTACATCATCAAAATAAAGGGGAGGATGGGAGGCATGATCGAATTTCCTAGATATTAGTAAAGTTTCAGTTTTCTGGGGGTTGAATTTAACAAGCCACTTTTTTGACCATTCATTTACTCTAAGGAGATCGCGATTCAAAAGTTCTGCAGAAGTAGATGGATTTTCAATAATAATGTATATAGAAGTATCGTCAGCAAATAATTTTATTGTACAACCTATGTCCATAACTATATCATTTATAAATATGATAAAGAAAAGAGGTCCTAAGATCGAGCCCTGTGGAACACCAGCATTAATTTCTAAAATTATTGATTCTTTTCCATTTATCAAGACTTTTTGTCTCCGCCCAGAAAGATAGCTTTTGATCCAAATAAGTAGTCCACCCGAAATTCCCAATTTTTCAATTTTGTAAAGAAGTCCCTCGTGCCATACTCTATCAAAGGCTTTACTAATATCAAAAAATACAACTCTTATCTCTTTACTTGCATCTAGGGCTTTAGAAAATTCGTGTGTTATAAACAGCAATTGATTAACGGTAGAATCACCTTTACGGAATCCGGATTGATGTTGAGATAGAAGGTTATTTTCTACAATGAAATTATGAAGATAGCGATAAACACATTTTTCAAAAACTTTACTAATTACAGAGAGGAGAGAGATGGGGCGATAATTATTAACCGACTTTGGATCATCCTTTTTAAAAACTGGAACAATATTAGCAACTTTCCACTGTTCGGGGAATATTTTCAATAAAAGGGATAAGTTAAAAACTTTACTTAATGGTTCAGCTAATTCACTTGAAGCTTCTCTTAGTAGTTTAGGATTAACCCCATCTGGACCAACAGCCTTACTGGTATCTAAAGTTTCGAGTATATCTTGAACGTCTCTAGGTGAAATTTCAATTTTTTCAATTATATGTTGAGGATAAGTAAACTGTTCGTCCGCGCTTATTTGCATGTTGCTATCATCAATTATTGACTGTGAAGAAAAAAAGGAATTTAGGAGATTAGCTTTAGTTACATCATCAGTTACTGCTTCGCCATTTTCTGAAACCAATGTATTTATTCCGGATGTTTTATTTGAAATGTTTGAAATCTGATGTATAAGTTTCCACCATTCCTTACTAGCAAATTTATTATTTTTTATTTTTGTACAAAGAGATTCATAGTAATCTGATTTAGCTTTTCTTAATAGGTCAACGACTTTATTACGCGCGGATTTAAATTTATTCCAATAAAATGTTGATTTTAACTTTTTGGCCTTTTTACGTAATCTATCCCTAGTTCGCATTATTCTTTTTATTTCTGTAGTTATCCAGGGCAAATCATTATTTCTTACTGATATAATTCTGTTTGGAATCGACTCTGATGCAACATCAAGTATTTTATTTGTTACATTATTGACAATTTCATCAATACAATTTGAAGAATCGATCAGTGAACCCCAATCAGTTTCATTTAGCTTCATCCTATACATATCATAGTCTCCTCGATCATAAAGCCAGATTTTTCTACGCGTGATGTTATTTTTTAATTTTGGAGAGTTAATTAGGGCAACTATAGGCTTATGATAGCGAATATTAGCATCAAGGAATGTTTCACATGTTGTACTATACAAAATATTACGCGGATTATTTGTCAGTAATAAATCAATAAGAGTAGAAGTATTTTCAGAAAAACACGTAGGTTCGGAGATAAGTTGATAAAGATCATAGTTGCTCGAAATATTTTTTATTTTAGTGTCAATATTGTGTACATGTAATTGGTTTTCATTAAAATCACCGGTAACTAGAATATTTTTTATTTTCGTGTCAATAGCTAATTCAATAGACTGTTCAATTAAGTTCCATAAATCATTACTACTGTTGGGCGGTCTGTAGAAAGTACCTAGCAAATATTTATCATGTTTGAGTGTGAATTCAGTCCATACACATTCAATACCTAACAATTCAAGGTCCGTCCGTCTTTTTGCAAGTAAATGATCTTTAAAATAAACTATAACTCCACCACCTGGTCTGTCCAGTCTGTCATGTCTAAAAGGAGGATCAAAACCTGTCAGATGTATCGATTCATCTGTAACAAATGTGTTTAACCAACTTTCTGTAAAGCATAAAATATCAAATTCATTCAAATTAGCTTCAATATTAGCAATTTTAGGTCGCAAACTTTGAACGTTTAGATGTAAAAGTGAAACAAATGAATTCTTATTGCGAGTGAAAAAACTTTCATTGTCAGACACAGTTGTTTCAGAACATGTAAGGTCAGATTCAGAACAAAAACTTTGTAATAATGAGGAAGGACCGGGATTTGTTTCGACATCGCCACACATGATTAATAATAAACATACGAATACCAATAATAAATGGGAAATGAATGAATAAGGTAGTGTCAAATAAATACATACACATTTCTTTATGGCACACACCCTATTATTGAAGTTCCCTATCCTAGCTCTATATTCAACAATAGAAACGTTCATTACGTAATAGCTGAATTTGCAATGTCGTAGTACAGAGCTAGGATAGTGAAAACAATCAATGAAAATTTCATAATATCAGGATAAACTCTCAAAATGTCTATCAAATGAACTCGCCATAGAACACAATGAAAAGAAACGTATGTATTAAAACAAAAGAGGTAGAATACAACCAAATCAAACATATTTACAGGGAAAGCAAAAGCTCTCGAACGTAGAAAGAGAGAAAAAAAAATGGAAAAACACCTTTCTATTTTTGGATATCATTTGTTAATGTGCAGTACTACATGTATTTATGGTATTAATCAGATCAATAAAATCGTACTGGAAGAAAACACCTAATACTAGTATCATCTTATCTTTAAACAAAATGTAGCGAAGATAGTAGTAACTGAATGTTATGTACACTGTATATATAACTATACAATATGACCTGGTCTGTCAGGTCATGTCGAAGTCACGTGCTGTCAGGGTTGCGCCGTCATTTATTATACAGTCACAACCAACCAATGAACTACTTGATTATGTAAACAAAAGCACGTGATCGGCAAAAATGTTTACTACTTTAACATGAATATAGAATTCAGTCGAGATAATACTAGACTAAGTTATGTTGTACTTGTAACACTGAAGAAGAAAAAAAGAACAACCAAATGTCATAATACCGAAGGAAGAAATACTTTAAATATACATGCACTCAATACAGATACGTATGGTTGACCTGGCCTGTCAGGTCATGTCGAGGTCACGTGGTATCGTGGTTCGCCGTCATAGACAGTCTCAACCAATCAATATGCTACTTTTTATTATGTATACAAATGCACGTGATCGACAGGAATGTTATACATAGATTCAATCGGAATAGTCTAGGGCTTTATAAACCTTCAGTAGGTGGTCGAGGTGGGTCACAACATGTTTGTTGTCGGTATTATCGATGACTATAATCTTCCCATCCCAAACAAACGTAGATTTTGCCTTCTTTTTACGCACGAGCTCTCTACACTGGTAGGCTAACTTAGCTCGAACTTTAGTGAGCTCCTGGTTGACTGAAACACTTTTCATTCCGTCAACATGCCGTAACTTTCTACTCTCTCGTATCAGCTTATGTCGAGCTTGGTAGTTAGTAATGCGTGCTATGATAGCCCGTGGCTTCCCGTTTACAGATCTTCCGACTCGGTGCGAGACGACGAGGTCTTTCCTTTCGAGGTTTACATCTAGTTTCGATGCTATGTCCATAACTACAGCATCGGTGTCCGACTTTCCCTCGTCAACTCCAAAGATGCGGACGCAATTTCGCCGAGAATACATCTCCAGATCGTCGACTTCAGCCTTTAACTTTTTATTTTCCTCGGCGAGAGTGTCAATACAACCAACTAAGTTGGAAACTATGGACTGAATCTCGGCGGCCATGATACTTTTAACGGTAACTGCAATCCGGAGAATATCAGTGTCGGATATCCCGGGGGTAGAGGATACGGGGTCCGTGGGCGTGCCGTTAGGAACAGCGGATTGGTTCCCTCCACCAGAGGATGAAGCAGTTGCATGGACAAACAATGGAGGGTTTGACGAAAGCGATATAGGCACAGAAGCGGGATTCGCACCCAAACTGTAGGATGCAGGAAAAGATCCAGGGTCTTGTCCAAAGGAAGCGACATTACTGCTTTGCATAGGTTTTGTTGTATAACGAACATTCAATGGATCTATACAGGTGAAGATTCGATTGAGTACACATATAGGTACGAAAAAGAGGTACTTTTCATAAATCAGTCAATAAAAACGTACAGAAATAAAGAAAAATAGAAATATTAACATTTTCGATACTTATTTCACTTTCAAATGAAAACTGAAAATATTTACAACGTTGATTTTTATTAATGTCTGAAACAAACATCACATCTATTCCATAATTGAATAGGTGAAAAAAAAAAATAGTATCCCCACTTGAATTGGCGCATTCAAATGGGAATACAATTTTTTTTTGCATAAAGAAAAAGCATATTTCATTGAGACCCATCCCCCCCAAAAAAATTATACAAACTTCTTTTGCAAAGAATTCACACACTATTACGACTGTATGGTTGCGTATTTCTGCCTCGTTTATGCAAGATATTTCCTTTGTGTCAACAAAACAAAGTCTAATATTATGTCGAAATATTCTAAAATTAATACAAATACATGTATCTTACATGTAAGAGGCAGGAAAAAACCACAATAAGATTGTTTTACGCAATATAATGTCATGTACAACTATTAAAGCGATAGAGCTGTATATTTTTTCGGACTTCTCTTAATTCTACGAAAATAGACCAAACAAAAACAATGCTACAGAAACAACCCTCGTGACTTCATTAGCCTAATTAAAATAGAATTTTGTATAATGAATGCAAGCCATGATGACACATGGAGACATTTGTTATATTAAAAAGTTTTTCTTTGCTTGTAATCATTCTGGTTTGCGTCCTTCTGAAATTAAAGTTAGCCAAAAAAAAAAAAAAATAAATAAAAAAAATCAATCAATCAATCAATCAATCAAAAAAAAAAAATAAATAAATAAATAAAAAAAAAATAAATAAAAAAAAAAAAATAAATAAAAAATAAATAAATAAATAAATAAAATTCAAATAAACAAACAACCAAGTAAAGCGGAGGTAATTATCCTTTTTTCAAACCTTTTTTTTTGGTAATTTAACAAGATAGATAAGTTGTTTCGGGAGTTATATGTATAGTATTAAGTTTATATATAGATGTCTTTGTGATGTTTTGTTTTTTTTATGTATTTGTTTTTTTTATTATTTTTTTTTTTTCTATTCTATATAGTATGTTGTAATATTTACTTTTTGTTTGCCTTAACGTTTGCTGCAATTGTATTGTTTATTGCTCTTGTAGCACCTTTGTGTGCCTGAGTTAGTAAATAAACATTGTCTTGTCTTGTCTTGTCAACAACTGAAGTGGTGTTTTGTATTACTTTTGTATCTTATTTTAGTGTCATTACCACAAGCATGAATGCAATTATTGAAAAAAACCCCTTAGTTTTAAAAATGTTATAAATAGATGAGAGTACATGTATTTGGTGTTCTTGGTCGTACACTAGCACATGTAGCTCTCTGTGCCGAAAAAAAAAACTTGATGAACTTACACGAGAAAATACATCATCTGCGTTCAGGTAAGGTATTAAAAAGATTTATTATCTTAAAGTTTCTTAATATATTATTATGTAACATTAGAGTTATCATTTTTATGTTTATATGCTAACTTCAAAGCCGTTTTATAAAGTACATGTATTGTATGCTGAGAATACATTTATAAGGACCTTTCCGCCAAGTTAAAGTTACCTTACACATAAATGTCATAAATACAAATAAAACACCAAAGCCAAAAACAGAAGTAAAGAACCCCCCCCCCCCCAACAAAAATCAAAAACAAAAAAACAAGCCAAAAAAAAAAAAACAAACAAACAAAACAAAACAAATACCCCACCCCTAAAAAAAAAGAAACCCCCAAACAAACAAACTTGCTGCAATACACGGATAAAAAAAACCAAGAAGAAATTAAAAAAAATTAAATATACGAAGAGACTCCAACAAACAAATGGGACATAACAGTCGTATTATTTGAAATTTGATTTATCAATTTGACAATAAAACGATTTTAATTTTTGAAATTTCTATCTTTTTAAAGATTGATGCCTAATGGAACTTTGTAAATTGCTCTCTATCTCTCGTTTATTTAGATTTTTATTTAGATTTAAATATCGACCGAGATACATGTAAATAATAATGGATGAAGAAGGTAGAAGTAAAACCACACACAGAAAAACAGTTATACGTACTTGACTTTTTCTAGTACCCACTCTAACCACCTTGTTACTTTCCATGGTTGGATTCCTATATTCTTATTAAACGTCAAGACCCACCAAATGTTCTTTTGCTTTTGCCAATGATAAAGACAAATTATTTTAAAGAAAATCATTGTTAGGCTTTTATTTAATTCCAATCGGCCAGTTACGAAAAACTCTATACATGAGAAAGGGGAAAATTATGTAAGCGCAGATTTGCCGATTGCAAACGAAGAGCGCGTAAGGTAAACTGATGTCTAATATCTGCTTATCGTCCAATTACATTAAGTTTCCGTACTAAATATGTATATATATACATTCATATACCCCAAAAAATCGCCTCAGAATTTATATAATAAAAGACCTTTTATATTATTTAGGGCTGAAATATGTGTATTCTTGGATCTATACTCTATTTGTACGGTAGGGTTCTACTGATGTATACATGTAAATATATTTACAGTCAAAGTATGTTCATATCAATGACTACTTCTTAAATCAGGACAAGTAAGAAAATATTTTCAATAAAAATCGGACTTAAAAGAAAAACAAAATCGGACTTGATAATATTTTTAGCCAACGATAGGTTGCGCCTCTAACTTGGATATCAGAAATGGGTTTACTATTCGATTTTCGACTTTGACTTGACCAGGAAAGGAATATGATCGATTTTGTTATATTATCACAAAGAACATTCTTATCATCTGCGGCATACACAAATTAAAAAACACTGAAACACGCCTATGAGAGTAACACAGAATATACATACACAGCAAAACACCGAAACATCCTTATGTGAGTAACACAGAATAGGCATACACAGCAAAGACACCGAAACACCGCTATGAAAGTAACACAGAATAGGCATACACAGCAAAGACACCGAAACACCCCTATGAGAGTAACACAGAATAGACAAACATAGCAAAGACACCGAAACACCCCTATGAGAGTAACACAGAATAGACAAACATAGCAAAGACACCGAAACACCCCTATGTGAGTAACACAGAATAGATATACATAGCAAAGACACCGAAACACCCCTATGTGAGTAACACAGAATAGACATACATAGCAAAGACACCGAAACATCCCTATGTGAGTAACACAGAATATACATACACAACAAAACACCGAAACATCCCTATGTGAGTAACATAGAATAGACGTACACAGCAAAACACCGAAACACCCCTATGTGAGTAACACAGAATAGACATACATAGCAAAACACCGAAACATCCCTATGTGAGTAACACAGAATAGACATACACAACAAAACACCGAAACATCCCTATGTGAGTAACATAGAATAGACATACAAAGCAAAACACCGAAACACCCCTATGTGAGTAACACAGAATAGACATACACAACAAAACACCGAAACATCCCTATGTGAGTAACATAGAATAGACACACACAGCAAAACACCGAAACACCCCAAGTGAAAACACAGAATAGACATACACAGTAAAACACCGAAACACCCCTATGTGAGTAACACAGAATAGACATACACAGTAAAACACCGAAACACCCCTATGTGAGTAACACAGAATAGACATATACAGCAAAACATCGAAACACCCCTATGTGAGTAACACAGAATAGACATACATAGCAAAGACACCGAAACACCCCCATGTGTTTAACACAGAATAGACATACATAGCAAAACACCGAAACATCCCTATGTGAGTAACACAGAATAGACATACACAACAAAACACCGAAACATCCCTATGTGAGTAACATAGAATAGACATACAAAGCAAAACACCGAAACACCCCTATGTGAGTAACACAGAATAGACATACACAACAAAACACCGAAACATCCCTATGTGAGTAACATAGAATAGACACACACAGCAAAACACCGAAACACCCCAAGTGAAAACACAGAATAGACATACACAGTAAAACACCGAAACACCCCTATGTGAGTAACACAGAATAGACATACACAGTAAAACACCGAAACACCCCTATGTGAGTAACACAGAATAGACATATACAGCAAAACATCGAAACACCCCTATGTGAGTAACACAGAATAGACATACATAGCAAAGACACCGAAACACCCCCATGTGTTTAACACAGAATAGACATACACAGCAAAACACCGAAACATCCCTATGTGAGTAACACAGAATAGACATACACAGTAAAACATCGAAACACCCCTATGTGAGTAACACAGAATATACATACACAGTAAAACACCGAAACACCCCTATGTACGTAACACAGAATAGACATACACAGCAAAAGAAGCACATACGGAACAAGGAATATCAAATAATAGTATGACATCAAAACACCAAACACAAAAGATAACACTTCAACCAACGAGAACAATGGACAATAGGTGCCGACTTACGACGGCCATGTGTAACGTTAGTAGGAAATTCCGTGGACATACGATTTACGTGCGCGCAACCTCCCAATTTTCCCAGATGTATAGAAGAACGCATAATTGTTGTGTATAATAACCTCCTCACTGTAAGATGACCACACAAACAAGACAACAAAACGGAGGGTTCAAGCAACACATATTGATTATCTTCTGATATCGATGGCAATAGTATAAACAAAACATTCTGGCTATGAAGAGTGATCCTATATTCCGAAATACACGTAAATGTATATTACAAACGGAATATTTTTTTGAAAAAGTAACAAACGCCGAACTAAAACTCAACCGGTTTCATTGGTATCATCAGGAATTTTGCCTGAATATATAGTATCAAACCGAATATATATGCACAACCAATGTAATTCCCTGAGATGTTACTATTGAAAGAAACGTGCTGCAATTCGTGTATTAACACTCGTGACGTCACAATGCATAAGATCTAAAGAAACATGCCGCGACGGCTGTTCTAACCTGCAAACCGAGCCCGCGGTGACCTGAATTTTAACGTCACCCTTTCACCTAAAAACGCGATTTAAGAGAACAAGAATGAAATAGACAACTATGGTGCTTATATATAGAATAAATGTCATAATTTGTGTTTTGTTACGGGTATACAACACACAGCAAGTGCATTTATCGTACATGTAATGCGCGTTAGCGCATTTCATGCGATAAATGCACTTGCTGTGTGTTGTATACCCGTAACAAAACACAAATTAAGACACTTATTCTCTATATAAAGTATCTTGTAGAAGACATGTACATTGTATCTTTGTAGAATAGATGGTAGCTTTGTAGTGTCGATACAATTTAATGACTTTTATGCAAATATTTATTAGTTATTGTCAAGATAACTCGGCCTTGAAATTCTTGGTTTAATAGGTTCCCACCATATGGCGGGTACCCTTGTGATCAGCCCGTCCGTGTCCTTGTCCGCCTGTGTGTGCGTCCATACGTCTATCTGTGTAGTTATTTGAAGTTTTCCTTTTTTTCTACACCGTTTCATAGCAACTTGAATTTTTACACGAAGTGTTGTTGAGGATTTTTTTTACAATAGGACGAATGGTCGAAGAAGTTTTCCGGGTTATTACATTATTCACCGTTTATAGGAAGCTGAAAATTTTTCATGAAGTATGTACATGTAAGTTACACAAAAAGTTCACCCTTCGTCGTCGTACCAGTTATATGTCCTTTGATTTTTCACAAAGGACATGTCATGTTTTCCATGTTTTCCCCAGCACCGTTTCATATAGTGTAGGCACCCGAAATTTTCCTTGAAGTGTTACTGAAGAAACACCTAGCTTCAGGAGTTATCTTCCCTTTGATTTTTTCACAATAGGATAAATAGACGAATATGTTTACCATTTTTAAAATATTGTTTCATATTGGAAGCCGAAATTTTACCACGAAATGTTGATGACTCGTACATCAAGTTCGCGTTGTCCTATCGTAACCTCTTCGCTTCATGAGGTATGAGCCCTTTGATTTTTCCACAATAGGACAAATAGACAGCGACCTTAAACTTTACATGAAGTGTTTTTGTGGTGGAATGCAGGTTTGCATTTTGTCACTTTGTAAATGCTATCGAAATGCGAACAACAACAACAACAACAACAACATCTTCCTGTTATTTCCTGTTTAACAATGTCATAAAGCGGATCCCTTCTAAGATGCTTGCTATCACAATGATATATAGTTTCTACTTATGAAGGTGCGAATTTAAATGAATGTTCATTACAACTTAAGCTTTGGAAATACTAACTAAACGACCAACAAACGGAATGTGAGCACAAGGTAAATTTGGTCTAAAAAAGCTCTCATAAATTCATCAAATTCAAACAAATTCATATTTGACCTTTGTTTTCAAGCTTTTTTCCCACCTGTGATTTTTGTGTATTACATAAAGTGCATGGAAATCCAACGGTGATTCAAATTTAAATTGAAAAACACGACAGAATTGAGATCACTGAATGAAATTAAATGGATAAAAAACATGTCACGAAGTATCAATATCTATGATCAACCGACTTGATATAAATATATGTTAAACAGGTGTTTCCAAAAGTCATTGACATCCAAATGTACGTAACCTATTTTTTACATTGACATTAGTGTAATGTACACGTAAGAGACCCTGTTAAAAGTAAAGGCGCCTTCTTATGAAACGAAAAATAAGTTTAATCACTATTCCCACATTTCATAAATACCGAACTGGTATCCCTCTTACTGGGTTGGCAGGAATAGTTGATGTTTAAAGAACATGATAACCTTCGATCATACAAATGTAAATATAGCTTCTTTTCATATGGTGAAGGTTTTTGTTTGTTTGCTTTGGTTCCTGTTTTATCCTGATTTTGTATGCCTTCGGTATCTGACTTTCTGAATCATCGATTTTGTGCTGTATACATGGATATGGTCATTATCCATATTTGTCATACATGTAGTGCTCATCTCTGTCGCTATACTGTACGTGATTCCATCCAGAAGTTTAATGGATCAAAATGATAAAGTCTTTTACCGGAATGCAGGATAATGATTGTCATCAAATGGCACATCTTCTCCAATAATAGGTCAATCATAACTAAACACAAGCTCTGCGAGAAACCAAACCCAAGCTTTTTGTATAATGTCTTCTCTGAATAATTTTGCATTTCTTCAAGGGACATAACTCCTCCAAAAATAGGTAAATATGACCGAACCTGCTTTGTAATAATACGGAAGTGTTCCAACTCTTTACATTCTTCAATTTCAGAAACAGTGCGGGAAAATGAAATACATATAACTCCTCCATTAATAGGTCAACCTTGTCAAAACTCCTCCATTAATAGGTTAACCTTGTCCAAAGTCGATCTCGCTTTTGTTTTGTTACAATGTAAACCAAGACCGAGCTATGTATCAAATTTCATTTTTATATTTATTTTTAATCGTTATAGAAAAAAAAAAAAACCCGGAAAACTGATAAGTGACAACGGGCTGACAGTGAAGAACTTATTGACTGACTGATGGACGGATAGGAAAATTACAGTTTAAGATACCAAACTCTGTGCCAGAATTTGACACAAGACTACGTTTGATCATGTACACAAGTAAAAAGCTCGAGAAGGAGTTTTACTAGGTGTTAGCCTATTGGTATAAAAGATAATTCTGACGATCCCTTGTCAGTTTTTATAAATCATCAGTAAAGTGTATTATAACTCTATACTCTATTCTAATGGGTTGGCCAGCAATGAGTCAGAAAATGTTTGTTTTTAATGACGTCGTTATGAAATAATACAAGGTGAATCCCCTTGCGATTTCTTTATCGCTCGACCAGTCAGAATGTGTGTTGCAAAAAGAGTGAATTAGAATACATATAAAATCAGTATGTGCAAATTATGTAATGTGGATTATTGGAGAGCAGCCACTTACATGAATTGAGATATAGGGAAACCGCAACCGTCTTTTATTAGCTAACTTGAGGTATCCGATGTACAATAGGGCATTTTTGGATGCCTGGTAAGGTACTATAAACTATATATTTTCTTAAAGGTTATAATGCCCACAGCTCAGAAATAATAATTTCGGGGCCAGAAAAACAAAGGGAAATAACTGATAAAGCATTTTAATTGTCTACTTTATGCAAAATAACAGAGTTGTACAACAGTTTTTCCCCTTTGATTTTTAAGACCTGGGAGTCTTATATCTGTCTGTACTCAGGGCATCAATACCTTTCAGAAAATATATAGTTTATAGTACCTTACCAGGCATTAAATTTACCATAATTTACAATGGAGATGATTAAAACGCTATATAAAATGACTCTATTGTACAACGGATACCTTAAGTCTTGGTTCTTCAAAAGAAAAAAAAAAGAGAGAGAGAGAGACAAAGTACAGCAAGGGCAACATGCAGCATACGCAGTTTACTGAATAATTAAAACTTGTGGCATAGGATATCTTAAGCAAGCAAATTCAGAGAATTGTGGTCCCTCGCTTTTGGGTGTTTAACATTAAAGCTGAAAGTCCAATGTCATAAGGTACAAATCTTGGTATCGATGGAAAAGTCTTGTAACAATAATAAGGAACTGTTCCAACTCTATACCTTCTTGAAGAAAATTTAGAACCAATTTATTATTCATCAGACACGCGTTTCGGTTATTAAATCCTCACCAGTGATGCTTTCAGCCAAAGTCATTTTCATAAGCCGCATAAATTCATTTCAGTAGCGCCCTCTGGTTTATTTTTTTTCACAAGAAATGTACATGTTACATTTAAATGTAAATTTGTTGTATATTTGCAGTGACGACATATGATCTGAGAAAAAGACACCTCCATGACCATTGGTTTTAAAACGATAGCTAACACCCCTAAATAACCACTGCATTAACAGTTCTTTCGACGCGACTAACATCAGCAACATAAAGAAGTTGGTCTTGATATACCATATTCGAAATGTTTTATTTGATAGCCTGACTATGGACATCGCATATTTTGGTGTTGTTTTTCTCTATTACATTGGAAACTCAACAAATATATAATAAATTCTAATAAAACAACAAAAGTTTGCAAAGAACATGTAACCTATATCCGTAGTCTGATGTGTAAAATCAAGCTATCCGAGAACAGCTGAAGAAGTTTCATGCTTCATTGAACTTTTATTTACACCATTAATGTAACTGGACTAAAACTACAGCATGGCGCATTCTAACAAATAAAATTGGATCTTTTTTTAAAAACAGAAATTACTCTGTCGTTTGTCTTCTTTCTGTTTGTACGTCGGTCTAAGTCGCATGTCGACAAAAGCTGACAAAACATAATTTGTTCAGATAAAAAGAAATGTCGATTTCTGTCGGTCAATTACTCCATAGGGGTATATAAAAAGCCGGGACCATCTCGGGATACTTAATTGACTGATTATCCACGTCCATGAGGACATATGGCAGGAAGGAGAATACTGGTATAAATAATGCCAAAATATTTTGAAAGAAAAAAATCTTTTTCGTATGGGAAAACACGTTCTTTTCCTCGTTTGGTTAGATGAAGGTAGGATATTTCTACGATAGTAATCCGTCCCGGTGACGTATAATATTAAAATGCGTCTAAAGCATTTCCTCTTCCCAAAGTATGAATTGGATGACACATTTGAATAAAATAAAAATCAACCCATGAAAAAAAGCTTTCAGATACTGAAAATAGTTTCCTTGGTATGTAATAAAGGCTTATTGAATCTTACTTATTGACAAGCATTTTAATTTCAATATCACAAACAAATTAATTTGTATTGACTCTACAAACCATGAATAAAGTATTTTGTCAATTTTTACATGGAGCGAGTCTAGCATAGATACCTTACAGGACCACCGTGAATTGGTCCTGAAGTCGGACAAGAAATTAGCCAAAAAAGTTGTATTTTCGATTAGATTTTTCGTCGTCGATTTCGAAAATGATGTTTTGGCTCGGACAATTTGGATACACTTCATGAATATGTTACCTATTTTAAAAGAATTGACATGATTTGACACTTTCTCATCATCACTGATGAGAATTTAATATTCGAAACACGTCTCTGGTGCAGAAATATTGGTTTGAAATTTTCTTCAAGAAGGTATAGAGTTGGAACACTTCCGTATTACTGCTATCTGGTAGGAAAAGTGCTCTATGCAAATAGGAGATATATATTCTTCTCTGACTACAGGAACTTGAATCAGTCATATGAATTACATTTCACGCTTTCGTTTTTTAAAGTGGAAGGGAAAAATGCTTTTTCATTTTTCATTTTTTCAAACACATTCAATATTTTGAATCAAAAACTATTTTTCTCTCTAAAGAAATCGTCAGATTCAGCATAAAAAGATGGGAAAGAGCTCAGATATTTCACATCGACCTCGGTGATCTTCGCAACTATCCGTGATCGAATATTAACTGAAGGCAAACAAGCATGCAGTTGAGTAATTACTCCTTTTAGATTACTTATACACTTTTTTGTTGGTCAAAAAATAAGTCGATTCATATGAAGCAGGAATTTGCGTTTGCAATATAAGAATTATCTAAATATGAAGGTTAAAGCGTGTTATTTTCTAAAAATGTCCTATTGACTGTTCGTATATAATCATGACAGTTGAATGCATAAGTAATTTAATACTACACACTTCGCTTATCCAAGCAAGTCCACCTTGAGTAAATCGCAATTTTAATAGGCGACTCATTCATAAAACTAATTATCGAATAATTCATACACGTCACATATCAGTCCAATGAAATCTTTTGATTTCACTATGGGCATATCACTCGCGCTCATTGCAAATTTTTCGAAAATTATGGAAAAAAACAGTGTTAAACGCGTGAAGAAAAAGACGCCTAATCATACTTTGGTTAGTTAATTTTCATTTTCTTTGGAAAAATTCGAAAAAAGGCCATGATTCCGGTCTCCTTTAAACACCACAGACATGTATACAATACACAGACAAGGACATTTTTTTGTATATAAACACAGAACATTGAAGAGTATACGTCGGCCGACCCGTGGTCCTAGATAGGCTCCAACCAGCAACCTTAGGAATACAAGCCCGACGCCCTATCCGCTAGACCACGGCACCGATATTCCACGCTTAATAGAAGACGAAATGAAAGACAAATGAAGAGAATATCCTCAGTACCCATATAGGTTTTGTTTTTCGTCATACGTCATACCGTTTTTTTCAAATTGCTGATTGATTTCCATTTTCACCTCGTTCATAATATTGTATCTGTTTATAGAGGTGTATAAATTGACAAATTTCGTCATTTCAAGAATGAAAAAATATTCCCGAAGTTCATACACAAAGAATTGCAACGGGTGATACTTTCAAAAAGGAGCATACCTTTTTACAATTCGGCACACAACGAATGTCTGAAAATCAAAATTCTTAATAAGTGATTGACATAATAATTATATAAATCTCATTAAACAATTTCTTAAGCGAGCCTCTTGTCTTCTAAGAAAAGTAATTACCATATGATACATAAATCAATGCTCTATCCCTAAATTATGTCTTATTTTCATTCTTTCCGTTTGCACATAAAAGTTTGCAAAATTGATCATGTAAGTCTACATAATAGTTTTTTAATGTTTTTATTCTAGATCCTTATTTTGTAAAGGTTATCGGTTTTAATACATAAGTGGTAAAATTCCATGCTTGTATTGTGTAAGAACATGTTAACTTCTTAGATGCTTCTTATGTATATCATTACTTATTTCACAATCCTTATAGTCTATAGATATTAAAAGACTGTATTATCGGCAGTATATCAGACAAAGCATATATAGACAGTACTTTCAGTTTTGCAAAGTTTTGTAGATGTATCAAGGAGAACATATAAATAGTCATTAGGATACTACTGAAATGCCATAAATGTCAATATTGAAATATATCATCTATAGTACCAAATTTTATTGTACTTGACACGTGTTTTGGATATTAAATCCCCTACAGTAGTACCTTTATAATTATCATACAGGTTGAATAAAGCCAAAGTGTATTTTCCTGGCGCAGTCTACAATATAGACTGTAAATTTCCATTCGCCAAAAATGAGCGACTCCAAATTTTGTGTAGGGTGTATTCATAAGCGTATTTCTGTGAAAAATATGGCCAAGAGATCGTTGGAGGGTAGGTACAAGGAGCTTAAATCTAAACTTGACCGAAACATTATGCCGAAACCCCAGCTAAGGACAGAGCTATCCAATGAGGGAGATACCCCTTGGTTTTAGAAATTTACGTCTAATTTATTTAGAAATTTACGTCTAATTTATTTAGAAATTTACGTCTGCAGATTTATCCGTTTATAAATGATGCTATTGAATTTGAAGACGTTTAACATTTGAACTACTTGGTGAGTGACATTGCTGATGTACCAGGAGTCCCCGAGGGCACATGTAGCCAAGTTCGATCAACTTCGGTTGATCGTCTGTCTCTTCAACGCATTCAACATTTTCTGGTACTAATATTCTTGAAATTTCTAAAACGTTGGTCCTGTACTGTAGCATCATATCCCACCCATCCTGCTACATCTTTCGGTACATTTTTTGACATAATAATTTTCACTCTCTTTGGCCATATTACATTGTTCAGATTGAGAATCACTAACGAGGGTTGAGTACCCGAAACGTGCATGTATGGTCCGTGCTGCAAATTTATCCGTTTATAAATGATGCTATTGAATTTGAAGACGTTTAACATTGATGACAGAAAATTTAGAATTGATATCAATGCAGTGAATATATTTCAATGCAGTGAATATATTTCAACGCAGTGAATATATTTCAATACAGAAAATAAATGCAGTTAAAGTATGCATCATAAAAAATTACCAAACGACCAGAACCACTCAAACTTAGAGGCCAGCACATAAAAATACCAATATAAACAATGTATAAACGGAATTTATTGTATATGGAAACACCGAAACACAACCAATTTAATGCTATATCAAAGAGATAACAAACAAAATCCCGATTAAAGACATAATTAATGTAAAAAAGGATCAGTAACATTTTATTAAAATTTGGCTAAAACCGGAATAAAGTAAATCAAAATGATAAAATATAGAAAGAGTGCCCTGGTTCGAGTTGGCTACATCTAAGCAAAATTGTATCATACGGTGTATTTTGATATCGAAGGAGGTGTCATGTTTTCTTTTGAGGTATAAAATTTTTTATTTAGTTCCGGTATGCACAAACAAAGACAAAGAATCACAAATGGAAAATACATAAATACTAGAAAATAACCATAATAATACAAAGGAGGGGATCTCCAACAACACCCGGTTGTAGCACCCACAGCACAACCCCAAAACACCCAATGCAAAATGAAATGGTCAGTGAAAGGTGAATTATGATCCTGCGTAGAAGACACTACAACCTAGTCAAGTTAGAGAACGTAATGGAATTAAAATGACACCGTATTTTAAAATTCTTAGAAATGTCCATTTATTATTTTAGTTAAAGCGATAGCTTTCAATTGCTAGTAGAAAAATGAAATCAAACGTATCTTTTTGGCGCAGTAACTGAACATATGCAAATGTTTAACGTCTTCAAATTCATTAATATCATTATAGAGCGGATAAATTTACAACATGGACCAGACAGGCCAAGATCGCTCCTATAATCACAGTGTAGATTATATTCAAATGAATTGTCATATGTAAATATTTTTTTTTTTTATTTTTATTTTTTTTTTTCCATTTTTTTACATATATATGCAATGCATGTATACACCATTTACACATTATTATAATATGTTATTTAAAGTTTTAAATAGTTGTTTGCTACATATCTCTCTCTTTCTTTTTCTCTCTATATCTCTCTATCTCTTTCTCTCTAGTTAACAATACAATGTAAGTCTTTGGTGTTTATCTTTTGAATGATATGAAAAAAAAAAAAAAAAAAAAAAATTAAGTAAATGAGGTTTAGGTTCTATCTTCAAAAATATTTTCTAAATCTTTCCAAATTAAACTAAAAGCATGTGACCTTTTTCTCCTTCTGTACAATATTTTTTCTGTATCATAGTTGATTCTAAGATATTTCTTCAAAACTGCCGAACATGGCTGTTTACCTTGTTTTGAGCAATTATAGATGTATTTTTTTGTCCACAATATAATTAAATTAAAAGCCATGTGAGGTAAAGAATGATTTTTTCCAAAAAGAATCTCTTTGAGAGTAAAAGTTATAAATAGATTAGAATTATTTTTAAGAAAATGTGAAAGCTGTTCCCACAAAACTTTTATAATTGGACAGTCATAAAAAATATGTAATATAGTTTCACTTTCATCTTCACAAAAAGAACAAAAGTCTTCATTTATAATACCTATCTTTTTAAGATAATATTTTACTGGAAGAATGTTATATATAAGACGATATTGTAGCCATTGCAAAGAGGTATCTGGAGATGTTAGAAAACAAGTTTTAAAAATTGTTTCAGAAACGATATTAGTTGTAGATATGATTTCGGTATTCCATTTATGAACAGATTTTAAAATTACATCTTTTAAAATCAGGAGATTATATATAAGTTTACATATTCTCTGTTTATTCACGAAACAAGAGTAGTGAAATGGTAAAAAAGGATAAATTCTATTGTTATGTAGTTCTATATCTAAGGATTTTAAGGCCTTTGACACTGCAGATTTAAAGCTGTTATATTGCATTACACATAAGTTAAGGTTGAACTTCATTTCAAATTGATTTTTTGACAAAATCCTTCCCGAATCATCAATGATATCTCCAATAATTTTAACTCCATGTTCATACCAGTGTTTTATGAAGACATGTTTCTTATCAATAGAAATTTTTGAATTGTACCACAGTGGAATATTATACACTGGGCTTTTATTTACAGATAATTGTTTCTTCATGATTTGATGCCATGAGAAAAGAGTATCCCTCCAAAATCTGTTTTCTGTTTTTTCTGATAAAATCTTTATATACTCATCACCAAAATCAAGAATGTTTTTAACTACTTCATTACCATAAGTTTCAGTAAAAATATCCATCCAAATTTGTCCACCTTTTAAAATTCTGTTAATCCATGTACATTTCAAAGATTTAATGAAAGCAGGCAAATCAAGTGCTTTAAGACCTCCTTTCTCATAGCTTTGAATAATAATTTCTCTCTTAACTTTGTCACATTTACATCCCCATATGAAATTAAACATCATATGTAAATATTGATATAAACACTTATTTCCTTTTGCAGTGTGGAACAATTAAACTCCTACCCTGTGACTGAATATTTGTTAAGTGTTCCAGATTTGCAGCCTGAAAGAAGCTTCATGTTTTCCTTTTATCAATTTGACATCATATTTATCATTTTGCTTCTTTGGAAACATGTCATTTCATCCAAAAATATAATCGAAATATAAGAAGATTAACATCTTAGCACCAACCCTCCAATGCTATTTTGAACATAGATTTGTATGTTTCTGAATCGACCCTACAGGATTTGGAGCAGCGCATTCTCTGTAAAGTAAATGCACTAAGGACTATATATGGTTTACATAAAAAAATGGCCCCCTTTTTGGGCAAAATCTTAAATTTACATAAAGAAATGAATTTTTTGCAGATATTTATTCTACAATGTAGGCTACTTATGAAATGATACATTTCCTTAAATGTTCTTTCTCAATTTCTTAGAATAAGAGCATCAAAAAAGGTATATTTTGCCAAATTTCTGAAAAATCGTCATTTTAGGGCTTATTTTCGACAAACTTCCTATCAGCTAGTATCGAGAGGGCTTCTAAACAACTTTTATATTTTGATATCGTGTTACATTTGCACGTCTCTAAGTGCATATAAAAGGAAAAAGTTGTTCAAGATCCCGCTCGATGTTATCACAATGAAAATAATCAGGAATTATGCTAATTTTTGTGAAAATGGAAAAAAATCACCGGTTTTCATGATATTTAAGCAACATTTACAATGTCTTAGAAAGCGAGAGGTAGTGGTTATGACTAGATTTCTTAGAATATAGATATTTAAGTCTCTTAAAATTCCAACAAAACTTGATTATGGAGAAGTTGATTTTAGGGGGCCACTTTGCTATATAAACCATATATACTCCTTTAAATTCGAAAAATAAAACTAGAGGGCTCTACTAAAATTAATTTTGGCAGCGTCTAAAAACCACTTTGACTGGGTGCATCACTGATGAGGATTTGATACATGTATCCGAAACACGTGTCTGTTGCAGTATAAGTTGATTTGAAATTTTCATCAAGAAGGTATAGAGTTGGAAAACTTCAGTATAATAAACTTAAGAATACCAGGCGTCGACTTTGGATGGTTATCCGACAGAATAGCGAACGGTGAGATTATTCAGATGTCCCAATGACGTATATTTATTAAAATGCGTCTAAAGCATTTCCTCTTCCCAAAATATGAATTGGATAGCACCTGAATAAAATGATAAACAAACAAAACAAAACAAAACAAAAAGAAAAAAAACCCCAATGCTTTCAGATACTGAAAATAGTTTCCTTGGTATGTAATGAATGCTACGTGAATCTTGCTTATTCACAAGCATTTCAATTTCTATGTCACAGACAAATTATTTTGAATTGACTCTACAGAGAGCCCCTCTCTCGAAAAAAATGGCTAACTTAGACACAAGGGCGTCGCTATATCATGCTGGTTTTCTGAATCATTTAGGTTTAAATAATGCGGAAAGTTTACAATTATTACAATTGGTCTCGTGAAGATCAAACCATGGATAAAGTATTTTTTCAATTTTTACATGGAGCGAGTCTAGCATACTTTAAAATTAGAAGCTAACTGGTTATATCAATCACATATGCCCTCGTTACCGAAATATAATAGATTATTTCTTAAAATGGATACCCTAATGTAACCTAACTTTCTCCGAAGAAGAAAGAATGCGAAATCGTGTAAGCACTTATTTGCATAAGACTTGTACAAACACAAACTAGTAAAGACTTTCTGGAAATTTTACAAAAATTATTGTCAACTTCTTCTGAAATTCGGACCAATACAGGCAACAAAGTATATTATTTTGGGTATTTCACAACCTGCATTTTATGATGACATAATTAACAAGATAAGAAGGATCAAAGATAGACAACATCATTATCGGAAATGCGTCAGAATCATCAAACGCCTTTTATGCCATGGATATGATCCTAATGTCACCAGACGGACACTAGGCTTGGTACTTGACCAATCTACAGTCTTGTACCAGCGCATTGTTAAAACTTGCACTCTGACTGACTGTGACGATGGTACTCCATGACGGGCCCTGTTCAAACATCTTTAGAGTAGACAGGGCCCCGACCACCTGTCCTCTCTGAATGTCAGTTGGACTCCTCGGGTGATAACATACATGAGGTCGCTACAGTCGGCAGAGCACGGACTGTATTACGTACGCCCTCTTTGATATCCATTTACATATTCATCTGTGTTGCTTTGGCCCCTGCATTTTGCGGTATTGTTTGTGTGTGGTTATCTGACAGTGAAGAGGTTGTTTTACATCACAATTGTACGTTCTTCGAGACCTCTGGGTAATCGGAAAAGTGGGAGGGTTGTGCGCACGTAATCCAGGATAAGCACACCTAGTGCTATTTCCGTGGCAGATGGCCGACCTAAGTCGGCGCCGGTTGCCCATTGGTCTCGTTGGTTTATGTTTAGCCCTTGGTGTTTGATGTTTCTGTGTTGTGCGTTGACGTTCCTTGTCCCTTATTCGTCACTTTCTGTGCTTGTCTGCTATGTGTTTTTGCATTGGGTGTTCTGGGGTTTTGCTGTGGGTGCTACAACCTGGTGTTGTTGGAGATCCCCTCCTTTGTTTTGTACTGTAGCAAAGCAAAAGAACATGGCGGAAGGATAACAGGTGGGACAAAAAGTATAGACGATCGGTATTATCAGAATCTGATAGAAGAAATGTAATGAACAATGAAAAGAAAGAATTAGTTTTAGCTGAGCATTCAACAGTGGATACCTTACAGGACCATCGTGCATTGATAGTGAAGTCGAAATTAATTAGAATTGTTATATTTACGATTAGATTTTTCGTCGTCGATTTCGAAAATAATGTTTTTGCTTGGACAATTGGACCGTGATACACTTCATAAATATGTTCCCTATTAAGAATTGACATGATGTGACAATTTCCTGCTAGTTGGTAGGAATAGTGTTATATGGAAATAGGAGATAAATATTCTTCTCGGACCACAGGAACTTGAATCAATCATAAGAACTACATTTCATGCTTAATAGAAGACGAGATGAAAGACAAATGAAAAGAAATTCAAGACCCCATGCTTCAAGCAAACTCATATATTCAGCAACCATATGGGTTTTATTTTTCGTTATACGTCATAGGTTTTTTTTTTACAATTGTTTATTCATTTTCAATTTTCACCTCGTTCATAATATTGTATCTGTTTATAGAGTTGTATGAATTTAAAAATTTCGTCATTTCATAAATGAAAACATATTCCCAAAGTTCATGCTCAAAGAATTGCAACTGGTGATACTATCAAAAGGGAGCAAACCTTTTTACAATTCGGCACACAATGCATGTTTGAAAATCAAAATTTGTAATAAGAGACTGACAAAATACTTATATCAATATCATTAATTGATTCTTTAAGCGAGCATCTTGTCTTCTAAGAAAAGTAATTACCATATGATACATACATCAATGTTTTATCCCTAAATTATGTCTTATTTACATTCTTTCCGTTTGCATATGAAATAGAGGTTTCAAATCGAAGTTTGCGAAATCGATCATGTAAGTCTACATAATAGATTTTTAATGTTTTTTTTTTTATTTAAGATTCTTATTTTGTAAAGGCTTTCGGTTTTAATATATAAGAGGTAACATTGCTTGTGTTGTGTAAGAACGTGTTAACTTCTTAAATGCTTCTTATGTATATCATTTCTTATTTCACAAACCTTAAAGTCTATAGATATTAAAAGACTGTGTTATCTAGACAGTACTTTAAGTTTTATGTTTTTCAAAGTTTAGATGTATCATGGAGTACACGTAAATAAAAATATTCATTAGTACCACCGAAATTCCCTAAATATCAATATTGAAATTTATTATAATAGCCTTTTTATATCCCCACTCTCATTGGCTGAGAACGGTCTCGTGACGAGTCATTGTCACGTCATATTGACCTGTGAGGGGCGATTTCATTAAATACCACTACCGCGAAAACTCTTGCTTTCGGTTTACCGTGGAATATCGAAAACGCGCGAAATCTATATCTGTGACTTCATAAAGGAACACGTGGCAAAATACTGTGAAACTGTCATGAACAGGAATGGCGTAAACTCCTTTTGGTCTATTAAAAATTCAGGGGATGTGATTGACAAAATGAAATCATGAAATTTTGAAGCAAATACGATATCGATATCTTCATACGACTTTTCTAATATGTACATCACGCTTCCTCACGACAAAATAAATGATCGACTGTCCAAACTCATTAAATGGTGTTTTGATCGAGAGGGGAAAACTTATTTTTGTACTTCTGAATCGAAGGGTTTCTTTTCCGCCACAGATTACAAATCATGGACAAGAAGTGACCTGTGTATTGCCTTCTCCTTCCTTTTGGACAATATTTATGTAAGATTTGGTGAGAAACTCTACAAGCAGGTTGTAGGGATTCCAATGGGTACTAATTGTGCGCCTCTTGTTGCAGATTATTTATACACGTATGAAAAGGAATTTATCCAAAATCTTCAAAAACAAAGAAAAAATGATGATATGAAATGTTTCATTGGTACTTCTAGGTACCTGGATGATATTCTTGCTATCGACAATCCTGTTTTTGAGAAATATAAATATGCTATTTATCCACAAGAATTGATTTTAAACAAGGCAAACGTTTCAAACACAGAAACACCATTTTTGGACCTAAATATCAAAATTGTTAATGGAGAGCTCCATACAAGTGTGTTTGACAAAATAGATGATTTTGGATTTAACATAGTAAATTTCCCCTGGCTTGACGGTGATGTTCCTAGATTACCGTCCTATGGTATCTATATTTCACAGCTCATCCGGTATGCTAGAGCATGTACTGATGTTTTGGATTTTCATAGTAGAAATTTACAAATTACCAAGAAACTTTTAGGACAAGGTTTTCGCTTTCACAAACTAGTAAAGACTTTCTGGAAATTTTACAAAAATTATTGTCAACTTCTTCTGAAATTCGGACTAATACAGGCAACAGAGTATATTACTTTGGGTATTTCACAACCTGCATTTTATGGTGACATTATTAACAAGATAAGAAGGATCAAAGATAGACAACATCATTATCGAAAATGCGTCAGAATCATCAAACGCCTTTTATACCATGGGTATGATCCTAATGTCACCAGACGGACACTAGGCTTGGAACTTGACCAATCTACAGTCTTGTACAAGCGCATTCTTAAAACTTGCACTCTGACTGACTGTGACGACGGGACTCAATGACGGGCCCTGTCCAAACCTCTTTAGAGAAGACAGGGCCCCGACCACCTGTCCTCTCTGATTGTCAGTCGGACTCCTCGGGTGATAACATACATGAGCTCGCGACGGCAGAGCACGGATTGTATTACGAAGGCCCTCTTTTTATATCCATTTACATATTCATCTGTGTTGCTTGGGCCCCTGCGTTATGCGGTCTTGTTTGTGTGTGGTCATCTGACAGTGAGGAGGTTGTTTTACACCATAATTGTACGTTCTTCGAGACCTCCGGGTAATCGGAAAAATGGGAGGGTTGTGCGCACGTAATCCAGGATAACCATACCTTCTGCTATTTCCGTGGCAGATGGCCGTCCTAAGTCGGCACCGGTTGCCCATTGGTCTCGTTGGTTTATGTGTAGTCCTTTGTGTTTGATGTTTCTGTGTTGTGCGTTGACGTTCCTTGTCCCTTGCGCGTCTCTTTTTGTGCTTGTCTGCTTTGTGTTTTTGCATTGGGTGTTTTGGGGTTTTGCTGTGGGTGCTACAACCTGGTGTTGTTGGAGATCCCCTCCTTTGTTTCATTATGAACGACATCAAGGAGAATGAAGCTGAGCTGAGATTGAATTTTGGACCAGTCTTAGAACAACAACGAATTTTTACACTGAAACTATCTTCTTTTGACTCATTGAATGTTTGCTAGATTACATTCAGAATAATTCAGCATCAAATTATGCTTCAATCAAGTCTTGCAATATTTCTTAATTTAAAAATCGATGTTAGCCATTTTCGAAAAGGTACCTTTGAAATACTTATTTTGAAGTCCACTATATAATGAAATAATCGTGGATTTTTTTCTCGGTGAATATGGTGTTATATTTTCCTAATTTAAAAATATTGACATCGGTTGTCCCTCGATTGATATTTCAAATTAAGAAAATAGGATACCATATTCATCTCGTTAAAAGTCCATACTTGTATAATAACATCTTTAGTACCCCTTTTATTGTATTAGACACGTGTTTCGGCTATTAAATCCCCGACAGTAGTACTACTTGATAAAAGTCTAACAGGTTGAATAAAACCAAATTGAATTTTCCTGGCGCAGTCTACAATATAGAGTATTAATTTCCATTCGCCAAACATGAGCGACTCCAAAATTTGTGTAGGGTGTATTCAGAAGTGATTTATGTGAAAAATATGGCCAAGAAATCGTTGGAAAGTAGGTGCAAGGAGCTTAAATCTAAAAATGACCGAAACATTTTGCCGAAACCCCAGCTAAGGACAGAGCTATGCAATGAGGGAGATACCTCTTGGTTTAAAAATTTATGTCGAATTTGATGACAGACAATTTAGAATATATTTCAATACAATTAATATATTTCAATGCACTGAATATAGTTTAATGCAGTGAGTATATTTCAATGCCAAAAAATAAATGCACTTAAAATAGGCATAATTTAAAAAAAATACCAAACGACCAGAATCAAACTTAGAGGCCAGCACATAAAAGGACTAATATAAACAATGTATAGACTGTAAACGGAATTTATTGTATATGACAACACCGACCCACAACCAAGTTAATGCTATATCAAAGAGATAACGATCAAATTCTCGATTAAAGACATAATTAACGTTAAATAGGATTGGTAACATTTTATCAAGATTTTGCTAAAACCTGTACATAGTAAATCAAAATGATAAACTATAGAAATGGTGTCCTAGGGGGAATTAACAGTAAGTGTTTCGAATGTCTTTCCCTGACATGATCGCCATAGCAATTTCTATTCAGACATATCCTCAGCCAGGGCATGTTTTGTAAAATATTGTTTTCAGTTTCATGCGTGAACATCGACGGTGGGTGCGGCTTGCCTGACAGGGGATGCTTACTCCTCCCTGGCACCTGATCCCACCTTTAGCTTGCTTGGGGTCCGTCGATGATCAATTTGGTGATCTATTGTGAGTGCTGTTGAGTTTTTCTTCAGGATCTTCTTTAATGTTAAACGCCCTCAAACTCGATAGCATTATTTAAAAACGGATAAATCTGCAGCATGGACCAGACATGCACGTTTCGGATACTCAACCCTCGCCAGCGACCCTCAATCTTAACTATGTAATATGGCCAAAGAGGGTGAAAATTGTTATGTCAAAACTCATTGGTTAAAACTTGATACAAAATCTAAGCAAAGTTTTATCATACGGGTTGTATAACACTGAATGGTGTTGATATCTGGATGTATCCCACTTATCCCAATAAATAAACTTTAATGTCTTCCGAGAAGTACAGCTGGTGATAAAACAAAAAGCCTTCTCAATAAGATAATAAGCCCGAGATAACACAAAAGCTCAGAAAATAGATATCGAATGCAGTGGGCATACACAAAACTATGTGCTCTGCCGAGTATAGCCAGATCACAATCGATCACAGGTCCGACCAATTGTCTTCCAGACAGGACATAGCATCAGTCACCAAGTTTCGAGAAAAGGAAAAAATACTGCTCGTTATTGAGTCCGTCGTCACGGTTATTTAGTGTACAATGCATGCTGCTGAAAAAGGATGCTAGGCTGAATACTCTCTTCGAGGACTTCAGGATCATATTTGCAGTTAAGGAGAAGATTGTTTTTCTTTTTATAGTGTGGATTCAAAATTATGATGACGGAACCCTTGACTTAAAGTATTTTAGTAATTATAAATGAGTTAAAGAAGATCCTGACGATAATCCCAACAGCACTCACAATAGAGCGCTAAATTAAACATCGACGGACCCCTAGCAAGCTAGAGGTGGGACCAGGTGCCCGGGAGGAGTAAGCATCCCCTGTTGGCTAACCGCACCCGCCGTCGATGTTCATGAAGCATGAAAATGAAAATATATAAAATTCATGCACTGTCTGACGTTATGTCATAAACACCAAAGAAGTTCCCATCAAATATTCAGTAACAAAGTCGAGAAGGCAAGATTTTATTTGACTGCGAACCCCGGAATAAACAATATTCCGCAGCGAGACTAGGTGAAAATCCAAATATAAGACTGGTACGTTCTGTAGCGTATCTGATATGATGTGCAACAAAACGTTCGTCGCCATCAAGTAAAGCGGCAAATGGATGAAAAATGAATAAATCTAGACGAATTACTCAGAAGATATTTGACCAAACCGTGAATGTAGGGTTTTTCTTACAAAAAGGATTCTTATTGATATTTGTTGGTTTATGTGTAGTCATTTGTGTTTGATGTTTCTATGAGATTTTGTGTTCCTTGTAACAGGGGATGCTTACTCCTCCCGGGCACCTGGTCCCACCTCTAGCTTGCTAGGGGTCCGTCGATGCTCAATTTGGTGCTCTATTTAGAGTGCTGTTGAGATTATCGTCATGATCTTCTTTAACTCATTTGTGTCACACTTATGCCCTTTGCCGTGTGGAGCTCGTAAAAAAGTTCCCCGCGAGGGGTTTGACAGTAAGTGTTTTGAATATTTTTCCCTGACATTGTCGCCATAGCACTTTCTATATAGACAGAACCACAGACAGTGCATGTTTTTAATATATTTTGATTTTCGTGCGTGAACATCGACGTCGGGTGCGGCTAGCCAACAGGGGATGCTTACTCCTCTCGGGCACCTGGTCCCACCTCTAGCTTGCTATGGGTCCGTCGATGCTCAATTTGGTGCTCTATTTAGAGTGCTGTTAAGATTATCGTCATGATCTTCTTTAACCCATTTGTAACTTTTACGTCTCTTTCTGTGCTTGTCTGTTCTATATTTTTGAATTGGGTGTTTTGGGGTTTTGCTGAGGGTGATGCAACCGAATATTGTTGGAGATCCCCTCCTTTTTTTAAGATATGACTTTTGGTTTGATCGCCTCTATCTACATTACTTTTTTTTTTATTTTGTAGTAGATTTACTCATTGAAAACAATATATCAACTTTTCATCTCATTGCCTTTTATCAAAATACTCAAAAGATGTATGGATAGACTTTTGAAGAGAATCGCATAAAAGAGCATTTAAAAGTATAAAGTAAAAAAAATTGTTGGAGTTGCCAACATTGATTTATTTCCTTTTAAAAATTGTATTCGTCTCAGGTCATAGTAATGCAATAATTTCCGCGAGCAGGTACCTTTTAGGAGAATTGTTCAGATATAAACACACTCAAATATGCATTTCTCAGGTAAACATATCAGAAAGTTATTTTGAATACCAAAAATTAATAAAATGCCGTTACCAAAATTAATGGATTAGAGTAGTGATTTTCCTAAAATTAACGTCAACACTCGGTTGCAGTACCCACAGCAAAACATCCCATACAGCAGACAAATTGCAGGGTTATACGAATTATGTGTGCACACTCCCACTTATTCTGATTACCAAGAAGTCTCGAAAAACGCAAAGTGTAAAATGACATCACTGTAAGATGACAATACAAACAAAATAGCACAACGCAGGGACCCAAGCAACACATAGATATGGAAATAAAATAAGAGGGCATAAGAAATAGAATCCGTGCTCTGCCGAATGTAGCGAGCTCATGCATGTTATCACCTGATCAGTCCGACTGACAACCAAAGAGGACAGGTGGTCGGAAACCTGTCTTCTCGAAAGAGGTTTGTATAGGGCCCGCCATGAAGTCCTGTCGTCACAGTCAGTCAGAGTGCAATTCTTAAGAATGCGCTGGTGTAAGGTTGTAAATTGGTCAAGTACCAAACATAAATTGCTTTAGATACAAATACTATATCGTTATATAGATATAAACTGTTCTATGTAGATAATGTTTCAAATCTGCAAAATATTCTTTATTCTGCTACGTCTTTTTGGTACATTTTTGGACGTAATAATTTTCATACTTTTTGGCCATATTACATTGTTTAGACCGAGGATCACTGACGAGGGTTTAGTACCCGAAACGTGCATGTCTGGTCAATGCTGTAAATTTATCAGCTTTTAAATGATGCTATTGAATTAAAAGACGTTTAACATATGAAATACTTGATGAGTGTCACTGCTGGTGGACAAAGAGTCCCCGAGGGCACATGTAGCCAAGTTCGATCAACTTCGGTTGATCGTCTGTCTCTTCAACGCATTTGAAATTTTCTGTTAAAAAAGTTCTTGAAATTTCTAAAACGTGGGTCCTGTAGCATCATATCCCACCCATTCTGCTACGTCTTTTTGGTATATTTTTGGACATAATAATTTTCATACTATTTGGCCATATTACATTGTTTAGACAATGACGAGGGTTTAGTGACCGAAACGTGCATGTCTGGTTCATGCTGTAAATTTATCAGGTTTTAAATTATGCTATTGAATTTAAAGACTTTTAACATTTGAACTACTTGGTGAGTGTCACTGCTGGTGGACAAAGAGTCCCCGAGGGCACATGTAGCCAAGGTCGATTAACTTCGGTTGATCGTCTGTCTCTTCAACGCATTTGAAATTTTCTGTTACAAAATTTCTTGAAATTTCTAAAACGTGGGTCCTGTAGCATCATATCCCATCGATTCTGCTACGTCTTTTTGGTACATTTTTGGACATAATAATATTCATACTTTTTGGCCATATTACATTGTTTAGACTAAGGATCACTGACGAGGGTTTAGTACCCGAAACGTGCAAGTCTGGTCCATGATGTAAATTTATCAGGTTTTAAATGATGCTATTGAATTTAAAGACGTTTTACATTTCAGGGTACATTTATAATTATATCTTAACAATGCTGGTACAATATATTTTGGCAGAAAAGTTAAGTCACTGTTGAGTTTTTGAGATGGTGTACAATGAACCTTAAGGCTAATTTCATCTCTTTATTATCGTCTCCGTCATTTTTATGATTTCATTTTATAAAAATTTCATTTTACAAAAATAGCTACTTCGCCCCTACAATGAGCGACATTAACAAAAATAAACTATAAAATGCTAAAAAAGGAAATATGAAATAGATCAAATAAGGAAACATAAACAAAATGTTTTTAAGGCGACAGAGAGTACTTTTGAAAATGTTACTGCCTCCAACTGAATTTTGCAATATACAGTATTCGTCATCGACATATATAGAAAATTGTAGACTTAGTTTGATTTGAAACATACGGATAAACAATAAAAACACGAGAATGAAACAAAATAGCTATTACAAGAAAAACAAATAAAAATAAGACAAAATATGATATTGACCCAAAAAATAGGAAGGACTTCCTTGTATATGGAAGTAAACGTCTAAAACCAACTTTGACCGGAGGGTATTTCTTACAAAAAGGATTCTTCTTGATAATCTTACCAAGTTGTGTAAAATCTTGTGAAAAGTCTTCCAACAGATTGTCGGAATTCTAATGGGAACCAATTGTGCCCCACTCCTTGCCGACATTTTTCTTTACTCATACGAAGCTAAATTCAATCTTTGGTCTCTGAAGGGAAAATATACTTAGCTTTTGACTTTAACTTCACTTACAAGTAAACAATCCAAAATTTTCGGATCACCCCAGCAGAATCTATCCGTCGGAGCTTGAAGTCAAAGAAACTACAGAGACAAATAATTCAGCATCCTATCTGGACGTAATGATGTTCTACGACACTGATGGTCACACGAACACCTCACTCTATGACAAACGTGACGACTTCAGTTTCAGAATCATAAACTTTCCTTTTCTGAGTAGCAACATCCCTTCATCGCTTGCTTACGATGTGTTTATATCTCAATTGATACATTATGCCAGAGCAAGTACCAAATATACAGATTTTGTTCTGAGAGCTAGTCGTCTTTCAGATAAACTTCTCAGTTAGGGATACGTTTGTGATCGACTAACATCGTCACTGAGGAAGTTCTGCGGTCGATACGGGGAACTCGCCATACACTATGATGTCTCATTGTCCAGAATGGTGGATGGTATTCTATCTTAGACCTTTTGAACCATCCAACCACAGACTATACTTGTATCTTCCGAAAAGGAAGTGACCAGATGCGATATTTCTGCCGAATTGAAGCCACAGGTCTTGCATGCAAGCAGGTGATGCTGACTCTTCCTGAGCACCTGGTCTTACTCCCATATTGAGAGTTCGCTTCTTTTCATGTGATGGAGGTTTTTGTTTGATTGCTTTGGTTCCTGTTTCAATTTCGGTTTATGATTTTCTCAATTATCGATTTTGAACTGTGTATTGGGATAGGTCATTGTCCATATCTATCATTGATACCTACAACATACGAAGGGTAAGCCGCTCCTGCCACATACACAGCCGTCTGATCCGTAGAAATGATTGCAATCTTAACCTTGACTGGCAGCTTATCTGAATGACGTCTCCAAAGTTGAAAAAGTCTGTATAATATATATGATGTCTTATATTGAAATGTATTTTTCGCCACAGGCAAATTTTTATACGATGTTGATACCGAGAAAGGGAGGGTATGTGATACGAAAAATTAAAATTGTCCAAATGGGAATTCTAATGATTTTACCTTGCCTATTCGATTTTGAGACTGAATACAACATGTAACTGATAGGTTCTTCTTTGATACTTAACGTCACTTTTGTTGTTTTATGCACATTCTTTTGGTTAAGTGTTTTGAAGTTGCATTTGTTGTTCCTTGTCCCTTTGTCGTCTCTTTTGTTTTGCTTGTCTACATTGTGTTTTGGCATAAAAGTGTTTCGTGTTTTGCTGTCGGTACCGCAACCGAGTCTTGTTGGAGAGCCCTCCTTTCTTAAAAGAAATGAAGAAATCCCCAACAACACTTGGCTGCAGCAACCACAGCAAAAAACCTAAACAACCAAAAGCGAACATAGAGTGAACAAATACAATAACAGACACCAAAGGGACAAGGAAAACAATTATTAGTGACGTACATCCTTCCCACTTTTCCAATTACCCAAAGGTCTCGAGGAACGCACAATTGTGCAGTAAAATAACCTTCTCACTGTAAGATGGACATACAAACAGACAGCATGACGCAGGGGCCCAAGAAACGCACAGATGGATATGTAAATGGATACAAGAAACTGAAGGCATACGAAATACAGCCCGTGCTCTGTCGACTATAGCGAGCTCATGAATGTGATCAGGAGCGACTTATATTCAGAGGCCCTATTATCTCTATAGAGGTTTGAACTGGGCCCGTAATGGAGTCATGAATTAAGAATATGCTGGTACCAAGTTGTTGATTGGTCCAGTGCCAAGCCAAGTGTCCGTCTAGTGACAGAAAGATCATACCCACGACATAAAAGGCGTTTGATTTTAACACAATGCCGATGGAACAATTGAAATCGTGTCTACCTTTGATCCTTCTTCCTTTGTCAATTATGTCACCATAAAATGCAGGTTGTGAAATGTCCAATGTAACATAGTCTGTGGGTTGTATGTGTCCGAATATTTTAATTTCCAGAATGTCTTTAATTGTTTGTGACAGCGAAAACCTTGACCTTTAAGTTTCTTTTGTTATTGTAAATTTCTATTATGAAATTCCAAAAGGCATTGTCTTTTAAAGTTATTGTTGTTAATATTCTGAAAATATTAACGAACAACGAAAGTTTCCTATTTTGATAAATATTTGTTTATGCAGAAAAAGGAAATTAGAAATAAATACTTTCAATAGAGATCATTTTACAGATAGCAAATAGAGCGCTGACGTCTCTTTTACATGTATATTTGTTAAAAAAATATACAAGAACTATTTCCGATTTTCTCATACAGCTTATAAGAAAGAAATCTCATTCTCATTTATATTGCGAAATCTGAAATCTTTTTCATAATTTGAATTGAGAATGTAGTAATACCAAAATAAAGACAGATAAAAAAACGTAATTAAAAAATTGTGAAACTCATATCTTTTCCATTTCCTTTATTTTAACTTTATTTGAATATTTGTAAAGCCAACGCCTAGGAGAATATGTATTTTTATATCTACATGTAGCCATGCAAAATTCATCTTCTCAAAACATGTGTACGTAATACCTTACTCCCCATTGTCATACACAAATCCGCGCCTCCTGTGAGTTTCGTGGCGGAGAAATATCAGGCCAAAACTTCGAATGAATAATTGCCAATATATATGTAAGTGCTTGCGTTTGAATGATTTTTCGGTCAAAATTGTTTTTATATAAAGTATAAATATAAAGACTTTCATCTTGTTATATTTACTCTCCGAGCGAAACTCTCTGAAGACGCAGTTTTGTGTTGATCTAAATCATTCGGATCCCCTCGCCCTTTATTTGTAACGGCATAAAAAGACTCGGATGCCAATAGTGGAAGGTTTTATATTAAGCCCCGCTCAAATGCACTCCACGCCCAATAAGTTAAAGAAGATCCTGACGAGAATCTCAACAGCACTCACAATACAGCACAAAATTAAGCATCGACGGACCCCTACCAAACTAGAAGTGGGATCAGTTGCCCGGTAGGAGTAAGCATCCCCTGTTGACTAGCCGCACCCGCCGTCGATGTTTCAGCACGAAAATGAAATCAATATATAAAATTCATGCACTGTCTGACGTTATGTCTATATAGAAAGTGCTATAGCGACAATGTCAGGGAAATATATTCAAAACACTTACTGTCAAACCCCTCGCGGGGAACTTTTTTACGAGCTTCAAACAGCAAAGGGCATAAGTGTGACACAAATCCAATTTACGTTCAAAAATCTGCTGGAAGTGGTCATACATGTACAAGGTAATTTTGCCACGTCCGTGTTTTGTACGGGATATAAACGCCGGCGGCTGTTCCACTGCTGAAACACTGCCTAACCGCGGCTAACCACGCCCAAAAACGTCTAAGGATAAAAACGTCCGTGACAAGACGTTATACACACGCTTTAACCGTGATACCAACTCGGACCCGTCAAATGACCGTGCTCTGGCCGAGACAGACCGCTTCAGCTTTCGCATTTTACCGCGTCTCCTCCTAGTTTCAATCACTGCCGGAACACGGATTATCACGTGTGTTTCGCGTGCGTTGCACGTCTTTACCACATACACCGTCCGTGGTTATCCGCGGAATAAATTTTTGAGCAGTTCAAAGCTTCTTTCCGCGTCCAACGCCGTTTAGATTTCTTACCGCGTCAACGTCTGCTTCACGGGAGACCTTTATTGGATGTGTTATGGCCGTGATCAAGCCGTAAAGCGCAGTGTGACCGGGCCTTAAAATCGATGTAAAAGTAAACAGACACTTTTTAAACATTCAAAATTCTCCAATTTGAGTCTGTTATGTTTTGGGTAATATATTTGTCAGTTATGATCCAGTGTTGGATCTTGTGTTTCGTTTTAATAACTAATAAATCAGCGGGAACTATTTTTGAAATGGCGCTGTCTGACATCCGAGTCTTTTTTGGAAGAAAAAGGCCGAGGCTTATCCGAATGAACTGTTGTATTCCATCGACAAAATACAGATTGCAGGTTGATTTGTTGTGAAAGTTCTATTTTCCAACGGAAGTGATCCAAGTCTATACCTCCTTAAATAAAATTTCAAACCAATTTATTATGCACCAGGCACGTGTTTCGGCTATTAAATCCTCATCAGTGTTCTGGTTTTATTTTCTGAATTTAAATTAGTGCATTTACTTTACAGAGAGTGCGCGACTCCAAATAAGTTTCAAGTAAAGACCATAATCCGAGATCATTTTAAATCTATTCAGTCGAAACACTATTTGGCTTTGTTTCTGTGGCGCTATCTACATTGAATTGCGTTTTCAAGGATGGCCAGTAAGCACAACCTGTTGTACGTCTTGATTAACGGGTTTTACCTTGGATGGTGGTCGTTTCTGAATGAAAGTATTGTTAAGTCAGCATCGATTGCCCATTGGTTTCGTTGGTATATGTGTAGTCTTTTGCATTTAGTGTTTTTATTGTCGCATTTAGTGCTAAATTCTAAACATGACCTAAACTTTATGAAAAGGGGCAGCTTTTTCTGAGATCTTTTGATGTTGATATGTTAATAACTTCATTTTTTCCATATAAGTGCCTACAATGTAGTTAAAGGACTGCCTTTGCAATGTCGTTTTGCCTTTTTGTTGATCATTTTAATGTGATTATTTTCGCGTTGACTCCGACTGTTTGCTGTCGCGGTTGTTTTGCGTCTTGTTTAATTTTTCTCGTCCGTTTCACACGTGTGTGTTCCCTTCGTTGTCGTTTTGTTGGGGATCTCCTCCTAATTTGATAATAATTGGTAGTTTTAGACTTTCCGTATAACATGATTGAACGAAATAAATGAACATCAGAAACAAATGTATCGTTCATAAATCCACACCTGTATATCAATGGCTATACAAAGCGGACAATTTATTGAAACACAGGGTTAGCGGTAAGTAAATAACTAAACACCAATTACTATAACTATACGCAAATGATTACTAGAAGCTCCTATATAAATTCCAATGTAAGATTATTTGTCCAGACAGCTCTATCTTCTTAACTTCAAGGACTCTTCGTTGACAGTTGATATTTTTTCAGTTTTTCGCTTCGTACATACGCTTCTGTCTCATTCTTTGCTGTTCTCAATATTTCGTCCCCATCTGTGTCATTGATAATGTTTGAAGCAAGCTGTATTCCTGCGTTTTCCGCAGCCAGTAGTGATTTATGTGAAACTTGTGGTGGTGGCGAAATACCAAGATACTCCTTCCTTGGATCGTTATAGCTCAGCTTAAAAATATTGACTTGAATTAATTTCTCAACAAGTGCGTTGGATTACTTGTAAGGTTTTGTAAAATAAGAATGAGATATATAATTTTGTTGCTATTTAAAAATTCCATGGTAGGGTCAATACGACAAGAAGCTTTGATATTCCTTTCATAATTCAACATCGGTAATAAAGATGCTGTTACAATTAGAATGAAATAAACACTTTTGCTGCCATCAAGATTTGAAATTCCATGGCAAGACCAAAAAAAAAAAAAAAAAAAAACCCAGTAGCTTTTATATTCGTTTCATATATCAACTGCATTATATACTTATATTTTCACCTGTATATATGCATAAGTGTTGCACACTTTCATAAATGGGAAACCTTATACTGAACATGTGTAAATCTTACGCAACTATCAAAGTTAAAAGGATTTCTGCCTCTTTGCGTAATAAGTTACTTACATATAAAGGGCGCGGTATCACCATTCATATTTACTTAAAAAGAATTTTCTTAAAGAGATGAACAAATACAAAGAATAAGCAAAAATTGAGATCTTACTTTTTGAGGGTTTAGTTCGCTGGTTTCGTCCTCAACAAACGATTTTGTGATGGATTTTTTTATAAAATTTTTACCATCGGTACTTGATACTTCTCCGTGCAGTGTAATCTAAAGGTGAGAAATGTAAGAAATAAACATTAAATCGACATCTACGATGAATACAGAATATATAAAATTTAAGCTTACAATATAATGTTACTAGTAAATAATAATTAAATGTATACTGCCTTCAATATCTGTGCTAGATCTTCTTATTTCAAACTAGATGTTTTAAGGGTATGCACAAATGTAAAATGGTCGTTTTACATTTTCCTTGTGTTTTAGATAAAAAAAATTCCCCAACGCCAAATCAAATTTTTTTTTCTTAAATCATTCGCTTTCCGAAAACTACATCTCCCTATTTTTCTGAACAACAGTAATAAAAAAAATCCTTTAAAAGTTCTCGTTAGATAATTCGCATGAACACTGAACTGGTACGCTGCCACAGTACAGTGTATTCGTGGCGCCCTTTGTACAAATATTGCATGGAAACTATGCCGTCAAAGGAAACAAAAACACTTAGACTACCATAACACGCCTGAACAAAACATGTTTATATTTGAAATGTGTGTACACACCTTAAGGATAAAGATATCCTTATCACGATAAGATACAGTTTGCCGTTAACAATATAATATTGGAGCAGCACAGTCAACTGCCCTGTTCACTCAATCCAAAGCATTCGGATGTGGATATATATTGGACCTCGTTGGTGTATGTGTAGTCCTTTGTGTTTGATGTTTCTGTGTTGTGCGTTGACGTTCCTTGTCCCCTATGCGTCTCTTTCTGTGCTTGTCTGCTTTGTGTTTTTGCATTGGGTGTTTTGGGGTTTTGCTGTGGGTGCTGAAGCCTGGTGTTGTTGGAGATCCCCTCCTTTGTTTTCAACTAATTTTCTCACACTTTAATACTATGGATGTGAAGAATTACAGATATCCAGTAAGTGACGATGAAGTGACAGCTCTGGTCTCTAAAATGTTGCGAGAAAAATGGAACAGCCAGTCGGAGATTATTGCGTAACATCGATGAAACACGGAGGACGGCACTTGTATAAATAATCTCTACAGAGTTCACATTGCTCATCTGAGATCAATCGTAATCTGACAGTGATGTGGTACACGGCTTCTGATACACTATCCAAATGAAATGTACCACAGATATTCATTATTTTCAAAATACTTACTCTTTACAGTATTTTACAAAATATTCGGTACGAAAAACACAAACTTGGTTTAGAACCTTGAGTACCGGCTTCTTTGAGGTTTCGTCGAATTCTGTACCGTGGTTGCAGAGAAGTTTTTTAATGCGACAGTCAATCATCAACAAATCTCCATGATGGAATTGCTTTGTCCTTAGCTGGTTCTTTGACATATTTTCAAGGTCGTGTTTAGAATTTCGTTCTTCACGCATTCACTATTTGGATTTTTTTTTTTGCCTCGAGCATCACTGATGATCGATTATTTGTTAAAATGGGCATATGGTGTTCTAAATCATAACGATAAAACATATACTTAGTTATTAATAATTTTAACAACTTGGTTGGTATCTATAATAGTGGACTGTGAGTCCCAAGAGGATTTCGTTCGATTACGTTGATTATTACAACAACTGCTTCTGCACTGACTTGAAATTTTCTTATACTGAATTCGATAAATCATTCTAAAAATAAGGGACATAACTCTGTTCTCAGCTGGCTATCTGGTATATATATATAACGTTATATTTACAATTTCGCTCATATATTTACAAAATGTACTACATTTTGCATTTGGATCACCGATGATACATGATTTGTTGAGAAACGCATATGATGCACTATTATTACTACAGAATATTTACTAATATTTCAATATTTGATTATCGTAAACAGAAAAACAAAACCAGGAAGTTCGTCTCGCCAAAGGGAATACATTTACGGAAAACGCTGTCACCAAAGGACAAAATTTCCAGGACATTGATACCGCCAAAGGGCAAAAATCTTGCCAGCAAAGAAAAAAATAAAGAAGAAAATTGACTTAGGGACAACAAAGGAGGGAATGCCTTAAGAACAAATAAGAAGCGAATACTGAAAATTCAATCTCCTGCACAGAGGGTGCTTCGCTATTCTTCACTTTGTTATCGGGTAAATTTTCAGATTCGTGTAAAACCCATTTATCAACAGAATTATTAAATTATAAGATGTTTAAAACATTGATTTGTCAAAAACCTGTACTAATAGAGTTTTCTAGAATTGTCGTACCCTGTACAAATTCCTACACCGAGACAACAGTGGGAAATGTGGAGAGTAGTGTGGCGCCCTTTGTACAAATGATTAGCTGGAAGCTTTGCCGTCAAACGAAACCAAAACAGGAAAAACATTTCATCAAAGAACAAGCTAAAGTAGATAAAACCCTATCACCAAACACTAAAATAAACAAGAGTGTCCCATAGGGAAAGCAAAATAATAAGAACCATATACCGAAAAATTGAAATGTGGTAATTCAAATCTGATTTGTGACCACATCCACTTGGACCACCATAACGCCCCTGAACAAAACACGTTTTTTTTCCAGAAAAGGAAACTCAATTTTCATATTTGAAATGTGTGTACACACCATAAGGATATAGAATTCCTTATCACGATAAGATACAGTTTGCCGTTAACAATATAATATTGGAGTCGTACAGCTAACTGCCCTCTTCACTCAATCCAAATCACCCGGATGTGGATATATATACTGTCCTCTAAGGAAAATTTCTATTCATGTACCCTGTTCAAACGTTACTGTAAATGACATGAACTAACGCATTCAGCTTTTTCAAACGGAAAAATAAAATGTCTATGCGAAATTTCAATGTAATTTCCTCTTTTCAATATACAAATAAAACTCAAAGAAGATTTAGTCTCAAAGTCGAGAATGCAATTCCCATCGAAACGGTTGCGAACCCCGGAATGAACAACATTCCGAAGTGAGACCAGGTGCCCGGAGAGAGTCAGCGTCTCCTGATTGCACAAAGTTACTTCTCATTTTGGAAACTACTTGGTGTAAATGCATTATGACGGAATGAAATTCACATAGAAATGTGGAATTCTCTTAATTTTAGGCTGGTTTGATCAGGAATCCCCGAGGGCACATGTCGCCAAGTTCGATCAAATTCGGTTGGTTGTTTCTTAAACGCATTCGAAAACTTCTGTTATCCAAATTTCTTGAAATTTATAAAACGTAGGTCCTGTAGCATCATATCTCACCCATCCTGCTACGTCTTTCGGTACATTTTTGACATAATAACTTTCACTTTTTGGCCATATTACATTCTTTAGATTGTGGATCACTTACGAGCGTTAAGGACCCGAAACGTGCATGTCTGGTCCATGCTGCAAATTTATCTGTTCTCAAATGATGCTATTCAATTTGAAGAGTTTAGCAATTTTTTTTTCACTTGATGATATGAAAGTGTTCCAACTCTATACCTTCCGAAGAAAATTTCAAATCAATTTATTATGCACCAGACATGTGTTTCGGATATTAAATCCTCATCAGTGATGCTTACATCCAAAGTGACTTTCAGAAGCAGGCAAAATTCGTTTTAGTAGCGCCCTCTGGTTTCTGTAATTTGCAGAGAGTTCGCAGCTCAAAATGTTCTGTAGGGTCGATTCAGTAGCATATCCAAATAAAATCTATTATCAAAATAGCATAAGAGGGATGGTGCTAAGATGTTAACCTCCTTTAATATAGAGGATATTTTTGAGTGAAAAATGACAAGTTTCCGAAATTTCACAAAGTTTCTTTCAGGCGACAAAGCTGAAAAGAAGTAATTAAAAAACTTAAAAACATCCAAGTCACGGGGAACGAGTTTGACTGGTTTACTACAAGTTGAATTATTATTATGTAAGTAACTAAACTGTTCATATTTTTTAAGTGAATGTTTTTTTCAGTACATATTTCTAGACTACTTTGCGTTAACAGGCATAGAACCTGGATTGGCATGAAGGACATATTATAAACCAGTACAAGTCTAATCACCTTCTCATCTTTGACAGTAGTTAAAACTGAGACTGGTACTTTATATCCGCAGTCCTAAAATGAAACAAACAAATAAAAATAGTGACGTTTAAAATATTATCTTTCTGAAAATAAATAAACAAATGTCTACAGTACTAGTAGATCCGCTATGTTAAACGCCCACTAGGCAACTACTATTATATTTCAATAACTTGGGTTGCTATTCGCCCATTATATGTGTTACGATAGCTCAATTTTTGTTAAAGGTGTAGCACTTGTAGATGATTGCTACTGGTACTGAGTTCGAACCCCGGCTTATTTTTTCTCACCTGTTAAAATGAAGATAAATGGTATTGAATCTTCCCATTTTAATACTCTTTTTTGTGTGAAAATATCCGTGGTTCATATACTTTACATACTACAAGATCATTTAATATTTCATTCGACGCCGCCTTTGTGCAAAACTTTAGAGAAGTTTATCCTCTTTCCTGATTACCCAGGAATGACCTTAAAATGAATTTACCAATTGCTTGATGAAAGATCGCTCAGCGATGCATTGAAGTGTGGTATTTCTGTCATGAATGACTGACAACAATTTTATTATATTTTCGTCATCCTCACGGCATTCAACTGCTAAGGCACCCTGACATACTGCGTGCATACAGACGTCCCCTGCCAGCCTCTACAATTATATTTACACATTACAGTGACAACAGTAGATAGTTATTACTTGGGAATATACTTTCTTCATATTATGGCTAGACTTGCACTCTAGAAACGCCAAAACCCGACATAACAACATTTGACCTTATTTCCTTCCGTGATATATCTCCTAAGGCGTCACAGTTAAAAGTTACGTCAAATCTTGTGATGTTGGGTCATAGGATAAGTAAAATGCAAGTCAACTGCGGTATTATCATCTATTTACTTTTGCTTACTCTTCACTTGTTTTGTTTCCCACCACCTTTACCTATTTTTTTATACTCCTTGATTTACTATTTTCGGAAAAGGGATTTTGAATCAGTAAATAAAAGTCAATCACACAAAGACTGACATTAGTACCAAAGTCACAATTAAAAGGCTTAATATTCTTGAATATATATATAAAACAGATCGTACAAATGGAGAGAGACAATACCACAATGGAAACACGAAAGATAACACTATGTGATGTACAATTCCCAGAGTCCAGCGAAAGAACGGAATTTATTGTAGATGGTGCTGTTAGATAACGCCTTGTATCTTTATTAAATCTTAAAATACCACACGAATGGATTGATTCATATTTTGCAATTGAAAACTGACCAAGAAATTTTGAAATGTGTATGTTTTGCAGTATGACTCTTTATATTTATATAAAAAAAGAAAGTTTGAATCTACACATGAAATCGCGTTTGAACAAAAGATGAGTGGACGGACAGACGCACATCTTTTCAACGGTGTATTTTTTAAGGTTTATGCAGACCTTTATAATGACAAATACGGATAATGACCATATCCCTGCATACAGCACAAAATCGACAATTCAGAAACCGAAGGCATACAAAATCAGGACAAAACAGGAACCAAAGCAAACAAACAAAATCCTCCACCAAATGAAAAGAAGCGAACTCCCGATATGGGAGTGAGATATTTAACAAAATCATTTTGATTGCATTTCGGTGCCAATGCCAACGCCATAGGAAATACTTTACCTCTGTTATCCGGTTTTCCATGTTCATCCTGAGCAGTCCTGATTCTGCAAGTATTATGGCGGCGTAGATGCCATCTCCATCAAGTTTCTCAAAGCGAGTGTTAAGGTTTCCTCGCTGTAAACGACAATAATTTCCATCTTCCAGATTGATTCTTTTCAAAGCGGTTAATTTGGATTTGAACATAAATCAAAGGCAATTTCAACAAACACATGTAAAACTTGTTTTTGATGTGACATTTGATGACTTAGATTGAAAACTATCATAAAGATTAATACATTTGTTAAACTCTTCAAATTCAATAGGATAATCTAAGAACAGATACATTTACAGCATGGATTTGACATGCATTTTCGGGTACTTAACCCTCGTCAGTGATCCTCAATATAAACAATGTCATTTGACCAAAGAGTGTGAAAGTTATTATGTCGAAAATGTACCGCATGCCGTAGCAGAATGGTCGGTATTTGATGCTACAGGATCCACGTTTAAAAAATTTCAAGGAAGTTTGATAACAGGAATTTTCAAACGCGTTGAAGAAACGATCAACCGAAGTTGATCGAACTTTGTGGAAAAAAAAACCAACCTTAAATGAAGCTCCTTCATGTTTTAGAACGACTTACAATATTTTCAAATTTAAGATGTGGATATTTTCTCGAAATCTGTGCAACTCTTCTTAAGGAACTGGTTCCAATAACACTGAAAATGAAATAAAAGAAATAATGGGATTTGCAGATGAGCCATTTGCTGTTTATGACTCTTGAGGAAAAAACTATTATATTGACTGTATATTCTGTTAATACAGAAAAAGAAAACAAGCAAGCGAAGAATTGAAGTAATGATGCGAAGAATTGAAAAATGATTCGAATGAGTTAACGGAGATCCTGACGATAATCTCAACAGCACTCACAATAGAACACAAAATTGAGCATTGACGGACTCCTAGTAAGCCAGAGGTAGGTGGGACCAGGTGTCCAGGAGGGGCATGCATCCCCTGTTTGGCTCGCCGCACCTGCCGTCGATATTCACGCATGAAAATGAAAACAATATCTGAAATACATGCACTGTCTGAGATTATGTCTATATAGAAAGTGCTATGGCGACTATGTCAGGGAAAAATATTCAAAACACTGTCAATTGAAGAAGCGATTATTTCTTCGCATCATTTCTTCAAATTTTCGCATCATTTCGTCAATTATTCGCATCATTTCTTCATTACTTCAACTCTTCGCACCGTTACTTTCGCTTCTTCAATTCCTCGCATCATTTTCTTTGCTTCTTCAATTCTTTGCTTCTTCAAACAGCGAAGAAATGTTGAAGAAATGATGCAAAGAAATAATCGTTTCTTCGGATCATTTCTTCAATTCTTAATAATACGAAGAATTGAAGTAATGATGCGAAGAATTGAAGAAATCATTCGAAGAAATGATTCTTCGCATCATTACTTCAATTCTTCGCATCTTTACTTCAATTCTTCGCATCTTTACTTCAATTCTTCATTTCTTCGCCTGGTGATATATAGTAGGGCGAAGGAGTGAAGAAGCGATATCCCCTAATGAACACCGTAAAACTGTCATTTCTTGTCAATTTTTTCTTAAGTCTGGTATATTTCACTTCTAAGTTTTTCAGTTGCATAATGAAATTTTAAATAACCGTAAATTACTCCTTCAAAAGATGGTATATTTTCCTTTCTTGAACATGATAAAATAGAATATTTTTAAAATAAGAAGTATTGAATTTGATGTCGTTTAACATTTGAACTACTTGGTCAGTGCCACTGTTGGCGGACAAAGATTTCTCGAGGGCACATGTAGCCAAGTTCGATCAACTTCGGTTGATCGTCTGTCTCTTTAACGCATTTGAAATTTTCTGTTACAAAATTTCTTGAAATTTCTAAAACGAAGGTCCTGTAGCATCATATCCCACTCATTCTGCTTCGTCTTTTGGTACACTTTTTGGACATATTATTTTCATACGTTTTGGCCATTTTACTTTGTTTAGACTGAGGATCACTGACGAGGGTTTAGTATCCGAAACGTGCATGTCTGGTCCTTGCTGTAAATTTATCAGGTCTTAAATGATGCTATTGAATTTGAAGACGATTAACATGATATGGTTTTAAAAGTTATTATGAGTATTTTGCATAGGTGGAAAGATCGTCCAGGTATTCGTATGCGCTACTAAAAAATCAAGGCTTAGATAACACTGGTTTTACACTTTTGTTGGAAAAATAAAAATTCTCAAAGTATGATTACTATTATTACTTTAATCGATGGACAAAATGTTAAGCTAGATACTGACCAAGTTTGGTTGACCTGAGCTTGAGAATAAGGGAGAAAATCCAAAATGAAAACGGAATCTAGCGATTTATATTTACTCGCTATTAGCTGGTCCACTCTCTATGACTGGAGATATAAATGACTGCTTTCATTAAATAAGTGATGACAGGTGAGCATTTTGATTAAAGGTAATAGTGAGTAACATCAACTGAATTAGAGTAAAAAAAAACAATTATGTTTTGTTGTTGACGGTAGCATTCTTGGCGAAGCCATTCTATTTTATCTTCAGCGTCAGAGAGTGGACCAGCAAATGTAGAGTAAAAATAAATCGTAGAATTCCGTTTTCATTTTGGAGTTTCTCCTAGTTTGTGGTCTAGGTCAAACTTAGTCAGTATCTAGTATAACCTTTTGTCAGTCGATTAAAGTAATAATAGTAAACATACCCTTAGAATTTCTATTTTTCCAAGACTTTTTGCGACAAGAGTGTTAAACCAGTGTTAATAGCCTTGATGTTTAGAGGCACATACGAATCTTTTGGCCTGTGGTATTTTGTGAACCAAAAATGATATCATTTCAGTGGCGGATCTAGGATTTCAGAAAAGGGGGGGGCCCCAAGGTCTCAGCTCGAAGAAAATTGTTCACGGTAAAACTGACAAGCAAAAGAAAAAAAAAAAAAAAAAAAAAAAAAGCTCGAGACGAAAAACGGGACCCTCAAGAATGCTGATCTATTTAAGAAGTGGGGGAGGGGAGGGGAGTTGATTCATTTACATGTACTTTAGTTTATAGGTAGGTAGACTGGCGAGCGTAGCGAGCCAGAAAATTTTGTAAGATATGAAGTTTTCATTTGTTTTCAAATGAAGTCATCCATACATGCATATATACAACTTTATTCTATATTGGCGAGCGGAGCGCGCCGTAAAATTTTTAGAATAGATTGTTACATTTGTCATAAGAATACAATCTCTCTCTCATTTTCAATGCTCCATTTTTGTTTGACCAACAGGGGAAGGTTGGGAAGATTAGGGCATTACAACCCCACTATCCACCTGCCTAACCTGGTTAGACCGGCCCATGAAAATGAAGCATTTTGTAATTATAATAAGTGTTAATTTGATTTTGAATTTTGTATATGTTTATGACAAACACGATGACAAAGAAAAATGAAGACAAAGTGAAGACGAAAAAATAGACAACTAATGAAAAAATTAGTGCGGCGAGCGAAGCGAGCCGAAAATTTCCCCAAAATTAAAGAGACTAAGCATAAAAAGAGTACTCTGAATCAATAACTTTGGGTGAAAAAGGGCGGGGCCCGGGCCCCCTGGCCCCCCCCTCTAAATCCGCCACTGCATTTGTGCCGAAAGTAATATTAGAGGAAGAGCGTGTGTTTATCTGGGTTCACACGTGTATATTATTCCAAAGGTTGCGAATAGAAGGACAAAGGAAAAAATAAGTGCTTTATGGATTATTCTTCCTTTTACACAAACTACAGTGTAGTAGAGCGACCAAATTGAAAAAAGGGGCTTAGTTTTCGAGTTTAATCAACACCCCTAACACAGGCCTGAATTTGGTCTTAACTTTTAGCTGAATACCCCTGCTTTCAAGAACAGCTGTCGTAAAGAATACATCATGGTCAGATTTTGTTTAAATTGGGTAAAAAGTGATAAAACCGTGAAAAATAAAAACGAAATATTTATCGGTTACATCCTCTGTATTCCTATATTTGACTCTGTTTTGTACAGAGAGTCATTGCAATTCTTGCATTAGATATGTAAATATGATATAGAGTTATTTTGGAGGTAGAGTATTTTCTCCTCTCTCGAAAAGTGACAGTTTTATGCAAATTTCTATGAAATATGAAGAATCCGTGTTAATATATTATCTAAAGCCCCGAGACTGAATTTTTGTCTCGAAACATATCGACAAATATATGTATATTATTTCTGAGGCCTTTTCATCGTTAATTTTTCTAGAGGCTTATAAATTAATATAAAAAACTAATGCGTATTCACTTTAAAGTTAACCGTCATTTCCTAAAGAAGATTCCGTAGATTAAGATTCGGTTGACCACGTGTTACAGTTTTTATCAAATCGTACTTTTTTGTCGGTATATATACGTATGTTTGATAAAAGTAACTGCCGAAAGAGGAATTATGTCATCCTGTTGACAAATTCGTGAAAAATACCTCATTTTAATATGCCAAGTGAAGATCACGTATGGAGACCCGTTTGTGACAAGTTGTAATGAAAATACGTGAATTTCAAAACTTCGCATGAAGTTTCTATTAAATGATAAAAAGTATCTTACGACGTTCATTTTAGAACTACAGTGATGTAATTATATATGCCAAGCTCATTGGTCAGAGTTTGGACTCTTCGTTTTCCTTATTTTAAACATTGAAATATGCCTTTCGTTAACGTTGTGCAATTTTTCAATTTTATCATCTGTACTTACCCTCATTCAGATTCGTAGCTGTTACAAATTAAGTGGAAGCTTTTCATGATGCATTGGGTCAGAGAACCTCCCTTAAGGCGCCCAGGGGATCTCATGGAAAGTCCTAAAGTGTCACAGAATTGGGGGGGGGGGGCTTTGTTTTATGCTGTACATAGCAAAAACACCACATAGTCATACGTAATATTGGTAACGTAATTGAGCAATCCTACATTAATGATGACTATATACATACTTCTACAATAAAACGAATAAACACCTATATATTTCGGAGAAGAAAAACAGAAAAATGTGTGTTCTGGTCTGTTGACAACGGAAAGTTTGATCGTTTTTCCCGAAGCGCTCCGAATAAAATAAAAGTATGAAAAAAGGTATGAGCAGTATGACTGAAGTCAGTGCAATGTATCCAAGTTCCGATTTTCAACTACGAAAATTCAAGAGTCCAAGATACGATACAACAATATTAGACTTTTATAACGACGAGACTGGTGTTGTCAGCTCAGCGTTAGTACCAAAAAAAAGATCAACAAGAATGTTTCAGTGAATAAACACGGTTAAAATGTAATTGATAAAATGAATAGCCGATTACAAAAATTATATCAGAAGTCCAAATTCATTATGTTACATGTATAGCTACAACAATTCGATTGCATCATGAGACAAGTGTAATATATATCCGCAATTTTAGGTGCCTAATATTGAGTAATTTGAATGTCCTATTTCCAACTGTAATACTGGAACCGACAGAAAAGCTATTTTGCACCTGGTTACACTCATTTATTATTTTGAAGTGTTCTTTTTTTTTTTGTCGCGCATTTCCATTTTTCAAATCAGAAAAAAATAGTCGGGCGTTATATACGAAAATGTGAGAGGAGGTCTTCGGATAAGAACACCATTTACTATGTGCATAGTAGGTGACCTACTATAGAGCATCCTTTAATGTATGGTCATTTCTATTTCAATATCGATGAAGCATGGAAAATGATGAACAGACAATCAAAACTCTTTTTTAAAAATGCATTCAAAGTCATATTTTTCGGCCAATGTCGTATAATGTCCAACAACGATCAGCCAATCAGAAACGAGAGATCCAGAACTAGAAATCAGAGTTTATCTCCGTTATCATCTACATCTACATGTAGTACAAATGCCTTTAAGTTACGTTTTAGCGACAAGTGTTTTAACACCGTCAAACGGAGGAAGAAAATGCAATAATTGCTTTAAATGTGAAGGGGTCGTATAGGCAGCTACGCTGCTTATCTAACTTGAAGCTTGTGGAAGTAAAACACAATGCGCATTTCCTTGTTTTGTTGATCGCAAAATCTTTGTTTTACTAAATTATTTCTATAATTGGGCGGACAAAAGGCTTCCATATCAAATGTTTGAAATCATCAGAATAGAGATAGTACAGAAAGACAAAAAGCTTTATTTTCAAAATTATTGATCTAAATTTGTCGTCTACTTTAAAATAAAACAATACTTTTATTCATATTTATATGTTGAAATTAGACTTTGCTGTAATTATGTGGTGTTTAACTCCGTAACAGTATCGAGGAAACATCTAGTTTATTTTGTAGTGATTGTTATTAACAATGTTATGGGGAGGGGCAGTTTAATTGCCTGTAACTCTTAAGTTTGTAAATCGATCTCTGTCAAACTTTCCAAAAAACACATTCACATATCAAAATATCGTTTCATTTAGGTTGTTTTTATTTTTGAATCAACATTCTCAAAATTCAAGTGAAAGAATTGAATTTTTCCATTTTACCTATTTATCTTAGAATGTGTGCTCATTCATCCATGAAGTTGGAATCAGAAAAATCAATTTAATCCAAAAAGTTTCTTTTGACTTCAATAAGCATAATAACATTTATTTTGGCCACATGGATTATCCATTTGTAAAATGAAGTAAGTTTTTGTTCAATAATCTATGAATTTGAATTTTACTAATTTTCCGCTTTTCTGTGAAATTACAGAAATTCTGACCATACGAATTTGGTTACGACACCTCAAACGCATGGCCCACGTTATATTCTTTCGTTTGATATGAAATTTAGCCCTGTGTTAGGGGTGTTGATTAAATTTTCAAATTTAGCGACTTGGTTGCTCTACTAGTGTGGGTTGATTCCAATACGACATTTAACAAGAAATTGTTTAGTTCCAAGAATTCTGTATATGATTCTATATTGAAGCCAAATGAGTTTGGTGTCTTTAGTACATGTATGATTTGATTTACAAATTTGTGTCTAATTAAAATTATCTGGTAAATTAAGAAGATATTTCCATTTAGAGTAAGATTGTTTAACGATTATTGCCATGTTCTTGTAAACAGAGTAGATATTCTGTTCTCCTTTTTGATCTTTGCAAATGATTTTAATGAAATTTGGCTGAGAAAGAAATTCACCATTATAATTTCAGTGTCATAAAGTTGTTTATAGAATACCTTATTTCCATCTACAGAAATAGAATGATGACACCAAAGGGAAGAATTTAGAACATCAGAAATTTGATCTCTATTACTATAATTTCAAGAAATTCAATTAATGTTAAGATCAATTCTTTCCAGAATGGACTTGTCGTTTGTTTAATTCTAGACTGTATATAGTAGGTTCCAAGGTGACAGATTGAGAAAAGATTTGACAAAAGATACATGTATCTACTCATAAAATCTCAAGAAGATGATACTAATTATCCATGTTTAGGAACTAGCAGTGATTTCACAACAGTTACTTTTCCAATAGGAGTTATGTATATTTTGTCCAGGATTGCATTTCATTTTTCATCTTAGATATCTTATCATCCAAGTTTAATTTTTCTAAGTTTGTTAAGTCAGCTGTAAATGCTATACCAAGAATGGTGAAAGGGCTGTAATACCACTGTATATTGAAGTTAGTATAAACTGCTTCTTTTTTATTTGATGGGTCAAACGTCTAAATGATTTCTTTAACTCGTTTGAGTTGTAAGCAACAGGATCTCACAATGGTAAGATCAATATGATACAATTTAGGATAGACGTTTGCCCAGAATAGCAAATTATAATGGTGTAGCTTTTTAGATTATTTGCGCTTAACCTCCTGATTTAACGATAAGATCTAGGTATATACATGTATAATATGACAAGATGAACTTGTCATGCAGTGGTTTAAATAGACGCATGATATTTTTATTGTATGAACACAAAAATCATGTCTGAGAGGAAGATTTCACGTTGGACAAACAATAACTTCCAGAATTCCAATCGTGACAAAGGGACTTCATGACGCGTCCAGTCCCATTCTTACACGGACGACTGTTTTTGTTTGTTTGCTTTAATTTCTATGTTCAACCTGGCTTTGTAATCACTAAGATTTATTATTTTTGGAGCGATTTTCATAGTTTCATTCATATTCTGCAACTGAAATGAATTCTAATTGATCGCAGGTAAAGTTCGATGAATTTACATTTTCTTTTTTTTGTCACAAAAAAAAATACTCTTCTAAGATTAAATATTACCAAAATATTATCCAAAATACATGCTTTACCTTCCTGCTGGTAAGTCCTTCAATACGAGGTCTTTGTTCTCTCGATTCATGGCTACGGCATCGTAAGGACTATCCCGCCTGTTAAATGATAATAACGAGGATGACAATGTAGAACATACTTGTAATAAGAAGAAACGGGAAGGATCTCCAGCATGACCACCCTGTAGTAACCCAGCGGAACACACCCACAGAAAGTGACACATAAAGGACATCAAACAAAACTACCACTACAGGAAACAACAGTCTGCACTAAGAACATCATACATAACAGACAAACACAGTCGAAACAGACTTACAAAAAACATCAAACATTAATGGCAACATATAAATGGAATGAGACCAATGTGCAACCGGCGCAGACTTTGAACGGCCTTCTGCTATAAGCAAATGGTGTTGCTATCCAGATTGCGTGGGCAGATCCCTCCCATTTGTCCGAATACACAGAGGTCTTCTTAAACACATAATTGCTGTATAAACATAAAACTTCTCACTTTAAGGTGATATCACTAACAAAATAGTTCGATGCAGTGGCCTCATGTAACAAAAATTCTTTGTAAATAGATATAAAAAGATTCTATGACATGCGTTTAACAGTCCGTGCTCCGCTGGCTGAAGCGAGCTCAAGATCAATCACCCGAAAAATCGGACAAACTTTCAGATAGAAGTATGATGATTTAAGTTCATCGGTCTTTCGCATTTCTTTATTTTTAGATAACGTATTTGTTCCTTTTTCGACATGAGTTTTTGTAGTACAAAATCTTAACCTCTTTCAAGTTCTGCTGACATTTGATGGACATAGAAACAAAGCACATCTGAGCATAATTTGTCCATAGGTTAATGCGCTACGCGTCTTCATGTGCTAAATTTTGGGAAGAAAGTTCAAGAAGATATTTTGGTCACAATAATTAGTACGAGTTTTCTCCTTGAAAAAGCTTTGTCTTTCCGTCATAAAACTAATTTGTTCAAACTGTTTCACATCGACGATTTTTATATTCATTTTTCTGGTAGAATGTAATGTAAGGAATGCCTCAATCAAAATCAATTTAGGATACTAGTAACTGGGATGAATGAAGTTTGTAGATAAAATTACAGAAAGTTTGATGGAAATTTAAAACTTTCAAATTTATCAATAAAGACTGGACCAAATGTACAATGGTTATTCCTACTCACTCGTATACGCATGCCACAACAAGACCATCGGGTAATTTGGCAGGAAGGTCCTTCAGGGAATGAATAACGATATCAACTTCATTCTGTAGGAGCGCTATCTCCAACTTTTTGATGAAAACTGTCGTTTCACCAACCTTAAAAAATAATTGGTTTAAATGAATCAGCAAAAATTAATCTGTTTTCGAAATAAGTTCGTTTATGTGAATCAGACAACTTAAAAAATCCTTTTTGAAAGAAAAGACATTGTGATGCGAAAACATTGTATGTTCTATTTATATGTCAAACCTATCAAATATGTAAATTACTACAGGTTAAAAAAACCCTGGTAATTTCATAAGATTTAAAAATCTAAATTACAAAATTAAGAAAAGAACTGTCATCTTTTCAAAATGTCTTAAATTTGAAGTACATCATTAATAATGCAAGAAAAAAAAAGTCTAATGGTCTTCCTTCTCTTATGGATTGCAAGTCATGTTTAGATGGTTCTTTGTTGATTCGCTGACCTATCGGTACAGTTGTACTTCTTCGTAGGTTTTGGTTATTTTACGTTGTTTGTCTTGACTGTTTGTTGCAATATAATACACGTGTTCAGTGTACATGTAATGTAAACAATGTAATAACTGTGGTATTGTCAGAGTTGCTTTCCTCTCATTCCAAGTTAATTTTTTTAACCCATGAACAACTTGAAATCAGTGTGGATGATAGTGAGTGACTCAGTGTCCGCCTTTGAAATCATAGTGCTTGAATTATTCTGTTCGATGACAACTATTTGCCGCAATAATGTGGGTGTCTTGTGCTGTGTTTAGTACCAGATAGTCTTGCTTGAGATTTTTTTTCATATCTTGTCATAAAACTTTTACATCGAAATCTTTATCAAAGAGTATATGTATAAATTCAATAAACCATATAAGATGCTTATGTTAAAAAGCAGTACTAAACCTTTTCTTTTACTTTTTCTCATGAATAGGGTAACGAAGTCCGATGCAACTGCCTTACCAATGAGCACAGTCAACAGATACGATTGTTAAATTTTATTTGATGCATTTGAAACTTCGATTCGCTGTTTCTTTGAATTGTTCAATAATAACATACCTTAAACATTGCTTTTGATGAAAATGTAGTACATGGGCTTCATTTATGACCAATACTAGATTCAAATAGGTGTATGTTTTAAAACAGTATACATCCTGCACTTGAATAATTTTTTCTTAATTGTTAAAATACTAGTTTTTTTTAGCATGCAAACCCTCGTCATTTGAAAGTTTTAATATATATTTAAGTTAATGAGTAAATGCAACAAGAAGATACAGAGAGACCAAATTATTCAGTTTTAATAATAATAATTTTTTTCATCTTTTCGTCAATTTTACCTTTACGGGAACGTCTTGTAATTTGTCGATGATTTTGCTCATAGTAACTGAAATAAAGAAGGTATAGGTAAAACAATTAAGAAAATCAATTACGAAAGTTATTCTTAAATTCAAAAAATTAACTTTGAAACGTTTCGGCCCGCTGTCTTCATTAAATGAATGCTGATTTATGTGTAGTCCTTCATGCTGATCTCACATGTTTTACAAGTATTACTGATCATCAAGTAGCGAAATTCCACAGAGGTCCAAGTTTTTATCATACTTCTTAATTGAGAAACAAAGATACAGGTTTATTGACATGCCCATGCAGCAGTGACCAATATAACAATTACATCATTAGAAAAATTAACAAAAAAAATGTTCCAACTCTGCTTTCAGGAGCCGATTGCAAGTAAGCCTTTTTACATACTTATTTCATATTCAACGTCTGGACATTTTCTCTGCAGGGCATTAAGGATGATGTCGGTCTGAACCATTGCCAACTACAAATATAAGATAGATATATATTCCTTTAAATCAAGAAATAAGTACAACCCGAGCCAATTAAGTTGATATATCTATCTATAACCTGAGCAATATTTCATATCATATTTAAATTATTCTTATATCTAAGGACATTGTAATGACAACACAATATTTTTAATAAAAACACTATTTCAGAAAACAAGATTTAAATGAGCCAAAGAAGATCCTGACGGTAATCTCAACAGCACTCACAATTGAGCATCAAATTGAGCTTCGACGGACCCCCAGCAAGCAAGAGGTGGGACCAGGTGCCCGGGAGGAGTAATCATCCCCTGTAGGCTAGTCGCAAAACTAACTAATACGTGTGGTGCCTCCCCTGTCTTTTTTACATGTATGTGAATGGGACAAATTCCCCGATGGAGCCTGTATGGTAATAAGAGAGGAGGGGATCCCCAACGACACTCGGTTGCAGCCACAGCAAAACACTCCATGCAAAAACACAGTCAGACATGCACAGCAAGAAACGCAAAAGGGACAAAGAACATCAAAACTCAATGTAGAAACATCCAACACAAGCGACTACACAAAAAAGTCGAACGGGCGCTTTTTCTAGCAGAAATGATAAAAAATTAATAAATAAATGAAATTCTGAAACCAATTCAATATTGATAAACTTTCGACTTGAAGTTTCTGAGGCGTTGTCATTTGCATTTAAAACATAACATCAATAATCATACGAGGGCTAATTGATGTTGTGAGCCACTTATTGAACGATTTGAATTTTAGCAGACATTTTGCATTATTTTTCAACATAATCCCCATCAGTATCTATACACTTTTGCCTCCGGTGTTTAAGGGCCTCAGTACCACTTTTTAAAAAACTCCCTATCTTGCATGGTCAGAAAGCCTTCCACTGCAAGTATGCCATCATCATCAGACTGAAAGTGGGTGCCAGAAATAGCTGATGCTTTCAGTTTTGTTAACAGATGAAAGTCTAATGGAGCAAGATCAGGTGAAAAGATGCTTAATCAAATTAAAGCCACAATCATAAATGACAGCCATTCTACAGGACCCACGTTTTAGAAATTTTAAGAAATTTTGATAACAGAAATTTTCGAGTGCGTTGAAGAAACGAAGTTGATCGAACTTGGCTACATGTGCTGTCGGGTACCTCTGGTCCACCAGCAGTGAAACTCACCAAGTGGTACAAATGTTAAACGTCTTCAAATTCAATAGCATTTAAGAACAGATCAATTTGCAGCATGGAGAAGACATGCACGTTTCGAGTACTTAACTCTCATCAGTGATAAGCGATTTTAAAGAATTCAAAGGAACTTTTAGAACATCTGAAATCCTGAAAGACTCTGATGTTATCACATAGCTGACCTGCCTCCAAGAGCAATACGTCATCACACCAGCAGACAAAGCCTCAAATAAGTATACATTTACATGCAAAAAGTGCTATCTTTCTGCCTCTGAAAAAAATACTAATAGATAACCACAAATCAGCTCTCGCTTCCTTTGGTTTTGACGCAAACAATTTAGATTTAGATTTACCATATTGCATACGTAAAATGCATAAAAATCCGTACAAACAACGTTTCATCACTGGTTCCTCAAAATGTTTAACCAAATCTGTATCGATCTTACTCACTAAAGTTTTAACTGATATCAAATCTGGACTTCAAAAATATTGTTCGACAGTACATTCTCGGAACGGTATTTACCAGATGTGGATTTTAAGAATTCAAAGGAACTTAAGAACATCTGACACCCACTCATTTCAATAGAGTCCATTAGATCAAAGCCTTTGATGTTTGGACATTTAACACAACAATCCCACATTCTAAATTAAAAGAGAGACTCGCAAAAATTATATGTAATGCATTTACAAGCAAGAAAGGCATATATAGATTAATTGTTGTTAATTATGACAAAGAAAAGTCCGATTCTAAAAATAAGTACACTGAAGCAGATATTATTCAGATGTTAAAATTCCTGATGGACAGCATTTGTTGTGGTGTTTGGAGAAAATGTCTTCCAGCAAATTGTCGGAATTCCAAAGGGAACCAATTGTGCCTCACTATTTGCCGACATTTTTCTTTACTCGTACGAAGCTGAATTCATTCAATCTTTGTTCTCTGAAGGGAACAGATATGTAGCTTCTAAACTTAACTTCACTTACAGATACATAGACATGTGCTGTCTATCAATAATCCAAAATTTGCGGATTACTTCAGAAGAATATATCCCTCGGAGCTTGAAGTCAAAGAAACTACAGAAACAAATAATTCTATCTGATAAAACAATGTACATGTATACAAGTTAAAAGTTTGCTTTTCTTTAATACATGTAATACACGAAATTGTGACCCGCCTATATCAGAAGATAGAGAGAGGAATTCACAAAAGTGGACCTCCACTTGTTTTCCGATCTTATGTTGTTTATATTTTGTCACATATATAATGTTTTCTACGGAAGCCAGTTCGTGCCATGTTATATTTTTTCACTATCTCGTAGTTACGAGAATCTTTTCTCGTAGTTACGAGAACCTTTTCTCGTAGTTACGAGAAAACATTCTCGTAATTACGAGAAACTTTTCTCGTAGTTACGAGAATTTTTTTCTCGTAGTTACGAGAAAAAATTCTCGTAGTTACGAGAAATGTTTCTCGTAGAAACGAGAAACTTTTCTCGTAGTTACGAGGAAATTTTCTCATAGTTACGAGAAAAAATTCTCGTAGTTACGAGGAACGTTTCTCGTAGTTACGAGAAAATTTTCTCGTAGTTACGAGAAAATTTTCTCGTAGTTACGAGAAACATTTCTTGTAATTACGAGAAAATTTTCTCGTAGTTACGAGAAAGAAATCTCGTAGTTACGAGAAACAGTGCGTTCGAATTTTTTTCTCGTAATTACGAGATTTATTTCTCGTAACTACAAGAAAATTTTGGGTATCTACGAGAAAAGTTTCTCGTAACTACGAGAAACGTTTCTTGTAACTACGAGAGAAGTTTCTCGTAACTACGAGAAAAGTTTCTCGGAACTACGAGATATGTTTATCGTAACTACGCGAATTTATTCTCGTAACTACGAGAATTTTTTCTCGTAACTACGAAATTTTTTTCCCGTATCTACGAGATATGTTTCTCGTAACTACGAGAAAAGTTTCTCGTAACTAGGAGAAACGTTTCTCGTAACTAATAGATAGTATAAAATATAACATGGCACGAACTGGCTTCCGTAGTTTTCTTCAGTTAAATACAGTTTAAACCAAATAATTCAGCATCCATCCTATCTGGACATAATGTTGATGATTTTCTCAATTATCGATTTTATCCATATATGTCATTCTATATTTCAAACTGATAGTTAAATCTGTGTGCGGCACCGCACAAATTAATTTCTACCTCGCCACCTACAATAAATATCTATTCTACAGAAACTTTATATAAATATTTGAAAATAACGTATATGCATGTAATAAATTCTGGCGAGCGGATGTGAGCCACAAAATTTTTTTGAAAAGCTGACGGCATGATATTATCAAAATGAAAGATTTCTAATACAAATACATGATATATATTTCAAATATAATGACAACAAAAGGGGAATTGGGACTTATATTAATGAAAAAAAAAATAGCCATCCTTCGAAAATTCCAGACCCCCCCCCAGACCCCCCCCCCCCCCTGGATCCGCGCTTGCTTAGGCCGTGCAGAAAAGGGTCTTGTGTTTAGGTAGCTTCTCTTTCAGTAGTTACACAACTTCATTGAAGATCAATAACTCTTAAAGTACTATAATGATTCACGATTAACTTGGTAAGATATTATGCATACTCCCACAATCACGTATCTTGGCTATGCTCAATTATTTATTTATTATTTATTTATTTATTTATTTATTTATTTATTTATTTATTTATTTATTTATTTATTTATCTATTTATTTATTTATTAATTTATCCATTTATAACCGATTGGTGTGAACGAGAATAATTCCACTTATGAATAAAATATCAGTTATATATCAGTTATATAATTTTTTTTTGAGGTCTTAGGTACTTTCTTTAACGTATGAAAGGATAAAACAACTTGTTAAAATTCAAATGTTAGATGAGGCACTTTTAAACACACCGCGTGGGATCAAAAAGAACGATGTTATGATTCCCTACGGAGGTTTTTGCTTGTTTTCTCGTCATTTAAGTGATACTGCACAAAACTGGTGAGACGTTGCAGTAGGGCAATGCCTAATAAGCAAGTACATACCGTTTATATATCTGAAAAGTCTATAGTTTTTGCAAACACTTCAAAAGTTCGTCAAGGCCAAGAACGATTCTGTCGTCGACAAACTATTCAAGTGCTTGCAAAAGCTATGACATTTTCATATATATGTACCTGGACGATATCGATTGATTTATTAAGCATTGTCCCACTGCAACGACTCATCAGGTTTGAAAGACTCATCAGGTTTGTAAAGATGAATTTAGAAAATGAAAAGAAATACAAAGAAAAAGCCTCTCTAAACACGTGGTTGTAAGTGGATTCAAGAAAAGTCTTATGAATAAAGAGCGAGCTACCGTATTTGCTGCATTTTTCGTACATTTCCTTAAAAATTTCCTAATAAAAAAAAAGCTTGAAAATATATCTATTACAGAAATTAGAATTTACATCATTCTTGGTTATTGAAAGTACACAAGGGTTTGAGAATCAATTTGATAAATCAAGACAGAAGCGATATTATGAAGTTGAAATTTAGCTTAAACTGTTTTCAGGGTATCAATTAAATGAGATTAAACTTACTTGACTCTTTCTGACACCCACCCTGATACATTTTCCATTCATGGTAGAAATAATTTTAAATCTAGTATGCCGTTGTAGAATGAAGTGATCCCCCAGGTTTATATACGTACATGTTTATATAACTAATATTTCAGTAGTTACCTAATTTAGTATAATATGATGGATCTTTATGTCGTTTTTTTTTTGCAGCGAAACAAAGGTAGCAGAACATGGAGTGATACTGATTGAGTTCAAGGATTGTTCCTTAATTTTTTTATTCTTCATTTTTGCATAGGGTTGAGGTAAATGAGGCCTTGCTGATAACTTGTAAAGAGTCTATGTTTAACGTCTTCAAATTCAATAGCATCATTTTAGAACAGATAAATTTACAGCATGGACCAGACATGCACGTTTCGGGTATTTAATCATCGTCAGTGATTATACTTAATATGTATAATAAGATAACCCATTTGTTTATTTCAAACTAATAGCCTCATCCGCATATTATAAACAGAAGCATTCTAATTAAATGTAATTAATGAAGCTGTTAAGACGTAAAATCGACAAATAGTGCATTAAGTTCAAATGACACTTTTTAATAAAGCTTACTGAAGGCATCTTCTCGAGACAAGTAAATGTAATACCTTATAGATAAGAGCATAAAAGTTATACAAGTTAGCCTCCTGTGTTTATATACCTGTTTACTAATTTTACGTTGTCGAATTGAAACCATTTGAGGACAAGCCATGCTATTTACACATTTAAAATTTGTGTAACAATCATTCGTGATAGAGACAGAGTGTAAAGTTAAACGAACTTTGATAATCTGTTGAAAGCACCATCATTTTTCACACGTGAATTACCCCCATACTTCATACAGTGTGTGACTTGCTTAGCTTTCTTTAATAGCAGGCTTACTATAGTAATTTTTTCTAGAGTGTTATTTATCTAGAATAATCTTGTAGACCGACACAAATGATGAAATACTAAGAAAAATATTTTCATTAGATGGAGCATCAATAAAAGTGTAAGAAAACTGATTCTCTAATCTATCTCAATCATTACATTATATACTCGTTAACGTGTAGAGCTCGTGAAAAAGTTCCCCACGAGGGGTTTGATAGAAAGTGTTTTAAATGTTTTTACCCTCACATGGTCGCCATAGCACTTTCTATATAGACAAAGCCCCAGACAGTGCATGTTGTAGATATTGTTTTCATTTTCGTGCATGAACATTGACGGCGGGTGCGGCTAGCCAAACAGGGGATGCTTACTCCTCCAGGCCACCTGGTCCCACCTCTAGTTTGCCAGGGGTTCATCGATGCTCAATTTGTTGCTCTATTGTGAGTGTTGTTGAGCTTGTCGTCAGGATCTTCTTTATGTCGTATATAATCCTGTCAATGGTTTTGTTAGTAAGTAGTCAATTGTTTAGGCGTCCTTGGAATGGATATCATTATAGTTCCGAATGCATATTTCCCCCTCCTAACTGTATTGTCACTCATATTACAATGGTGAGTTTGTGTTATGCATATAACTCTGGAGATTGTTCATTGGATAGTGTAGGCCATCGTATTTCTATTTTGCTGTTTTTGTCCGCATTTCTTTTCTCATGAGAAAATTCTGCTTTGTATTGTACAAAAAATTGCAAGCCTATTGATAGTAATTTTTGTGTTCAGACTTTCATCTACTATTTGATACAAACTTTTTAGTATAGGAGCACGGAATTCTACTGAAAATTCAAAATTTGTTTGACAAACGAATAATATAACCAGTCCATTGGCAAGATTAAAATGTCTAAAAACTAGGGTACTGTAGCATCATTTACCCCACCTCTGACAAGTTTGCTTGGAAATCCCGGATAGCGATTGGCTAATTACGGTCATGTGAAGACGTGGTATATCTTATACCGGTTGACTAGCCTTTTATATCAGACCCCTTGTGACGTCACAATGTTATCCTTCATGTTGACGCCGTAGTACGTCCAATCACTCTATGGAATTATCAAAATAGGTCATTGGTGGGGAAATCATCTGGTGACCTGGTACGGGATGATACCAGGTCACTAGGTTTTATACCGGGCGAGGAGAAGCCGAGGGTCACCAGATGACTAGGTTACTAATAATCCCATCCATCATGCTACGTTTTTCGGTAATATTTTTGGACATAATATCTTTGACACTCTTTGGCCATATTACATTATTTACATTGAGTATTATTGACGAGAGTTATTGTTATTATCATAACACATGTGAGAACAAGTACGTGGAATTGAGGAACTTTTTCGTTTACTTCTTAATGATAAGAACAATAAGTAGCCGAAACGTGCATTCCTAGTCCATGCTGAGAATGTATCTGTTCTTAAATGGTGATATTGCATCGAAGACGTTTAACATTCTATTACAAAGTATAACTATGAAAGAGTAAAAAGTGATAGTTGTTGGCTTCCAGTAAAAGTTATCGGTGACTTAGTGTTGAAGCGTTTTCTAAATTCATTTCTTTTCATTGCATGTTGAAGAAAGAAACTTTATGGATTGAACTAACTTTTCCTAACTCAAACCATTACATTAGGGGTGGGCGGACATGGGGTACCATTCTCCCCCTCTTACTCCCCCTTCCACCCCCTTACCTCCACCTCTCACCCTATCTTTACCCTGACCTCCGGCTCCCGCCCCTTCCAACCTCCTCCCTCCCGCTCTCTTCCTCCCACGCATCCTTCCTTCCTCTTTCAACCTGTCCTCCCCCACTTATATGCTTTCCATTCATATTTAAGAATAATTAGTGTGATACGAATAGGCGTGTCCTCCTTATCTATTTATCTGTGAATTTTTTATTGTCTCCGAAGGAATACTATGATGCATTTGTTACGGACGAAGATGTAAGTTTCCCCTCAATGCATCTCAATTTTAGATAATTACACAAATAAATGTCGAAACTCATCAAAATTACATGTTTTTTAATCTTCCTTAGTTACACAAAATGTCGCACTTAGGAATGTTAAATATCTTATGTGAAACTTTGGAGCTGTAAAACGAAACTATAACAATGTGATGCAATTAGTCAGCAATTCTCATTCAGATATTATGTCTACTTTACCAGGGTTTTAGCCTTAAATGAACTGTTTAGAAAAGACATCCGTTTTCAGAAAAGACTTCAGTTTTACTTTATCTAAATCATATACAGAAACTCTAGGCTTTCACGAAGAAATGAGACGCTTCGTTTTAACAAATTTGACTTTTTCATAGACATACGCTATAATCGACTTTCAGGTACTGCGAAAACACGAAAACACTTTTTTGTCAAAAAAGATAGAAAAAAATCAACCAATAATTTAAGTCATTGATTTAAGTGATACTACTTATAATTAATTCACTCCTAACCCTCTAACACTGGACCCTGTAGAGATTGTTTAAGATAGTGTTTCTCTGTGGTGTGGTGTTATTGTTTCCGTTTATCCGAAACGAAAACTTTGTTTTACAATGCCGTTTTTTCTCATCTCGTGAGAGTATATTCCGCTGTTTCTAATGTAGGTGATCTCCCTGTCTTTGTTTTGTTTTCTCTTCTCAAGAATTTTTATACCGTTATTGATTGTAATTTTTGGATTCTGATTTTATCTTTGTCTTTCATTCTCTGATATGTGTAAATACAGCCTTGGATTGTTTTACAATGCCGTTTTGGTTTTGAAAAGAGAACTGAGTTTTTTATCAAAGCAATTACATTTCACCGTTTTAACTTTTATTTTTGGGTAAGTTTTCATAATTCATTGAAGAATGTCATTGAAGCAAGTACAAAATGTCTTGTCTTTAAATAAAAGCTGAAATGTGCTATCTGTCAAAGAAGGGAGGGGATCTCCAACAAGACCCCGTTGCAGCACCAACAGCAAACACCCGATGCAAAAACACAAAAAAACGAGCATACTATGAGACGGAATAGAGACATACGACATATACACATTAGACACAAAAGACTACACATAAACCGACGAAACCAATGGGCAACCGGTGCCGACTTTGGACGGCCATTCAAGTCTAACTGTTCAATGAACTTTGCTGATTTAAGAATACATAATTCACATAATGATCCTTTTCGTAAACGTGTTCCGTAACTAAGGAAACTAATTAATATACAGCGTGTGCATATAACAGCGCCACCTACAATAAATTCCGGTTTTACACCGGGCTCTGGAGATAGCTCATTGAATAGTTTGTTCTTCGTGTTTCTATTTTGCTATTTTGCTCCGTCTGTTTGTCCACATTTCTTTTCTCGTGAAAAAAAAGATGAAGACGAAAACGCGAATATTATGAGTGAAGGGGGAGGGATGTAATTGTAACTGCATGTCACACTAATTAGTTTTAATTTCTTGATAACATTTACTTAAGTTCATATGAAAATAGGCGAGCGCAGCGAGCTGGAAACTTTAAAGTATGAAGTATTCATTCTGTCATCAAAATCATATACAATTGTATTCTATATATTGGTGAGTGGAGCGAGCTGGGAAATTATGGGAATAGATTATCATATATTTTGTCCAAAGATTATGATTTTTCTCTCTCTCTCTCTCTCTCTCTCTCTCTCTCTCTCTCTCTCTCTCTCTCTCTCTCTCTGTATGATGTTCCATGCTCTAGTTTTGTCTGCAATCGCTGGCCATATTTATCGGCCTTTGAAAGTTAATGAAGCATTTAGTAATTATTCAAGACTCACTTTAAGTTTGAATATATGTCTATGATATGTGGATACAATAAAACACAATAGCAAAGAAATGAGAAGGCAAAATGGGGATGGAAAATATGCATCTAATGAAAAATGAAGTGCAGCGAGCGAAGCGTAAAGAGAATAAGCATAAAAAAGAGTATTCTATGACTTTGGATGAAAAAGTGTTGTTTTGTTTTCCCTTTTCAAGAATTTGTATTCTTTAATTGATTGTGATTTTACTTTTATCTTTCATTCTATCATATAATGTGTTTAAATACAGTCTTGGATTGTTTTACAATGCCGTTTTGGTTGTGAAAAGATTAATGAGTTTTTTTTTCATTTTTGTTTTAGTATTTTTTATAAAAACAATTACCCAAAAGTAACAAAAAAAAAACCGGTTAAATCTTCGGGGGGGGGGGGTGAATTTTCATAATTCATTGAAGAATGTCGTTGAAGCAAATGAGTTAAAGAAGATCCCGATGATAATCTCAACAGCACTCACAATAGAGCACCAAACTGAGCATCGACGGACACTTAGCAAGCTAGAGGTGGGACTAGGTGCCTGGCAGGAGTAAGCATCCCCTGTTGGCTAGATGCACCCGCTGTCGATGTTCATGCACAAAAATGAAAACAATATATAAAATACACGCACTATACTGTCTGTGGTTATGTCTATATAAAATGTGCCACGGCAACCAAGTCAGCGAAAAATATTCAAAACACTTACTGTCAAACCCAAAGTACAAAATATCCTGTTTTTAATTTGCGAATAAAAGCTTAGATGTGTCATGTATCAAGTCTGAGTGTTTAATGAATTTTAATATATAATTCGCATAATGATTCTTTTTGTAAACTTGTTCCGTAACTAAGGAAACTAACTAGTATAAAACGCTTGCGTTTAACGATGCCACCTACAATATTTCTCTGCACTTGGCTTTGGGGTATGTACATTGGATAGTGTTAACATTAGTGTTTCTATTTGGATGTGTTTTTGTCGATTCTGACTTTGATTCAATGATTGATACCTCCATTTTTCTACAGGGATATGGAATTATAATGATTCCACTGGAGAGGGCAAAAATCTATTATAACTAAAATAGCAATCCAAGGAATGCTTGTGTCGCCTGCAAAGCGGCTTATGTTTTAAAAGTTGATCAAATATGAAGGTCAAGGTCAATGGGTTTAAAGTTATTGGTATGAGTTCGAAAGTTATGTCAAATGAAATTTGCATGTAAAATATCAGACCTCTTACTTCCCCATTAAAAGACTAAAGGAAGAGGGTCAGTCATCTAGGTCAAAGACACTACAAAACAATTTTGGTAACAAAACAAATGTCTCATCATAAGAAATACACTTTTGAAATATTAAAACCATATCACGTATTGAATTTGAAAACGTTTAACATTACCAATCAAATGATTAAGCTAGTCTTAATTTCTTTGAAAAGTGTGTCAAATATCTAGGTACAGTACAAAATATGGTATGTTTAGAAAGGTCTTATTACAAGGAATACACATGTGAAATAACAAAGCCCTACAACTTTCCAAATAAAAGATATAACCAATCTTAACTGTTTTTTTTAAAGAAGGACAAAAATATGGTCTGTTTAGAAATGTCTGGTCAAATGAATACATGACATTTCAAGCCCTATCACTTACCAATCAAAAGATATAGCAATCAATTCTTTTTAAAGAAGTAGGTCAAATATCTAGGTCAAGGTCATTAAGTATATATGGCATGCGTAGAAAGGTCTTGTCACAAGGAAAACAAATGTGAAATATCAAATGTTAAACGTCTTCACATTCAATAGCATCATTTAAGAACAGATAGATTTGCAACATCGACCAAAATGCACGTTTTGGATACTTAACCCTCGTCAGTGATCCTCATTCTAAACAATGTAAAATGACCAAAGAGTGTGAAAGTTATGTCCAAAAATGTATTAAGAAGCCCTATCATTTACCAATCAAAAGATATATCCAATTTTAATTTATTTGAAAAGTAGGCTAAATATCTAGGTAAAAGTAACTAGGTAAAAATGTTGGTATGTGTAGAAAGGTATTGTTACAAGGAATACACAAGTTAAATATCAAAGCCCTATAACTTACCAATTATAAGTTATGGGCTGCGATACCCAAAGTTTGACAGACAGACGGATATACAGAGAGACAAACGGAGAGATAAACGGACAGAGTGGTGCTTAAGTGTCGCTATGCTTCGCAAGCGACAAAAAAGGACGATGAAGTAATAATTCTTTGCTTGAAGAGTGTTTTATGGGTGTTTTCGCCATTCGTAACTCTCTGATGTCGATGAGAGAAACTTTAGGATCTTCTCTATCGCACATGTATCTTTGTAAATACATCTACATTGTATTTAAATCTGTCAATTCATTCTAATTATTTTATCATTAAATATAATATAGGTCAACTCCCTTGCGCTAACCCTGCAGTGACTTTTGAGCGCATAGCTTCTGAATAGACCTTTTAGGAATAGGGATCCGCTACCTCTTACCATAAGGATAGCAGAAATTTAATATTATTACAGGAGGGGCGCTACACTATTTGTTTTATCAACTTTTAATCATTTTGACATAGAGTATCACTGATGAGGATTTATTATCCGAAACATGTATGTCTGATGCTCTGTTTTAGAACATTTTGTCAAGAAGGCCGCTCTCTAGTAGCAGAGTCGGACATTTTTCATATTTGGATTTAGATTCTTCCTCCGATGTTAGTTTAAGGAAGTCCATCGGTCGCTACGTGGAATATAAAATATCAGATCCCCCTTTCCAAAATGATCAGTAACTTTCTTGATTCCGATTGAATGGCTGTCATCATCACCAGAGAATTTTTTTTACCTGATATAGACATCAGTATGAACGTATATAGAGACAATTACGTATAGTATACCGAATTTGACAAGTTGTCATGGGTGTTTCATGCAATCAGGAGACGCTTATTTTTCCCGGGCACCTAGTCTCACTTCAGAATGTTATTCATTCTGAGGTTCCAATGAAAATTTTAATGATTTTGTCTCATCTTCTCGACTTTAACTGAATAACATATAGGCATTTCTTTGTTGTTTATTTTAGTATATATTTAAGAGATCGTTTCTTTTAAATACGTATAGGGAAGAACAAAATAAATATTTTGAGATTTTGTAACTTACCAATATTTTTCAGTCTACATATTTTGTCCGATAAATGTTTTGATATAGCGGTTTTTATGAAATGGACTCCATTGGATTAACATAGAGTGACCGAAATAAGCTGCTATAAGAAAGGAGATAGACTAGTTCTAACATGAAAAAAAATGTTATGTTGTATAAATCATAATCCAAATATGAATCAAAACTAGTGGAACCGTCTCGATGCAATTCTTCAAATACGTCAACCACATAGCAGTATTTGCATTTCCTGAATAGAAAAAAAATCAACTTACATTACTCTTCCTCACTCCAACTCTTACTCGCTTTCCATTCATTTTTAAAATGATTTCTACAGTGGTAAAGTATGTATGCCTTAGAGAAAAGGAAGACAACAGTTTTATATCTATTAAGATTTATTCAAGAAGGTGATTATGTAACTAATCATAACCTTTTTTAATTAACCGTAATTACGCAAACAGGTGTAAGACAATGTAATGTTAAATATTTGATATGATACTATGCAACGATAAAATAATCCAAGAAAAGTGATGTAAATAGTACATAATACGTATTTATATCACAGGAGTTATAAGTAACGCATAAGTTAGGAAATTATCACCTTGACTTTTGGTTGCGCGAAGTCTATAATATATAGTTTTATCCTTTTCGACGGTTTAGATTAATAAGAAATTGCTACTTCTACAGCTTAGAAAATGTTATTGTATTTTGCCACGGACTAGTTCGAACCAATCAGGGAGCGTAAATCGCGTCGCGTGCACGCCGTCTAAATTTCTATAGACCGTCAGCAATTCCGTCATTGCCATATAAATGAATTCACAAGTAAAAGGAGTCGTGAAACGCAAATTTTCTGCAACAAAAGAAACCCCGGATGTTTTTGTCCTCGACAAAATAAAACAGATCTGTCGGGTTGATCAACCTGTCAAATCTCTGTAGACGGTCAGTAACTAACCTAATGACTAATAATAACTAATTCTTTTGATAATATATTTATACATGAACTTTCTATGAATTAAGATTGCGAATAGTTGCGTCGTGAAATTCATAAAAAAATAAGTAAGGTCTGCGACCGAAGTTAATCTTAAGGGTGAGATCACATATTACTTAGGAAGATTAGACATGCATTTCAACCAGACGCCCGGAGGAATTACTTGTGCAGACTCTGATTGGTCTTGATTTCAATATACATGCAGGTTGTTGTGCAGCTCTCTTTGGCAGGTCAAAATTTTATTGGAAGCTCTTATACATATATTTTTCCTTTTCCAATAAAACTGATAGGACTAAGTACTTGATGCTTAACCTTGTTTAAAAACTAAGGTGTTCTTGGAACTGGTGCCACTGAATTGAAACAAAGAATTTTAGGAAATCATATGATTCCAAGATAAGGCCGAATATCCATATCACAGTGGAACACACATATGAGACAAAATGGTTTGGATGGGGCAGCAAGGAGTATCACCACATGAACAAAATGAAGAAGACAATGTGAAACATGAGAAACAACATAAAGGATAACGAAGGACAGTACTATATGATTACCAACCATAGAATCCGATTGCAAAAACTATTTTTATAGTAGGTTGCGCTACAGAAATAAAAAAATTGCGACGCCATGCATATTGAAAGTCTCATATTTAAAAACAGCAATAACTCCCGACTTATCCACAACGGTTTTTTATTTTCTAATTTAATAAATATGTAAATTATATAAAAAATCAAAATACCAGAAATTAAAAAAATGAAGGTTTATGCAATTTTCTTTTATTTCAAATATGACAGCGTCTAGCTGATCACAGCAAGACATAATATTTAAAATGAAATCTGCAAATGAAAAAGACTGAAAGCTTCATGTAAGTTGACACAAAATCAACAATAGAAAAGGTAACAAAACAACTTATAATGATTCAAAAATGTATTGATGCCACTCATGCGACATCAAGGTATTGTTGGAAGTCAGTGTGAAACAAAGGAGAGTTTCAAAGACCTTCTGTAATTTATGGTTTTGAAAAACCTTTACTTTATGTTTGACGTAAATGAGAGGGGATTTCCAACAATACTCGGTTGCAACACCCACATCATAACCCAAAAACACCCAATGCAAAAAATACAGAGCATACACAGAGAGAGAGACACAAAATAGAGACAAGGAACACCAAATCACATCATAGAGACATCAAACACAAATGACTACATATAAACAAAAGACCAATGGGCAACCGGTGCTGACTTATGACGGCCATCTGCCACGCTAGGAGCAGATGGTCGTGTTATCCGGATTACATGTGCACAACCCTACAACTTTTCAAATTACCAAGATGTCTCGAAGAAAGCACAATTGTGCTGTATAATAACTTTCTCACTGAAAGATGACCATATATACAAACATCATGACGCAGGGGCCCAAGAAACATATAGATGGGTTTGTAAATAGAAGGCCTACGAAATACAGTTCGTGCTCTGCCAGCTGTGGCGAGCTCATGCATGTTATCACCGTCTGACACTCAGAGAGGACAGGTGGTTCGGGCCCTGTCTTCTCTTAAGAAATTTGGACACGACCCGTCATAGAACCCTGTCGTCACAGTCAGTCAGAGTGCATTTTTCTCAGAACGCGCTGGTGCAAGGCTGTAGATTAGTCAAGTGCCAAGTCAAGATTTTTGTCTGGTGACAGCAGGATCATATCCATGGTATAAAAGGCGTTTGATGATTCGACCACAAATTCTATGGTAATTATGTCTATACTAACGAGAAAACACAGGTGAATAAGGTTGACATTGTATAAGTTCAAAGTCACAATGATCAATGACAGAAATGGTGACGAAACAAGTGTAAAAAGGGCATTGTCATGTTCACATAACAAGCCCTTCAATATTTTTATCTGAGGCAATTGATTCAATTGAATGTTCAATTTACTTTACCGACACGTCATTGATGAGAATTTAATATTCGAAACACGTGTCTGGTGCATGAAAATTGGTTTGAAATTATTTCAAGAGGGTGTAGAGTTGGAACCCTTCCGCATTATTACTTAGTTGATTCCCCGTATGGAATTAGCATTCGGTTGAAATTGACATCGTCTTATCATAGTGAATGTCTTCTAATATTTTAACCTTTTCATGAAAACTTGTTTTTATCAATACTATGTAATTCCCAATAATTTTAGTCATTGTTATGAAAAAAAACATCAAAAAAGAAATTCATAAAATCAGCACTTTCGGATTCGGTGATTTCGAATTTTGAAACTTTCTTTTATATTCCAAATCGGATTTTGGCTATTGGGCCTGGTTTACGCATCCACCGTATTGAACAACTTTTTTATATTTCTTACAAACACGGAAGACGTACCTTCCTCTCTGAATGTCAGTCGGACGCCTCGGATGATAATATGCATGAATTCGCTACAGCCGGTAGAGCACAGACTAAATTTCGTAGGCCTTCTCTTTTTATATCCATTTACATATCCATCTGCGTGTAAGTGTTTTAAATGGTATTTTCCCTGACATGGTCGCCATAGGACGTTCTATATAAGCATAACCTCAGACATTGCATGTTTTGTAGATATCCTTTTCATTTTGTGCATGGACATCGACGGCGGGTGCGGCTAGCAAAACATGGGATGCTTACTCCTCCCGGGCACCTGGTCCCACCTTTACCTTGCTAGGTATCCGTCGATGCTCAATTTGGTGCGCTATTGTGGGTGCTATTGAGATTGTCGCCAGGATCTTCTTTATCTCGTAGATAGTCCTGTCAATGGTTCTGTTAGTAAGTAGTCTTTTTGTTTTTGTTTTAGACATCCTTGAAATGGATATCATTATGGCATCGAATTTAACCACACCATCACACCATCTGCTACATGAAAATTCAGGGGATGTGATTGACAAAATGAAATCTAGGAATTTTCAAGCCAACACGATTTCTTCATACGACTTTTCAACATGCTTCCTCACGACAAGATCAATGATCAATTTCCAAACTCATTAAATGGTGCTATAATCGAGAGGGAAAACTTTTTTTTGTACATCTGAATCAAGGGGTTTCTTTTCCGCTACAGAATACAAATCATACAAATCATGGACATGTAGCGACCTGTGTAGTGCCTTGTCCTTCCTCTTGGACATTATTGATGTAAGATTTGGTGAGAATCTCTTCACACAGGTTGTAGTCATTCCAATGGGTACAAATTGTGCGCCTCTTGTTGCAGATTTATTTTTATACACATGAAAAAGAATTTATTCAAAATCTTCAAAAGCAAAGAAAACATGATGATGTGAAATGTTTCATTGGTATTTCTAGGTACCTGGATGATGTTCTTACTATCGATAATCCTGTTTTTGAAAAGTATAAAGATGTTATTTATCCACAAGAATTGACTCTAAACAAGGCAAACGTTACAGACACAGAAACACCATTTTTGGACCTAATTATCAAAATTGTCAATGGAGAAAGTCATACAAGTGTGTATGACAAACGAGATGATTTTGGATTCAACATAGTAAATTTCCCCTGGCTTGACGGTGATGTCCCTAGATTATCGTCATACGGTATCTACATTTCATAGTTCATCCGGTTTGCTAGAGCATGTACCGATGTTTTGGATTTTCATAGTAGAAATTTACAAATTACAAATGAACTTTTAGGTTCACAAATTAGTAAAGACTTTCTGGAATTTTTAGAAAAAAATTATGATCAACTTCTTTTGAAATTCGGACCCATAAAAGCAACAGAGTATATTCCTTTAGGTATTTCACAACCTGTATTTTATGGTGACATAAGTAACAAAGTAAGAAGGACCAAAGGAAGACAACATAACTATCGAAAATGCGTCAGAGTCATCAAACGCCTATTAAACCGTGGATATGATCCTAATGTCACCAGACGGACACTATGCTTGGTAGTTGACCAGTCTTGTACGAGCGCATTCTTAAGACGTGCACTCTGACTGACTGTGACGACGGAACTCAATGACGGGCCCTATACAAACCTCTTTAGAGAAGACAGGGCCCCGACCACCTGTCCTCTCTGAATGTCAGTCGGACTCCTCGGGTGATAACATATATGAGCTCGCAACAGCCGGCAGAGCACGGACTGTATTACGCACGTCCTCTGTTTATATCCATTTACATATTCATCTGTGTTGCTTGGACCCCTGTGTTTTATGGTCTTGATTGTATATAGTCATCTAACAGTGAGGAGGTTGTTTTACACCAAAATTGTGCGTTCTTCGAGACCTCTGGGAAATGGGAATAGTTGGAGGGTTGTGCGCACGTAATCCAGGATAACCACACCATCTGCTATAAACGTGGCAGATGGCCGTCCTAAGTCGGCACCGGTTGCCAATTGGTCTTGTTTGTTTATGTGTGGTCTTTTATGTTTAATGTTTCTATGGTGTGAGTTGGTGTTCCTTATCCCTTTTGCGTCTCTTTCTTTGGATGTCTGTTCTGTGTTTTTTGCATTGGGTGTTTTGGAGTTTGGCTGTGGGTGCTGAAACCTAGTGTTGTTGGAGATCCCCTCCTTTCTTTCATGTACTTTCGTGGCAGATGACCGTCCTAAGTCGGCACCGGTAGCCCATAGGTCGCGTTGGATTCTTAGTGGTCTTTTGTGTTTCATTTTTCTGTGATGTGATGTTCCTTCCCCTTGTATGCGCCTTTCTGTGAGTGTCTGCTCTGTGTTTCCCTACAAAATACATCATTTTCATTTGCGGCTCTATCCAAGCGAAGTTACACATTTTCGAGATAATTTTAGTGTCATATGTTAACAAACGAGGTCAGGTCTTCTACAGCAGAATTGATATTTAATATACTTCACGAAAAATTCTCTTTGATTTCGTTTAAAGTATAAGGTCTTCAAAATATTGGGGTGTTGCTTAACTTATGTCTATGTGTATATATACACAGCCAGTATAATTCCTTTAGATGGAACTATTGAAAGAAACATGTTGTATTCCGCATGGTAACGCTCGGAAAATATTTTTCTGTTCTCAAATTTATTTTTCTGTTCTCTAATACCGGTACATTTTTTTGTTCTCTAATATATTTTTTATGTTCTCGAATATATTTTTTTGTTCTGGAAAATATTTTTTTGGTTTGCACTAATGGGCTTCCGTACGCGACACCTCACAATGCACAAAATCTACAGAAACATGCGGCGACGGCTGTTCTGACCTCCAAACTGAACCTCCGATGACCTGATTTTCAACTTCTTACGTTTACTCAGAAAAAGCACTTTCAGAAAACAAGAATGAAACAGACAACTTTGGTGCATATGTACAGAAAAGATAACATAATTGGTGTTTTGTTGCGAGTATGCAACACACAGAAAGTGCATTTATGTACAAGCATTGCATGTACGATAAATGTGCTTGCTGTGTGTTGCATATCAGAAACGAAACACAAATAAGGACACTTTTTCTTTATAGAAATTGTGTACACTGTACGACAGTATTCAATTTCTTTAAAATCGTCGTTTATAAGAGACGTAATCTCGTTTTAAAACAATAAAAAGGTAAATCGAAAGTTTACGTAAGTATTAGGAAAAATTAATACATTTTTTTTATTAGACTGAGGATCAGTACCCGAAATGTGCATGTCTTGTCCATGCTGCAAACGTATCTGTTCTTAAATGATGATATGAATTTGAAGACGTTTAACTTTACCTTATGTAAAAGTTTGACAAGTTTGACAAGTTAATTTGTTTCTCATAATAACATACATATAACTAATGAGCATATACATTATTTATGAAAATATAGTTATTCAAATATCGCTCGTGTTGAAATTTTGATAATTATCTATTTATTATATACCTATGGTTCTTGTCTTTAGACATCAGTAATTTACCAGATTAAGTGACAGATGATTTTCAAATATACTTCAATTCAATGCAGAAATACTGTGAATCTACGCGAACTATACAAACGGTCCAGCTGTACATCGAGGTTGATGCTTCAATTAGTCTTACATGAAAAAAGCCATACAAACCCTATTGTTAATATGATAAAACCCTATGATAATTTTTAAAACAATGTACAACTAATTCCTTCGTCCACAATGTTAAAAGATAATTAAGGTTAGATAAGGAGGATGATAAGGAGGTCGCCGACATGAAGTCAGATCAATCATACAAAAATCATCGAATTTAATACTGTAACATTTATTTGACGGGTGTTTTAGCAAGTAGGTGATGCTTTCTCTCCCGAGCATCTGATCTTATTCCCATTAGGTATTCATTTTTTTCTCATTTACAAAAGGTTTGGCAGTTTTAATTAGATTTCATTTTCACTTTGATTGTGATTTTTTTAAATTATGAAATGGATTTTTTGATTGACACTCACTTCCTCAATAGTCATGTATTACATTTTCGTATAATCACATTCGTGAAGTCATTGTACATATTGTCAAAACAGAAAAATTGTTAATTGTAATAAAAAATATTGAACAAATTGTTCCGACCTGGAAACAACCTTATCATTTTAGACATGATTTTGAATTTTATAAAAATAAACTGAAACTGATACAGACATAATAAATGTATGATAAATGCTCTTGCTTTGTCTTACATGCCCTAGCAAAACACAAATCAAGACAATGTATCTATTTTCCTTTCCTTCATTCAAAGGAAAATGCGCATCTCATAATTAATGCTTATAATTAGAAAACTCATAAAATATAATTTTCAGAAACATGATCACCATGCAAACTTACATGATGTAGAATTTTTAAAAGTGTCTTATAGGTTTAACGGACCGGCTGATTTACATTGTTTATGGAATTATGAAATTGAAATGTAAATCACATCAGATATAATAGGTAATCAGTGTTTCCGAAGGTTCGTCGGTCCGTCGGACATGTCTTGTGAAAATGGCTTCGGTCCGGTAAAATTTAGAATCGTGTCGGACCGAATGTCCGGTAAAACTTTGAAGGCAATAATTGTGGAATACTCATGTATACAACCCGATATGTCAAACGTCATCTATTCCATAGCAAGCTTTTATTTGCCAGAGAAACGATTTTATGGCTTCTGCAGCGCTCATTAATCTGTCGTATTTTAACCTCTAGAGACACCACGTTTCGTTTGAAATAATCAATGCTTGCAAGTTTGATGGCACGTGTTGCGTTGTCGCCATAATATATATCTATCGAGTGACCAACATGAATACATTAACATGTAATTATTTCTTCACGCTACAACCGCTAGATATCGCGTAGACAGGCACATGTCATAAGTTTACAACGTGACGGTAAATTGCAATCTAAACTACACTGTATCAGATTTCTTACACACTTTTAATATCTTATACACTATTTGGTTATTTTGGTGATACATCACATTGCCTCTTGATGGATGCTGATGTCTGAGATAAAGCGCACCAAAAGGGTGAAAGTATGAATTCTCGGAATTTCTGAAAAGTGATTCCTCTAGCATTATTTCCCGACAATGCTGCTGCGTCTTTCAGTATACTTTGGACATAACTTTCACAGTATTTGACCATATTTTTAATGCTTGGACTGAGTCCCCGAAAGTATGAAGCTTGTAAAAAGTTCCCCAACCATAAGCTTAAAGTATTTTCTCTTCAGTTACTTGCTTTCCATGCATCTTTATCTTGCCTCCAATGGTTTTTGACCACATTTTTATTTAGGTATACTTCTGAATAGACCCTCCAGGATTTTGAATCATTCCTTTTTATAGTGCAACTAATGAGGATGCGTCATACGAAACATGCCTGTATTTACACCATATTTAGAATTTTTCCTCCAGAAAACTGTTCTCTGGCTTCAGAGTTGAACACATCCTTTTCTTTTTGGTTTTATTTTCAGGATTAATATCTCAACTGAAAATTATACACCGAAATTGACACATTTTCAAACGTAAAAAAATCTAAGGAAATAAAAACATTTCGTGCCGTCGGTTGAACAAGAGAATTGTGCTACTTTAATTCAAAGTAAAAACTTTTTTTCTGTGAGCTTTGCAAAACATTTATTATGGAGAATGCGATGACCTACACATACCTTCTTCAAGACTATTCTTCTTTTCATTCATAGTATTTAGCATTTAGAAAAAAATAACTTTTCAGCTTTATGTAGATGCGTACGGAAGACCATATGTGGTCGTTTTGAAATATAATTTACGTGGCGACCGCCAGATATATAAAGTGACGGTCGCCACATAATTTAAAAGTGGCGGCAGCCATTTAAATATCTAGCGGCCGTCACTTAATAATGTGGCGACCGCCAGATAAATCTTTTGTCACATTTCATCTAGTTATTTAACATCTGTCATATCAAAAAGGTTAAAAGAAAGGATGAATTTAGCACCCTAGAACGGGAAGTCATGCTATGCATTGATATTGTTTTGACTTATTGTAATGTTAAACGTCTTCAGATTCAATAGCATCATTTAAGACCAGATGAATTTTCAGCATGGACCAGACATGCACGTTTCGGGTACTTAACCTTCGTCAGTGATCGTCGGTCTAAAAATGTAATATGGCCAAAAGGGTGTGAAAATTTTTATGTCCAAAAATGTACCGAAAGACCTAGCAGAATTGGTGGGTATTATATATTTATACCACCTATGGTCTTCCGTACGTATCTACATAAAGCTGAAAAGTTTTTTTTTCTAAATGACAAATACTTTTACTTTAGAGGAAAAAGTCTTGAACAAGACTCATTTGTGTCACACTTATAACGATATGCCCTTGGCCGTGAGAGTTCCCCACGAGGGGTTTGACAGTAAGTGTTTTGAATATTTTCCCTGACATGGTCGCCATAGCACTTTCTATATGGACAAAACCACAGACAGCGCATGATTATATGGCGGCCGCCAGATAGATTATAATTCATACCTGTCACCTACGGTCTTCCGTCAATAAGAGAGTACTTTAAGCAATATATATTCGTCAATTTCAGGCTGCAATCATGAAAGGGATGACCGACAGACCAGACTGAATTGTCAAACCAGTTTATTGACAACTTGTAACGGCAGCCAAAAGTCATCGAAATAAGCCATTCATGTAATAAAGGGTATTAGATGTACATGTTAGTTGTTATTGTTTAAAGTACTTTTTATTTATATATTTTGCGTTAGGATATATTCTAAATCAAAATTATCGTCCATTTATGATCAATATACATTAATGTACCCTATAAATTATACATTCTTATATGTATCTACAAACTGTATTTAAACAAAATACATAAATAAACTCATTCAACCCTCAAGTGCGTATATTCGAGTATATTTTATTAATAAATCATTCTATGAATACAAGGTAAATATTTGTGCACAACTGACGTTCAGTGAACCGATAATATGCAAGCTTGCATGTTTTCATGCAGAACATGTGCACCACTATTGTGTCGTATTCTGTAGATATTTGCGTAATTTCCATCATCTTCGACAACTTATCTCAATTATTGTATAAGTATAGATTCAATGCAAATATATCGTCCGAATGTTCTACAAATTTGACATAGGGCAAAGGGTAAGAAGTTCAGAAAAAAAAATATAATTCAAGAAAGGCGTTCGAATAAAAAACTACATGAATAATTGTCGTATAAGCAATTATTTATAAGAATGGAAATTCCTACATTTGCAACCAGAAACAAAACCTTCTTCAAATTTTCCAAAGTAGGGTAATAGATTTGCATCAAGATATTTTCTCGATATCGACGGTTTTAATGAGAGGATTTTCTTAAAGTTACATTTAGTCTTGCAAAGATCAAACCGTGAATTAAATTATTTTGACAATTTTTTAATGGAAGCGAGTCTAGCATACTTAAAAACTAGCAATTAGTTGGTAACATCAGTCACATATGCCCTCGCTTCCGAAATATGACTATTAGATAATTGTTCATAAAATAGGTACCCTAATATAACCTAGTTTTCTCCGAAGAACGGATATGCACGCGAACAAGTGTCTACAACCACATATTTGCATACGGCTAGTACTGTAGCAAACCAAAACAGCATGGAGGACGAATAAAACGTGGGATGAAAAGGAATCGATAATGGGTATTACCAGAATCTGAAGAAAGAAATATGATAAAAATTAAAGAAAGAAGTAGTATTAGCTGGGCATTGGACAGATGGAGACCTTAGAGGACGACCATGACATTGAAACTGTAGTCGGACGAGAAATTAGCCAAAAAAGGATCTAGTGCGTACATGTACTTGTACTTCTCTACTGTGTATAGCCGTAGACCGGATATTGGCAATATTTGTCGGCGTATTGGTACTACTGAGGCGGTAAACAAGTATGATATAGGTATTACTTTTAGCATTTGACAATGATTTGTGAAGAAAATATGATTTTATATGGAGTGAACTTCATGTAAATGATTATGTGATGGTAAACTAAACATTCAAACCCCCAAAACAAAGGATTTGATCAGACGATTATAGTAAAATAACACATTATGAGCTACCTAGTACATCTAAAATTGCATATGTATGACGTTTCTATTCTTTTTTACGAAAGAAATTACTATTGAAGATCATAATTCTGTGCACAGTCTACGTAGAAATTCATTTCTATTAAATATTAATTAAGTGTAATGTAATTTACTTACGAGCTCAACAAAGAAACTGTTTGTGTACGGCATGTTATTAGCCAACTGTACGGCTTGTTGAAAATGCAGGATTTTACATGTGAAGATTCCTAGTACTGGATTTTCTCAAGCAAGACTTGGCTCATGAAGATAAACTGATAATTTTCTTCCTTTCTTTAAAGATTTATGCATATGAATGCTATATACAAAGCCCAGAAACCATGTGAGCCTCGAGTACTCGTAAGATATTACGATGAACACTTGTCTCGAGAGGGTGCGATCTGAAGAATTTGCATGGTCATCTTCATAGACGACATTTCACTGACTATTTTTTAGGGGATGGAGGGGGTGCTTCAAATATGGTTTCGGCTTTTTTGTTTGACTTTCATTCACTGATTCGAAGAAGGCTCGACAAGATTCAACAAAACATCGGTGCCTATATTTCGTATCGACGAGGTTTATCGACGTGATTTATCGACGAAATCGATGTCGGCGAAGCATTGTTAGTTTTGACTTTAAGCGAACAGAAGTTCGATTCACGATGCAGAAACGAGTCAAATTACTTGTAAATTCTGTAGAATTGTTTGTAAATTCAGTAGATTATATTTATTTTGCAAGTACATGTACTATAATGCAGCGCAAATATCCAAACTGTCTTCATCTTTCAGGTCCGTTTGTAGTCTGGTTCTTGAGACCTCTTTACTAGAGAGGACCTCTCTCTAATAAAGAGGTCTCGGGAACCAGATTATAGCCACTTTGCCGCAAAACTGATAAATCGCCCAAAATCATTTTGTTCAGTATTTTGAAAGTAAAATGGCGAGGGTCAAGTATTTATGTACATTGAGGGCTGAGAGAAGGGCTGGTATTAGACCATCTTTGTGTCATATGTGTCATACCGCCGCTATTAAACGTTTATTTATGTGCACCGCAGGACTGGCCTTCTCTTATATTATAAAGAAATATGAAGAGAATATGCATGCATAACACGAAAATTACGTCTGATGACCTGCGTGTTATTCAATATATCAGGGAAGCGAGTGAAGACGGAAAAAGAAAAATGTAATGATCGCTGTGCGATATAAGTCCCCTACCGGCGGCATAAATTTATGTCCTGCATCTCTGTTCATCAGTTCATTATCTGCAACAACAGCCAAGAAAAGTCTGGGAAACTGAATTCACGAGATTTGCTAAGTCAAAGGGCAATAACTCTTGTGAAAATTAGTCAATCTAAATTAATGTATTCACAAACAAAAAATCAGATCATTATCTGCATTATCAGGCATGAAAAAGTCAGGAAAACTGAAAATTTCCTGAAATTGGCTATGTCCAAAAGCCATAACTCTTCGGCCAATGGAAACCAAACTTAAACTTGGTCTGTATCAGACTGAGATGTATTCATATACAAAAAATCAGTGCATAATTTGCAATAGAATTGAAGAAAAGTCCGGAAAACTGAAATTTTCATAAAAATTGCCAAGTCCAAGGGCCAAAACTTTTTTAAGAATAGGTCAATCTAAAGCAGACTCAAACTTGATCTGTACCTCATTGAGATATATCCATATACAAAAAATGAGTTCCATTTATGCACAACAGCGAAAAAAAAAAGTCTGGAAAACTGAAATTTTCAAAAAACTTGCTAAGTCCAAGGACCATAACTCTCGTAAAATGAGGTCAATCAAAAGCAAACTCAAACTTGATCTGTATCACATTGAGATATATCCACATACCAAAAATGAGTTCCATTTATGCAACAACAGTGAAAAAAAGTCCGGAAAACTGAAATTTTCATAAAATTTGCTAAGTCCAAGGACCATAACTCTTGTAAAATGAGGTCAACCAAGAGCAATCTCAAACTTGATCTGTATCACATTGAGATATATCCACATACCAAAAATGAGTTCAATATATGCAACAACAGCGAAAAAAGTACGGAAAACTGAAAATGGGACAGACAGACGGACGGACAGACAGACAGACAGACAGACACACAGAGTGGAAACTAAGAGTCCCCTTCGGCATTGCCAGTAGGGGACTAAAAAGGTCATTGTTACATTTTGTCTAAATTTCTAGAGAGTAGAAACAGTAAAATTAGAATATTGGGGTTCTTATCTTTCTGCGATTACCAATGTTTTATGAATATATTTACACCCAAGAACTAGCTCCTACGTAACAAAAATTTATAAAGACAGATGATGGACGAAGTGACGGACAGGTACACGTAAGTGGATGGTCATCGTCGTTCCATAAGCTCCGAAATTGCTTTGCAACTCCGACCCCAAATGCAAGTCGCCGTAATCTCCTATTTCAATATGCCGTACAGTAGATTATTTTTCGTCCAGCAATGTGCCGTGCGTGTATTCTTTTTGGGAAAAATGCATGTTGTTCTGACTAAGATCTTTACAAATCAATGAATTCATGACGCATTGCTAAAATCTCTAAGCATAGATATATTGCAAGTCTAGAAAAACGTGCAATATGCGAATTTAAATCCAAGTAAAGTTCTTTGTATGGAACATTTTTCTGGTAAAATTTTAAAAAGTTTTCTACGTAGGCATATCTTACTCATATATCTTCAAAGATGACTTTCAGTAGTAATGAATTTAAATAAATAAGGGCACTCTCACCTCTTAAACTGTCTTGCCTCAGTGGTACCTACACGCTGACAAAAGTACCAATACCAAGTGTACATGTACGGCTACACACAGTGATATTGACGCGTAACCATTACAAAGGAACGATACGTCAAATGTTATCTTACTATTTCTTTACTCTACCTTACAAGTACCAAAGATACCACTATCAAAACTTATAAGGGGCTCAAGTAAATCAGCTCTTCAATAACAAACATTTCTGCACATTTAATTCGATATACTTTGATTTAGTCATTTCTATGCATTTAATTTGACATACTAGTATGCGCATTTAATTTAATTTGTCTCACTGTTGGTATGTAAATTCTATTTTGTTTGAGATGTTTTTTTTTTCTTTTCGTTGGATTGAATAAGGTCAATAATGGAAGCGATCCAACTTTTTACCTTCTTGAAGAAAAACCAACCCAATTTAAAAGTTTTGGACAGTAAATCCTCATCAGCGGTACTTATTTTTAAAGAAATGCCGACGTGATTTTCAGACACATCCAAATTTGTTTTAGTAGCGCCCTCTAGTTTACTATTTTGAATTTAAATTTGTGCATTTAAGAGTGCGCGGCTCTTAATCTCCTGCATCGTGTGTAACCCACGGGGAAGCTCATATGATTTACCCCGGGAATTCACACGATGAATTTCCTGTAGGGTCGAGTAATTCTAGAAAAATAATAATCACTTATTTTGGAAGCTTATCTTCGCTCTTCTTTACATTCGCTCTACACAAATGTCATGTTTCGTATTTTATGTAGATTCATTTAACTGAAACGTAAAAGTGAAGGTTAAATTCATGATAAGACAGACTGTGTACTGTCCTATGACAAATTCGAAAAATTGAGTGATACATAAATTTGCCCAATGACTGAAAATACAGTTATATTGTATTTTACTACGACCCGCCATTCTTGAGTTAGGTTTCATAGTAATATATAGCAAAATCTTGAGAATTAAATAATATGAATAGAAATTTGAAGACGTTTAACATTTATACCACTTGCTGAGTGTCACTGCTGGTGGACCAAGAGTCCCAGAGGGCACATGTAGCCAAGTTCGATTAATTTTGGTTGATCGTTTCTTCAAGGTATTCTAAATTTCTGTTATCAAAATTTCTTGAAATTTCTTAAACGTGGGTCCTGTTGCATCATATCCCACCCATTCTGCTACGTCTTTTTCGCATTTTCGGCATAGTAACTTTCATACTTTTTTGCATATTACATTGTTTAGACTTGAGGATCACTGACGAGGGTTAAGTACCCGAACGTGCATGTCTGGTCCATGCTGTCCATATCTGTTCTTAAACACATGTAGCCATTGAAAGTGAAAAGGTGAACCTCGAGTACTCGTAAGATATTACAAGCACTCGAAATTTTGCGATTCAGAATGTGCATGGTCATCCTCATAGACGCGATATTTTGCCGAAACGAATTTCATCGACACTAGTTTTTAGGGGGGGAGGGGGGCTTCAAATATGGTTTCGAATTTTGTGTTTGACTTTCATTCACTGATTCGAAAAATGCTCGATAAGTTTCAACAAAACGCCATTGGTGCCTCTAATTCGTGTCCTTGAGAAGGTGATCTATCGAAGAATTTGGATGTCGACGAAGTAGCTCGACTCACGACGACTGCTCTTTATAAGACCCCCCCCCCCCCAAAAAAAAAATAAAAATTGATAAAAGAAAACACTTATTGAAATACAGGTAAGTTTCAAACTGGAACACTCACGAAGGAAGAATTATTTTAGTAGGAAAAAGAATGCCTTCTAGAGTATCAATTGATCAAATTCTATTCATGCAGCTGATAGCAATGTTTGTGCACAAAGAAAGTCTTTTCACCACCATTCTGAAACGAGTCAAATTGTTTGTGAATTCAATAGAAATTTTGTAAATTTAGTAGGACATGTAGTTTAATGCAGCGCAAATATCCAACTGTCTTCGTCTTTCAAATCCCTTTGCAGTCTGGTTCCTGAGACCTCTTCACTAGAGAGGACCTCTCATATAAAGCGTCTCGGGAACCAGACTATAGCTCCTTTGCCACAAACCTGATAAATCGTCAAAAGTCATTTGTTTATGGTATTTTTAAAGAAAACAGGCGAGGATCAAATATTTTTTTATATGGAGGGCTGAGAGAAGGGCTGTTATTTGACTCTCTTTGTGTCATATGTGTCATAACGCCGCTATTATACGATTATATATGTGCGCCGCATGACTGTCTTTCTCTTCGTTCATAATTTATAAGACTTTTCATCGGTTCTATCGCTGATATTCAAATTTTGGAATTAAAATACGTCTTATCTAACTCTTTTGTTTCACATTTATGCCCTTTGCCGTGTGGAGCTCGTAAAAAAGTTCCCAGCGAGGGGTTTGACAGCAAGTGTTTTGAATATCTTTTCCCTGACACTTTCTATATTGTCATAGCCTCAGACACTGCATGTATTTTAGATATTGTTTTAATTATCGTGTGTGAAACATCGACGGTGGGTGCGGCTAGCCAAACAGGGGATGCTTACTCTTCCCGGGCACCTGGTCTCACCTCTAGCTTTCTCGGGGTCCGTTGATGCTCAATTTTGTGCTCTTTTGTGAGTGTTGTTGAGATTATCGTCAAGATGATCTTTAACTCATTTGTGGGATACATTTTGAGTTTGAATTTGGTTTTGATTTACCTTGTTTTGCAAAAGTTATGGTCCTTGGACTCTGCAAATTACATGAAAATGTCAGGGTTTTTTTTACCTTAACTATTAATTGACATATTGAACTGATTTTTGTGTAGGCATTCATATTTTTGTGTAGGTACAGGCCAAGATTAAATAATCTAAGCCGGTAGGGGACTTATGTCGCTCGGCGATCGAATTTTTGTTTCCTCACAACAATCCTTAAAACTAAAAATACAATAATATATCTTTTTAAGTATATAACTCACGATTAACATAACTCAGAGCAAGCTGGTCTGGCTGCCAGGTATCAAGGTATAACGTTACAGTAACTAACTCAGAGCAAGCTGGTCTGGCTGATTGAAATGAATATTTCTGGCATGAAAAATTAATAAAAAATTACTGTTAAATTCTTTATCGTAATATTTTGATAACGGTCTTTTACAACATATGCAATATATCAACATTTTATAAAGATTGCAAAAAAATAAATTATAGGATTTACAGTACTGCTGATCATCTCAAATCCGTATGCAATATCATAAAACCCGTCCAGCGTAGTACTATCTTTATAGAAGCTTGACAGTATCCAAGGCATCGGTATCAATCTTACAACAATCTGTATTATAATGATGCAGGTTACAACCCTATTCATTTTAGATACATCATTGTCCCTTGCGTTAATCCTGTCTCTGAGAGCATTCATCTTTTTACAGTGGTATACCAATATAGGAACTAACACCATAAGGAACAAATTTAAGCCAATGATGGCATCATGAACGAATTTCTCAGTAGCACTTATTCTAACATAGAATGTGGATCCATATACCACACTGCATAGGCAACTAATTATCCATGCCATCACGCTTTGTTTGACGATATCTGATGATGTCATTGACAAGCTTTCGATTGGCTTTACTAAGAGTAAATATCTCGCTCTAAACATAATTACGACATGGAAATTTGGCGCCATTATCGACGTGAGTAAAAATCCAGCGGAGAGTCCAAGATGGTAGTTAGGAATGTGAAGTTTATGGAATAAAAAGACGATCAAAATTCTAATAATTAAAGCTGAAAGATCAGCTAATGAGAGTAATGCTATGGCGGTAAACGTAACTCTCCTTGACATTTTCTTGAACACAATGACACTGATAGTAATAGTATTGCCGATAAATCCGATGAGAAAAATTGTAAGATAAATGAAAAAGATAATATCACTGTATGATCCATGGTGGTGCTCCTTAGAGTCAGCCAGATCAGCATTTATTGAAATGTTTCTAGTTGTAACGTCATTAGTGATTATCATAAATGTTTCATTTCCTTGCAACTTTTGTCCTAAAATATGTACATTATATCCATAAGATGTCGTATTCATTATGATTTAGATATCTGATGTATAACTGCCAAGCGACGAAGATATACACAGGAAAATCGCATGCATTGCTGCAGATGCTCTGCTCTATTTATATTGTATTGTTTTGTTCTATTAATATTGTATAACTGTTACAGTACTGTCATTGGAAAGCTTTGCTGCACCCCTGCATTCTGCTTTCATGATATGATTACTAACCAAAGGGGAAAACAACTAGTGGTATATTGACGAACCTAATGTGAGGACTACTAGTATTTGTAAATATTTAATGATTATACAGACAAGTGTAAAACTATGCGATTTATTGATCATATGACAATATGCTTAAATGTTCAGTGTAAAATACCGTTTTTATTTTTTCTATGAAGTATTTATTCGTTTACTTACCATTTCATATGATTTCGTTCATTGAACCAATACAACTATTTAAAGCATAAATCTATCATTTTTGGGACAGTTTTTTTTAATTCATCAGCATCGAGCGTTGCATTTTTATATGCAAAAAGGCAAGCTGGTTAAAGCCAAATCTCTGTTTGCTCCCCATTGTGTTATTTCGCGTCATCACATAATCGGGAGCATGCAGATTTCTGGTTTTAATCTGATTAGGTTTTCTTATACATCAGTGAATGAACGTCAGACAGATAACATATAATCAGATTCCAGGAATCACAATCAAAAGGCTTACAAAGTCTTGTAAAATATATATTAGAGCTTTCAAAAGAGAAAAGAAAATAGGACAGACAGAGACAATAACACAGCTTCATAGAAACACGAAGGACAGCTTAATCTAATAGAAATGTCAAGAGTACAGTACATGTACATGTCCATTGGTCTCGTTGGTTTATGTGTGGTCTGTTATGTTTAATGTTTCTATGGTGTGAGTTGATGTTCCTTGTCCCTTTTACGTCTCTTTCTGTGGGTGTATGTTCTGGTTTTTTTGCATTGGGTGTTTGGGGTTTTGCTGTGGGTGCTGCAACCTAGTGTTTTGGAGATCCCCTCCTTTCATGTATGGAATGCATTGTAGGTGGATCTTCTTCATGAAGGTATAGAGTTGGAATACTTCTGTATTATTATTTTTATAAACACTTATTTCTTGTTGCAGTGTGCAGCAGTTAAAATCGTTCCCCGTGACTTGATGTTTTGAAGTGTATTAATTACTTCTGTCTAGCTCTGTCGCCTGAAAGAAGCTTCGTTTTGGCCCTTTATGAAATCATGATTATGATTTGAAATCATATAGATTATTTTGCTACTTCGGAAACTTGTCATTCCATTCAAAAATATCATCGAAATTAAAGGAGGTTAACATCTTAGAACCATCCCTCCAATGTTATTTTGATCATATATCTAGATTTTATTTGGATATGCTACTGAATCGACCCTACAGGAAATTTGGAGCCGCGCACTCTCTGTAAAGTAGATGTACAAATTTAAATTCTAAAAATAAACAAGAGGGCGCTACTGAAATAAATTTTGGTGGCTACACTGGAAGCATCACTGATGAGAATTTAGTATTCGAAACACGTGTCTGGTGCAGAAAAATGGTTTGAAATTTCATCTTCAGGTTTAGAGTTGGAACACTTCCTTATTCTTCAGATCCATTTAGGAGATTTTAATGAAATTTGTACTCATTACCGAAGTTATGTTATTGTTTCTGTGTCAGGATATGTTGACAACTACCGCTACAAAAGCAAAAGTTTGTCGAGTGGAGTACTTCCTTTGACCAAATCTTTTTCAGAACCTGGATCACATATTGACAAACCGAAAGCAGAATAATCTGTCATAAGAAGTATTGTATTTTTTCTTCCATGTTATGCTGTTTTGACGTAGTTTTTGACTCTGATTTTTTTTTTTTGTGAATATTCTCGTCGACTCTGCTTGTTGACATGATTGTTTTACGTGCTGTTGTCCTTTGTCGTTAGATGTATGTGCGTTCTGCTGTATTACTTCAAATTCGTCTTGTTATGCATCGTCTCCGTGTTTCGTTTTGATTTTTACATATTGATCTTTATTGTTGTGGTTTCCATTGTTTGGTTGTGGTATTTCTATATTATGAGAACAATGGACTCCAAGATAGGTCCGTTAGATCGTGAGCGATCGTAATCCGGATAACCATCTCAATTGCTACCAACTTTACATAATTCCGACCTACATGTATATATATACAAGTCGACGATCAAGAGTAATTGTCCTTTATCATTTGGAGCAAAACATGCTTGAAATTAAGACAAGGATAAAACCGTCACATTCTGCTTAATGGACAGCATATACATCAATTGGACTTGATCATAACATTATAGTGTACGTCTTATTTCTTCATTTAATTGATAGATTTTAGGTTTTGCCAACCAAACAATGATTTTTTGTATCAAAAACTCTTATTCTAATTCTAATACCGAAGCCAATGTGCAAACTCCCAGTTTTTTTTAATAATACAGCGACAGAAATTTAAGTAAACTGGAAGATTTCTTTTCAATCCTACTTTATAAGATACCATATCTTTTTATTTTTAAATTGTATTTGTAACATGAGTTCATATGAAATTTGAGTTCATACGTTTAATCTTAACTAATTTAAAATGTAGCGCGTTTTAAAATAGCAGCACCACCTACACCAAATTCCGTTCTTACACTGAGCTATTGAGATTGTTGTCCTTCGTCTTTCTATGGCGTTGTGTTATTTTTCCGTCTGTTTATCCACTTTTTCTCGTCTAATAGGAGTGTATTCTGCTGTTTTCATTATCTGGGATCTCCTCTTTGTCTTCCTTTTGTTTCATCTATTTTGAAGAATTTATATGCCTATGGATACTTTTGGATCCTGGTTTTGGGCTTTATGTTAAACTTTTGTTCAGCTATGCACAATTGAAAATTGCGGTACTGTAAATTGGTCATTATTCATCCAGTACACATCAAGGTCTTTCATGACAAACTTGCGATTGAACGAACATGTTAATACCAACATGTACTTAAAAATGACGTCTGAAGATGAAACAATTGATTTTACAGATTTAATGGAGCTTTTAACTCGTCATATTCCAGATTACATTTGATATAGTAAAAATGAATCGGTTTATGAAGATATTAAAAAAAATACAGCTACATAAAAGTGCGAATCAAAGTGGAAAAAGGATGACGAAATTATCACTGACGAAATTATCTTTTTTGACTAATTTTTGCTGACAACAATATCTAAAATCAGTATGAGTCACTCTATTTCTATAACAGTTCTTTTTTACTGTCCTTCGCTTGTTTCAGACAATATTTGCTGTGTGGTAGGATCCGCTTTCAACACCGTAGCAAGCCTCTGACCGGCGGTGTCTGCAGCACAAAGACTGGAATATAGGGCATGTCGAGGAGGAACAATACCAACAATGGTATCAGATGAATCCATACTCGAGGAGGACTGAAAAACATACTTTATTATTTTTCCTTCAAAATGATAGCTTAAACTTCCACGAAAACCAAAATTAAAATAATTTTTTTTTTAAAAATGCTAACGTATATTCAAATGGCTAATAACAGCATATTTCTTACTTATACAAAATCAAATGAAGCTGTACTGTTTGTCCTTTTAGTCGAGTAAGAAAATGGAAAAAAAATGTCATTTTCTCGGCGCCGTCTTTAGACGTCCCGCCGCTTTAATCACCAAATGGTACGCTTACATGTATGCTTATTACAATTGCACAACCCTCCCTTTCAAAGTCTCAAACGCAAATATGATGAAAATATGTTGAATAACCATGTCTTTACTGCTTTACGGAACCCTCCTTATTTCTATCCTAATTTCTTTTGTCATCCTCTTTTCACAGATGGTGAAGAACCTGTAACGTTAAGAGCAGTAATCTGCCCAATTTTTACTTGCGACACCACCTCAACAAGTATGAATAAAAAAGTGTCCTGTACGTAAAAAGTGTCTTCAATAAAAATTCATCAGTTTTATTAACATAATTATGAGAAGTAACCTAAATGTTTTTATGTAGAAGTGATGGTGAGAGTCTTTTTTATTACATAAATAATATGGGTGATATGTCGAAACTTTCCTCAATCGGTCGCTTTTGTTGATCGAAATGTCAAAATGGACTACAATAAGAAGATTCAATAAAATATATCATGCTAAAACATATTTTTTTCTCCAAATATCATATTCCGGATTTATGACCGTAGTTACATGTATAATCGAACACTCAGACTCACTTTCAATGTAAAATTCAGTGGCGGAGTAAGAGGGGCCCAGGGGGGCACGCTCGCCCCCCCCCCCCCCCCCCCCCTTTTCACCCAATGTTGTTTGTGCTTAATCTCTTTACTTTTTGGGAAATTTTCGGCTCGCTACGCTCGCCACACTTTATTTTTCATTAGCTGTCTATTTTTTCGTCTTCAAATTGTCTACGACTTTCTTTGTCATCGTGTTTGAACGGATTCATATGTCATAAACATATACAAAATTCAAAATCAAATTAACACTTGAATAAATACCAAATGCTTCATTTTAATGAGCCGATCTAACCAGGTTAGACAGGTGGATAGTGGGGGTTGCAATGCCCTAATCTTGCCAACCTTCCCCAATTGGTCAAACAAAATTAGAGCATGGAAAATGAGAGAAAGATTGTATTCTTATGACAAAATGTAACCATCTATTTCAAACATTTTACGACTTGCTCCGCTCGCGAATATATTAATAGAATGAAGCTGTATATGCATGTACATGTATGGATGACTGAAAAGAGATGAAGATTTCATATCTTAAAATTTTGTGGCTAGCTATGCTCGCCAGTCTACCCATGAACTAAGTAAATGTATCAAGAAACTATATCTTGTACATGCAGTTGGAATGAATCCCCCCACTTCTCAGATAATCAGTCTTGGGATCCACGTTTTTCGTCTTCGACCTTCTTATGAACAATTTTCTTCTAGCTGAAACCTTGCCCCCACCCCCACCACCTTCCCCCTATCTGAAGTCCTATATACGCCGCTGCAATTAATAACGCCGAAAATAGTTTCGTTCATGATCAGTATAATTTATGAAAAGATATTTCTTTTAGATTTACCATAAATACATTTCTAAATACTTTTTCGAATTTTGAGCATTTCTCCAAAATTGGCTGGTACTATATTCGGCAACTTTTTTTTACGAGGGGCTGTTGAATTACCAATTCGAGCCGAAAAGTGAATTTATAAGTTTTTCTGTGAAAAAGTAAACGTCGACGAACATTTTTGCTGAATATTAATCAATTCGAAACTATCAATGAAGAAGTTAATCATTTGCCGAAAGCGATTCAATGCCAATTACTAGTTCTTTGTTGATTTCAAATATTTCCTGAACCCCTACCCCCCAATCGCATTATCGTAAATTGACTATTGTTCAACCCTTGAAACTCTCCTTCTACAGAAAATTTGTATTATGGAAATACATCTAAAGTAGAATTCAAGAGGGTGATAATATTTTATGAAAACTTTTCGGTTTTTCATTGATTTCTATACAAAATAGACACATTTATACTAAAATATCTCTCTATTCGAGATCTCCAGATTTTGAAGAGGATTTTTTATCTTCTCAAATATTTCATAAACTTAATTGATTAAATGAAGAACTCTGAAATTTCATTATGTAAGGGCAGATTTTACGTCTTATCGTTGCAGGTCCTTTAGACACCGTTGCAAGATTGTGATTACTGTCCTGTTCACTAATTCCAGAACACCCTGTTTTCCCGGTTTTCTTTAAAATATGATAATGTCACCTTTCAAAAAGATATTAATTTTATAGTACTCCTTTAGTCGTAACAGAAAATACCATTCTTTTGGCTGTGCGTCTGCTAAGTTAGAAATAGGACGGAAAATAAAAAGTCTACGGGGATTTTCTATAGTAAAATCGCTGAAAATGCGTGACGTCGGGAGCTTTGACGTCACTGTTTACCATTGTTGACACGGAGAACAATATGGCGGCGGCTTGAAATTAACATGGGAATTTCCCGTAGACATTTTATTTTTTCATTTTGCGGGTTGAAGGCAGCTGATAGGGTAAGTTGAAGTTAATTTCCAATTACGACTAAAGGAGGTCAATTCTCAGAAACAATAAGCTATAGCAAAATTCTTCAGACGACAGAATAAATCGCCCAAACAGGGTGCTCTGGAATTAGTGAACAGGACAGTAAGTATATAACATACTTACCGTATATGAGTTTTCCATGGCGTCACACTTCTGGAAGATGGATTCTATTTTGCATTTGTCGCTAACAGTGCTAAACGCTCCATAGGAGAGCTTAATCTAAAAGACATTAGAAGCGAACTTTTGTATCTTACATTAGGTATTTACAATTTCTTCTTTACAATCATTGATGCAAGTACATGAGTTAAAGAAGATCCTGACGATAATCTCAACAGCACTCACAATAGAGCAAAAATTACCCGTAGCAAGCCAGAGGTGGGACCAGGTGCCCGGAAGGAGTAAGCATGTATACCTTTTGTATGAAAATTGGAGCGAACTCATAGTTTAGGTAAAAAAAAAGTATTACCCTTTATACAATGAAGCTCTAAATTAGGACATAATGTACTTATTATAAAAATAGTGTTAAAAGATTCTCTCTTGGAAAATTATGACTTTATTTGACAATGTTAACTTTGTTACAGTTAAGCTTTGTTATAGTTTGTTAGAGCCTATAGATTCATATGAGCGTGTAGCCTCATCAAATCATTTTTTCATGGAAAGGAAATACAAAGAAGTATTCAAAAGTATTCGTGTTTTTATCGAAAATACTTTAATTTACATGACAAATATGGATAATGACCATATCCCTGTATACAGCACAAAATCGATAATTTAGAAAATCAGAAACCGAAGGCATACAAATCAGGATAAAACAAAGCAAACAAACAAAAACCTCCACCATATGAAAAGAAGCGAACTCCCTATATGGGAGTGAGACCAGGTGCCCAGGAAGAGTAAGCATAAGAGTAAAGATATGAACACGCCTTAAACAGGCGATGAAGGGATATACACATACTATATTATCATTTTTCTTTATAGATACCGTCTATTGGTATAAGAATCGCTAGAAAATTTTGTTATTGTGATAAGTGAAGAAATAAAAAAAATATTTACCTCTTCGCTGGATATCTCGGAAAAGACAGAAACCGGCATTTTATAACTAAGATTCTGAAAAACCAACGAAAATGCTTTATTTTTGCTAAATATACAGATTCCAATGTTATTTATCATTGCTTTATTATTTTATAAAAGTTCATTTTTCGTATTTCGAAGTGAAACATATTCTGAAGGCCATTGAATTACATATATTCTGAATCAATGAAACTATATACATCTTTCCTGTAAAACAAACAGAGTTTTACAAAATGAATTTTGTACCCCATTTTTGAAGAATGAGCGCTCAGCAACACACTGAAGTGCTGCTTCTTTATCGTTGATTGGTTGCAACATATTGATGATTTCAGAATCTTGTTCTCTACACTTCACCCCGATGGCACCTTGACACAAAGCGTACATACATATATCACGTGGAAGCCTCTGCAAATTAAAAATACTATCAGGAAAAAGAGAAACCAATGCAGGATCTTCGGGCTAAAAAAAACCCAACATCTAAAATGTAAACTGCAATATGTTAACTTGATCCTACTTACAATGAATGAATTGTCTCAACATGTAAGTAGTCTGTTTAATTGGTTATCAAACGTGATTTCTATTTTTCATTATGATTTTGTTTCTAATTTCCGCTTATTTGCCTATCGCCCCCCCCCCCCCCCCCCCCCCCAAAAAAAAAACCTTCATGAGAACAGACAAGAATGTGACACGATAGTTCATTCGCCTTTGATCGTAGCTCGTTCTCCTCTACATTTGCGACAGTGGAAGCCCGGCTTTACATATATGCTTCTATGACCTTTTTTGTAGCAATAAACATTAAGCAAAAGGGGTTACCGACTTTATATATAATATCTGTACCAATATGGGAGTCCGCTGGTCGATAAAGGACAGGGTCCGCTGCCTCGATTAAGCTCAATTATATCATAGCTTATAATAAATCATCTATCAAGAAAAAGTATTTTAGCTCAATCTGTAAAATTAGACAATTTCTATGTTACACTGTTCTACAATGGTTATATCTGTTAATGCTTACTGTATTTCTTTTGTTTGTAAATAATAATCTGAATCTATCTGACCATTGATAGCACTGTCGAGTTTTATTACAAATCCGGTTGGGACATGTAACCTAATATGTAATAACCTAATATGTAATAAATCTAGTTTATTACAAATCCGGTCGTTATTACAAATCCGGTTACGACATAGCACCTACAAGATATTTTTATTTCATACAACCTCAGATATCCTGTGCTGCCATCCCATACGGACGAGACCTGCCTCGGCCAGAATCAGGCCTGCATAACTGTCATCTTCATCCAGCTTACGGAATCGATCGTTCAGACTGCCTTTCTGATATAATAACAAAATGAAGGAAAAGTGCGCATATATATGATAGCTATTTATGAATAGCCCTTCCCAAATTAAAGGAAAAGGCATCCTCGGTTCTCCAGGCTATTTGAGAATTGGGAAAAGGTATCATTTTCTAAAAGAGCACATTTTCAGAATTTGTTTTCTGATTAACTTCTGAAGTTATCTTTTTGCTTGTGAGAATGAACATTGTTCTAAATCTTAAACAAAGTAACACAGTTTACCTTGGAAGACAACACACTATAAGTAGGTGAGAATTAAGTTATAACATTTAGTTATGAAGGAAACAGCGTTATCATGTTATGTAAGAAAAAAGAAGACCCAATGATATAAATACATCTTACTATTGTTTCAAATTTCAGATGAGTGTATCTCCCTGACAGCTGTGCAGACCTCCGTAAAGAGCTAGTCCCTATTACGCTAGAAAGGGAGCAGAATTTAAAAGTTTAAAGTTTTAATAATTTTGAAATAATTTTTTTTATACAATGAACTACATGTATGCTTGAAAAATCAGCTGCACAATAATTTTATATTCATTATATAGTGAGAGAGAAGTTACCTGCCATTGGGGAGATTTTCCAAACTTTGGCCGTTATATTTCGGGTGTAAAACAACTACATCGTATGGACTTTCACGCCTAAAAAGTATAAACAATTATTAACGAATTCTTTTTTATCTTGTCTTTGAAGTAATCAAAAAAGTTATTATCTTTAACTAAAGTTATCTCTGTATAGAATATGACTTTTTTGGGCATGTCGGTAAATGATTCGGAATATGTATGAATATTACTGAAATGTAACAAATAAGACATCTTATTACTAGTTATTAAAAGACTAACTTGAATACACATCCGATGACCAATCCTTGGTGTAATTTGATGGGGACATCTTTAAGGGAGCTGACCACACAGTCTACCTCACCCAAAAGGAGAGCCAAATCAGACTTTCTTTTAGGAACCGTCTATCGTTAAAAAAAGATGTTACTTTGTTAACAGCTACGAGAGGCTAAAAAGTGGCTACCTGATGTCCATACGTAGCATTGACATTTTCAGACTCTTTGATGAAATCAATTAATTATGTATATTTATGGCGGAAATGATGATACAATTTTTTTTCAAATACCTGTAAGTTGGAAGCTTTAGAAAGCTTATCTTGCAACGAATCTGTGGTAACTGAAAAATAAAAGCACCATTCAAATATACAACAACAACAAAATAATATAATTGAAACAACAATAACAATCTGGATTGATTAGAAAAATTGCAAGAATTGTGAAAAAAAAAATTGGAGATTCAGACGCAAATTTATTTTACTAATTTTTTTCTAATATGATAATCATGATCTTGGAAGTCTTACGCATGTACCTACCAACTTCAAATTCAACATCCGGATGCGATTCTTTCAGAGCACTCACGATCAGGCTTGTATGAATTTTTGCGAGCTGAAAATAGAACTCATAGTATTTACTTCTTGAAATTTACCAAATTAACAGAATGAACAGCCCTCAGTATGGACGTTACGACCTTTCCAATCAAGTAACTTCAATTCGATAAAGGCCAGTAGGGCAAAAAGACTTAGTGTGCAAATTGAGTATTTCTTGTTATTTCCAACGGTTGGTAAAAATGAGTTTTGTCATCATGATGTAAGTTTTGCATTAGGTTGAATGATTCATGAATATGTAGAAATATACGAGCAAATCTATAATTTTTCAAACTTCTAGATATTCAAAAGCCTTTACAATGCGCCTTTTAATGGGTGATTTTTTTTATTCAGAGTTTGGGGTTGGCAAAATGCTTACGTGCCAAGATTGGATTTTTATATTTTTTTATCCAGTGTACTGTTGTTGCTTCTCAATCTATCAAATTGAACAGTGGCGGTCAAGTCGACAGACAGGGACGAGTGACTCTTGGAACAGCAACGGTGAAGTCAACAGACCGGGACAAGTGACTCTTGGAACAGCAACGGTGAAGTCAACAGACCGGGACAAGTGACTCTTGGAACAACAGTGGTGAAGTCAACAGACCGGGACAAGTGACTCTTGGAACAGCAACGGTGAAGTCAACAGACCGGGACGAGTGACTCTTGGAACAGCAGTGGTGAAGTCAACAGACCGGGACAAGTGACTCTTGGAACAGCAACGGTGAAGTCAGCAGACCGGGACGAGTGACTCTTGGAACAGCAGTGGTGAAGTCGACAGACCGGGACGAGTGACTCTTGGAACAGCAACGGTGAAGTCAACAGACCGGGACAAGTGACTCTTGGAACAGCAACGGTGAAGTCAACAGACCGGGACAAGTGACTCTTGGAACAGCAACGGTCAAGTGGGCAGACCGGGACAAGTGACTCTTGGAACAGCAAAGGTCAAGTGGACAGACCGGGACAAGTGACTCTTGGAACAGCAGCGGTGAAGTCAACGGACCGGGACAAGTGACTCTTGGAACAGCAGCGGTGAAGTCAACAGACCGGGACAAGTGACTCTTGGAACAGCAGCGGTGAAGTCAACAGACCGGGACAAGTGACTCTTGGAACAGCAGCGGTGAAGTCAACAGACCGGGACAAGTGACTCTTGGAACAGCAGCGGTGAAGTCAACAGACCGGGACGAGTGACTCTTGGAACAGCAGCGGTGAAGTCAACAGACCGGGACAAGTGACTTTTGGAACAGCAGTGGTCAAGTCGACAGACCGGGACAAGTGACTCTTGGGACAGCAGTGGTCAAGTCGACAGACCGGGACAAGTGACTCTTTGAACAGCAGTGTTCAAGTTGACAGACCGGGACAAATGAATCTTGGAGCAACAGTGGTCGAGTCGACAGACCGGGCTGGGACCAGTGACTCTTTTAACAGCAGTGTTCAAGTCTACAGACCGGAACAAGTGGTTTAGCTTGGCCAAAATGAAGTGGATGCTTTTCAATATGCAAGGGATCTGGACTCTGTGTGTCTTATGATCGAGGCCCTAGATAGGCCAATACTGGACTCTGGGTGTCTTATGATCGAGGCCCTAGGCAGGCCAATACCCTGGATTGGACTCTGGGTGTCCTATGACCGAGGCCCTAGGCAGGCCAATACTCTGGATTGGATTAAGCAGGAATTTCACCATGGAATGTCCACAGAAATAGCCACTCTATTACAACACTGTGTCAAATTCAAAGAAAATGATTCGTACAAATTAAGAAATGGAAACAAAATGTGGATGCTTTATCATACAAGCCTAAATAAAATGCGGTAGCTATATGCCACTGCGGGCGATATCTGTAGTTGGTTACAAAAACGACAACTACAACGTTTCATCTCTATCTCTTGCTGGGAGTGGTTCTCCCATTTCCTGTAAATTAAAAATTTCTCGTGAATTTGACAAATTTTAAAAAAGCAATAACAATGTTAAACAACCAAAATGACCCTCATTTCTTTGCATGTCAATTTACATTATCTCATTAATTTGTGCATTTCTTTTTATTTTTATTTAATTATTATTTATTTATTTATTTATTTATTTATTTATTTATTTTTGTTTTTGTTTTGTTTCTTATTTTGTTGAAAATAAAGGTTCTAAATGCTAAACTTTGAAGTCGATTTCTAAATCTGAATAACAATTGACGTAGTTCTGAGGTGACAAAATATACAATAATAAGGTATGACTGGATATTTTCTTCTGAAAAGTAATTAATTTGCTAAATTAAATTTCTAAAAATTGCTTTGTCGTTTCCGTTTCCCTTGAAACTGAGCGTATCGAAGTCTGACGTACATTTTCAAAGTAAACGTTCGCTATTCTACATGTTCTATCGAATAATGAACCATCGAAATGAACCAAGGAAATGAGTTACGTACATGAATACTAAAGTACTATTTAAAGTTAAATATACAAATGTTCATTAGTTAATGAAAAGAAAACTAATATAATAGCAACACGGGCATTTTGTCAAGAATATTACAATAAATAAATAAAAAAAAACCACTGCAAAAAATAGAACAAATAAAAAAAGCAAAATACCCCCAACCAACCCCCCCCCCCCCCCCCCATCAAAAGGGGGTAAAACGTACCTCGGTACTGCCGGATCCCACTTTCACGGTCCGTGATCTTACAGGACATTCACACATTGCTGCAGATGTCGTATGCAGAAAAATCTTCTTCAGTCATAAATTAATGCATTTATAATACATTAGTTGTGCAATATCGAACATCCCTCGATTTTACATAAACATCTCTGTTGTAAAGGATGTAATTGAGCTTCATTTTCATATAGTTCTAATTTTCCTGTGGATAGAATTCCTTAAATAGAAGTTTTATTTCAAAAGCTACTATGGGTCAGCCATTTAATCACCCTCTATTATCGTTTCGGTTTTCATTGCTTTACCTGCATACCAACGAGGATGAACTCCTGTATTTGAATAAATTTGATTTGCAACGTGAACATGTACATGTATAATATATTTACGTATTGAAATTTATGAAAATAGACAACCTCTAAAAACCCATATCAATATGCGAGATAAGTACGTGACATGTCTGTCGCTTGTACAACTTACACAAAAATATACTACAGGAACACTGTGTCCAATCCACTACGGGTACGGATGTTTGGCCTCATTTTCCGGTTTCACTTTGAAGCAGATATTTTAAATATTCAGGACCAAAAACCTTAATTTATGTTAATTTCCCAAAACCATAGGCTGGTATTTTTTGTATGTATGGTACAAGCTGGAATGTAAGTTTGTTTTACAATAACATGTCAGATCAGATCTATTCAATTATTGAAGTTAAACAGAGAACTTTGCCGCAGTCAACGCCCCAAGTCACATTGAACGTCCAATTATTCAGAAAATTTGGCATTGATCTCAGTCGAATAGCATACATTGATATTAAAATAAGATTTTTTATATTTACAAATAATAGTAAAGTCATTATATTAGCAAATCATTTGTAAAATACTCGATTATTAGCAGAAAAAGATGGACATGTGGTTTTTTTTACTGTACGTGTTTATAAAATATGCACTGTACGGTTTATATTTAGTCGTTTTATTTCATGGGCCCCGGTACATTCCTATTTTCGTGGGTACTTTTTACATATTGATGCCCGTTTGTGTGGGTACTATTCTCTCATAGTGTTGCTTTTGGAAGGAATAGTGCCCGAGGGTCAGCGAGGGCACTATTTACCTTCCAAATTTAAGGCAACGCTGCGAAAGAATACTAGTAGTACCCACACAAACAAGCATTATTCTAAAAGGTTTATTAAATGCATCACATTGCCTCAATAGCATATCTCTATAAATCTTTAGATTATTTAAAAAGAAGTGGCGACACCTACAGTGCTCTCCAAGCGACGTAGATCTGGAAAGCAAACCGCGATAGTGTTCGGTCCAAGGATTTATCATGTGATACACTAAATGCACTAAGTTCTCAACGTGTTGCGTCTGCAAAGAATGATACACAGTCATCATTTTGAGAGTATAGTACATGTAAAAACAGACATTTAATCTGTTGATGGGTTTAGTTATCACATTCTTTGTAAGAACCGACGGTCCGCTCCAACCAAATAAGTCACAAACCCTCTCCTCTCCACAAACCCTCTCCTTCAATCAAAACTTGTTAGCGAGAATCATGATATTGAAATATGACTCCCAACTCACCAGAAAGTAAATATAAATTTCATTTAAATCTTGTATGAAGTAGTAAGGAACATGTCAAATCGCACAATGAAATAAGAAAATTAGAAAATTCAACCGAGAAATATTGTTTCGCATTCTTCCTGGAATTGCGTCTTGATGAATTTGATTTTGTTGACCAATGTAAATAAAGGTCAAAATGTCGTCGATTTCTTCATATATTCTATAATAGCAGAATTTGAGAGTTTTATACAACATTGTCCTCCATGATATAGCATATCTGTTTGCATGGATATTAATTCTAGTATTTTTGATATAACAATGAAATTGACATGATGTATCACAGAGATTAACTACCGGCATGTTCAATGCCGGATAATTCTTTGGAAAGGGTGGATGTTTTGGTAAAGTAAGGTTCCCGTGATCCCTTTTACTCTTTACAAAACAAAAAAAAAAAAAACAACAACAACAACAACAACAAAAGGCGTCCCGGGAACCCGACCAGTTTTCTCTTCGTTACACTGTTTTTTTTTTACATTTTGCTTCACAAGAACAAATTATCAACATTACTGTATAAGACATTTCAAGGGCGTAGGAGAAGTGGGGGGGGGGGGGGGGGCACATGCCCCCACTTTGAAAAGTGGGGGGCACAACCATGTTTCTTTCTGAATAATTTAGCTATTCTGATCCATCTTTTATACATATTACTTTATCAATGTACATGAGGACATTTAACTCAAACTATATAGAATATTATTACGTGTACTTGTTAATGAAAGAGGGTATAGAAAGTTTTTCCTGATTAGTCAATAATATGCAAAAAAAAATTCCTGGCTCGCAACCGCTCGCCAGACATTTATGCATATACTTAAAATTTAGAATTGCATCAGAAATGTTAACATACAGAACATGAAACCCCCATATTTTTAAAATCTCTTCCTCTCCCCTTCCTTTTTGGCTTGTTAGAAATTTTGGGATGTCGTGCCCTTCCACTTTTACAGGCAGAGCTACGCCTTTGTATAATTTTACATACAGAACATGAAACCCCCATATTTTTAAAATCTCTTCCTCTCCCCTTCCTTTTTGGCTTGTTAGAAATTTTGGGATGTCGTGCCCTTCCACTTTTACAGGCAGAGCTACGCCTTTGTATAATTTTATATGAATAAATGAATGAACTTCTGTACGAATTTCTCAAAACGCCTTAGAAGCCCTCAATGTTCTCTACTTGACCACCATCACTACCAGTCCTTCCATCGTCGACCCACAATGATTTTTGAACAACAGGAGCTCGACGTAAAGGATCTGCAACCGCATCCTCCTTTTCTTAAGTTGCGTGAATATTTGAAGGTTGTTGGCGCCGAGCTCCTGTGGTTTTAACTCCATTTTCCACTTCTCTTCTACAATCACAGCAAAGACTGTAAAATCAATAGGCCCTCGTCGATCCAATCATATAAACTTTTAACTTTGAAGGTAACGTTATTAACATACAAGTGGACAGTACAGTTCAACAGATGCCTTCTTCCCTAAAAAAAGGAGAACTTCCTCTTGATAAGTGATAGGACTTTCATTTTTCGTACGTTTTCAACAGATTCCTATATGTTAACCAACAAGCACGAGCTCGCTACAGCCGGTAAAGCACGGACTGCATCTCGTGCGCCCTCTATTTATATATTCATTTACATATTCATCTATGTGTTGCTTGGGCTCCTGTGTTATGCTGTCTTGTTTGTATTGTCATATTACAGTTAGGAGATTATTTTACATCACTATTGTGTATTCTTTGATACCTCTGAATAACCGAAAAAGTGGGAGTGCTGCGCACACGTAATCCGTATAACAACATCTTTTTGCTAATTGCGCGGTAAATGACCGTCATACACACATCTATTACATTTGAGTTTTGTAGATATCACAATGATCCTATTTGACAGAAAGGCTGCCCTTGGACTTAGAAATTCACAGAAATTTCTGTAATCTTTAACAGCCGAGGAGATACAATTCAAGTTTGAGTTTCATTGTTTTTTATCCATTAACAAATTTCCACCCTTGGACTAAGTAAATTTCATTTTTTTTTATTCAATCCTTTCAACATCTTCCATCTTCTTTTCAACATTTGTTCTACTAAATGGTATCTAGTTTTAAGATTTGCTGCTGTTATTATTTTTGTCTCGTTTATAGGAAAACACAAAGTTCACATTATTTCCACATTTCTCCCGTGATCAGCCTCTTTAGTATAAAGTCCTGGAGTTGCTCCTTTGTCCCAAAGGCACCATATTTGTACGTATTATGCCCGATATACAAATTTGGAAGTGTGATACATGACCGTCTGTAACCTGTCTTTCTCGATAAGTTGAATTTGAACTACATTTGTTTCATTTTATTGTTACTCTGCACTGAAAAAATGGCATTTGAAGATCGAAGATAAATACATGTAGAGACCTGTTGAAAATAACATTCCCCTCGAGTTCTAGAAAAAATATTTAAGGATCTAATCGCAAATTCGCTGTTAAGTAGGTAAATGAACATCTTCGCGAGCCAGTGGTATAGATCCGCCGTGCTCCTCAAATTTGAGGAGCACGGCGGATCTATACCATTGGCTCGCGAAGATGGTAAATGAACTGAGACCTATGAAGTAAAACGACTAAATATAAACCAAACCGTACAGTACATATTATATAAACCGTACAGTACGTATTTTTCAAACACGTACAGTCAAAACACCAATATATCCATTTTGCTGCTAATATTGGAGTATTTTACAAACGATTTGCTAATGCAATGACTTTGCTGTTATTTCTAAATATAAAAATCTTATTTTGATATCAATGTTTGCAATTTGACTGAGATTAATGCAAAAATTTCTGGAAAATAGCACGTTCAGTGTGACTTTGGATACATTCTGCGTCAAAATTATGTGTTTAGCTTTAATAATTCAGTGGATCTGATCTGACATGTTGTTGTAAAACAAACTTACATCTCTCCTGGTACCATCCATACAAAAAATTCCAAGCTATGTTTTTGGGAAACCAACATAAAATGAGATTTTAAGATCTGAGTATTTAAAATCTCCGCTTCAAAGTGAAACCGGAAAATGAAGCGAAACATCCGTACCCGTCGTGGATTGTACACAGTGAGGAAGCCAGGTAAAACTTGTATAATATTGATAGGACAAGAAAGATAACTCTTACATGGTGCTCTCTCTCTCTCTCTCTAGATCTCTCTCTCTCTCTCTCTGTTTTATGCTCAAATGTTGGTAAATGCGATAAGAGGTAAATATCTTAATATATATTTTGTAAACTATTCGACATTAGCGACATTTGATACAGGATAGAATTCAAAGGGTATTGCATACCTTGTCTGTTACATATTGGAATTTTACTCAAATTCTTAAATACTTTCAACGCCGAAAAAAATCTTAATAATAATAATCATAAAATGAAATGAATAAATAAAAAACAAAACAAATCAAAAGAAAAGAAAACACAACATAAAATCAAAAACAAACATCAAATAAATAATAAGATTAACTCCCCGAAATGATTTAACTTAATTCTTTCATTTTGTATGTGTAATCTTCATTTTGTTCATCAGGAGGGTGAATAATTAGCATGAAAATTACTGAACATGTATTTCATTTCACAAAAATGATCTAACGACCTGTTATGATAAAATACCTGTATCTTATACAAAGAAAGAATGTTAATCAAATACAAGAGAGGCACAAATCCTCGTTGCGTAACGTCCTTTATGAACGAGATATGTACATAAGAAACTTACGTAATTTCCATAAATGACTCTACTCCCATTTATCAGCTAGCTGATTAACTGCATATTCTTTGAAAAATATCGATGTATTTGAATTTAAAGCAATTGTCTCAAAAATTTAATTATGCTTCATTGGGATTGAACGTGATGGTCCGTTTTTACACCAGGAACTGTAGATAATGGTGCACGGCGGGAAGGATGATTAACAAAAATGTTGGTCAAGACTTCTTATTGACTTTGTATACGACGCAATGCAATAGCCATTAAGTATACAGGTAAGGGTCTTTTATTTATCAAAATGTTCTGAAGCCTCGGGAAATTGTTTGTTTTTCTACAAAAATAAATGTATAGTGTGTGTGTGTCTTTTTAATAGAATGAAATGTATATTGCTACCGGGCATGCGATGGAAAACTGATGGTGAACATTAAAGTTAATTGTACTCATTTTCATTTTTTTTTTTATTTCAACTACTGTGATTATGAAGTTTATTAGTTTATCAATGTATATTAGCTGAAATATATAAAATATCAAAAATGCTAACTTTTGTGGACGCTGCAGCCAGTATACCTGTAATACTAAATGGTCATTCCATAGAAGAATATTCATACAAATAAAGGCTCATAAACCAATATCATAAATATTAGTCTTAAATCTACAAGTAAACGTTGTTTCTTGTTAGAACCTCTCGTCAGTTCAAGAAACTATAATAAACACCAAGATATTTACGTAATTTCCGATTTTATTTAAGAATTGAATGTTTATTTTTGCCATTTTATTAGATGATGAAATGTCAGTTGTCGTATCACAAATTGTGTAAAACCGCGTAGCGTAGCGAAGCGGTTTTACGCAAAATTTGTGATACGACAACTGACATTTCATCATCCAATAAAATGGCAAAAATAAACATTCAATACTTATAATTACCAAACATATGAATTTATTCCGAATTCATACAAATTCTAAGGAAAATAAACGATTGAGTACGTGGCGTATGAAAATATTTAACTGGTACGAACTAGTTCCCTAACAAAAAAAAAAAAAATGTTCGAGAGGAAAAAAAAGCAAGCCGACGTTTAAGGCACGGTCCATTTGATATTCTGGGGGGGGCTTGGGTTTTTTTCGAAAAAAATAATTTTGCTCTGAATTTTGATGAAAAAAATAAATTTGCTTATATTGTGACAGAAAAAAATAATCTTGCTCTTAAAAATAATCTGAATTTGAAGAATTACCATAAAATTTTGCTAAAATTCTTAAAATTTTTCGGCTCGCTTCGCTCGCTGCAGTTTTCAATCTGTCATAACTTTTTTCGCTCGCCATAGTTTTCTTTCAAATATTATTTACTAATGTCAAAGTTCATATATTTGAGGATATCAAAAGTGTTATCAATATTTATGTTTTTATTAATACATGTTGCATGTATCCCATAAAAGTCTTACATAATTTTATGTTCTTGTATAAGCTTGGAAGGAGAACTTCACTCACAGTATTCACCAATTAACAAATCTACATTTTTCTAGAGGACCTTCCCAACAGACCCTCTTATATTCATGTACCTTATATAAAAATTGTTTCTTTAGAATTGTATTGTAAAAATCTTTTATCTCTCTGTTTAAAATTGAATTGAATACTTGCATAAAAATAAAGTAGATATTAATATTTAGAGTTTTGAGTAAAAATATAGATAATTCCTATTGATAAAACACAAACATTCTTAATATGCAATTGACACTTTGTAAAAAAAAAAATTTCCTTGCTCCGACTTTGCAAGAAAAAAATAATTTTGCCCCGGTCCGAGGCTAAAAAAATAATCTTGCTCTGACAAAAAACCCAAGCCCCCCCCCCCCCCCCCCCCCCCAGAATATCAAATGGACCGTGCCTAATCTGGAAAAAAGCATTTCCCTCTTCATAACCTCAGTATGTTTTACCTATTTGCACTTACTGCTGTACTGTTATGACGTAATTTATTACGCGTTGTTTATCGAAGGCAGCAGACATGACAGTTGAAAGTAGAACATGAATATTTGTGTTGGAATTTATACGGACTCTCAGACAGCATTTCTTGTACCTGTAGATCTTATGTGAGAAGAAAAAACACGTTGTTAAGATCTACAGGTATCGGAATATCAGCTTTTAATTAATTCTTAGGAATCAGAACGAAATCGGCATGACAAGTTTGGTAAGTCGCGATTGCGCAGCTTTTGCTCAGTACTTTCAAATTTATTCATCCTACATGTTGTATATCCATGTGTATGAGATTAATTTCGATGATTTTAGAAAAATAAAGGACAAGTTTTTTCATGCATTTCTAATAGGTCAATCAAAATTTCCCTAGAAACACAAGAAATCCGTCAACAAACTGCCGTTCATGTTCACTTGTTGCAGTTTTCAAATCATGCGCGTAGTAACCGATGTAATCTCTGCAAACATTCACAGTACTGTGCTGTGATGTTTATGAGTCGACACATGGAACTGTCTCTAGTTTTAATGGATTATTTGAGACCATTTGTATTGTTTATTTCATGCGTTAGACAATTCTTGATTTCTGTTGCGTTACTGTAGTGTGAAAGTAGTTCCGGTCAATTTTGACATTTTATCATCTCATAACGGAAGTCACAATATATGCGATCGACCAATTAAAATGCTTAGAATCAGATAAACAAACACATTTGGTTATTATTTGTTGTTATAAGCGAATTTTCATGAGAAATTATCATATTTAATGATTGCTTACATGGCCCATGGTTGTGTCTCTTTTCTTTATCCATACCCTATACATGTACTATTGATAACTTTATTGTCAATCAACTTCGATCAACTTCGGTTGATCGTTTCTTCAACGCATCGAAAATGTCTGTAATCAAAATTTCTTGGAATTTCTAAAACGTGGGTCCTATTGCAATGATGCAAAGGTACTGATGCCCTGAGTACAGATACAAGACTCCCAGGTCTTATAAATCAAAGGGAAAAAATTTGTACCACATTGTTATTTTGCAAATAATTCATCACTTATTCCCTTTCGTTTTTCTGGTCCCAAAATTATTATTACTGTGCAGTGGACATTATAGCCTTTCAGAAAATATATAGTTTATAGTACCTTACTAGGCATGGAAAAATACCCTATTGTATGTTGGATACCTTACTGGTACATTTTCGCCAATAATCTAAGTGCATTGATATCAGGGAGATTAATTATAATAAGCAAATTTGCAGATTTTTCAAATTCCGTTTTTGCTTATTTATAATTTATGAATAAAATTTTTTTTTATTTATGATTGATGTAAATTATCAATGTGTTCTGTTTATCGAGTTTAACTTTTCATGAATCCCAGAACATTTGCTATGTAATAATTAATTTCGGGATACTCATTACTATTCATAAAAGGGAAAACTCCAAATCTAATCTAAAAAATTTCGTAAACTGCAAGAGCAGTTTACGAAATAAAGATAGGTGAATTTTAATTAGATTACCCCTCTCTAGCCTTTTTGCACTCTTTACGTAAAAAGTCGTCTTAACAGTTGACGGGCTTTTACATGTACATGCATTAGTCTAGAAATCCATTACTTTTGACAGAGCAATAGAAAGGAAGAAATTATAACACAGACACGTAAATAGTCTGTGGTATTGTGTACATCAAAAACAAGATTTATTGAAAATTAAGTCCATATTTGGCGTTGCGTTTTGTTCGTTGCTTTGGTTAAATGTTTGTTTGTCTTATTTTTCTTGTTTGTTGTTGTTGTTGTTTTTCCTTTAGAGTAATTCACATTTCACAAGTTCTTGTCTTTATAATTACATTATGATTATAATCTAGGCACAAGAGTATATAATTTGTCATACCGGTATACATAGATGATATACAGATAGCGAACGCTTCCGTAATCATTATGGCTATCTTATATTGGAAAGGGCAATTTTAGTTTAAGTGTCATTTCATTTTCTTTTCAGAAAATTGTTCTTCATAAAACTGAAAAGTTCAGTATTGAGAAACCGGTGAGAGGGGATCGCCACGTCATCAGAGTCACTCAAATTAAACCAAAATAAAATATAAAAAAAAAATATTCAAAAATCTAGCGGTACAGACATCTCAGATATACCGCTTCTGACACCAAGTAAATTACCATGAAGTGGTGTGATCATAACTTCACGGGGATATGGGTGTACAGCGGTATGAACAGGTGCTTCCAGGAGGTGGTGTCCACTACCATCTTGCTCATCTTCATGCTAACCGCTGGGTGTTACCAGTGCTCCGTCTACAAGAAAAGCTCAAAAAGGATTGGTTCTACATTCAAACCCACTTCAATCGGACTCTTCTTCCAAGTTCTACTCACTCTCCTATTAATAGCCGAGACTCTTATTCATATAATACTACTTGACACCACTATAGGCACCAAGGAAGTGTTCGGTTATGAGCTTTATGAAGCAATGGCGGAAGCTTTTGTCTGGATAGCATCTTTACGACTTCTATTCTTAGAAAGAGACAGGGCGTTACCAAACTCTGGTTGGAGGGGACACGGGGCGGTTCTTCTAATTTTCTGGACTTTAGCTTTTGTGAAGGAAACCCTTTACTTTATTTCCTGGAACAATAAAACATATTTTTGGCAGATGGTAGAGTAAGTATATTACATATTTATTTTGAAGTAAGGATATAGAAAAAAATCCATCGAAAGCGTCAATATAGGGCTTCTTTTGCAAATTGTTAAGCAAAGACTGATTTTGGGGGCAAATTATGTGAGTGTATATACCTTCCTATTTGTTTTATTCTTTCTACCTCTATGAAAAACCAACCCATTTATGTTCTACATGAACGCGTAGTATACAAGAATGTTTATCTTTGCCTGCACATTGTAAATTATCCAGATCAATACGAACTTTTTTCCAGTGATGCTGATTATGCAGAGTTTTCCTTATGGTTTATACGGATATTTATTGTATCCATTCTACTGGTTCTGGGATTTGTGGCTCCAAGTCGTCCTAGGTCCCACTATAACATCTTTGAATCCATTCATGACGAGAAAAAGGTATCACTGTAAAGGAAACTGCATATTTCATCGTAATATTAGTGGTTCACTTCAAATGAAGAACAAGAAAATCCTATGAAAAACACCATAATTGTGCCTTATCATTAAAAATTGTTTTTCAAAAATAATTGATAACCTTTTTAAAAATGAACATGATAGTTTAAAAGATGTATTGCAAGATAATGGCTAACTTGACACGGTGTTCTTTGTATATATCGGAGCACGTAAATGGTAAAGTCTGTCTGTTCTGTCGATCTATTTGTTTGTCTGTTTGTGTTTCAAAATTTTAGATAATGTTTCTTTCCAGTCTAAGAAAAAAGGAAGAGGGAAGAAAAGTAAGCACATGGACACCACGTGGGCTAACATCATGGGTAAAGTAGTAATGATGGCACCGTACGTATGGCCTAAGGGAAGTATCTGTCGTCAGATGATAGTATTCTTTTGTGTGCTCATACTGGTGGCAGGAAGAATCACAAACCTGTTTGTTCCCATGTATGCCAAGGCAATCAGTAAGTTAGAAACATTTTCATGTCTGTTTTATCATTGAAATTACATTGAATCTGTAATCATAAAGGATGATTTAAGGGTTCCTTTATAGTTCTTCCCTAATTTAATGAAAAGAAGTCAGAATGATCATGGTAATCTTAATAAATTTGCCCATAGTTTTTTCTTTCATATTTTTGTAAATTTTCCCCAAAGTCGGCATTTGACTGAGACAATTTTTTAAGTCTTTAGTATTCAATGATACTTTGATCGTAAACGTATAATATTATTGTTAACGTTATGACCATCAGGTGAAAAATAATAAATGTATAATATACAGTCGACAGCCTGTCCCCAACGGAGGATCCTGTGACAGAGAAGGTTATATGGCCCGTGTTCAGATGGGACCTGGTATTAATCTGGGCTTTACTAAACTACCTTAAAGGAGGGGGAACTGGTAAGTCAAACATGGAATATGGAATACAATACATGTATATGTTTTATAAAAGGAGATACAAGAGTCGGCTCAATTGATAAATCCATTTGATAATGCTTTTTGTAAGGAATCTGTTTGGACACACCTATTTATGAATAGTGAACATTATTACCTCTTTGTTTGGGTTGACAGCATGAAAATCAACATTTTCATAGTACATGCATTTATTTCGCTAATCATTACTTGAAGCCTTAATTATTCCTGTCCCTAATTGTGTCATGAAACGCCGTCCTACACCTTTAATTTGCCCTTTTAGCTCTTTCCTGTACAACAAACTCTATAAGAATATCGTCGTATTAAATTACAGGATCCACCGGTTTCCTGAACAACGCCCGTGCGTTTTTGTGGATCAGAGTCCAACAATATACAACCAGGAAAATACAGCTCAAATTCCTGACTCATATCCACGGGTATGTTCCCAGCTAAAATTTCAATAGAACTATCGCAAAAACAATTCGACATACGTTTTTCAGTTACACTGTAATGATTAATCTAAACACAAGATTTTAGCCAATCTACATCTATAATAAACTTCAGAGATTCTCTTGTTTCCTTTTATCTGTTTCAATCATTTCGTGTCTACGAAGAAAAATCTTTATTCTGTGCCTATGGGAAAAGAATACGGAAGTAATACATTCCTTTCAAACAGTAATTTGCTCTTAATACTCAACCCAATTAATGTTTCAATTGTTCTCTGATCATCTTAGAATTGTTGTATTGCTTTTGAACATCTGATTTGAATCCTCCAGGCTGTCTCTTCGTTGGCATTTGGAGAGGAAAACAGGAGAGGTGCTCCGAGTGGTGGACAGAGGAACAAAGAGTATCAACAATCTCCTTAAGTTGGTTTTATTTAAATAATCTAATCTGGAAAAAAATTGGTAAAATAAGACTGAAATAAAAGAAAATGTTCACAGTATTATTCTGAAATTGAAAACAACTCATTGTGTATCTAAAATTAGAAAAAGTAAAAATCATCTGCATAGAACTACGTTAGTGTACCTTCTTACGGTGTTCATGAGGGGACATCGCTTCTTCAAATCTTCGCCCTACTATATATCACCAGTCGAAGAATTGAAGAATTGAAGTAATGATGCGAAGAATTGAAGTAATGATGCGAAGAATTGAAGTAATGATGCGAAGAATTGAAGTAATGATGCGAAGATTTGAAGAAATGATGCGAAGAAACGATTATTTCTTCAATTCTTCGCATCATTCCTTTAAATCTTCGCATCATTACTTCAATTCTTCGCATCATTTCTTCAAATCTTCAAATCTTCGCATCATTTCTTCAATTTTTCAAATCTTTAAATCTTCGCATCATTACTTCAAATCTTTAAATCTTCGCATCATTACTTTAAATCTTCAAATCTTCGCATCATTACCTTAAATCTTAAAATCTTCGCATCATTACTTTAAATCTTCAAATCTTCGCATCATTACTTCAAATCTTCAAATCTTCGCATCATTACTTCAAATCTTCAATTCTTCGCATCATTACTTAAATTCTTAAAATCTTCAATTCTTCGTATTTTGCTTTGTCAGAAATAATCATTTTTGCACTATATCTTTTAATAATTCAGTGAGATATAATATATTATGAACTGATTTACTGTATATTAATCATTTTTAAGTAACTTAATGCTTAAATATATATCTTATGCTAGAATTTTATTCATTTTGAATCTTAATGAATTATTTCCTTATGTAAAATTGGAGGGGGTGATTTTCAATCTTCAAATCTTCGCATCATTACTTCAATTCTTCGCATCATTACTTAAATTCTTAAAATCTTCAATTCTTCGTATTTTGGCTTTGTCAGAAATAATCATTTTTGCACTATATTTTTAATAATTCAGTGAGATATAATATATTATGAACTGATTTACTGTATATTAATCATTTTTAAGTAACTTAATGCTTAAATATATATCTTATGCTAGAATATTATTCATTTTGAATCTTAATGAATTATTTCCTTATGTAAAATTGGAGGGGGTGATTTTCAATCTGCAAATTTTTAAGGAGGTTTACACGCCCGTATGTAAACCCGATTCAAAATCTTGAATAGAAAGAATATTGGATTTCTGGCGTAAAACATTTCTTTTTCAATGTCTCGTATATAACAAAAGAAGAGAAAGCTACCAAAATGAATGAAAGTAACAATACAAAATCACTCAGAAATATATTTATAAAAACAAAGACTATGGGTTAATCATTTCGAAGATATCTCAATTTTTGAAATAATTATACTTTATAGTTGAAAAAGCATCGACTTACAACACGTTATTGTACATGTGATGCAATAAGAATTCTGGGTTCCCCCTCTTCCTAGTGTTTGTTGAAGAAATGATGCGAAGAATTGAAGTAATGATGCGAAGATTTAAAGGAATGATGCGAAGATTTGAAGTAATAATCGTTTCTTCGCATCATTTCTTCAAATCTTCGCATCATTACTTCAGTTCTTCGCATCATTACTTCAATTCTTCGCATCATTACTTCAATTCTTCAATTCTTCGACTGGTGATATATAGTAGGGCGAAGATTTGAAGAAGCGATGTCCCCTAATGAACACCGTACCTTCTTGATAATTAGGGACACTATTTTTCGTATTCATTGTTTCTTTATTGTAATTGTGCATGCTTGATGCACTGAATTTGACTATTGGTCGAGGCGGCTCTCGTTATATCAGGGTTGGAAATTGAAACACTATATTTTTTTCATCTGTTTTGTCATAACAAACATGGAACAAATAAAAAAAATAATTCATTATGAATATAAGAAGATAGTTATTTATGATTGAAATTTTGAATTAATATCTTTAAAATGCATATATTTCCAGCTACGTGGTGTTTAATGTCTTTCCTACCTTGGCTGACGTCATTGTGGCAATCGTATACTTTGTTACAGCCTTTGATTATATTTTTGGCATTATTGTGTTGCTCACTATGGGAGCATATCTCGGTGAGTCATTGCACCTTATAAGAAATTGTTTATGTTTGCGTAATGTTGATATACCGGTACATAGGTTTACTTAAAATTGACTGTTACATGTAGGTAAAGCTTGTATACGTTTTACCTTACGTAATAAAGAAATTCACATAAATGTATTAATACGTAGTCCGGTCTGGTCAGTTTTACGTATTTATCATATATATTGTTATGCCCTGGTGGACGCAAGTAATAATGCATATTTCTAATTTCCTTAATGTCAAATCTAATATTCATATAAGAGAAATTATATATATATTCATTCGAAAGTTAGAAAGGTAAAAGGAATTCATAGTTATTGCGAAATATTTAAGTAAAGTTGCGATTAAAGCAAAATTACGAAAATAAAAGTACATTCAACGGTCATTCAACTTAAAAGTGTTTGTTTTCAGCGGTTACCATTTGGATTACGGAATGGCGAACAAAATTTAGACGGGACCAGAACAAAATGGACAATGAAACCAACCAAACAGCTGTCGATTCACTTTTGAACTTCGAAACAGTATGTTATCCCGAAGATTTCTTTATGTTTAAACACAACAAGAAAACATTGCCCCCTCCTCAAATCATAAGTATAATTCGAGTTTCTTTGAATGAATACCATGCTCAGATCGTATTCGAAAGTCATTGCAAGCATTGTTAGAGAGTTATAATAAGACTTGTTTTGAAAAGGAAATGTCATAGTAAAGTACGGTTTGGCATTTCAGGTGAAGTATTACGGGGCCTCGGAATGGGAGGTGAATCGATATGATCAGGCCATCGTCAGATTCCAGGTAAATGAAAGAATTATTTAAAACTGGTCGTCAAAATACGTATTTTCTAGATTTTCTTGCTTTTAGTAAACACATGAGATAGATAAATGTACTAAATTGTGCTGGATCATTGTTCTATCTTCCGTTTTTAATAGTAATTGGGCAGATTGTCTGATTCAACCAAAGTATTCTTATTTAAAGGCAAGTCATAATGTTAGTGATACTAAATCTTCAGCAGATTGTATGATTTTCATCCTTAGACTGCAGAATGGAAATCCAATGCCTCTTTAAACTTACTCAGCGCTCTGCAAAACTTCTTCATTTCCGGAGGTCTATTGGCCGGATCTTTACTCTGTGCATACGCAGTGACGGCCGACATACCCGGCGTCAACCTGACGGTCGGTGACTACATCCTCTTTGGAACATATTTGGTGCAGCTTTACGGACCATTAAATTGGCTAGGGTCATACTATAGGTACATATGATATGACTCTATGACGAAACAGAATGAAAAATAATCGAGTTTTTTTGTGTTATTTCAATATTTCCATTTTTTTTCAACATACAAACAAATTGATCTGAATTTCATGATTTTTTTTACATTCTTGCTTTTCAGGATGATACAGCAGGCTTTTATTGACATGGAGAACATGTTTGAACTTTTAGATGAAAAAGCAGAGGTAAATGACTTGAAACGAAGAAAATAAGCAATTAGCATCCTTATTATCACATCCTTCATTTTGTTTTCCACTTCCAAACCTAAATCTGTCGTATTACCTTGTAGATTGAGGACAAGCCCGGTGCCTTGGATCTCAGATTACCATCTGGGGGAGAGATATGCTTTAAGGACGTGTATTTCTCCTATGAACCTCAGTACGTCTTTCGTGATTACGTCCCGATTTCGATCTTTATGATGTTCGATCAATTCTTGTTTTTAGTGCTTGATGACATAAGGTGCAATTATGTTTATCTGTAATTTCTCCTTGTCTTTCAGACGTGAAGTTTTACATGGAATCTCGTTTACCGTTCCAGCAGGAAAAACTTACGCATTGGTAAGTGAAATTAGATAAATATCTGTTTAAGGGTGTCATTATATACATATAGCGTTTTACGTGGGAGTTGAAAATGTCAATTTCATCCATGCACCATTTGTTGCATGAAAGCATTGTTTATAGACCTCCAATTCATTAAAATGTCTTTTAGTAAGGTTGTTTCTCCTGTTAGGAACGTTATCTGGTACACATCTTCGTTTGTACTCCTAAGACTTAAGTCTCTCTTTCTCTTTCACTTTGCAGGTCGGTCCTTCCGGAAGCGGAAAAAGTACCATAATACGACTCTTGTTCCGCTTTTACGACGTCTCCTTAGGATGCATTACTATAGATGGACAAAACATAGCAAATGTAATTACTCTCATTGTTTTTATTCTATTTGTATTTATTGAATTTGAAGACGTTTAACATGTGTATCACTGCTGGTGGACCAGGTGTACTCATCTGTTCTTAAATGATGCTATTGAATTTGAAGACGTTTAACATTTGGGTCAACCCATGAGCTTTTGTTGTACTTACTTGCCATCGTTGTCCGTCTTTCCGTCGGTTTGTCACATATTGCAGATATAAGACACAAAGCCCTATTTGCACTAAAAGAAGACAAATAATTTACTTTTCTTATAGTCAGAGATATTGGTAGAAGGCGAATTCGTCTTCATGTGTTCAGGGATAGTAGGGCCGTTGGACATGTATATAATAAATTTTAAAACATTGAGTTTAGTAAGAAAAATGAAACAACTACACGTATCCCGCCAGACTAATGGTTTGGTCAGGTTCACGCAGAATGTTTCAAAACTTGAATTCCTCTATTTCTCATTTGATTCTCATTTGATTCCTACAACGTTTTTTTTTTTTTTTTTTTTTTTTTTTTTTTTTTTTTGTTGTTGTTGTTAAAACCAATGTTTCTGTAGACTTGTTTGAAGATTCAAGAACAAATACATGATACTGAGCATCCGCTACATACCAGTATAGACCTATAGAATGTCTGTCTTGTACATGTGCGACCAATGCTAAGTTCATTTCGAATGTATCCACAATTCGAGCATTGCCTGACATAATTCCAATATTACTATGTAATGCTGATTCGTTAATTATGATTATGAAAAGGGGAGGGATGTTGCAATCTATCTTGATTCCTATTTAGACGTCTAGATACATATATTATATATCCTTCATCAATAAAAGTTTGTAGATAAGCTGGTGGCTTCTCGTGACAAATTTGAATAAGGTCAGATCAACATATTTGTAATTGCATGACCGACATATTGGATTCCATTCCATTTTTGAGGTTTTGTGATCAATATGAATTATATTGCATTATTACCCATATTAACCAATATACGACAGTATTTTTTTTATAGGTGAGTGAGGGTGTATGGTCAATATGAACTTTATTACATAACCACCCTCACAAACCAATAAACAACGGTATTTTTGTTTATTGGTGAGTTTATTTCCTTTTCCAGGTAAAGCAGAATAGCTTACGTCAGAATATCGGTGTGGTACCCCAGGACACGGTTCTATTCAATGCGGACATTAAGTACAATATCCGGTACGGGAATGTCAACAGCCCTGACATTGATGTGGTCAATGCTGCGGAGGCTGCCGATATACACGACAGGATACAAGAGTTCCCGGATGGTTTGTAACTCTATACAATTCCCATTGTACATATTTAATTTCATTAACTCTTCTTTGCGACATACGATGTAAAAAAAATCCTATGTGAGTGTAGGTGGATTCAAAGCTGTCTGCGTATAAAAAGGTTGATTATACAGGTATGGTAATAGAATTGGGCTGTTGTTTCCCTTTCTCCATTGATCACATGCGAAGTCACAAGACATTGTATTATTTCATATTTACAAATGTATAAATAGAAATCTAGAAGTTATCTCCGAGCTATATAATCAAATGTTTACTTTTATCAGCCACAAAAAGACAGTACTTTATACCGAATATTGTTAGTGTTACATACAATAGGAGGCTGATTCTTCTTGGTTCACATTTTATCCAACTTGTAACTAAGAATTGACCATTTTTAGCGTTGTCCTTCATCTTTTTATGTAATGGTGTCTGCCTCTTTTGTTGGTCGTTTTGATGTGATTGTTCTGGTGTCTCCGTCTTACGTTTTGTCTCCCTTAATTTGTCTTATACGTGTGTGTTCCGCTGTTATCACTACATTGTCGTCATGTTGGGGATCTCATCCTTTTCTTGTAATCATACATGTGTGTTCCGCTGTGGTCACTACAATGTCGTCATGTTGGGAATCTCATCCTTATCTTGTTATCAAACGTGTGTGTTCCACTGTGATCACTGTGTTGTCGTCATCTTGGGAATCTTCTTCTTTCCTTTTAATCATACGTGTGTGTTATGCTGTGATCACTGTAACGTCGTCATGTTGAAGATCCCCTCCTTGTCTTCTATTCATACGTGTGTGTTCCGCTGTGAACACCGTAAAGTCGTCATGTTAGGGATTTCTCCTTATCTTTCTCTTCTTGTTTTATATTGTGTCTTGTGTTTAAAGTATTTGAAGTTAACAACATTATAGATGTAGTGTAGTTGATACATTTTCACTTTTTCTAGCTTATGAAACAGTGGTTGGCGAACGTGGCTTGAAGCTGAGCGGTGGTGAGAAACAACGAGTAGCTATTGCAAGAACAATTCTGAAAAATCCAGCAATATGCCTATTAGATGAGGTTAGTCTTTGATGAAATGTATCTATGAATATTTCTTTTTGGACTAGATAAGGTTGGTCTTTTATGAAATGTATTTATTAAATTTTTTTTGTACTAGATAATCAGTCATAATCCAAAAACGACCAGCAATTACAATTCTCCACCGCTGTCCATTTGATTTGTTTTTCTTACTCTTCTTCTCATTAACCAACCACTAGTACTTGATATATATAGCAATTAAACGAGAGAAGCATCATTTCATTTGTTTGTTTTGTTTTGTTTTTGGCTTCTTTGAATCATTTTCGTTTGATGCACTAATTATGCAACTGCGTTCTGTATTCGTCTAGTGTTGATAGAGTTAGGATATTTTGTAAATACTTATAACTGCTACATGATTTATTTTCTTCTAGTGCCAATAGCCTTAGATTAATACTTCTTTATATGTTCCATTCTTTAGGCCACATCAGCCCTGGATACGCGCACGGAAAGAATCATACAAACGTCCCTGGATCAGATCTGCCAGAACAGAACAACCCTGATAGTTGCTCACAGACTCTCCACCATTATACATGCTGATCAGATCCTCGTGTTCAAGGACGGACATATCATAGAGAAAGGAACGTAAGTAAATCAAAATGTGTCATCAAGTTCGAGGTAAAAGTAATTTATCTTCTTAGAGAGATTTTTCTATCACTTGAGACTGATTTGTCCGCGAAATAATGTGTCAGGTAAACTGTTGTCTCAGTCTTCAGGGTGAGATAAACTCATTCCGGAATCTATCCCCATCGGCAAGCCTCGCCGTGGTACAAGCAAATCCTTGACACTCGGGTTGGATTTCCTTGTCCATGTTCACATCTAGGGATAGATTCTATTAGTCTATTAGTGTTTTGGTATTAGTATTTTTAGAGAAGAAATAGCTGGTTCAGCCTTTTTGATTCATACACTTTGTGATAACACTTGATATGGACTGGATTTCCCATCAAGGATATTATTTTTCACCCGATGCAAAAACTTGTCAAAGTTCAGAATGACTAAGAAAGTATATTCTTTTTACAAATGCCTCAAAAAAAGGAAAGATCCTCAAGAAAGGAGGGGATCTCCAACAAAGACTAAGAACGAGGCGTTGGAATGCTTTGTAATCCAACAGGCTGTGATGCAAAAAGGCGTTTGAATACATAGTAATCCAACAGGCTGTGATGCAAAAAGGCGTTTGAATGCATAGTAATCCAACAGGCTGTGATGCAAAAAGGCGTTTGAATGCTTTGTTATCCAACAGGCTGTGATGCAAAAAGGCGTTTGAATGCTTTGTTATCCAACAGGTTGTGATGCAAAAAGGCGTTTGAATGCTTTGTTATCCAACAGGCTGTGATGCAAAAAGGCGTTTGAATGCTTTGTTATCCAACAGGTTGTGATGCAAAAAGGCGTTTGAATGCATAGTAATCCAACAGGCTGTGATGAAAAGATTTTAATTTAAACCCGTCCTAATAAGCTTGATTAGAAAACTAGTCATGTCCGCTTTCATATAAAGAGACAAAGTGACCGACTCCACCCAAAGTAAACAAACAAGTTCTAAACAAACTTTAAAGATACTAGATCTATTAACTAGTATATATTTTGGTGAAATGATTCAATTTTATCCTTGTAGACACGACAATTTATTAATGCTGGGAGGATTTTACCACGATATGTGGGAGCAGCAACATAAACCAGTTGGAGAAGGTTCTTTCCATAGCTCTTCTACGTCATCAACTACATCAGCAGAAGACTGCAATGAATGAATTTCCCGAACTTTTACAACAAAATACATGTAGTGAAAATGTGTGCTGTGCTTTGTGCAATTAATTGAAATTGACTATAGATACTCATTGATTTTCTTATGCTAGTATTTACTTTTTATCAGCCATAAAATGCATTGACCTCTATTATACGAATATACCCGGTATACCATGATTAAAAAGGATTCGAATTCATGATTTACATTGTATTTGTTCTTGAAATTGTCTTTATTGATTGAAGCGATGATATGTGTATTCCTTCTTTTACTTGATACACATAATACAAAAAGTCAGTATTTGAATTTTTATCAGCTGAATTATTGAATGCAGACTGAAGAGATGGGTTTCTGGAGACAGACAATTCACAGAAATTTAGAGCGTTATATGAAAATGAATTCTTCATTACAACTTTCATACACAATGTCAAATTACCCAATTAGATTCACTTCCGCCTCAATTTCATCTCAAATACATTATAGTGCATTATCATGTTTTATGTGGTCCAAAAACTTAAGGATAATATTATTGGCTTTTGTTTTTATTTTGGAATTCAATCGATTTTCGATGAAGGGAATATATAACTACGACATTAAACCAAGTAAAACATTTTTCCTCATCATCTGTTTCTTCTTTGCCCCTCTCAAACTTCAATAAACACTTGTAAATTCATTTTAAATCGGTTCGCCCGTACCGTCATTATATCGAATGGTAGCTATGTCAACCATCCAACCCCAATCCTCTTATTCAAATGATGCCATTTTAAAAACATATGAATCGTTCAAACACATGGGCAGAAACCACGTGAATTAAAACATGAATGGAATTGAAAAACATAAGATTCCTGATATTTTTTATAGACGACTTATCTCTTTGTGGAGGTCGAATTAGAAAGTAATTGAGAAGGTTTAAAACACGTCAAAATCATTAAAACAATTGCATTTATATATCAACAAAAGATTTAACCAACCTTTAATCGAGTCTAAGAGAAATTCAAATCAAGTGAGTTCGGCAAGATTATTTGAATTGCAAATGACGAAAAAGCAAGTAAGTAAACTGATGTATGCAAGGCAGAATTCTATACTTATCACTGAATTTAATTTAAGAAATGAAATAAAGCCGAGAATAATGATAATGATAATAATAAAAGCATTCTATGGATCAAGTACTTCAGTTCTGTTTATCACTGTCAGATCACCTTGCCCTACTTTATTGTGGTTTTTACACTTCGACATACAGCACAGCAATTCCCTAAAATTCTTTCTGAACCTCGCACTGTTTAAAGCGTACAGAAATGGATTCATTGATGCCTTCGACCAGTTAATCCACGTCAGTGTTTCATAGACATTATCTGTGACGTAAACGTGATCTGAGAACGATATTATAACAGTGCATATTGTATATGGTGCCCATGTGACTGCAAACACGAGTACCAGTGCCGCCAAGAACTTCGCCGCCCTTATGTCCCGACGAGTTTTAGTCTCGGATGCGTGATTTTCGTTGTTATGCGACTGTTGTCTTGCTTTGTTTCTCTCCAGAATTCGTTTCCTGATTTCGATGTAAATGGCTATGCTAATAATAGATATCCCTATAAGCGGGACCAAGAATTCAAAAACTGCCGTAACTGACGTATAGACGACGTCATTTACGAAAGGTACGTCACAGTCTCCGTCCTCTACGGGATTATGGCCTGTCCATATGTCGTAGCCGATGATTGCAGGACTGTACAATAGAAATGCCACAGTCCAGGACAGTCCGATGCATATGTATGCTTTTCTGTTAGTTGCCTTTTGTGTGTACATAGGTCCAAGTTTAAGTAATAGAAGCCTGTCTATACTGAGAATGAACATTATAAGAACAGACTCCAAACAAAGGGTGAAATCAATCACCAACCATGTTTTGCAGAAATGGTATCCAAAATGCCAATGGTAGGAGGAAATGTCATATGATGAGTAGATACCCATGCTGATACAGCCAATCAAAAGATCGGTTACTGCAAGGTTTAGGATGAAAATATTGTAGACTGTGTGTAGTTTCTTGTCTTTTAAAAAGGATAAAATTGTGAGCAGATTTCCAACTATTGCTAGAAGGATGAGAGCCCCCATAGCAATGCCCATAGGAATAGTGACTGATATTGGAAATATGACATCATCTTCTTCTTCCTCCTCTTCTGCCCCATTTTCAGCAGCTTTGCTCGACTTCACCAGACATAGCAATATGATCGATGAAAAAACGAAGACTCGAACCATTTCCATTTCACAAATGAACAAAATTTGCGAGGAATCTTTTCATGTCCTTTACTTTATAGCATTGCATCTCCATTGCAGTTCTCTGGAAACGAAAATAAAAATCAATATTTTACAAGTATAATCATTAATTTTATGGAATCCAAACAATTTTCAATGCAAATTAACATTGTATTACAATCGTAATTTGTATGAATAACACTTCCTCTTGTACTGTATATGACGGAACTCACATATTACAACACAAACTGAACATTATTTACATTTTACACAAACACAATATCGTTTTATTTCTAACACATAAAGTGACATAACCTTTTGAATCAAAATAGGATACACTCCATTAGCAATTACAATATGAAACATTCTGTATTTGTCCTATTAACTAATAGTTAAACGATATTTCAATCGATTTCCCACCACTCTCGATCCTTCGTTAGCGCTTATCTTGTGAACCTTTATTATTCTTACTTTTCATTCCGTGTCATGATACCCTAATCGAACTCTCCTTTCGCATTCTACGGTCTGCTGGTCAGATAGGGATGAATACAAATCCTTCATTACAACACCTTTCACTTCTCCAAAGTGTAACTAGAGAATTTGGAGTATTTAGTTCTTGCAAATTAAACTTTGTTCAATCATCCTTATATTCTACATTGTCAAGCCGATCAGTGGTCAATGGATGTTTCTGTCGCAAAATCAAGACATTGTTAGATGACTGAAAGACACTTAGCCAAGGTTACTTTCAAATTTCAATAAAAAAAAACCCCAAAGAAAATCAATCAAAGAAAGCGTAATTATAGCGTCTAACAGTCCGACCATCATTCTTATTTAACCCATTCAAATTATTTGTTTTCATTTTATTTATAAAAGATAATAAATCCTATTCTAATATGACTTGAAATTTTCTCCCGTCATGTACCATAGAACTCGCCTGGTGTAAAATCTCCAATAAACTTCCAGTGCGCTAAGCTCCGCCCATTCACGTGCTATATTAGAATAGAAATAACAACTAGCTAGCCGTGATTCATTGTCCAGTATTCCACTCGTCACATGAACCAATCAAATTATCACCTCGCCGCTTCGCGGCTCGTAATACTTTGATTGGTTCATGCGACTCGTGGAAATACTGGACAATAAACCATAGCTAGCTAGTTGTTATTTCTTAAACATATACTCATATTTTAAAACATCAAAGAAATATTCAAATGTGTTAGTGTAAATGTTTATGTAACATGTAAATTATTTAAAGGGACTAAACCTTCTTCATAACCTTGACACAGTCAAAAATGATAAACAATTCTTGTTTTCTGTTACGAGATTTGGAAAGTATCAGTACATTATTATGCATTCACATAAAGTGTTGACAGGTCCATTATCAAACAAAATGTTTTCTTCCAAAAATATACGTATTATCTATTATTGATAATTTACTATTCGAGTACTTATTTTAGCCCGATTCATATTTTAGCGGAGTAAGCGCTATAAAGGCTGCAGTGGCACTAATTCAACACTACGCTAAATTATTGAACTTTTATAGATTAAAGGAAGGAAAGTCAATTGAGCTGATTTATGATAACGCATATGTCAATTTGCCCTATTTTACCCTGTTGTTTGCGCTAAAATTTGGTTGCGCCAAAATAAGTTCTGATTTTATCCTGGTTTTTGTATGCCCTCGTTTAGATTTTTTTTTTTGATTAACGATTTTGTGATTCTTAATAGGGATATGGTTTTGCCCGTATTTATCACACATACAGTACTCTGATACATTTCAATAATCTTCTTTTTGTTGTATTCCTGTATAATCTGTTAAAGTAACTATCGCTTGCATGCATTAAAATTATTCTTAAAAGAAGTTCAAGATATTTTCAAAACTTAATAGGATTGTCAAATCAAGTCAGTTTCATTAAGACATTGGTGTTGATTCATCAATACTAGCAGATAACGATAGTCCTCGTACTGATAGATTTTGAATAGTTGCACTGTAACTGTCATTATAACCGGCAATTCCTATAAAGATACAACTTTAAATTGCAGAGACCTGAGCAAGAAGAACAATGAAGCTACCGCCAAACTGAAAAGTAATCAAAGTAAGGGAAAGTTGAAAAGATGTAGAGCAAAGCAAAGTATTTGTCTAAAAATATTTCAACTAACCTGATTGTTAAATCCAGTCTAAATTTGAAGAACAATAGTTTATTTATTCTTAGAACAAACATTCTATCGAAAAAATAGACAAAAGGAGGTCATATCGTTGAAGCAGTTGAGAGCAACTGAACACTATGTTTACCCTTTTATAAGATACTTGTATTATAATTACCATTATTAGATAACGCCCAGTGTTCCAATGGTTCCACCCATCAATACAAAAAAATCTATATAATGATACTCGGAAATCAATTGTCAGGGAAGATTCTGAAGTCGGTTAAATAATCTTACGTTTATACACATTTTTGTTTTTCCAGCTAAAGAGTATTTTAGTGAATTTATTAGATAAGATAATAAAAGATATAAAAAGATTTGGTTCAGTGCTCATGTAGAAGTTTGAAATATTTTGAAAATATATTCGTATTATGCCCTCGGAATATAAGATTCTTACACTTATACTTATACTTAAGATTGTACTTTATGTCCTCCGAAATGGAAGTAACCGGATGTGACAGTTCTACCGATTTGAAGCGGCGGGTGTTACATGCAAGCAGGAGATGCTGACTCTTCTTGGGCACCTGGTCTCACTCCCATATCGGGAGTTCGCTTCTTTTCATATGGTGGAGGTTTTTGTTTGTTTGCTTTGGTTCCTGTTTTATCCTGATTTTGTATGCCTTCGGTTTATGATTTTATCGATTTTGTGCTGTGTATTGTATAGGGATATGGTCATTATCTATCTATCTAACTGTCTTTCTGCGAACATCTTTAAAATCGGCCATAACATTTGGCTAAAAGGTGATGTGATGTTTCGCTTGCATATTCATGTCCGAAAAGCTTTCAGTGAACACTTTTTTTATACTTGAAACGTTTGAATTTATCTACATGTACTTATTAAGATAGTGTAATATCGACCATATACATGTATAATTTTATATTATATGACTGCGTCTTTGCTGTTTACAATTGCAATGATTAACCTACTTTTATAGGAGTCAAGCACCTTGGATACTTGCACAAACATTCTGAACCTTTTGTTGGAGAAGTATAAAGTGCATTCAATCTGATCATGTTTCAGTTACATAATATATAAAAACGAATTATTTCATATCCTTTGCATACAGACAGAGTCAGTTTTAGTCAATCTAAATCGTAAAGATGGAACTTTGGAATCTCATTTTACTTTCAATTCTTTGGAAAGACATTCAATATTCTAAGAAATAAGATGATATTTTGAAATACCAAATCAAATTGTTTTCCTTGAAACATGAGTATTTCGTTTTCGTTAAATAGTTACGGGTATCTTTCGTACTCTTCATACTTTTTAACATAAACTATGAATGGTATGTGGGTGTAAAAAAATTAAGTTTCTCATATTCATTACATATAATTTCCGTTTTATTATTGTTTTTCATTAAAGATACCCAATCCGTGAAATTGCTTTAAAACATGAATACATCAATGTAACACGATCAGATAGAAAAATATTTTTATTACTGATAAAAAAAAGTTAAATTAGTGAATTAGTAAAATATAATACCCAAACTGGAATCATAAAAAATGATTAATGGGCATACGATATCATGACAATTACAAAACCGAACTTAACAACTGTTAAAATAGTCGTCAAAGAAGAAAAAATGGAATCCCAAATGGAGAGGTTATCAGGTGTACAGATAGAGTAGGCATCTCCTGTCTGCTAGTTAACCGTGAAGGAAAAGTCATAATTGGTGAATGGGTCCAGTTCAGGGTATTTTTTGGATAGTTTTTGCCTCAAATACTTTTTTCAACACCTTGGACAACAACGTGTTATAGTGTATAATTTTCCATTGTATTGCGTCCAAACTGCTTTTGTAGGAACAAAGTCGCTCGCTTACATGCTACTAATGATATTATCAATCCTTAATCTAGTAAATAAGCAGAGGTAGATAATTTCTTTCCTTTCACTCATAGGATAAATTTTATGAAATAATTACGTTATAGGATCGAACAACGGAATTTGAAATGTGTCGATCTAAAATAAGAGTTCCTACCACAATTAAGGATTTCAAGAAAACGACATCATACAATCTTAGTCGAATTTTTTTTCCTATGATATTAACTGATTTTTGTTTGTGTTTTAGGAAGAGGAGTTTCTGAAAAGTACATGTCAGGCTCAGTGAATGATTGAAAATCAAATGAGAATATATATCACCTTCCTTTCATTGAAAGTCATTTTTATTTATACTAGCCGCACCCGCCGTCGATGTTCATGCACGAAAATGGAAACAACATTTAAAATGCATGCACTGTCTGATGTTATGTCTATATAGAAAGTGACATGGTGATGATGTCAGGGAAAATATTCAAAACACTTACTGTCAAACCCCTCGCATGATTCACATGCATACTAAGTATTCCTTTTGTTGAGGATTTTTGCGGAATGTAAAAATGTATTACCCTTTGAATCTCATATTCATTTGGAATACTTTAAAAGGAGTCACATCCTCTTAATACATTGAGATACAGAGGCGATACTATTTTAATGTGACTGAGTGTTTTTATATAAAATTGTTACATCCTTGTTTTAGCTATATGATTCAGCTATACGATCGTTGAAAGTTTAATTCTCCAAAAACTTATTCAAATTTCGAGAAACTTCCATCATCTGTTGAGAATAACAAGTCTAATAGGTTTTCTTTGAAGTATAAGTACATGTAATTCGATTCGTTTATTTTGATAACGCATTCTTGACACTTTTTAGCATCAGTTATGAATACCTGTAGTAAGTGGGCGTAAAGTACATATATTACAAGAATCTAATACCGTATTCATTGCATATGAATATGTAAACACCGTTTTATTTCTGTTTTTCATTAAAGATAAGCCATCTGTAAAATTGTTTGCAAACATTTGTACTTCAATGCAACACGCTCAGATAGAAATATCACTTTCATTGCTGATTTAAAAAAATGGAGTTCAATTAGTCAATGAAAATCACATACAAACCCCAAAATCAGAATCCAAAATGATACTAGTAATGAATTGACATACCAATTCTCAAAATTTCATAGATACATAAAATACATGTTCTATCGTAATTATTTTGTGCACCACATGCTCATTTCAACAAATAATATCGCAGAAATGATGCTGGAGGTCAAAAAGTCATGAAATAAACATCAACGAAGTACCTAACACTTATTCAGTCTCAAAGCCGAGAAGGCAAAGCCAAATTGTGAGAAAATACCTGTAAAACAAAAGAAAAGAACTAAACATTCTAAAAAGAAGATGGACGTTTTGCGACTCGTTACCTTCTAGAAATTGTAAACAATTTTAATGCACCAAACACGTGTTTCGGATACTAAGTCCTCATCAGCTGTTTGTAATGCCAAAGTGATTTTCGGACACCTCCGAATTGATTTTAGAAGCGCCCTCTAGTTTGATTTTTTGTATTTTATACCTACTCAGCAAAGAATGCGCGGCCCCAAATTTCCTGTAGTGTCGGTACAGCAAAGCAGTTAGAATAGGATTTCAAACTCCTTTAATTATGATAATTTTCGGATGAAATGACAAGTTTTAAAAATAGCATAATGATATATAATGTGAAATTGATAAAAGGCCGAAACAAAACTTCTCTCAGGGGACAGAGCTGGAAATAAGTAATTATTATACTTTAAATATTCAATCACGGGGAGCGAGATTAACTCCTCCTCTTTGCAAAAGAAAATAAGTGTTGATAATAATAAGATGGAAGTGCTCCAACTCGTTACTTTCTGAATAAAATTTCAAAGAGGCAAAAGTGCATTCCAATTTGAGATAAGATCAGGTACCCGGGTAGAGTAACATCTCCTGCTTTCTATCAACACCCGTACAGAAAAGGTCAAAACATGTAAATGTGTCAAATTCGATGACATTGGATGGATCTTGCCTGAAATATCTTTCACTATTGTAGACCATGTTTGTTATAGTGTTTTAATTTTTCTTTGTATTATCCAAACTTTTCTTTGCAGGAACGAAGTAAGTTGTTCACATGTGCCACTTATATTATCATTATTAGGATCGAAGAAGAGAATTTGGAAATGTATCGATCTTACCGTATTTAAAGGAAATCAAGACAACGACATGTTAAAGTCTTAATCGAAATTTTACCTTATGATTTTAACCGATCTTAATCTCTTTTTGCTTCTAGTTATAGGAAGAGGAATCTTAAATGCTACGGAAAAGTACACGTCAGGCTCAGTGGATGACCAAAAATCAAATACGAGTAGAGTATACGTGTATTACAAATATTGATAATGACCATATCCCAATACATAGTACATGTTTAGAAAATCATAAACCGAAGGCATACAAAATCAGATAAAACAAGAACAAAAGCAAACAAAGAAAAACCTCCACAATGTGAAAAGAAGCGAACTCCCAAAATGGGAGTGAGACCAGGTGCCCAGGAAGAGTAAGCATCTCTTGCTTGCATGCAACACCCATCACTTCAATTCGGTAGAATTGTCACATCCGGTTACTTCCATTTCGGAAGATACAAGTACATCGGTGGTTGGATGGTTCAAATGGTCTAAGACAGAATCTCATCCACCATTCTTGAAAGTGGGATATCATAATGTATGACGAGTTCCCCATACCGACCGTAGAGCTTCCTCAGTGACGAAGTTAGTTGGTCACAAACATATCACCTTCCGCTCAGAGTCATTTTTATCAACATCGGTACATGAAGCAGATTCGCCGATTGGTAGTCTCGAAAAGATAAATTTTGAATATTTGTACTATCGTCGACTTTATGACCAGTAATTCCTATTCATGGTCACATAAAAGACCCTTGCGTATATTCATTTGGTTAGGGGACACATATTGGGAAATCGGTTTCTTCTTACTTTTATTTTGAGTTTGAAACAATTACTGAAGTATCGATTCGAAATGTGAAAAGTTTATCGCTAGTACAATGAGAAAAAAAAACTTTGTAGAGTTGCTAGATGAAGGATTGATAATATTAGTTGCAATTGTACAAAAGGGCTGAGTGCGTAGTTCAATGTAAGCAGCCGTCAAATTGAAAATTATATGTTTGATTAGAAAAAGATATTTAACTAACCTGATCGTTAATCTTACGAACAATGAGTATCGTCGAAGCACTTCGAAGGAACTGAACACAATGATTACATACTTATAAGATACTTGAATCAGTATTACCGCTATGAAATCACGCCCAAGGTTCGGATGACTCCGCCAATCTTTACAAATTTATATAATGTTACTCGGAAATCGAATGTCAGGGAAACTTCTGTAGTCTGTGAAAATAATTTTAAATCAACCAGTTTTTGGATTTGTCCTGCTTATGAGTATTTTACCACAAACTTATTGAATAAAAGTTTGATAAAAAAAGTTTAATATGACGTTATAGGATTTTATGACATCATGGGTTGCGTACCGTGACCAGCTAATACATTGAAATTCATGCCTATATTTTAAACCAATTGTTAATTTTTTTTTACATATTTACTCGGTTCAAACTCAAGCACATCATTGAAATACATTCAATGCAAATGTATTTTTGTTTATGCAAATGATCAGCGCATGCATCAGTTAGTGATTTGTCATACTAAACAATGATTTCCTGGTTACACATTTCCAAATTATGGTATAAATACAAACTGTTTGTCAGATCATTTTGTAATGTTTTGATAGAGCACTTAACACAGATTTGTTTTTGGTTCCGCGCCATTGAGAAAGTTCATGGCTTTTTATCCCTCTTAGACAAAGATTTGATTTCCCCATGGCATCAGTAATATTCCTAGAAAGCTAGACATTTAATGTCCACAGTGCTTTCAAGGTTGGTTTCAGTTCAACGTTGGCTTTTTTCTTTTGACTTTACCCTGATTAAGTAACTTTATTATACTATTATTGAAATGGAACGTGCAAAAAGAATCAAAAAGCCTATAGTAGACTGGGACATTTTTAAAACCTCTTGGATGCTTCGGTATGTTCTACTGTTAAACGTCTTCAAATTCAATAGCATCATTTAAGACCTGATAAATTTACATCATGTACCAGACATGCACGTTTCGGGTATTAAACCCTCGTCAGTGATCCTCAGTCTAAACAATGTAAAATGGCCAAAAAGTATGAACATTATTATGTCCAAAAGAAATACCATACATACAATGTCTTGTTTATCTTTTTTCTTTCTTTTGTCTTTTCTTCTTTTTTTCTGTTCGGAAATCAGGACTGAATGACACAAACATTTTATGTCATATAAACAATTCTTTCAACTAATGTTATCATCACGAGACTATATATCTAATAGTATTGCCCTATATTTCTTGTCATAAATGACAATCTCTAATAATAAATCTGATACGCGATCACTTTCACGGAAATTGACAACCGAAAATCATAAAAACTATATATTATTCGCTGTTATTTGATCCTAACATTTGAAAACGAATAGATTCTTCAAAGGAGTGGCGTTCATATTTTTTCCCTTTTCTATTTATTTGACAAAGGCCAAAAGGCCGAAAATTTGTGGTTGTTTAGAAGTGTTCTTATACTTAGCAAACAGATTTGTTTTTCTGTTATTGGTAATATGATGATGGTTTCATTTTTGAAATAAAGAGAGATTCCATAAATGTATTTACACTTCTTACTCACCTTTCATGTTTTTTCTGAAATCAGATTCCAACCGTTTCATTAGTTTTCTCTTAATGTCGAATTTATTTTCTGTTAGTGACGGTACAAGTTCCAGAGAATGCCCTTAGGTCTGCAGTGATCGCTTTAGACATTTGTGTAAGTCTATCTTTCTAATAAAGATGCATTCCAAAGCACCTGCATACTGTCGTTAAGCCATCAATAGCAATTACCTATGATTTCTCTACTTATATAGATCACGTAGATCTGCATCAGTACTTTTTCTATTGATTTCTGTTTAATACAGATGGAGTTCTGATAACACACAGATGATACGGTTCTCTCTAAGAATCGTTAGATGTTCTGTAATGGCATTGTATTGCATTTTTAACATCTAATTTCCATTAACCCGTGCCTATATGATCATTTCCGTCTATCTAATGATCATTTGTTTGAGTTTGTAACTTTTTCAGTAGCCTAGTAAAACTATAATAAGTAAATGAGTATACGGATGATAGAACGATAATATGGCATCGTCCATTAAAGAGGAAAAGATAAAACATTATTTCATACCCATTACATAAACTAGAATATTCATTATGTAAAGCATCTTTTACTTCCTCATCCAAATATATACGTGTGTCAATTTATTTATATATTTTACGGTTAACAACCAAGGTGCACATATGAAAAAAAAAAAAACAAAAAGAAAAAAAACCCCGGGAATGTCTATTTTATGTGTAAATTCCAAGTCGTGCAAGTCACAAACGAACACATTTTTATTGTTCTTCCAACTCCAATTTTTTTATTATGCAAGTTATAATTTGAAATGATAATGATTTCTTCTGTTAATTGTGCTTGCTATTAACATTATTTTGAAGTATGGACAACTGTGCAATATCAGATTAATTTAGTCAGCAATGTTTTATACCTTGTGCCCAATTCCCATTTCAAATGGAAATAAAGACAACGCCAGCGTAGCATCCCCTCGCAACTGCATATTCAATATCATCAGCAAAATAATTTTAAGCCCAAGTCCACAGTGACCTTGACCTTGAAAATCAATAGGTTTCATCCTCTCCCCATGGGAAACATATGTGGGAGGTTTTATGTGTCTATGATGATTGTTTTGTTTTGTCTATGATGATTTTATGTGTCTATTATGATTGTTTTGTTTTGTCTATGATGATTTTATGTGTCTATTATGATTGTTTTGTTTTGTCTATGATGATTTTATGTGTCTATTATGATTGGTTTTTGTCTATGATGATTTTATGTGTCTATTATGATTGTTTTGTTTTGTCTATGATGATTTTATGTGTCAATGATTATTGTTTTGTTTTGTCTATGATGATTTTATGTGTCTATGATGATTGTTTTGTTTTGTCTATGATGATTGTTTTGTCTCGTATCTGTTGACCTTGACCTTGAAAATCAAAAGGGTCCATCCTCTTCCCATGTGAACATTTGTGGAAAGTTTGATGTTTCTATGATGATTGCATTGACTTCTATGCTGTTCACAAGAAATTGGACACTCAAACAATCAAACAAATAAAAAAAACACACAACCTCCACTGGCGTAGGACAAGGGGGGCAGGGGGGGGGGCACGTGCCCCCCCCCCCCCCCCCCCCACTTTTGAAAGTGGGGGGCATAAGTATGTTTGTGCCCCCCACTTTTTGACGTAATTTTTGGTCATTCAGATATAAAAAAAACTGCAAAATACCTTTAACTCAAACTATATAGAATATCATTACATGTATATGTTAATGATAGAGGACACAGACAGTATTTTCTGATTAGTCAATATTTTGCTTAAAAAAATTCCTGGCTCGCTACCGCTCGCCAGCCATTTATTCATGTACTTAAAATTTAGAATTGCACCAGAAATGTTAAAATTTGTGCATACAGAACATGAAAACCCAATATTTATTTTTTAATTTCTTCCTCCCCCCCCCCCCCCCCCCTGTTAGAAATTTTGGGATGTTGTGCCCCTCCACTTTTTCAAGCAGAGCTACGCCATTGACCTCACATGGACGCACGGCAGCGACAGAGTTGCGAGGGGATAATAAAAAATGTTTGAACTAAACTAATGCATTTAGCTGCTTTTATAGGGGGGGGGGGGGCTAAATGTAAGTGGTTATTCATATACTAGTACTTCGCATTTAGAGAGATAGTGTCCCCTCCCATTTGGAAGTGATCTCTTTGTGTGATCAATAAAACCCAATATATGTAGGTGTCGCCACGTACATTTCTGTATTACAGCCGAAAGTGTATACTCTCTCTCTCTTCGTAGGGATGAAACTTTACGATTGCAATATTCAGATCTGGTAATCACCAATACACTTTAGTTCGACCTTTTGACCCAAAAAGAAATAGAGCTCTTCCTTGAGTTATAGGCAATATTTGGATGAAGTTCAATTACTGTAGGTAAAGAATTTAATCATTTGAATTATTATACCGAAAAGCTCTTTTAGGATTCTGTTTTCCATAATGCTAAGTTTGACCTTGACCTTTGACTCTCCAAATCAATAGGAATCCATCTTTTCACGTGGACATTCTATGTATTGAGCTTGTATATGTAATCCATGCTAAGGGTAGAAGTTATGGCTAAAACAATGTTTTGCCCATGCAGTGTACAGATACCTTGAACTTTGACCCCGTTTCAAGATCATGACACAACTTATTTGAAATATTACTGAAATCTACGAGCAGGCGATGAAGTTATCACCTGGACAAGTTTTAGCCTTCTATGGTAATGTGACCATGACATATGGCCTTAGTTCAAGGTCATAAAACAACTTTGGGTCATGAGCGATATTTTTTTTCAGTATGATTGTAATCCTGACAAGATAAATTTAACCCCTGATGTGTACTATGACATTGACCTTTGAGATTTGTTCAAGATCATGACACGTACACGCTTGGATTCTCAGTGAAATGTCATTGAATTTGATGTAGAGGATACATACTATGACATTGATCTTTGACCTTGGTTAAAGGTAACGAAATACCACTTGGTACTAAGCTAAGTTGAAATTCATAAAGGAAATGAAGATATGGTTAGGAAAAGGCTTTATACATGTACATGTAATGTACTGTGACCTTGACCTTTGACCTTTCTTGAAGGTATGGATACACTTTTGGGTCCTCAGCAATTATTCTTTGAGAAATTATTAAAATCAAATAATTAAAAGCAAAGGGTAAGAAGTTGAGGCTTCGACAATATTTTACTCTTGTGGTGTACTCAATGGGCTTGATATTTGACCTTGGTTCAAGGTATTTAAGCTTCCTAGCGTCGTCAGCAACATATTTGTTAAATGAAATATTATTGAAATACATGCAAAGGGAAAAGTTCTATGGCCCAGACAAGGTTTTATTTATCCTTGTAGTGCTCTGTGACCTTGACATGTAGCCTTGGTTCAATGTCATGAAACACCCTAGGGTCGTAAGAAATAATTCTGTAAAATATTGTTGAAATTCATACTAATGGGAAGAAGTAATAGCCTGGTCAAAGATTAACACAATGGTGTATTGTGACATTGACCTTTAATATTGGTTAAAGGCCATGGCATACCATTGGGTCAAACGCAATGATTCAATGAAATGTTACCAAATGGCATACAGAAGGGAGAAGGTATGGTATGAGATTTAACCCATGTTGTTTATTGTGACCTTGATCTTTGACCTTGACTCAAGGTCATGATACACCTTTGGGTCCTAAGAAGGGAGGGGATCTCCAACCAGACCTGGTTGCGTTACCAACAACAACTGATGCGAAAACACAGAGAAGACGAGAAAAACAAAAGAGGAAAAAGAGACATACGACAAAGAAACACTACATATAAACCAACGAGACCAACGGGCAACCGGTGCCGACTTAGGACGGCCATCTGCTACAATCATTAGGTGCCAGACCAACGGGCAACCGGTGCCGACTTAGGACGGCCATCTGCTACAATCCTTAGGTGCCAGACCAATGGGCAACCGGTGCCGACTTAGGACGGCCATCTGCTACAATCCTTAGGTGCTGGACCAATGGGCAACCGGTGCCGACTTAAGACGGTCATCTGCTACAATCCTTAGGTGCCGGACCAATGGGCAACCGGTGCCGACTTAGGACGGCCATCTGCTACAATACCATAAGCAACAATTCTGTGAAATATTATTGAAATGTATGCTAAAGGGGAAGTATTTACGGCTCAGATAAGATTTTACTCTTGTGGTGTACTTTGACCTTGACATTTGACATTTGTTGATGGACATGACACATCCTTGGATCTTTTGCAATAATTCCGTGAAATATTGTTGAAATTCATGCTAAAGGGAAGAAGTTATGGCCTGTTCAAAGTTCAAAGTTTTACCCATGATGCAGTGGATCCTTTGTTCAAGGTTATGGAATACACAGATGCGTCCCACACCAATTATCTTAAATATCATTGAAATGCATGTAAAGGGGAAGAAGTTATGGCCTTGACAAAGTTTTACCCTTAATTTAGTTCTCTAAATAATTCTGATGTTTTCAGTTTTTTTATATGAGCTTCGATTCTGAACAAGTTTCTCACAGAAGGGTACCCCTTGTGACCTACTTTTGACGTTGGTTGTGACACCTGTTGACAGATCTGTACAAAACACAACAAAACTTGTAGGAGACTGTAAGTACTCCATTACTACCTCGTTGGTTCTGAAGAAGTAATACAGAAGATAACATGGCTCGCCGTGCAAGCTCTAACACTTGTAGTTTAAAAGTAGGTCAAATGTAAAGGCCAAGATTACTTGGTCAAAAATCGTGGTATCAAATAAAAGCTCTGGTCATGACGAATCTACATGTGAAATATCGAAACCCTACTCAATATAGTACATGAGATATAGCCCAGGTTTAAGTTTTTTAAAAGTAGGTCAAACTCCAAGGTCAAGGTCACTAGGCCAATAGTCAAGGTCTCCAATGAAAGACCTGGTCATAAGAATATTACATGTGATATATCAAAGTCATACCCTTTATAGTACATGAGATACAACCCAGAATAAAGTTTTTTTTAAGTAGATCAAATTTTAAGGTCAAGGTCAAGGTCACTAGGTCAAAAGTCAATGTCTAAAATGAAAGGTCTGGTCATGAGGAATCAACATGCAAAATCTTTATAGTACATGAGATAAGCCCCTAGATAAGAATTTTTTAAAAGTAGGTCAAACTTCAAGGTTAAGGCCACTATGTCACATGTGAAATATCTAAGCCATATTTTTATGATATAGTACATGAGATATAGCGTAGGTTACAGTTTTTCAAAAGTAGGTCAAACTTTAAGATCAAGGTCACTAGGTAAAAAGTCAAGATATCAAAGATCTGGTCATGAAGAACCTATATATCTGCAATATCAAAGCCCTACCTCTTATACTTTAAAAATAGGTCAAAGTCAAGGTCACTAGGTCAAATGGTATGGTATCAAATGAAACCTCTAAATAACAAAGATCTATCACTTATAGTTTAAAAATAGGTCAAAGGTCAAGGTCCCTAGGTCAAAAGTCATATTATCAAAGTAAAGTTCACGTCACGAGGAATCTATATGTGAAATATCAAAGCCCTATCTCTTACAGATTAAAAGTAGGTAAAAGGTCAAGGTCACTAGTCAAAAGTCATGTTATCAAATAAAACTCTGTTCATGAGGAAACTATATGTGAAATATCATGAGATATAGTCCAGCTTAAAGTTATTTCAAAAGTAGGTCAAACTTTAATTATGTCAAAAGTCAATGTCTCAAATGAAAGTTCTGGTCATGTCTGGTAATGAGGAATCAACATGTGAAATATCAAAGCATTATCCTTGCACAGGAGATAAAGCTCAGGTTGAAGTTTTTTTTAAAAAGTAGGTTAAACTTCAAGGTAAAGGTCCTAAGGTCAAAAGTCAAGTAATAAAATGAAATATCTCATCATGAGAAATCTATGTGTTTTTTAAATTTGAAACTTCTACCTCTTATAGTTTAAAATTAGGTCAAAGGTCAAGGTCACTAGGTCAAAAGTCATGGTATCATTTGAATGCTACAGTCATGAGAAATTTCAATTTCAAATTTCATATGAAATATCAAAAACATATCCCTTATACTACATAAGATATAGCCCAAATTTTTTTAGAAGTAAGTCAAACATTAAGGTCAAGGTCACTAGGTCAAAAGTCAATGTCTCAAATGAAAGGTCTGGTCGTGTATACTACATTAGATATAGCCCAGGTTAAATTTATTTTCAAAAGTAGGTCAAACTCCAATGTCAAGGTCATTAGGCCAGTAGTCAAGGTCTCCAATGAAAGGCCTGGTCATAAGAATATTGCATGTGATATGTCAAAGTCCTACCTGTTATAGTACATGAGATACAACCCAGGTTAAAGTTCTTTTTAAAGTAGATCAAATTTAAATGTCAGGGTCACTAGGTCAAAAGTTAATGTCTCAAATGAAAGCTCTGATCATGAGGAATCAACATGCGAAATCTTTATAGTACATGAGATAAGCCCCTAGATACAGAATTTTTAAAAGTAGGCCAAACTTCAGAGTCAAGGTCACTATGTCAAAAGTCAAGGTCCCAAATGAAAGATCTGGTCACGAGGTATCCACATGTAAAATATCAAAGCCCTACCCTTTATACGTCACGAGATATAGCCCAGGTAAAAGTTTTTCCACTTTCCATTGAAAATCAAAATCTATTTTTGAAGTTTTATCTGCATAGTTCAAGACTCATTTGAGTAATGGCACGGAAAACAAACTGTGTCAGACAAACAAAGCATCTTCAGCTTTGTTGTGTAAACCATGCTTCTGTTGAGATTACTAGTATTGGCTTCCTGGTACATATTAGCTGCATGGTTATTCGCATGTAATCCAGATAACCACACCTCTTTTATTGCAGCCCCATGTCATTGACTGCAAGTAACCATATTTTTATGGCTCTAGATACTAAATTTTCACTAAGATACTTTATTTTGTGTGATCAATCTTTATCTTTGGCAAGTGGAAGAAGTTGTGTACTGTAACCTGGACAACTACACCTCTTTGTGTTGCATTTTGTTATTTCAGAGTCTTAGAGTTAGAACATCTTACTCCTTGGTCTCCTCAGCATCGTGCTGTTTGCATTTTGATGGAGTGCATTTTTTTCTTTCAGTCGAAACCAGCGTCAAATGTCCGCTTTTTTAAGACATAACCTTGACTTTTCAACCTGTGCCGTACATCTATGCAGATTGATCAGTGTTTATTTATATTGTATGATTATCTGTATGACACTCCTCCCCATATAACATGTGGTGTCTTCAATTGTGTAAGATTTACAACTCTAGTGATAAACAAAGCTGGTGACCTTCATTTAAAAAAAGACCTTGAATCTTTCATAAACTTCTTTTTTCCAATATTTTGGATCTGACATGTGAAAGATTGATAGTCTGATGAATTATTCTATCAAATAACAGTGATGATAATGAACAGACTGGTTGACAAGACAGACGGACAGGCAGGAAACATAACTCTCTGCATTATGCAGTTATTTTATATTCTACGTGCAATCACCAACCTGATGGAGTATGGAATTATAAAATATAGAAAGAAGCATGTCAAAATTTATATAATATATTTACGAATTCATATATTTAAATATTTTCATGATATTTCACTCCACTATAAACATTCATAACAATTACAGAATTATCAACAAAAAAAATCATATATTTACATACTTATTTAAATCATATTTCACTGCACAATACTGTACATAATAGATACAGAATGTAAGTAAAACATATGCCCCTACTACATGTACTAATTCAAAATTCTGATACTGACATTTAGCTTATCAATGACCTTGATGATGTGACCTCTAATCAATGACTTTGACAATGTGATCTCTAATCAGTGACCTTGACAATTATGATCTCTGATCAATGATCTTGACAATATGACCTCTGATCAATGACTTTGACAATGCGATCTCTAATCAGTGACCTTGACAATATTACCTCTGATCAATGACCTTGACATGACCTCTAATCAATGACCTTGACAATGCGATCTCTAATCAATTACCTCTTCCAAATTTGATAAATGATCAAGTGTAAAATGGACATAAAGAGCATGGGTTATAATCCAAGACTTGCTTTTAATTTCTGTCAATATTACTGAACAATGACCTTGTACGACTTGAAAACGACTTGAAAACATCCAATAACTGATGATATCTGATAGTGTCCATTTCAGAATATGTGACCTTGTCCTCTTGTCTCCAATACCAATATGGACCTTCTTTGCATGACTGTAGGTTTGGATAAGATTATTTATATGATTTTCAAGGTGACATTCGAAACTAAATGTGAAAATTGGGTGACAGATGACGGGCAAAGCAAATACTTGTACTATGTTCACTGACTGACAGACAGGAGGTCAGTATGAAAATATAAAACAGTAGAGTTAAATACATTTTCAACTCCTGATTATTTACATGGCAAATATTATATCCATATTCATTACACAAAAATAGTTTTAAACATGGAAATAAAATAAGAAAAAAAAAATCTCATACATCTATACAGTAACATATGTATATCCAAAAACATAATATCAAACATATTTTTAATGTGAAGCAATGATTTTTCCTTTCAACTTATCTAATATGTACATTACAGTTACAGTGATTTTATCTTTTCCAACAATTTTTTTTATTTTTTATTTTTGGTATTCTATTATAGGATTTTGTTTAAAAAAAATTTCCTATAAAATATGAAAGCATCATTACTGACTGTACACTGAGTACACTAACCAAGGTTTTTCTCATTAATCAAAATGCTTTTCTACAATTAACTTTATAATTTATTCTTTCGAAAGTGAAAGTCCACAAAATGTTATTTCCAAAGACATATAGATTAAAGGAGTTTTAGTATGATACTTAACAACAGTGAATTCTAATGTATCTGAACATAAGTGTGGCCTTTTTGCACTACATCCAGCTTTTGACCTTGACAAAGATCTTAAATCAACATGTCATGACGACAGAGGGTAAGTAGAAGATTGTGACCTTCATCCCCAATCGCACCTAATGTACCATGTAAATATAACATTGTGCCTCTCCGCACTATATTCAGCTTCTGACCTTGAAAAGGACATGTATATCAACATTTTCATTGTCATGACGACATAAAAAGATTGTCCTCTTCAGTGCTAATTAATCGCACCAAAGAATTGAACACTCTTTTGTAAATACGGCAAAGGTCATGGTCATTTTTTTCTCTATATATAAAAGAGAATTTGATCTTAAGCTGGTCAAACGGAAGTCATTTCAGGCTATACTACGATCGTAGTATCCTTCCTTTGAGTGACCCCACTGATGTCTATTTCAAATTGTCTGTGGTGTGATTAGCTAAATGAAAGAGGGAATCTGATGTTAAATATAAGTCTCATGTATATCAACGATAATTGCATTTTAACATATTGTTCTAGGATCTTGTAGAATGAACTAATTTCTGCGTGTGAATAATGGAATACTTCATGTAATAAGGATATTGTATGATGGAAATTAAATATGTAATTACATTCTGTTGATCTTGTACACATCAGTCTACCATAAGCACACCACACAACCAAAAAATTGCCTGAAAAAAAAAACAAATAAAAAATTACTTAACCCCAAAAAAAAAATCATAACCTGATGTTCATTAAGCATACAGTCTACCATAGTATAGCCTACCACATGCACAGATGTGCAAAAAAATGTGACCTGATGTTCATAACATCCAGTCTACCATGGCACATTATACAGCAAGCACAATGTGCAAAAAAAGGGGAGTTATAAGAAAGAAATAAACAAATAAATATAAGCTGACACCACTACAAGATCAACAAAGCAAGGAATTACGACTTCATGACAATATTAACTGTCATTTAATTTTTTTTCATCAGAATGCTATTGCGGCACGTTCTGCGTGATTTAGGATTATATGATATCTATCAACTTATTGTTAAGTTTCAAATGAAAAATATTTTCCTTCTTCCATTTAATTGTAAAATGGAATAATTATCTAATTCCATTTATCTGACTTTGTTGATCTTGTACACATCAGTCTACCATAAGCATACCATACAACCAAAAAAATTGCCTGACAAAATAAAAAAAAAAATACTTAACCAAAAAAAAAAAAAAAAAAAAAATCATAACCTGATGTACATTAAACATACAGTCTACCATAGTATAGCCTACCATATGCACAGATGTGCAAAAAAATGTAACCTGATGTTCATAACATCCAGTCTACCATGGCACATTATACAGCAAGCACAATGTGCAAAAAAAGGGGAGTTATAAGAAAGAAATAAACAAATAAATATAAGCTGACACCACTACAAGATCAACAAAGCATGGAATTACAACTTCATGACAATATCAATTGTCATTCATTTTTTTGCATCAGAATTAATGCTATTGCGGCGCGTTCTGCGTGATTAAGGATTATTCGAGTTCTATCAACTTGTTGTTTAAAGTTACAAACGGACAATATATTCCCTCTACCATCCAACCCTCACCAATGACAAATTGTTTTTAAACGGTCAAATAGAGTCACTCTTGGGAAGAAAGTTCAGAGCCAAGTACAGCATATATTGTCTTTGCTTTTTAACCTGTTGCAAAGTTTATTATTCTTATATCCAAAACATGAATATGTGTTGATGACGCGAAGTTGGTGTCACAGACAGACCAGACTTTAACCTTCAAACCACTAGTTTCATTATGTTGTTGACTTGATTTTAGTGCAGTTAAATATAGATAACAAAATTGATAAATTAACAGATGGACAGACAGACAGACAATAAGACAAAGTGACCCCCAGGAAAAACATCCTGTATTTTTAAACAGTCAAGGGTATACCTTGTTTAACGTTATCATTAAAAATATCTTAAATAAGTTATTATTTGCTTTTAAGACAGAATTAGCTCCTCTTTTTGTAGGTTAATTTTATAACTTAGAGACATTATCTTATTAATTCTTCGCATATTTGCATTATTAATAACAAGGGGAGAATAATGGAGACAGTTCTGGCATCCAAATATTATTATTGTTACTCCGTCTGTTTTGTAAATTTTATTCCAAGTGATTTGATCAGAAATATAATGTTGAGCTCTACATTTTGATTGTAAATTTGAAGGGATGAGAAGTAAAGTTTGGTTGTTATTAAGTATTTTTCTTGTGTTATTTTAAGCTGTTTTTATGCAGCGTCTTTCGTTTTATTTTAATGATATAATTTCTATATAAATGATTCAAAAGCAACAATTTTTCTAATAATTAATTAATGATGATTGAGAAACATTCTCCAGCAATAAAATTTACTGGGCAATGACAAAAACTCACTGTACAATTAATGATTTGAAGTACATAAAGGTTGACCTTAAATAACGCAGTGGTTATAAAAAAAAACCCAAAAATCTTCAAACTATGATTTGAATTTTATCCCCAATGACTGGAATGCATTAGTTTTAGTGACAGCTTCTAAAAGTTATACCCCTGACTGTTTAAAAATCTTCTACTTTGTTAAATTCACATTTAAATTGAGTAAGCACTAAGACACACTGTATCTAAATTTTCAGTTATGAATGTAAATTATTGATCTCAGTTTAAAATTTGGATCATCATTCACTGGGAGATCTTAAGAAGTTCTACCAAATTATCAAATTTTTGTTTTAGGTGTATAGTACATTTTACTTTCTCACAGTCATAATTGTTTAATAATTAATAATGTATTTGAATTTAAACCTGATCTTGGCTAATTTCTGTGTTTTATCATAAAAGAACATCCCCCCAAAAAACACTAAATAAAACAACTTTTATAATTATAAATATGAAAATTTTACTTCAATTTGATGAAACTCTGTAAGTCCAAATAAGTTGTGTTGATGGTTTTGTGCTCCATAAGAATTCTCACATAAAATGCACAATCCTGTGATAAGTCACTATGGTATTTGGGTATGACTCAAAATCCTGTGATAAGTTGCTATGGTATTTGGGTATGACTCACAATCCTGTGATAAGTCACTATGGTATTTGGGTATGACTCAAAATCCTGTGATAAGTTGCTATGGTATTTGGGTATAACTAACAATCCTGTGATAAGTCACTATGGTATAACTAACAATCCTGTGATAAGTCACTATGGTATTTGGGTATGACCTGTGATAAGTCACTATGGTAAAAATCCTATGATAAGTCACTATGGTATAACTAAGCAAGTCCCGCAATATTTCAGTCATTTAGTCCACAATCTAGTCGCCATATGCTCCATGAAAAGATCCATATAGAATGTCACATCTTTGGTCATTGGGTTTGAATCACAATGCTAAAAATAATGATAATGAAGTGATGAATTCCACAGCTTGGTCACTGACTGCTCTTAGTAATGTATCGTACTCAGTAGATCCTGCATCATATTTCAGTAGACAGCTCCATGTATCGTCCTCTGTAGACTGCATGTGTAGCGTCTCTCGTTGGATACATGTTCTCAATTGCCTTTCTGAAATACAAATAAAAAACTTTATATAATATATAAGATTCAGTTAAAATAAACTGATGGAATCGCTCCCCAAATCGCAGCAATATTGATAGTTGATGTTGTATTATATGAGGGACCTTGACCTTTTAGAAACAACTATGAATGACCTATGTCTGTAAAGTCTGTTTTTCACATCAATGCCCTTGACCTTTAACCTCAAAACCTTGAAGTGTTTTTCACATCAATGCCCTTGACCTTTAACCTCAAAACCTTGAAGTCCTGTGTAGGAACACCCATCCCCCATTGCGTAGGAATTTTTGAGGTTTGAGAAAAATCTCTTTTACAACAACAGACTAATGTATGTATCTTAGGTGAAAATTTATGTACCAGACAGTTACCTCATGACAGCAATGGAGTAGCCTCCCCTGCCTGGATTCTGTCATCTCGTCTGGAAATGTCCATCATCCACAACCTGGATCCCTTATACAACTCTCAGTAGATTGTGTATTGTCTATTCTTGGGTACACATCCCCCATTGTTGACTTTCTGAAATAAAATTTCAAGAGCTTAATAAAATGAATATATGACAAAATATCACAATCAACTCCGTTTTCCTTCTTCAGTTTCACATTGAATGGGACTATAATGAAAGTAAAATGTAAAGTCAGTATCAGACAGTTACCTTATGACAGCAATGGAGTAGCCTCCCCTGCATGGTCCTGAGATCCTGTCTGGAAATCTCCATCATCCTTGACCTGGATCCCATATACCCCTCTCAGTAGATTGTGTATCATCTATTCTTGGGTACACATCCCCCATTGCCTTTCTGAAATATAATCAAGGGTTTAATAAAATTAATATATGACAAAACAATGCAATAGATCAACTCCATTTTCCCTTATTCTTTTAAAGTCACATATCAAATGGGACTATAATGTAAGTATGATGCAAAGTCAGTATCAAACAGTTACCATATGACAGCAATGGAGTAACCTCCCCTGCCTGGATTCTGTCATCACTTTTGGAAATCTCCATCATCTTCCCGTCTACAACATTGCACTGACATCTTCCAGTCTAGGTTCCACCATTGCGTTGACATCTTCCAGTCTAGGTTCCACCATAATGTTGACATCTTCCCATCTAGGTTCCACCATTGCGTTGACATCTTTTCGTCTAGGTTCCACCATTGCATTGACATCTTTTCGTCTAGGTTTAACAGCCCTCGTGTCCCTCTTCTGGCAATTTAACTGTAAAGTATTAAGTATAGTTACAATTGAACTTCCTAATTTCACAATTGACATTTCAATTTTCTGCAGTTTAATTTTCTATTATCAGATTGTAAAATTGTCATTATTTCCTCAGAAAAAATTAAGCTTGGAGTCTTATAAATCAAGTATGGAGAAATGTAAGATGAATAATACATATATTAATTACCTCATGTCTGTGCCAGCCATAATTTCACCATATCACATGTGTTTCCACAAAGTCCATGTATATCTCCCACATCATAATAGGATCCTCAATCCTATTGGCTGGCTGGTACCTGTTAAACTGTGTTACCTTTATTACTTACTTGTACATATGACCTTGTGCTTGTTTGGAATACAGCTTCCATGTGCTAGTGTGTGTAACCTTACCTACTGATTTGCAATGCATACCTTAATTGTGATCAGATCCCTCTGATTGGTTGTGGTACGTGTTTTTACCTGGCAGTTCATGCTGGTTGGTTGTATGTGAGTTTTTCATGGCATGATCTGTACTCAGCTCTGCTATAGGTAAGCTGGCTAGGATACAGCTCTCTGCCTTGTGTTGTCTTAATAAGTGTTAATTTATGTTTAAATGTGTGTTATGCCATGTACTATTTACAATGCATTATTTACATTTAAACTTATGAATTTAACAAAGATTTAACAAATTCAAATTTAACAACAAAAAATACAAATAAGAATAATTAAATGGTCATTTAAAGAATTCACAATTAACAACAGAAGAAAAAAGAGATACTTTTGGAAAATAACAGAAACAATTAAAATAAGGATAGTTTAAAACAAATATCACAGGTAAAGGAAAATAACAATAACAAAAGATAAAACTTCAGAAATAACACAAACAATTATTCATCACAGATAAGCTTTAAAAAATAGTATCACAGACAAATTAATATCACAGATAGGTAAATGTTTTAAAAAATGAATATCACAGACAAATAAATAATATCACAGATATGCAAATTTTAAAATCAATATCACAGACATTAATATCACAGATACTCAAATATCACAATTATGTTAAAAGCATAACAAATAACAAAAAATTATAACAGCTGAAATATGTACAGCAAAAGTAATAATAACAGCTGAAACAGAGAACACAAAGATTAACATTATAACAATAACAGCTGAAAGGAAACCAAAAGATTAACGGTTTAACAATAACAGCTGAAAGAAAACACAAAGATTAACATTATAACAATAACAGCTGAAACAGAGAACACAAAGATTCACAGTATAAACAATAACAGCTAAAAGGAAACCCAAAGATTAACGGTTTAACAATAACAGCTGAAAGAAAACACAAAGACTAACATTATAACAATAACAGCTGAAAGAAAACCCAAAGATTAACGGTTTAACAATAACAGCTGAAAGAAAACACAAAGACTAACATTATAACAATAACAGCTGAAAGATAACTCAAATATTAACTTAATAACAATAACAGCTGAAAGAGAGAACACAAAGATTAACAGTATAAACAATAACAGCTGAAAGAAACCCAAAAGATTAACGGTTTAACAATAACAGCTGAAAGAAACCCAAAAGATTAACGGTTTAACAATAACAGCCGAAAGATAACTCAAAGATTAACATTATAACAACAACAGCTGAAAGAAAACCAAAAGATTAACGGTTTAACAATAACAGCTGAAAGAAAGCAAAGATATTAATGGTATAATAATAACAGCTGAAAGAAAATACAAAGATTAATGGCATTACAATAACAGCTGAAAGATAACTCAAAGATTAACATAATAACAATAACAGCTAAAAAAATGATTAACAGTAAATATTAACACTTTGACCATTTTCTATCACACTGCTGTTAAGTTTAGGTGAGAAAGTGCAGTTAACATGCAGGAATGGGTGTGCATGGATATGGTGAAGGACAGGAAGGTAGGAGACAAGTATCAGCACCGATATTACAGACAAGGAGTACAATGTAAAGATAATTGTCAAATATGTTAATTATTTTGAATTTTGATTAAACTTAACATCTTTAAGTCCTGATTCAAATTCATTTGCACAAAGCATTCATTGAACAGAATTTGGTCAAACCTGACTGTGTAAACATTCTAATGCAACATCAATTTGCACAAAGCAGATGTTGCTTTAAATTAACAGAATTAGGTCAAACCAGACTGTGTAAACAGTCTAATGCAACATCATTTTGCACAAAGCAGATGTTGCTTTAAATTAACAGAATTAGGTCAAACCAGACTGTGTAAACAGTCTAATGCAACATCATTTTGCACAAAGCAGATGTTGCTTTAAATTAACAGAATTAGGTCAAACCAGACTGTGTAAACAGTCTAATGCAACATCATTTTGCACAAAGCAGATGTTGCTTTAAATTAACAGAATTAGGTCAAACCTGACTGTGTAAACAGTCTAATGCAACATCAATTTTCAGTTTGTTGTCCAATCCCTTCCATCATCAAGTTGTTTTCATCTGTAAAAATAAGAAAAACATTTTAGAAATGTGAAGAAATTATTTTGCAAAAAAAAGCAAAAAAAAAAAAAAAAAAAAAAAAAAAAAAAAAAAAAGAAAAGTGTTTGTGAAACACGGTCGTACTATAAGATCAAGGTTAAAAGGCCAATTTAAGTATTAATGAATAGGTCTTGTAACAAAGGATGCATATGTGCAATTGGAAGCCCTATCACCTTCCATTCATACGTTTTTTCCAACTCCAAGGTCAAGGTCACAAGAAAAAAATTTGGGGGCTCATAGAAAGGTCACATCACAAGGAATACACATGTGAAATAGGAAAGCCTAATCACATAAAATTCAAAAATTATGGTCAAGATGAATTTAATTCCAAATAAGGCCAAACTCCAAGGTCAAGGTCAAAAAGGTAAAATAATCTGGGGGCTCATAGAAGGTCACACATCAAAAGAAATACATATGTGAAATATGAAAGCCTGATCACATAACAATAAAAAGTTATGGTCAAGGTGAATTTTATTCCAAATAAGGTCAAACTCCAAGTTCAAGGTCAAAATGGTAAAATAATTTGGCATCAATTTTTGATACATTATTGACCAACTCCAAGGTCAAGGTCATACGGTAAAAACTTTGGTATCCATGGACAGGTATTCTCACAAGGAATACAAATGTGAAATATGAAAGCCTTATCACATTCGAGTTAAATCAAAGGGTTAAATTATTTTTACAGACAAACAAACAAACAGACAAATAGACAGGACAAAAACTATACGCCCCTGATTCCCAGATTACAGTGGCGTAAATTTAATCCATATTTCAACAAGTACCAATTTCTACTTCTCTGTTAAAGATTGAACGCCCTTATTTGATAGGCTGTTGTCCAACATCCTCCAGGTGTGCCCTATGCCTGCATGGGACCCTCAGCAGTGCCATGCAAGAAAAAAGAAAACAATGTTAACATGGTAAACATAACAAGGAATATGCCTAATCAAGTCATTAGGCAAATCATAAAGGGCCCCGCAACAGGAAAATTTTTAGTCTTATATTCTTAATTTCTAAAGATAGGCAATGACCTTTGACCAAAAATCTTAGGATATAGTCTCTACATTATCATGATTATTCTTATAATTATACATATGAAATATGAAAAAAGTGTTTTGAATGAAGTGATTCGACAAATTATGCCTGTTTAAGACTGACCTTTGACCTTTCTTTTTTATTCTTTAGTTGTCCTGTTTCAGTAAATGAAATACGAAAAACGATATGTGTGACCTTGACTTACAACCTTAACTGCTTAAAACTTAAAGGTGCAGTCTGTTCTTATCAAAGTAAGATTATACAGTTTATGGCATCAGAACCAAAAGCTAATAAGCAAATGCAAAATAAATATGTCTGACCTTGACATTTGACCTTGTTAAACTTAAATCTACAACAGTTTGCACTCATTTTCTTAATCTACATGATCTAAATACCTGTATATGAAAGTTCAGAAGTACCAGGGTTTATGTTATCAATTTAAGGATGGAACCAAAGTGTTGACAGGGTAAACATGATTCCTTATAGAACCCACATACTCTTGTGTTCATAAATGAGTCTAGATTATATACAAATGTTGTTAGTTGTTGTTTTTTTTTTTTCAGGGTTAGTTTTTTTTTTTTTTTTTTTTTTTTTTTTTGATTTTTTTTTGATTTTTTTGATTTTTTTTTTTTTTTGTATTTTTTGTAAAAGCATGTTTGTACAATTTAAAAAAGTATAAAACATCTCAGATTCATTGGGGTAAAACACAGCTAGGCAATGAATCAAAAATCCTTTGAACTTCAAAATTGACTATGATGTTCATGCATATTTTGACATTTCAAAATTACATGCATAATTATTCCAGGAAGAAAAAATTAGGTCAGTTGATGAAAGTTTGACTGATTGTGTATTATGCAAGTTTTGTACAAGTACTACATTTCTACTTTGCTCACAGTTGATACTTCAAATCCCTCAAAAGGAAAAATGAGGTCATGGTCAATCTAAGCATCATTAGATGATTATCTGGTACAAGTTTGATGATAGAGCTTCCCCAAATCTCTTACTATAGTAACATAGGTCATTTGCTAAGGATAATCTCATTTAATCCCAAAGATAACAGATAACTAATGCGCAAGTTTGGTCGAATGTATAGCATAAGTATACTTCTTATCAAGACATAATTGTACAACATTACAGACATGGTGACTGCTAAGCATTGATACAAAACCCCCTCTCACATACCCTAGCCCTTAATGTTGTCTACCATAAACACTGAAATAATGAAATCCCTAACTCCAATAGAGAGCTCCAATGGAGTCCAAACTGACACACCTAGATTAATTTAAAAAAAAAATAATAAGAGAGATAGCATGAAACCAACAAGCCAAGATAGGTGAGGAGTTAAAGAATCAATTTAAAGCAGATACATCATGTCTGTAATGTTCCACTGTCAGTTCAACCACAAGACTAATCATTTCAAGTCCTGTTGTCATGTGTTCACAACAACACTAATATCTTTTTCTTTCCACTTCACACTTCAAGGAGGTCAAAACTAAGGTCAAGAGGTCAAACAATGGAAATCCCTTACCCCCACCCTGGTTTTGGACCCCAATACCCAACAATGAAAACTGAGAAGAAGCTGAAAAAGAAAAGCTGAAAAAGAAAAACCATTTGCTCTTCGTGACCTTGATTTTTAATACTTTTTGCTTTCCTCACATGAATATTGGCATCAAGTGAGGATAAGAGTTGTCCCTCATCACCAGGAGAAGAGTCTCTCCAGATGATGTGGGCATGTAGTGATCTCCTATAGGCATTATCAGAATGTTAAGGGGACTTCCTACATGCTCAGTTTTGAAATAGATTTCGGCAGCCACGGCATGGTAAAGATAAATGAAAACCGCTTCGGTATTGAAGACGACACGCGTTGTGTATAGTCAAATATACAAGTTCAAAAATGTATGGAAAACAACAAGTCCTTAATAATTGATATAAGCAGGTGAGGTCAGCTTTCAAGAACAATTTTTTTTGTTATTCTGATTACCGTATAACCAGAAATTTTCGCGAGTATCAAATTTCGCGATTTTATGGTAAAAAAGGGTGTCTTTATTTTCGCGAGTACAATTTTTCGCGATTCGTAAAGTACAAAGAAAAATGTACAGATAATGTTACTCCTCTGTACCTTTAATTATTAAAGTTTTAATTAGTTATATCATAAGAATACACTCAATTCACTTCTCTTTACGTTTTATTGAGGAATTAAAAAATGACACATGTACAATAAGAATAAAATGTATCTGATATACCACTTCATGTTATACCTTATGAAACACAATTTTTCGCGAGTATAATTTTTCGCGAGTATAATTTTTCGCGATTCCAAATCACTCGCAAATATAGCGAAAATTTTTATCTTGCGAAAATTTCTGGTTATACGGTATTGTCACACTGTACATGTGATCTGATCTGATTTTAATCAGATTCCTTTTACCAACGAAATGTCTGAGACATACGGCGGAAAAAACGAAATCTCAGAGCAACCACGCGAGCGGCGCGGATGAGACGGGCCCAAATGGCACTGACCAAAGTCTGTACCACATGTTCCTCAATCTCAGAAAAGATCATCTCAGAGAGAGATCCAAAGTCAACGGACACGCACGTGGACAGGTGAAATCCAATACCTAGGGTAAGACAAGAGACAAAAGTCTGTCCACCAAGGGATTGAATCACGTCTCCAAGAATCCACTTACCTACAACTTTGGGAACACCGGAAATGTGTCTCCAAAGGAAAGTGGAAACAAACGGGGGCAGCGAAGAAAGATGACCTCCGACGACGGCGGTGATCACCTGAGCTACAGGACTAGCAACAGGCTTGTACATGTAGCTCAGGAGACTACCAAAGGAAATCCCCTGAACACGACGCAAGACACAAGAAGAAAACTCTCTCGGCAAAACATACTCACTGTAAGGCATGACCGAAAGGATGGTCAGCAGGGCAAGCGTCCAGGCGAAAAGAACAAGGACAGCGGCCAAGGAAGAAACAACAACAAGATCCATCTCCTGAAAACAGAAAAAAACAAACATTATTCTTCATGAAAAGTGATTCAAGTCTGAGAATATTACTCTAATATAATGTGTTAACAAATACTATGTCACAGATAGGGCTGGGTCAATATATCTATATACGTATTGATATTGGTCATCTATATGATCGATATTTTTGCTCAGATACGTTAAGATACATTTATTTTTAGAACAAAACATGCTTTTCTTGTGAAATCTCAAGAATTTGCATGAAAATGTATGTTTGATAGTGGTTTTTGTTTGTTAGCAGATATGTTCTTGATTTTATTGATCAAGCTGGTCTTTAATTCTGGCTATTCAAATCATTTTATGAGAGGTCAACTTTTGTCATTCAACATGATTTATTGAAACTTCAAAGTTATATTGACTTAAACTTTAGTTTTTAATCCAGAATCTTTAGTTTTTAATCCAGAAACTTTTGAATACCAACTGATCATATATGTTTGTTTTCTCTAAATCACATTTCTGAATTTTCTGAAAAGGGCTTGACAGTAAACTTGCAACGGAATAAAAAAAAAAAACAGGTTAATCAAATCAAAGCTCTGAAGGATTTGTTTGTTATTTGGTAATTTTTCTGGAGATATCTTAAAACAAAGAGACCTTTGTGTTTCAATATCTTACATGTTACACAAGTAATGTAGAGTCTTAACGTAATAATATATAGTATCTAAGGGCACTCTGATAGTTCATAGTTGAAGTTTGACTTGAGTGTAAAATCGTAAGTTTTTAATGACTGAATCTTGGATGTCCATATTTTTGAGAAAACAAAACAACAACCCATATCCAAGTACTTGCTTCATGAGATATTTGGTGAAATTTTTGTTTAACATAATGCTATGATAATGATAATGACAATGATACAGTGTCAGTGTGACATTTTGCTATATAAGAAACGATGAAGCAAACTTTCTTAAGGTGAGCTGAAGATACTGAAATTCAACACAATGTAGTATCCCTTCACACATTCTGAATATATCAATTTTCTTGTTTTCAAGAAGGTGGTAGTCTGTGAATTTGATCTGTGACTCATGTTCTTGAAAATGAATTGAGTAATCTTAAATCATAGGATATATGAAAAAGTTCCATCGTCAAATAGGTCTTCCACAGTGTATGCATAGAATCTTGGATAGACATTATTCATTCTGGACGTGTTGGACATAGAGTTTTTATATGAGATTTTATTTTGTTTTGACATGAAAATGCAATATTGTCAATGAAGTTTCAAAGATAACAAATAATTCAAAGTGCTTATAAAGAACTCTTTACTACAAGGTTCCACCTGAAATCTTTATATAGGTAAAACAAGCATTCTGTGTGTATTGCAAGCAATACAGTCCCCTACCGGCGGTAATTTTGTAAATCATCAAGAGGCATAACTTCTTCAAAAATAAGTCAACCATGACCAAACTCAAACTTGCTCTGCAACAATCAAAGATCAAGCTATGTATGAAATTTCATCTCGATATCTCTATCCATTGCGGAAAAAAGCCCGGAAATTGGAAATCGTACAGAACGACTGATGGACAGACCAACAGAGAGGAAACTAAGAGTCCCCTTTGGCGTTGCCAGTAGGAGATTAAAAATCAATACAAATAGGTCAACCGTAACGAAAGTCGACCTTGCTCTGTAACTAATTAAGATGAAGCTGTGTTCCAAATTTCATCTCAATATCTCCATCCATTGCAGAAAAAAGTCCGGAAAACTGAATTTTGTAAGTTATCAAGGGGCATAACTCCTGCAAAAATGGGTCAACTGTGACCAAACTCGAACTTGCTCTGTAACTAATCAAGATAAAGCTGTGTACTTAATATCATCTTAATATCTCTATCCATTGCAGAAACATAGGTAATCACAGATTACGAAGCTCACCTCGTGACAGCAAAATTCAATTCAAACATATTTCTTAGTACATGTATATTGGCTTTTAAAGGCAAAACCACTCAAGCAGAAAAAGTAGGTCAAGGTCATTTTATGAAAGTTTGATCAAAGATACATCCAATATGCAAGTTTGGTACATGTAGCAGTTATACTTTGCTCAATATTGGCTTTATAGAGCAAAATCACTCAAGCGGAAAAAGTAGGTCAAGGTCATTTTATGAAAGATTGATCAAAGATACATCCAATATGCAAGTTTGGTACATGTATCACTTATACTTTGCTCAATATTGGCTTTTAAAGGCAAAATCACTCAAGCGGAAAAAGTAGGTCGAGGTCATTTTATGAAAGTTTGATCAAAGATACATCCAATATGCAAGTTTGGTACATGTAGCAGTTATACTTTGCTCAATATTGGCTTTATAGAGCAAAATCACTCAAGCGGAAAAAGTAGGTCAAGGTCATTTTATGAAAGATTGATCAAAGATACATCCAATATGCAAGTTTGGTACATGTATCACTTATACTTTGCTCAATATTGGCTTTTAAAGGCAAAATCATTCAAGCGGAAAAAGTAGGTCGAGGTCATTTTATGAAAGTTTGATCAAAGATACATCTAATATGCAAGTTTGGAATATCTAGCACTTATACTTTGCTCAATATTGGCTTTTAAAGGCAAAATCACTCAAGCGGAAAAAGTAGGTCAAGGTCATTTTATGAAAGTTTGATCAAAGATACATCCAATATGCAAGTTTGGTACATGTAGCACTTAAACTTTGCTCAATATTGGCTTTTAAAAGCGAAATTACTCAAGTGGAAAAAGTAGGTCAGATGCTGCATCCGATGCATAGGTCCATCTCGGCATCCAAAGATGAATCACTTGTGCAAGTTTGGTTACTGTAGCATCAGTACTTTGTCAGATACTGAGCTATCCCAAACTTCTTAACCAAGTCACTCAAGCGGAAAATTAGGTCAGATGCTGCATCCAATGCATGGGTTCACCTCAGCATCCAAAGATGAATCACTTGTGCCAGTTTGGTTACTGTAGCATCAGTACTTTGTCAGATACTGAGCTACCCCAAACTTCTTAACCAAGTCACTCAAGCGGAAAATGTAGGTCAGATGCTGCATCTGATGCATGGGTTCACCTCAGCATCCAAAGATGAATCACTTGTGCCAGTTTGGTTACTGTAGCATTAGTACTTTGTCAGATACTGAGCTACCCCAAACTTCTTAACCGGACGCGGACGCGGACGCGTGGGGTTATAGCATAAGCTCACTCAACTTCGTCGAGGTGAGCTAAAAAAGTCTGTAAAACTGAATTTTGTAAGTTATCAAGGGGCATAACTCCTGCAAAAATGGATCAATCATGACCAAACTTAAAATTTATCTGTAACTAATCAAGATGAAGCTGTATACTGAATTTCATCTCAACATCTTTATCCACTGCAGAAAAAAATCAGATAAACTGAATTTTGTAAGTTATCAAGGGGCATTACTCCTGCAAAAATAGGTCAACCGTGACCAAAGTCGAACTTGCTCTGGAACTAATTAAGATGAAGCTGTGTACCAAATTTCATCTCAATATCTCTATCCACTGCAGAAAAAACTCCGGAAAACTGAATTTTGTAAGTTATCAAGGGGCATAACTCCTGCAAAAATGAGTCAACTGTGACCAAACTCGAACTTGCTCTGTAACTAATCAAGATGAAGCTGTATACCAAATTTCATCTCAATATCTATATCCATTGCAAAAAAAGTGCGGAAAACTGGAAACCGGACAGACAGATGGACAGACGGATGGACGGACAGACGGACCGAGAGGAAACTAAGAGTCCCCTTCGGCGTTGCCGGAAGGGGACTAATAACAAAATAGAACTAGTGTTACTTAAGTTTTTCGCTTCATGAAGTGACAAAGTAATGTAAAAAAAAAAAATAGTTGCCAGAGTCACCTTATGCTCGACTGCATAGCATAATATCTCTCATGACAGCCAATTTATTTAAACTCCCTTTCTCAGGCAACAACATATATCAAGTCACATAAAAAATTTAAAGTTATAAATTAAAATTAGTTTATGGTGAACCAATGGTGAAGCAAAATCACTGAAGCGGAAAAAGTAGGTCAAGGTCATATTTCAATAGTCTAACCCAAGATGCATCCAATATGCAAGTCTGGTGCATGTAGCACTTATACTTTTCTCAATATTGGCTTTTAAAGGTAAAATAATTCAAGCGGAAAAGTAGGTCAAGGTCATTTTATGAAAGTTTGATCAAAGATACATCCAATATGCAAGTTTGGTACATGTAGCACTTATACTTTGCTCAATATTGGCTTTTAAAGGTAAAATCATTCAAGCGGAAAAAAGTAGGTCAAGGTCATTTTATGAAAGTTTGATCAAAGATACATCAAATATGTAAGTTTGGTACATGTAGCACTTATACTTTGCTCAATATTGGCCTTTAAAGACTTTATTGCTATCTTAACATTTACCTTATCATCTCAACATTTGCCTTATCATTTGAAATAATTTTAAAAATCCCAACCCCAGGGGCTATATCCTCATCTGGATATATTAAATGATGTATAATTAAACATTTGCAACAAAAAAACCAACAGAATATGAATATAGGAAAGGTAAATGTGTAATCTTAACATTTACCTTATCATCTAGTTCGGACGACGCCGACGCGGATGCCGACGCCGACGGTATTGCAATAGCTCTTTTGCACTAAAGTGCAGTCGAGCTAATAAAACACTGCTAATGACGGTATGGCCGGATTGCAAAGTAAGTTTTTGTCAGTAACTAGGTCAAAGTTCAAGGTCAAGGTTACAAGGTCAAGAGTTATGGTATTCAAAGAAAACAGTGTCTGGTCACGAGGTATCCATATATGAAATATCAAAGCCCTAACCCTTATGGTTTAAAAGTAGGTCAAAGGGTCAAAGTCAAGGTCACAATGTCAAAATGCATGATATCAAATGAAAAGTCTGGTCATGAGGTATCTCTATGTGAAATAACAAAGCCCTACCACTTACAGTTTAAAAGTAGGTCAAAAGGTCAAAGTCAAGGTCATATAATTCATTGTATCAAATGAAAGGTCTGGTCATGAGGTATCTATATGTGAAATATCAAAGCCCTAACCCTTATAGTATAAAAGTAGGTCAAAAGGTCAAAGTCAATGTCACTAGATCAAAGGTCATTGTCTCAAATGAAAGACCTTGTCATAAGGTATCTATGTATGAAGTATCGAAGCGCTATCACTTATAGTCGAGGAGATATAGCCCAAATTATAGTTTTTTTTAAGTAAGTCAAACTCCAAGCTCAAGGTCACTAGGTCAAATGTTACGGCATAAATCAAAAGGTCTCGTCACGGGCAAGCTACTTGTGTAATATCAGGTTTCTACTGCATATAGTTCCTGAGATTTTGCTTCAACCAAAAACTTAACCAAAATCTTTAAATAAGTCAAATTCCAAGGTCAAAGTCACTAGGTCAAATGTTATGGCATAAATCAAAAAGTCTCGTCATGGGCAAGCTACTTGTGTAATATCGGGTTTCTACTTACTACATGTAGTTCCTGAGATTTTGCTTCAACCAAAAACTTAACCAAAATGTTGACGACAGACGGACGGACGGACGGACAGACGGACGGACATCATCAATTTATAGACCAGAATTGCTTTGCAATCCGGCCAATTAGTTCCTTTGTTTTAACTTGATAAAGTCTAAAATGTCAAGAGTCCTTTGTGAACAGTTTTAAGGAAACGTCTAGAAAAAAATCCTTTGTGTTTTTGAATTAAAAAAACATAGGTAATCACAGATTACAAAGCTCACCTCGTAACAGCAAAATTCAATTCAAACATATTTCTTAGTACAAGTATATTGGCTTTTAAAGGCAAAACCACTCAAGCAGAAAAAGTAGGTCAAGGTCATTTTATGAAAGTTTGATCAAATATACATCCAATATGCAAGTTTGGTACATGTAGCAGTTATACTTTGCTCAATATTGGCTTTATAGAGCAAAATCACTCAAGCGGAAAAAGTAGGTCAAGATCATTTTATGAAAGATTGATCAAAGATACATCCAATTTGCAAGTTTGGTACATGTATCACTTATACTTTGCTCAATATTGGCTTTTAAAGGCAAAATCACTCAAGCGGAAAAAGTAGGTCGAGGTCATTTTATGAAAGATTGATCAAAGATACATCCAATATGCAAGTTTGGTACATGTATAACTTATACTTTGCTCAATATTGGCTTTTAAAGGCAAAATCACTCAAGCGGAAAAAGTAGGTCAAGGTCATTTTATGAAAGTTTGATCAAAGATACATCCAATATGCAAGTTTGGTACATGTATCACTTATACTTTGCTCAATATTGGCTTTTAAAGGCAAAATCACTCAAGCGGAAAAAGTAGGTCGAGGTCATTTTATGAAAGTTTTATCAAAGATAAATCTAATATGCAAGTTTGGAACATCTAGCACTTATACTTTGCTCAATATTGGCTTTTAAAGGCAAAATCACTCAAGCGGAAAAAGTAGGTCAAGGTCATTTTATGAAAGTTTGATCAAAGATACATCCAATATGCAAGTTTGGTACATGTAGCACTTACACTTTGCTCAATATTGGCTTTTAAAAGCGAAATCACTCAAGTGGAAAAAGTAGGTCAGATGCTGCATCCGATGCATGGGTCCATCTCGGCATCCAAAGATGAATCACTTGTGCAAGTTTGGTTACTGTAGCATTAGTACTTTGTTAGATACTGAGCTACACCAAACTTCTTAACCAAGTCACTCAAGCGAAAAATGTAGGTCAGATGCTGCATCCCATGCATGGGTTCACCTCAGCATCCAAAGATGAATCACTTGTGCAAGTTTGGTTACTGTAGCATCAGTACTTTGTCAGATACTGAGCTACCCCAAACTTCTTAACCAAGTCACTCAAGCGGAAAATGTAGGTCAGATGCTGCATCCGATGCATGGGTTCACCTCAGCATCCAAAGATGAATCACTTGTGCCAGTTTGGTTACTGTAGCATTAGTACTTTGTCAGATACTGAGCTACCCCAAACTTCTTAACCAAGTCACTCAAGCGAAAAATGTAGGTCAGATGCTGCATCCCATGCATGGGTTCACCTCAGCATCTAAAGATGAATCACTTGTGCAAGTTTGGTTACTGTAGCATCAGTACTTTGTCAGATACTGAGCTACCCCAAACTTCTTAACCAAGTCACTCAAGCGGAAAATGTAGGTCAGATGCTGCATACGATGCATGGGTTCACCTCAGCATCCAAAGATGAATCACTTGTGCCAGTTTGGTTACTGTAGCATTAGTACTTTGTCAGATACTGAGCTACCCCAAACTTCTTAACCAAGTCACTCAAGCGGAAAATGTAGGTCAGATGCTGCATCCGATGCATGGGTTCACCTCAGCATCCAAAGATGAATCACTTGTGCCAGTTTGGTTACTGTAGCATTAGTACTTTGTCAGATACTGAGCTACCCCAAACTTCTTAACCGGACGCGGACGCGGACACGGACGCGGACACGGACGCGGACGCGGACGCGGACGAGGACGCGGACGCGGACGCATGGGGTTATAGCATAAGCTCACTCAACTTCGTCGAGGTGAGCTAAAAAGGTGTGTGTGCGTTGGGGGTTGGTTGGATTGTCAAAGTTAGAATATAAGGAATTTTTAATTTTCAGATTTCATTTTAACTATGCAATTGAGTCACATCTGAAAATTAAAAATTCCTTATATTCAAACTTTGACAACTCCAGACGTTACCGGCGAAGATTGTAAATATCCGTTATTTATCAATGTAATATACATTTCTTATATGCTTCATATATAATATGCATGAAAATTAATGAGTGTATAAAATGAGACAGAGTATATATACATTTTATTTTCAGTTCAAAAGTTAAAAAGAATCGAACATCGTTTTGTCTGAAAAAAAAAAGACGTTTCGTATTTCGGCGGCGAAACTTTCAACTATGCATGATTTTGGCGAAGCAATGATTCCGATGATCAAAATTCCATACATAGAAAAAAAAAAACAATTCAAATTCTAATATCTTAAACATTAGAATTCATTAAACATCCAGCATAGATCGTCTGAAGATTTTTTATTCTTAAAACATTCTTGAAAGTATTTGAGAAAACGACCCCCCCCCCTTTCCGAAAATTCAAGGACTTATAAACAACTTCTGTTTTATAAGTAAAAACTAGCAGAAAAAAAACCTTACATGTCCATTAATATCGCCTCATTTACTTTGTTGATAAATTGAAAAAGTAAAAGTACAAAAAAACCAGATCAAAAAGTGAGATAAATTTGAACAGAGCGGGGAGTGGGTGTGAGGGACCCGCTTTACACCATCTGGAGTCATATCTTTCGTAACATCTCCGATAAGAGTCATTGGCAAAGGAGAAAATTTCAACTTATATGTATTTTAAGTCAAGTAAACTGGTCAAGAAATGAAAACAGACGCGAAGGCATTTTGGGAGCGGGAGCGGGGTACCGTTTTACACCAGCTCCGGAACACTGCTTAAACATCTATTAGATGTAAAAAAAAAAATCCATACATTGTGTACAAATAGCAAGAGTGTCTTGATTTTTTTACAAAAACTAAGAAAATTTATTCTAATATTCCATACAATGAAATATTCGTTCAGTTTACAAGAGACGTTGTACTTGTAGATGAACTCTGTAACAATAGGGGTCAAGGGTCCACAGATATGCATTAAAGAACTAATACCTCTTCGTAGGGAAGTACATATCAGTCAAATAACACCTCGTCAAAATTTCTATTCTAGATTTACATAAACACGGGCTTTGAGGAACTTCACGACTAGAAACTGCCTTTAAATGGGGCTAATAATATGTGGAAATCGTGTTTCAGTCTGCATCTATACATAATTGGGGCGTCTGAATGTCACGCTTTTGAGGTCATGTGATCCATACGATCACTATAGGCGAAACTCGCCTAAAAAAAATTGCATAGCTTACCATAGCAGGTTTTTGTCACAAATCAAATAACTTCCAAAATACAAAAAAGTATTGTCATGAGGATTCTATTCATCTAATGTTAGTCTCATCTCTTAGAGAGCTAAAGATATTGCCAAAGTATGAGTAAATCAAAAAGTAGGTAAATGGTTAATGTTGAAGTCCAAGGTCAAGGTCACTAGGTCAAAGGTCATGGTATCCATTGAAAGGTCCCATCACAAGGAATCTACATGTGAAATATCAAAGCCCTGCCCCTCATAGTTCAAGAGATATAGCCCCAGTTAAAGTTTTTGAAAAGTATGTCAAAGTCCAAGGCCAAGGTCACTAGGTCAATGTTCATGGTCTCAACTGAAAGGTGTTGACACAAGGTATCTACAAGTGAAATATCAAAGCCCTCCCCTTTATAGTTCAAGATATAAAGTCCAGGTTAAATTATTTGAAAAGTAAGTCAAAGTCAACAGAACAGTCAAGGTCACTAGGTCAAAGGTCATGGTCTCAAATGAAAGGTCTTGTCACAAGGTATCTACATGTGAAATATCAAAGCCCTACCCATTATAGTTCAAAAGATATAGCCCAGGTTAAAGTTTTTGAAAAGTAGGTCAAAGTCCAAGGTCAATGTCACTAGGTCAAAGGTCATTGTCTCAAATGAAAGGTATTGTCACAAGGTTTCTACATGTGAAATATCAAAGCCCTACCCCTTATAGTTCAAGAGATACAGCCCAGGTTAAAGTTTTGTCTACGGACAACAATGACGACAACGACGCCAAGGGTATGGCATTAGCTCTTCCGACTTTTTTTCATCCCGGTGGGCTAAAAAGGATCTATGACTACAGGAAAAATAAAGATAACATAAAAAAGTCCCATCAGGGATTGTTATCGTAGTAAACCATAAACCGCTAAAGGCGGTAAGGCCGGTTTGCGAAGATGACGTATACATTTTTGCGCAGACAGAAAGGTCAAAGGTCATTAATACTAATGCGCAATGAAAATAAGCTTTGGTCACAAGGAATCTAAATGTGAAAAATGTTATGATCACTGAGCGATAGAAGTCCCTGTCAGCAGCATATATTTATGTGCTGCAACTCTGCCTATCAATTAAACATGAGTTGTAATTAAACTTACAGTCTGTGCAGCTCAGTTCTGAGGTTTAATCTCCTTTATCGATTCAAAAAGGAGGTCAAGCGTAGCAAAAGTAAAGTTGAACCTGCTCCGTAACTATCAAAGACTAAGCTGAGTATCACATTTTACTTGAATATCTCTATTTGTTGCAGAAAAAAGTCTGGAAAACAGACAAAAATTTAATTTTGCAAGTCATCAAGGGGCGCAACTCCTTGAAAAATAGGTCAAGCGTGACAAAATTTATTCTTGCTCTGTAACTATCCAAGACTAAGCTAAGTATCAAATTTCATCCGAGTATCTCTTTTTGTTGCAGGAAAAAATCCAGAAAACTGACAAAAACTGAAATTTCCAAGTCATCAACAGGCATAACTCCTCAGAAAATAGGTCAAGCGTGACAAAAGTCGAACTTGCTCTGTAACTATCCAAGACCAAAATGTGAATAAAATTTCACCTGAATATATCTTTTTGTTGCAGAGAAAAGTCCGGAAAACTGTCGAAAATTGAATTTTGCAAGTCATCAAGGGGCATAACTCCTTGAAAAATAGGTGAAGCGTAACTACAGTCGAACTTGCTCTGTAACTATCCAAGACCAAGCTGTGTATTAAATTCATCTGAATATCTCCATCCATGCAGAAAAAAAGTCTGGAAAACTGATAATCAGACAGACGGACAGACAGACCCTTCAGCGTTGCCAGTAGGGGAGTTCCCTTCAGCGTTGCCAGTAGGGGACTTAAAATCAAAGCCCTACCCCTTATAATTCAAAAGTAGGTCAATGTCAAGGTCATTTGATCAAAAGTCATGATATCAAATGAAAGGTCTGGTCATGAGGATTCTATAACTGAAATATCAAAATCCTATCTCTTATAATTCAATAGTAGGTCAAAGGTCAATGGCAAGGTCACTAGGTCAAAAGTCATGATATCAACTTCGTCGAGGTGAGCTAAAAACTGGACGGACAGAAATTACTATCTTATTGTCTTTATTGGCAGTATGTGTTCCGATTTGGAGCAGATAACCTTTTAAAATGTCACAAATCCAAAATGTAAACGGATTGCAGATGATTTCAGTAATGACAGCCTCAATCAGAGAAAGTTTACTTACATTATGGAGTAATTAACTCCCTCAGTGCAAACATAGACCAACTTCAATTGTCTATTGGCTTATTTTCACACCTATTCAGCGATTGGCATAGCGTACCTGTATTTCACATGTTCATGTTTACTTATGTATTGTTATACGCAATGCATAGACAAACATTCGTGATACCCTTCTTTTGTTTTTGTTAAGTTTGAGTTGCATGTTTTTTTTTAGATCAAGTGATTTTTGTCACTGAATGAGACATATGCAAGGCCCACCCCCCCCCCCCCCCCCAGCCACGTATACAGGTGCACGTACGTATCTATTAAATTGGTGTATCGGAAGCATAATTTTATTCAAGTGGATTTATTTTTAAGAAAAATATTTTTGCGAATCCATCATACCCGCAAAATTGCTAAAAATTGATTGACAGCAAAAATAAACCCGATTTACGGTATATATGTGAAATATCAAAGCCCTACCCCTTATACTTTAAAAGTAGGTCAAAGGTCAAAAGTAGGTCAAAGGTCAAGTTCAAGGTCACTAGGTCAAAATCATGGTATTAAGGTAGAGCATCCTTCAGGTCTCAGATGCCAATATTTCCAAAATTTCAACTTTTACAATATTTTCTTTTTCATATATTCGAATTTTGTGCTAGACCTGATATACAAACCGAATAAAATTTGTGGTTTCATGAATATCATGAGAATGTAAGGAGTCTGAACTTTAACAATGGACCCTATGGGAAAAGTAAGAAAATACCAATTTTAAAGGTGATAAAATGTAACTATAAATTTTCTTTTCCCAAAACTATGGTAGTTTGATACTCTGAACAATATTCTGAAGAGAAAACATAGGTAATCACAGATTACGAAGCTCACCTCGTGACAGCAAAATTCAATTCAAACATATTTCTTAGTACATGTATATTGGCTTTTAAAGGCAAAACCACTCAAGCAGAAAAAGTAGGTCAAGGTCATTTTATGAAAGTTTGATCAAAGATACATCCAATATGCAAGTTTGGAACATGTAGCAGTTATACTTTGCTCAATATTGGCTTTATAGAGCAAAATCACTCAAGCGGAAAAAGTAGGTCAAGGTCATTTTATGAAAGATTGATCAAAGATACATCCAATATGCAAGTTTGGTACATGTATCACTTATACTTTGCTCAATATTGGCTTTTAAAGGCAAAATCACTCAAGCGGAAAAAGTAGGTTGAGGTCATTTTATGAAAGTTTGATCAAAGATACATCCAATCTGCAAGTTTGGTACATGTAGCAGTTATACTTTGCTCAATATTGGCTTAATAGAGCAAAATCACTCAAGCAGAAAAAGTAGGTCAAGGTCATTTTATGAAAGATTGATCAAAGATACATCCAATATGCAAGTTTGGTACATGTATCACTTATACTTTGCTCAATATTGGCTTTTAAAGGCAAAATCACTCAAGCGGAAAAAGTAGGTCGAGGTCATTTTATGAAAGTTTGATCAAAGATACATCTAATATGCAAGTTTGGAATATCTAGCACTTATACTTTGCTCAATATTGGCTTTTAAAGGCAAAATCACTCAAGCGGAAAAAGTAGGTCAAGGTCATTTTATGAAAGTTTGATCAAAGATACATCCAATATGCAAGTTTGGTACATGTAGCACTTATACTTTGCTCAATATTGGCTTTTAAAAGCGAAATTACTCAAGCGGAAAAAGTAGGTCAGATGCTGCATCCGATGCATAGGTCCATCTCGGCATCCAAAGATGAATCACTTGTGCAAGTTTGGTTACTGTAGCATCAGTACTTTGTCAGATACTGAGATACCCCAAACTTCTTAACCAAGTCACTCAAGCGGAAAATGTAGGTCAGATGCTGCATACGATGCATGGGTTCACCTCAGCATCCAAAGATGAATCACTTGTGCAAGTTTGTTTACTGTAGCATCAGTACTTTGTCAGATACTGAGCTACCTCAAACTTCTTAACCAAGTCACTCAAGCGGAAAATGTAGGTCAGATGCTGCATCTGATGCATGGGTTCACCTCAGCATCCAAAGATGAATCACTTGTGCAAGTTTGGTTACTGTAGCATTAGTACTTTGTCAGATACTGAGCTACCCCAAACTTCTTAACCAAGTCACTCAAGCGGAAAATGTAGGTCAGATGCTGCATACGATGCATGGGTTCACCTCAGCATCCAAAGATGAATCACTTGTGCAAGTTTGGTTACTGTAGCATTAGTACTTTGTCAGATACTGAGCTACCCCAAACTTCTTAACCAAGTCACTCAAGCGGAAAATGTAGGTCAGATGCTGCATACGATGCATGGATTCACCTCAGCATCCAAAGATGAATCACTTGTGCCAGTTTGGTTACTGTAGCATTAGTACTTTGTCAGATACTGAGCTACCCCAAACTTCTTAACCAAGTCACTCAAGCGGAAAATGTAGGTCAGATGCTGCATCTGATGCATGGGTTCACCTCAGCATCCAAAGATGAATCACTTGTGCAAGTTTGGTTACTGTAGCATAAGTACTTTGTCAGATACTGAGCTACCCCAAACTTCTTAACCGGACGCGGACGCGGACACGGACGCGGACACGGACGCGGACGCGGACGCGGACGCGGACGCGTGGGGTTATAGCATAAGCTCACTCAACTTCGTCGAGGTGAGCTAAAAATAGGGTATCTAGGCATAAAATTTTCAAAATTCTGACCTGAGGGATACTCTACCTTAAATGAAAGCTGTAGTCACGAGGAATCTATATGTGAAATATCAAAGCCCTACCCCTTATAGTTTAAAAGTAGGTCAAAGATCAAGGTCAAGGCCAGAAGGTCAAATGCCATTGAGTAATTCTTGTTATGATGAATGAATGTCTTGGTATTAAAATGTAGTACTTATTATGGTGAATGTATGTTTGACATATGAAAGCCCTATCACTTATATGTGAAAAAAAATATATGCTTTAAGAACTTCTTCACCAAAATATAACTATAAGGTCAAAGTTCAAGGTCAAGGTCACTGGGTCAAATGTCTTGGTATCAAAATGTAGTACTCATGTATTATGTATATGAGAGGTCCGGTATTCAATGGCCAGATTGCTGGTAGCAGACTGTGCTTTGAAATACTAAGTCTTTTTATTGCAACAGAGAGCAATATTAATTACATATTAATCAGGCACATTCACTGAGTTGTTTCTCCATTCAGAATTTCAATGTGATATTTTACATAATATTGATACAATAAAGTCTATATGAAAATCACATCTTCAAGGTCAAAGTTAATCCTCGAGGTTTACTTCAGTAGTAGTAATTAGTTCCACTAAAGTATGTACAGGTTTTTAAGAAAACAGAAATTTCCCTTCAATTTGCAAACGGTAAAATAGAATCATTTGAAAATTGAAATGGTAATACAGATGGAAAAGCACTACTCAAAAACCTAGCTTTTTAAACCTTATAAGACATCATTTTTGGTGTACTCATTGGAAAATAGCAATATTTTACGCTTACAAATTTTTCTCAACAAGGGTCGAGTATGTTAAAAGTAACAGCAACTCCTATTCATATAGGTAGATATTCACTGAGCCATAAATCTATTGTGTCGCATTTAGATTATGGCTATTGTATCATTCAAACTTGACCAGTGTAGGTTTTATGGACTTTGTGCATGAAAAAGATGATTTAATGTGTTATTGTAACCATATGGCCTCTCCCCCACAATAATATGCAAATTGAGTATTTTGATTTTTAATTAATTTTGTTTCTGGGATATTTCCAATCGTCTAGGAGAAGATAACTCTAATTTCAAACGTTAACTTTACGATCACGTGCTAAATTGATGTAATAGAAATGATTGTCATTCCCGCCAGTGTCTAACCCTACGTCTGTCAATACGAGGTGTTCTTAGGTCACTTGACAGCAACAGAAACTATAATGGTTCGCCTGTCACCGGTCTGGGTGCAATAGACGAAATGGCGAGGATTTGTTCTAAGTTTAGGCAACTTTGTTTATACGTCTGAATTCCAATTTAGTCATGAATTTCGATGGCGATTTCCACCTGATTGTGAAATATCCCAGGCTCTTAATATATACTGCGCGCATGATTTTGTATGTTAGATTCATTCTCATACTGCTATAACCAACATGTAACTTTCGTATGTTAATAAACGGTAAAACTTTACCACGACTTTTTATTTAGAGTTACGAAAATGATCAAGTAAAATACACAACGCGAAGTACATGATTTGTAGGCCGAGAGGCTTACATTATTTCCTATGTGTACAAAGAAAACGTAAATATGATAATTTTTAAAATTTTCATTTTCAAACAGTGCTCTAATAGTTGAACATTTCCCTCGATATTCATAGGTATCCATCTTAAAGCATTTTCACAAAAATCAAAATTTCCGTTTTCTTAACTCGCTGTTAATGCTTTAATTATGTTCTACATCCATGCCAAGTTTTGAGGAGATTCTTTGTAGAGTATGGTGTATATACGTATATCAAAGTCAAGATAATTACCTTAAATTAAGTCCCAGTCGTCATGTTCTACCTCTAAGTAAAATTTTAATGTGCTGTCTAATAAAGAACTTATAATAAAGTCTTAATTACTCAAAATTATATGATCAACATCAAGGTCAGTAGCTCAAATCAAGTCCCCTCATCATGCTCACCATGTTTAACCCCGAAGTTAAGTTTCATTGTGGTATTTTGTATAGAATAAGTACCGTGTAGTCTCATTCAAAGCTATAACTTCAAGGTCAAGCATCTAGATCAAAGTAATCATATCTACTCTTTTTAAAGTTTTAATGTGACATCTTACATGGTATTGGTACAAAAGTCTCAATATAAAGTCATATCTTCAAGGTCAAAGGTCAAACATCAACGTCAAGGTTAATACCTAAAACCATGAAGGTCCACATGCTAAGATTAGTGTTTTATTTGTGATATTTAAAATCATAGAATTGGTGCAATCATATAGTTAAATTCAAAACTGAATCTTTAAATAAAGTCAAACATAAAGGTCAAGGATAAAAAATCAATCAAGTTTTCTCTTTCATTTACAAAGTAAAATTCCATTCATTATTGGTAGAATAAATATATATAAATGCCTTTAATCAAGTTCACACTTTGATTTTAATGTTCAGGTATTATATCATGTACTATTGGTACATCAAAGCCTAAATCAAAATCTTATTCTAAAGTCTTATCTAAAGGGTCAAAACCTCAAGGTCAACATCAATTCCTGAAATCAGGTGTAATTGCTTATACAATATTCCATGATAAACTAGCTTGTAACTGTTGATGTGTCATTGGTACCATTTAAGACAAATTCAAAATTTAATCTTCAATGTCAAATGTCAAGGTCAAGGCAAGTACCTGAAGTCAAGTCAACACATTATTTCCTATCTCTATCCAAATTTTCAATGTGACTTGGTACAACAGACCTTCACTCGAAGTTACATTTTCAAGGTCAATCATTGAGTTCAAGGTCAAAGACAATGCCTGCATTCAGATCACCTTACTATGCTTTATCTCTATACCAAGTTTGAAAATTGAACCCCTTGCACAGATGGACGACCCAACGAATGAACAAATGGCAATTAGACAATTATTTTCATTTCATAAGCCAGATTTTGCTTTGCAATCCGACCAAAAAGTCAAGGCAACAGAAGGAGGCTCAAATTTATATCCCTAAAAGTTCTATATAAATTAAAGTTATATTTCAAAACCATATTGTCAAGGTCAATGCCTAAAATCAGTTTTTCTTGTCGTATCTCCATGACAAGTTTTGTATACATGTAATATTGTTACAATATAGTCTTTAAGTTTTGAAAAGCAGGTCAAACTCCAAGTTCAAGGTCACTAGATTAAAGGTCAAGGCTCAAAATGAAAGAACTGTCATTAGGATTCTACTTTTGAAATATCAAAGCCCTAACTCATAGTTCATGAGATTATTGTTGTACATCGGAAGACTCTTACGAATCTTCCATTTAGATTAATTTAAAGAGCAAAAGAACCTCTAATTTTTGTGGGATGAATATACTTTTAAATTTCATTAAAAATCTATTTTTGGTTAAAATGTTTAGAAACTTTATTTACTTCACGAAGGCACAATTTATATATGTAACATGATTATGACCAAGATTACACCCAAGATTATGAATAAGGGAAAGGGGGAGGGGGGTGTTCATATTTGTTCTTTCTGTTCCCTAGTAAACAATATAGAGACCAAACTGTTTGAACTAGGGATTCAAAATTTGCAAAGTGGATTGACTCTACTGAATGAGAGAACAATATAGAATCAAGGTCAGGGTTCAAAGGCAAAGGTCAGTTTAAGGGAGGCTACTGAAATGCGTGTAATATCCAGTTAAAGATCCCTAATCATGTCAAGGTCAGTGGTCAAAGGTTAAGGCCACTAAAGAGCTAAAACATAGTGTCATCAGAGAGGACAGAGCTCACCTCGATGGCAACATTGTCACATGACCAGCATCTCTACCTCCACTGCACAAAGTATTTCCAGATGCATCACCCACATAACTTTGGTTGATAAAAAATTCAAAAGAAAGCTGGAAATGAAGATTCTAATTTTACAATATCTGGTCAATCAATCGTGAAATATAGGTCAGATGCAGCATCTGCACAATGCATTGCAGTAAGCATTCTCAGATGCAGCACCCATAGAAGTTTTTTTTTTTATCTAGGACTTACAATAGGCTGGAAATGGACCCAACTCCATTTTACTTAACCTGATTACTCAAGCAACTGGAATGTGGGTCAGATGCAGCATCTGTGCAATGCATAGTAGTAAGCATCTTTTGAAGATGCATCATTATGCAAGTTTGGTTGATATAGGACTTATAGTAAGGCAGGAATGGGCCTGTCCCATTTTACTTAACCTGGTTACTCAAGTGTGAAATATGGGTCAGATGCAGCGCTATCTGTACCATATGCACTGCATTAAGCATCCTTAGATGGATCAACCACACAACTTTGGCTGACCTAGGACTTATTGCAAGGTAGGAATGGACCTGTCCCATTTTACCTAACCTGCTCATTCAAGCATGAAATTTGGGTCAGATGCAGCCTCAGTACCATATTGCATTGTAGTAAGCATCCTCAGATGCTTCATCCATGCAAGATGTATGACTTAAAGTTTGGCGGGAATTGACCTGCCCCGTGTTGCTTAACCTATAGTACAGACGCCGACGACGGGGTGATAGCATAACCCCCCTCTACTTCGTCGAGGTGAGCTAAAAAAAGAACTTTTGGTTGTAATTACCATAGGGTGTAATGTTTAAGTTGGGGTCATTTGAATTTATAGATGATAAAGATATCCCTGCAATCTAAAGTCTATTTGAAAAGTTTCAAAGTTGATAAGCAGGAAAATTGTAAAAAGTAACCATATTGAGAATAAAAGCTCTAACATCCAGAGGTACAAGCTACCTTTAAAAATTCCATTTCCAAATATCTTTTATGGAAAAAGTCCAACAACAAGCATATTGTGCAGTGTTAGTTTTGTAAATTCTTAATTTTTTTAATCTGTTCTTGATGTCCGGTTTCCCTCTTGTGCTCACCTTCATAACCCATGCATTATAATCTGTTACGTCATACTGTAACATTATAATGACGGGTACGTCAAAGAAAATAGTGGATGCAGGGGGTTTTTTTTATTTTGGGGAAGGTGCCTGTGCCTGTCCCATTTGGGAAAATTTGCGACAATTTGCTAAAATTGGGAAAATTTTTGTACAAATTCTCACCAAAGTATAACCTTAAAGTATCATTTATTAACACTGATAATCCATTGATTTGCTTGAACTGAACATGGGATGAATAAAAAACTTTAAAAAATGCACTTAGAAATAAGACATTTTGTGCTGACTTTCATGTTTTGGGTCTTATTTTCTAGGGTGATTTTTTCATAATTCCTCTTTGGGAATTTCAGGGTGATTTTTTGGGAAAAATAGAGGAAATTTGGCAATGGGAAGGGGCCGAAATTCGGCCCCAAAACAAGGGAAATAAAACCTGTGTTTGTGAAACACCAATGCCCCCCCGGTGGCATCTTTGTTAGTATGAACACTATTTTCTGTTAAGTACATGTATGTGAGGTCACTGGGTTAAAAAGTCAAAGGTCAAGGTCACGAGGTCAAAAATTTTGGTATCAATGGAAAGGTCTTGTCACAACGAATACACATGGAAATATGAAAGCCCTATCACTTACCATTCAAAAGTTATGCCCAATGTTAAAGTTTTTGAAAAGTAGGTCAAAGGTCAAGGTCAAGGTCACGAGGTCAAAAATTTTGGTATCAATGGAAAGGTCTTGTCACAAGGAATACACATGTGAAATATGAAAGCCCTAACACTTCCCATTCAAAAGTTATGCCCAATGTTAAAGTTTTTGAAAAGTAGGTCAAAGGTCAAGGTCAAGGTCACGAGGTCAAAAATTTTGGTATCAATGGAAAGGTCTTGTCACAAGGAATACACATGTGAAATATGAAAGCCCTATCACTTCCCATTCAAAAGTTATGCCCTATGTTAAAGTTTTTGAAAAGTAGGTCAAAGGTCAAGGTCATGAGGTCAAAAATTTTGGTATCAATGGAAAGGTCTTGTCACAAGGAATACACATGTGAAATATGAAAGCCCTATCACTTCCCATTCAAAAGTTATGCCCTATGTTAAAGTTTTTGAAAAGTAGGTCAAAGGTCAAGGTCATGAGGTCAAAAATTTTGGTATCAATGGAAAGGTCTTGTCACAAGGAATACACATGTGAAATATGAAAGCCCTATCACTTCCCATTCAAAAGTTATGCCCAATGTTAAAGTTTTTGAAAAGTAGGTCAAAGGTCAAGGTCAAGGTCACGAGGTCAAAAATTTTGGTATCAATGGAAAGGTCTTGTCACAAGGAATACACATGTGAAATATGAAAGCCCTATCACTTCCCATTCAAAAGTTATGCCTATTGTTAAAGTTTTTGAAAAGTAGGTCAAAGGTCAAGGTCAAGGTCACGAGGTCAAAAATTTTGGTATCAATGGAAAGGTCTTGTCACAAGGAATATACATGTGAAATATGAAAGCCCTAACACTTCCCATTCAAAAGTTATGCCCAATGTTAAAGTTTTTGAAAAGTAGGTCAAAGGTCAAGGTCAAGGTCACGAGGTCAAAAATTTTGGTATCAATGGAAAGGTCTTGTCACAAGGAATACACATGTGAAATATGAAATCCCTATCACTTCCTATTCAAAAGTTATGTCCAATGTTAAAGTTTTTCGGACAAACAGACAGACAAACAGACGGACAGGCCAAAAACTATATGCCCCCGAATCTTTGATGGGAAGGTCTTGTACATGTGACTAACCATATTGAGAATAAAAGCTCTAACATCCAGAGGTACAAGCTACCTTTAAAAATTCCATTTCCAAATATCTTTTATGGGAAGGTCTTGTACATGTGACTAGGAATACACAAATGAAATATAAGAGCCCTATATCACCATTCAAAAGTTATGGCCAAGGTTGAAGTTTTTTTCAGGTAAACAGACAAACCAACGAACATGACAAAGCTATATGCCCTCGAACCTCTGATTATAGGGGCATACAAATTTGAACCATATTCTATCTACATGATCTATTCATACAAAAACATTAAACAGTTAAAGGATAAACATATGGACAAATCTTTTCCTAAATGAGTAAATATGATTCAACAACATGATAAAGAATTTTTATGACAATTTTTGTGTGTAATATATTTCAGTTCTTCTTTGGGGACAATTGATTATTTACATTTCATAATTACATTGTTGACTTTGTTGTAAAGAAAATATATCTTATTTCTCATAATCAATAATTTTGGCAAACTTAGATAAATTATGTTTTTTACATCTTATGTCCCCACTGATGTGACTCTTAAAAAAGCAATCAGGAAAAGCTATGACCTTGACCTTCTTCCCCTTTTCATAAATCCAAATTTGGGTTTTATAGAGAATACATGAAAAGCAGTTTTTACATTATTATTTGACCTATTGCTTTGGATTATTGATTTGTGTCCTTTTCTTGTTAATTCATCAGCAAGACTTTTTGGTCAATATATTGATGTAATTGATAAGTAATATAAGAGTGTCTTGCTATTTATGAATAATAATTAATTAACTTGAACTTTAGCAAATAAATATAATTTTATAATGTCTTATATGCATTTTTACTCATTTCAAGTAAAAAAAATTTATAATGTCTTATATGCATTTTTACTCATTTCAAGTAAAAAAAATTAATGCCCTGTTTACACGACAGGTTTAGTGCGCATTAAATCAAATTAAATGCGCATTAGATTTTAGCTGCGTTCACACGGAGAATCTAAAGCGCATTAGTTTAATTCGCATTAGATTTAATGCGCATTAGATTTTGCTGTGTGAACGCAAAGCGAATCTAATTAGCATTAAATCTGGCGCATGCGTATATGACTTACTAGAATTCTACAGTACGTTTACATCATAACTGGGCACTTTTAATCACCCTTGGACCTCGAAACATAGAACAAAAGGTAAAGATAGTTAATTTCATTCACAATGGACACTGTACTACGTCTCTTATTGACTTACGTAGAGTAACATTGTATTATGACGTCAGCTTATCTCATCAAAATGACGTCATGCTATGCATGCATTAGCTTAACCTACGAAGAGATAAATAATTTTGAGAAAAATAATATATAGACATGCATTCGACCTTTTTACTGTCTAAAGTTTACGGCTCTCAGTGCAAATGTACCAAAATCTAATGCACATTAGAATCTGTCGTGTGAACGAAATGCGAATCTAATTCGCATTAGAATAAAGCGCATCAAATCTAATGCGAATTAGATGTAATGCGCACTCGTGTGAACAGGGCATAAAATCTGTGAACAAAATTTTGATAGGGTGATGGGTCAGGGTTCCCTCCAAGAGACAAAAAAAATGAAACTCTTCCAGAAATGGCTAAATATAGCTTTAACAGCAATAAAAGGCTATAATGGAGAAAGACACTAGAACTGAAATATAAAATTTTGTATTTTTTCTCTCAAACTCAAAACCACAAATCAATATGATTATCTGATTTTGTTTGACCAAGATAAGTTATCAAAATTTGACTCATTTAAACATATAGATGCTACGTTATCTTAAATTGTTCTGATGGTCATAATCATTTGCAATTTTGAGCATTAAATAAAAAAAAAACCAAAAAAAAATTATTTTTTTTTTGTACTTGAAATATAGCTATTCCTTGACCCGACTTAAATTGCATGCAAGGAAATAACTGGTGAGCAAAGTAAGCCGAAGTCTTAGTTGCTGCACAACAAAACGCCGTTTTCTTATTCGGATATTGCCCTGTCTAAGAATACAGCATCTTTGTTGCGCTGTAACTAAGGAAGGCTTTGAGCTAACTTCCTAGAATTAATACATTTTCATGGGTGCCGCCATTTTGACAATTTTTTATGACAATATAAAAAGATATGAAGTATAATTCTTAATGCAATGGTCTAGTGTTGTAACGATTATTGCCGCTATCGTTGCTGAAACATGAAAGTCACCGACTATTGATAATGGTTTTGAAAATTGATTGCATGTCGCTGTTGAAGCGAAATGATCTTATTGGAAACCAGGGTTGCCAGCACTCTTGGTGAACAAAATTCCCTGACTTTCCACTGACCAATTCATGTTTTTCACTGACCAAAACTGCAAAACATTTTAACAGCCTCCTAGCTGGCCTCTCCAATAGCCACCCAATATATCCAACCATTCTTTATTTTTCAATATTCTAATAAATGAACATGAGATACTGTAAATTGCTTTATTTTCGTCAGTACCAATTTTCGTCAATTCGTTTAAAATGACCATTTCGTCAGTACGTATTTTCGTCATCCAAGGTTCCCTAAAATGTAAATTCGTCTTTTCAAATACCAGCGTAACATTTAGATCCGCTGCCAAATAGTCAAATCCGTCGTATGTGCTTGTTTTCATTGTTTGTTTAACAATTATCGGTAAACAAACAATTAGAGACATGTATATAGCCTACCTTGCTGTGAAAACATCTTATTTTGTAATAGGAAGTACATTATATGCGACTTTGTGTTCATATTTAGTTTTCATTGCCATTTGCGTATCGTAATAACACTATTCAAACAATGTCTTAAAACTCGGAACCTTCAGCTTCTTCCTCCCTCCTCCGCAGTGGCCCCGGTTTATATTAAGTTTACCAAGAGACTCAGATTCAATTTTTCCTTACTACAATTTACTTTTTGTCAGGAGTATTTATATTCGTCGGTACGTAATTTCGTCAAGGAAGGCACTGACGAAAATGACGAAAATTGGTATCTGACGAATAAAAACCAATTTACAGTACAATGTAAGAGAATAATATACATAGTTATCTGTTTGGTGATCAAGGTCAATGGAAAACAATGATGTCAGGCTCATTATGAGTCAGTGAAACATGAATAACAGCACAAAATCTGGTGGCAATACATATATGTTTTAAGAAAATCTTATTCATGGTTTTATGTGAGGCCTTTCAAAAGGCAACAACAAAAAACAAAGGTTTTGATAGTATTCTTATGAGGCCTTTACAGGCTTTCAAATGGTTTTTGAGCCAAAAAATAAATATTTTCATCAGGTCGAATTTCATGAAAAATAGGGCATCATAGGGCAAATCTACCATAACATAGGGAATTAAATTATAGGGTCTTTTTCAAAAGTAAATTGTTTTCAGAACTGATAAGTTCCATAATATGCTGACAATATTATTGTGTACAGTAACAAGTACAATTTACCATCTGAATGGCTTAGTCAATTTTGAATAGTTACGATGTGTTAGGTGAAAGCTTTGGCGAGCCAAGGGAGCCTCAAAATATTTAGATACATGTACAGCAGCATTTCATGATTATTCAATTTAGAGAACATGGTGAAAATTCATTATTTTGCCACCAATAAAATCTTAAATGATTGGGATAATAATGGAGAATGGACCATTTTGGCCAAAATATATGGAAAATAGGGCATAATTACAAATAAAATATAGGAAGTTTATTAAGGAATTACCGTGATAGGAAATACATGTATAAGGGCAGCTTGTCATTTAAAATTCATTTCCAATTACTTCAGTCTAATACAAGCCATAAGATTTATACCTTAATAATCTTTTTCAGCTCTGAAATAATTTTTCCCTGACTAAATTTATGGATTTTCATTTTTCACTGACCATATTTTAAAATATTTTTTACTACTTTGTGGTGAGCTAAAAAGGCAATTTCCCAGACTTTTCAAGACTGCTGGCAATTAATCCTGGGAAACATCTTCAATATAATTCTAAACAAAACTAGATGCGCTCGTGACAAGGGATATTTAGAGTTAACGGTTGAGGAAGAGCATATTCCGGGCGTACTTAAGGGACCATTTTGGCTTTAGAAAGTAAAAGGATGGCCCTTCTTCTAAAGCAAGCCTGATTCAGATTTTGTTATTCAATGAACATTAGGAATGTTCAAAATTTAATTTATTTCCATGATTTTAAATAAAAATCATTCCAAGGAATGCATGTGTCGCCTGCGAAACAATTAGTGTACATACCTACATTAAAAGGATTTTTTACAATTATTTATTCATCTATGTATTTATTGATATGCCCCATTATCATTTGAGAATATGATATGCAAATATCTACATATATTTACATATGCCCATTCAGATTACAGATCACAATTAATTTTGAATGTTCGTTGACCAAGCAAATAGTTCCTGATTATTTCAATCCCTCGTCTTCTTACATTTAATTTCTACGACTCTTTTTACACTAGATGTTTCGTTTTTTACGTCAATGAGTCGCAGATGAGTTGAAAAAAAATATTCTAGCATGTTGAATCATCCATCATCCTAATCGCGGAATGACAGAATTGTGTTATGAGGCTCTAGAATTGATAGATTGTAGAACATTAGAGCCACAGATACCCCCTTTCGGGTTTAAAAAGATATTAAAAGTCTACTAAGCGACAGATTTTTGCATGAATCCATTTCTGACCTTATTTTGATACTATCTAGCAGATATAAAAGTTTCAAGCAAAAAATGGTGGTGCGATTCGAGTATTTAATCGTCATATTAGTACTTTTTACAAAGGAATATATAGGAAAAAATAATTGGGGTCTGATACCTATAAGCGCGCGCAGTGATATCACGTGTGTAACTAAATAGAGACCAGACGAGGGGAAAAGGAGAAAATATGATACATGTAGGATGAAAATATCATTTTCATGATACTGCTAGATGCCATTTCGTTGGTTATCAGGGTTGATCTGGCGAAAATAGGGGGGGGGGGGGGTTCGGGGCGAGCGAACATGTGCTTAAATTGGAAAGGAGGCCGAGGTTAGGACAAAGTGTGATTTTTTTTCATTAATGCGACATGCTTGAATAAGCTGTGTGTCATGCTGTTACTTTTACTTTAAAAATGATCTCATCCAATAGCCAAGCATTGTCTGGATGCACACCCCCCCCCCCCCCCCCCCCCGCAAAAAAAGAAATCGGGGAGGGGGGGGGGGGTCCGTTTTTCGATCTCCGCTCGTAGTTAACATGTACAGCTGAACTTTATTTGCTGGAATAATGTTTTTATATGACATCCCATGCGGTCTGCACTAAAAATATAGTTGAAATCGCAAAAGAATAAGTTTTCTGATGTTTTAAACGTTAACTTTTATGTTTTTGTCGACACACTAAGAGGGCCTAACGAAAATTCATATAAATTCGAAAACGGTACATATGCAGTTTTTAGCACCATAAATTATGAGAATTTAGCCATCTGAAAGAGTCACATTTCATTTTGTTTACATATCTGTAGAATTGCGGAAATAACAGAAATTTGAAATTAGCGTAAGGCTTAAAAAAATAATATGTGTGTTTCCCATAACATGCTGAAATAAAATAGGGTAGGTCGGTCGGAATTTTTTTTTTTTTGGATTTTTTTTTTCTATCTACTTTTGTAGCATTGTAAGGCTTGTTTAGAATAATATATATACAACGGCGTAGCTCTGTCTGAAAAGTTGGAGGGGCACAACATCCCAAAATTTCTAGCAAGTGAAAAAAAAGGGGGGGGGGGAGAGGAAGAGAATAAAGAAAAATATGGGAGTTTCATGTTCTGTAAACACAAATTTTAACATTTCTGGTGCAAAATATTGACTTAATATCAAAAAACACTTTCTATAACCTCTATCATGAACAAGTATATGTAATATTATTCTATATAGTTTGAGTTAAATGTCTTCATGTACATTGATAAAGTAATATGTATTTTATCTGATGGATCAGAATAGCTCAATTATTCAGGAAGTCTATAAAGAACTGGCAAGCGATAGCAATCCAAAGAAAAATTTTGAATATTGACAGAATCCCCCCACTTTTCAAAGTGGGGGCATGTGCCCCCACTGCCCCCCCCCCCCCCCCTTTCTCCTACGCCCTTGAATATTAAAGGTATCATTGAATCATGACCTTCAAATATGTGTTGTCTGTCAAGTACATGGAAAGATGGGGGGAGGTCATTTTGTGTCTGTAACCGGTGGCAAACAATTGTTACTGAGCATTTTAAAACTGGCCTCCCAAGTATGGCGACCTTGAATCTGCATTTTTATTATCTATACAGAACCCAATGTTTTTTTTTCCTAAAAGTGACCATGACCTTCAACCTGTTTACCCAAAATCAAAAGGCTTCTCCTGATTATAAGCATATCGCAAAATTTGACCATTGATCTTTCCCTCAAAATCAATGGGCTTACATGTACTTCCATATTGATACCTATATTGTCGAGTTACTTTATAAATTTAATGCAATGTCTCAAATAAGAGCCGAATTTCATAGGCTGTTCCCTCCTCAGGTACGGCCATAAAATAAGAACATACTCGCCGTTAACGGGAATGCGGTAACTTGCATTTGACGTTAAGTTTGTAGCCGATAAGTGCTGATTTTATGGTACAAACATCCGGGGTTTTTTTCTGGTTCAAGTAACATGTTGCAAAAAAGACTCAGTTTGCGACCAAAAAATAAGCATTTACAGGCCGCAAACATAAATTGTAACGTCAGAAGCATGTTATCCCTATTAAGACTGACGTGGAGGCGCGTGGTCAATAGTTCGTATTAAAATTTTATTTACAGCCGTGAAAACGTTCTATTGTACAACTTTAACATACGTTGCCGCAAAATGACCCGTCTCGCTGCGTTGAAAACAACTTACGCACTGTATAGTTACCGAAATATTTATCACGTACCTTGTATTAGGACAGTTTTTTTAAACAGATTTTACAGGACAACTAAATTTCCTTTTGAACAGATTCAATTTTCATATTAACCTGCAATAAAAATTGAGATACGACGAATATTTTTGTACGAAAGTAGGCGGCGATTTTACCCTAAGTAGGAGGTGAGAAATCGAAGGTCGCCAGATGAGTTAAAGAGAACCCTGATTCAGACTGTATGTTTTTATAACAATCAGAGAGTACAAACATTGTCAGGCATTAATCTTTTTATGGGAAAAAAGGAAGCCAGCCCGGTAGCGCCGTACAATATAAAGTAGCGTTTCGAGAGAGAAATTATAGATTACTTCGTATTGTTACAAAATTTAAAAAAGTTGAAGAATAAAAAGAATGTTTTGCAATAGATAATGTTAAAAGGCTGGTAAAATTACACCAAAATCAGTAGATTTAACATTTCTGGCATGCATTTCATAAAGCGCGACGAACGTAAAACTGGCGCGAAAAACCTATAAATGCAACTAAAAATCGAGAAAAAAACGTTAGGGTCGGCGGCTTTGAGTAGGGTCGGTCGGGTGATGGGAAACAAAGGTATTTTTTCTTTTGGCCTAATTGAAAATAATTCTTATCAAAAACTTCATTCTGGGGACATCAATAGACTACCTGTAAAATGCTACTATTTGAATAATAATGAAAGTATTGAGCTGAAACTTGATAGATAACATCAAAAGATACCAAGGAAGGGTTCTGATGCAAAAGTTTGACTTTCAATTAAAATTTTTGAGAGTTTTAGATTACAGATCACAATTAATTTTGAATGTTCGTTGACCACGCAAATAGTTCCTGATTATTTCAATCCCTCGTCTTCTTACATTTAATTTCTACGACTCTTTTTACACTAGATGTTTCGTTTTTTACGTCAATGAGTCGCAGATGAGTTGAAAAAAAATATTCTAGCATGTTGAATGATACTGCATCATCCTAATCGCGGAATGACAGATGTGTTATGAGGCTCTAGACTTGATAGATTGTAGAACATTAGAGCCACAGATACCCCCTTTCGGGTTTAAAAAGATATTAAAAGTCTACTAAGCGACAGATTTTTGCATGAATCCATTTCTGACCTTATTTTGATACTATCTAGCAGATATAAAAGTTTCAAGCAAAAAATGGTGGTGCGATTCGAGTATTTAATCGTCATATTAGTACTTTTTACAAAGGAATATATAGGAAAAAATAATTGGGGTCTGATACCTTCATTTGTATAGAATTTACACTGTGATTATAGGAGTATAACCGCGGTGGCATGGTTTGAACTATGACGTCATAGTAACATGGCTTGATTTGAACTTTGACAGTACGTAGTAACAGTGCCTTAGCAACGGAGTTTTATTCGTATTTCAACGTCATTTAAGCATGAAAAACTGGAAAGTACATATATATAATAACTGTCTTTTGGAATGTGATTATACTGCGATAACCTACAATGGATCCAGGAATTATGTTTCTCATAATGCGCTAACGCGCATTACGGAACATAATTTCTGGATCCATTGTAGGTTATCACAGTATAATCACATTCCAAAAGACAGTTATTCTATAAATAATATAGCCCCCCCCCCCCTCGACCGGTCCTCCCCACTCACATACACGCATAATTATGCTAAAGTATATAATTTATCGAAAATCACTTCGCTTCAATTATATGGCTTTGCCATAATTCATATTATTTCTCTACCTGAACATAGTGAGACGTTGGGTGCTTCTGCACCGTGCTGTTTAAGGGAACAGGGGAATGCACGTGTTCGATAACCTACTTTCGCTTTGCATACTGATAAGTGTAAGTCTAACGACAACTCGTGGGCAATCTTTTTCATACCAATCGATCTTTGAAAGCTTTGTTTTCGGTTAAATTAATTTATAAAAAAAAAATAACTACATCAGTTGGCACGTTTACATCAGTTCTCATGAAGGTGCGGATCTAGAAGGGGGGGGGGGTCAACAGTTTCTGGACGATTGTGAAGGTTTTTTAGCGATAACTCTTCTGTCCATCGATGAAAAAAAGTTCAAATTTCTCTCAAATAATGCTTTGCCCTTCCAACAGATGCACAGATAAATCTATCTAGAAAGTTGGTTTCTTGACAGATCTTATGACCCTATATTTCGGCTGGTTTTCGCAATCACTGTAACAGTTTCCGGACACCTGATTTTAGGGCTGTCGATCTCTATCAATATCGGGCCAAACAGGATGATTCTTAGATATTATTTTCTTCATTCTTTTCTACAAATGACTGTGTAAAAATAATTTTGGAAAAAGTACCGAAAAATATTTAAAGCATGTTTCTTGGCAACTTCCCCCTGTGCGCGATATTTAACCCTTGTGCGTGTGTATAGTTATCAACTTATCAGACAATGAATAATAAAAAAGCGAATGAAATAGTCAAAACAATCATCTTTATCAATTACAAACTGTACCTCTAGATACGAGATTTTTTTCTGGTGGAATGAATGAATGAATGAATGAATTAATTAATTAATTTTAATTAATTAATTAAAGAATGAACATGACCAAAATAGTCTGGGTCTGCCAATGAAAGTACATGTGTGTTGCCTCGTGATTTGCCGCAGTTAGCTTATATTGAAAAGTAAAAAGAGCGATGTACTCCGAATGGTTATCCACCTGACTGATCGCGCGGAGAACATCTCACGCCGTAGCTACATTGTAACACTTGGTGCGCTCAGGCTATTGTTCTCTACTTGCTTTCAAGAACGTATGAACTTTTAATCATCGACCTCGACAAAGGAATGTTCAAAATGTATACAAATGAAAATTCTATAATCACATACATATGTTATAAAAACCATAGAATGTCAAAAATATGAACCTCTTGAAATCATCATTTACAACATATTCAACTTTTTTATCAAAGTTCCACATAAAGTGGAATTTTGAAGAAAAAACTTGAAGAATTCATTCGATACGCAACGTGAATATAATTTTTTTAGACGAATCAGAGACACTCTGAATTCAGAATGAATAAAATTTAAAGTAATTTTACAATTCATATGCATAAATTATTAGAACCAGTAGAACCATACTTAGGAATTTCCATGCATTCACCCCCCCCCCCCCCCCCCCCAAGAAAACCCCTTCGCCTCTCTTGAGTCTCCTTTGAACATCAAGAATATCACGGCACTGTGAGGTACAATACAAATCAGCAATAATTTTTACCGGTTTGTGGTCTGTGTTTGGAAGTTGGTACGAACTTCACTCATGAATCGATGCGAAAATAAAAGAGAACAATCAAAAAAAAATGTGGGGAGGGAGAAAAAGAAAATAAACAGAGAAAAATCAATCATAAATATAGTGAAAAGCTAACTTACGATCGTCTGTATCAATATCTTCTTCTGTGAATCAAAAGATGAAATCAATGGCAGTGATAATATTGAGTTTGCAAAATGCGTGTATAATCTCTGAATTCTAGAATTCAAGTGGGGAGAGAAAAAGACCGCTCGTGATAAGCCAATGAAATTGCAACAGGAGGTCACCCGAGAGGTCATCCAATGAAACTTTAGGGACCTGTGTAAAAATGTACATATGAACCACTGACCATTACAAAAATACATAGGAAGGTGGCATTCTTGTAAAATACAAAAATCTCTATATGAGGGCAAATGGACCCTCTAGTCGTAAGGGTGGGTGGCTGGGTGGCTGGGTGGCTGGGGGTGTTCCTGAATTTTACTGATGTAACAGTAGGTACAAGAAAATAAATACCACATGTGAGTTACATGTGTATATTAAAAATTAAGATGATCGATGAGTGAGAAAAAAATCAACTAAGAGTCCAAAAAGAATAAAATTCCGGAGGGGAGATGTCAATCCAGCAAGCTTGGGAGGGGCCCTAGCCTATATGTTATTTATCAAAATTGATCACGAGATAATTATGTCGCAATAACGAGAAAATTAAATCGTAATTACGAGATAATTATGCCGTGATAACGAGAAAATTAATTCGTAATAACGAGAAAATTATCTCGTAATTACGAGAAAATATAGCATTATTACGACATAAATAAGTCGTAATAACGAGAAAGTAAACTCGTAATTAGTAGAAAAGATCTCGTTATTACGAGATAATTTTCTCCTTATTACGAGGTAAATTTCGCGTAATTAAGTCGTTAATATTAGGAGATAATTTTCTCGTAAATACGAGATAAAAGGGGGGGGGGGGGGGGGGCAGTCGTGGTACAATCCCCTCGTCTAAAAAAAGGTTGGGGTTGACACAACTTCCTCCCCCTTAAATTCTGAAGTCTCCGATGGATCGGCGGCTTGTCTTGCATCAATTACCAATTTTTAAATTATATTTTCGTTGTACCTTATCTCCTTTGTATTTCGTTTATACAATAATATCAAAGATCGGGGGCATATAGTTTTTGGCCTGTCCGTCTGCTTGTCTGTTTGTCCGAAAAACTTTAACATTGGACATAGCTTTTGAATGGGAGGGGATAGGGCTTTCATATTTCACAAGTGTATTCCTTGTGACAAGAACTTTCCATTGATACCAAAAATGTTGACCTTGATTTTGACCTACTTTACAAAAACTTTAACATTGGGAATAACTTTTGAATTATAAGTGATAGTGCTTTTATGTTTCACATGTGTATTCCTTGTCACAAGATTTTTCCATCGATACCAACCCAGTGGTCCTGACTTTGACCTTTCATATATATGTACTTTATAGAAAATGGTGTTATACTAACAACGATGCCACCGAGGGCATTCGTGTTTCACAAATACATGTACAGGCTTCATGCAACCTTGCGAAACATTCGCTATCGCTCATCAGTCATCTAAATAAGTAATATCAATGTAATTCTCTCGGCACTATTCATCGTAGACAGACATTTCAGTTTTGGTTAAATACCTTTATATAATCGTACATCTTTAACATTTTTGTTGATTTCCACGGGACACCCCCTTTCTGAAATCCTTGACCCGCCGCTTGGATCAAAACCATGTAACCATATGCGTTCTTCAAAAGTTTTCCAACCACCTCAACAACCACTTTCACAACACTCCAACCGTGTTGAAGTATAAATGTTCTGAAAATGATGATTATAAATAGGGGATGGGGACAAGTGTAAAAATATGAACTAGTATTATACAATTTGATAAACTAGAGATTCGTCCTTGCGCTAGAGCACGTGAAACAACTTTTATTTAAACCACATCATGCACATGGAATATCTATTTATAACTACATGTATTCATCAAATTAATAGCATAAATTATCTCGTTACTACGAGATCCTTTCGCCTGATTACGAGTAAATTTTCTCGTTATAACGAATTATCTCGTAATTACGACATAATTATCTTGTAGTTACGAGATGTTTTCTTGTAATCACGAGTTAATTTTCTTGTAATATCGTAATTACAAGATCTTCCCTCGTTGTTACGAGTTAATCTTCTTGTTATTACGACTTGATTATCTCGTTATTAAGACTAAAATATCTCGTTTTACGAGATCTTTTCTCGTAATAACGAGTTATTTTCTCGATATTACTTCTTAATTATGTCGAAATAACGAGATTTTTTCTCGTAATTACGAGTAAATTTTCTCGTTATTACAAATTTCAAATTATGTCGTAATTAAGAGATCGTTTCTCGTTATTATGAGTTAATTTTCTCGTTATTACGACATGATTATCTCGTAATTAAGAGAGATTTTTCTCGTAATTACGAGATAAATTTATTATTTTCTGTGATATTATTGGCTTCTTACTAAGGTGAAAAGGTAATCTTTTAAAAGTTTCAACGAAGAACCGATCCCCTATGAGCCAGGCGCGTAGCCACTGGCAGGCGTACGAAAATACGCAGATACTTCTACACCCTTTTGCAAAAAGAAAAATGTTATAATCGCTGAGCGATTTAAGTCCCCTACCGGCGGCATACGTATGTATATTTATGTCCTGCAACTCTGCCTATGAATTACTCTTCAATTAAACATGGGCTTTAATTAAAGTTACTGTCTGTGCAGCTCAGTTCTAAGGTTTTATCTGCTTCATCGATTCGAAAAAGAGGTCAGGTGTGACAAAAGTTGAACTTGCTCTGTAACTATCGAAGACTAAGCTGAGTATAAAATTTTACCTGAATATCTCTATTTGTTGCAGAAAGAAGTATGGAAAACTGACAAAAACTGAATATTGCAAGTCATCAAGGGGCAAAACTCCTCGAATAAAAGGTCAAGCGTGACAAAAGTCGAACTTGCCCTGTAATTATCCAAGACTAAGCTGAGTATCTAATTTCACCTGAATATCTCTTTTTGTTGCAGGAAAAAGACCGGAAAACTGAATTTTCCAAGTCATCAAGGGGCATAACTCCTCAAAAAATAGGTCAAGTGTGACGAAAGTTCAACTTGCTTCGAACAATCCAAGAGTAAGCTGTGTATCAACTATCACCTCAGTATCTCTATTTGTTGCAGAAAAAAGTCCGGACCTGAAAACTGACAAAATGAATTTTCCATGACATCAAGGGGCATAACTCCTCGAAAAATAGGTCAAGTGTGACGAAAGTTAAACTTGCTCTGTAACTATCCAAGAGTAAGCTGTGTATCAAATATCACCTCAGTATGTCTATTTGTTGCAGACAAAAAGTTCGGAAAACTGACAAATAGTAACTTTTCCAAGTCATCAAGGGGCATAACTCCTCAAAAAAATAGGTCAAGTGTGACGAAAGTTCAACTTGCTCTGTAAGTATCCAAGAGTAAGCTGTGTATCAAATTTCACCTCAGTATCTCTATTTGTTGCAGAAAAAATGTCCGGACCGGAAAACTGACAAAAAGTGAATTTTCCGTGTCATCAAGGGGCATAACTCCTCGAAAAATAGGTCAATCGTGGCGAAAGTTCAACTTGCTCTGAAACTATCCCAGACCAAGCTGTGTATCAAATTTCACCTCAATATCTCTATTTGTTGCAGAAAAAAGTCCGGAAAACTGACTAATAGTAAATTTTCCAAGTCATCAAGGGGCATTACTCCTAAAAATAGGTCAAGTGTGACGAAAGTTCAACTTGCTCTGTAAGTATCCAAGAGTAAGCTGTGTATCAAATTTCACCTCAGTATCTCTGTTTGTTGCAGAAAAAAAGTCCGGACCGGAAAACTGACAAAAAGTGAATTTTCCGTGTCATCAAGGGGCATAACTCCTCAAAAAATAGGTCAAGTGTGACGAAAGTTCAACTTGCTCTGTAAGTATCCAAGAGTAAGCTGTGAATCAAATTTCACCTCAGTATCTCTATTTGTTGCAGAAAAAAAGTTCGGAAAACTGACAAATAGTAAATTTTCCAAGTCATCAAGGGGCATAACTCCTCAAAAAAATAGGTCAAGTGTGACGAAAGTTCAACTTGCTCTGTAAGTATCCAAGAGTAAGCTGTGTATCAAATTTCACCTCAGTATCTCTATTTGTTGCAGAAAAAAGTTCGGAAAACTGACAAATAGTAAATTTTCCAAGTCATCAAGGGGCATAACTCCTCAAAAAATAGGTCAAGTGTGACGAAAGTTCAACTTGCTCTGTAAGTATCCAAGAGTAAGTTTTGTATCAAATTTCACCTCAGTATGTCTATTTGTTGCAGAAAAAAAAGTCCGGAAAACTGACAAAAAGTGAATTTTCCGTGTCATCAAGGGGCATAACTCCTCGAAAAATAGGTCAAGCGTGTCGATAGTTCAACTTGCTCTGAAACTATCCCAGACCAAGCTGTGTATCAAATTTTACCTGATTACCTGATCTCTATTTGTTGCAAAAAAAAAACCGGAAAACTGACAAAAAGTGAATTTTCCAAGTCATCAAGGGGAATAACTCCTCGAAAAATAGGTCAAGTGTGACGAAAGTTCAACTTGCTCTGTAACTATCCAAGAGTAAGCTGTGTATCAAATATCACCTCAGTATGTCTATTTGTTGCAGAAAAAAAGTCCGGACCGGAAAACTGACAAAAAGTGAATTTTCCGTGTCATCAAGGGGCATAACTCCTCGAAAAATAGGTCAATCGTGGCGAAAGTTCAACTTGCTCTGAAACTATCCCAGACCAAGCTGTGTATCAAATTTCACCTCAGTATCTCTATTTGTTGCAGAAAAAAAAGTTCGGAAAACTGACAAATAGTAAATTTTCCAAGTCATCAAGGGGCATAACTCCTCAAAAAAATAGGTCAAGTGTGACGAAAGTTCAACTTGCTCTGTAAGTATCCAAGAGTAAGCTGTGTATCAAATTTCACCTCAGTATCTCTATTTGTTGCAGAAAAAATGTCCGGACCGGAAAACTGACTAAAATTGAATTTTCCGTGTCATCAAGGGGCATAACTCCTCGAAAAATAGGTCAATCGTGGCGAAAGTTCAACTTACTCTGAAACTATCCCAGACCAAGCTGTGTATCAAATTTCACCTCAATATCTCTATTTGTTGCAGAAAAAAGTCCGGAAAACTGACTAATAGTAAATTTTCCAAGTCATCAAGGGGCATTACTCCTAAAAATAGGTCAAGTGTGACGAAAGTTCAACTTGCTCTGTAAGTATCCAAGAGTAAGCTGTGTATCAAATTTCACCTCAGTATCTCTATTTGTTGCAGAAAAAAAGTCCGGACCGGAAAACTGACAAAAAGTGAATTTTCCAAGTCATCAAGGGGCATAACTCCTCAAAAAATAGGTCAAGTGTGACGAAAGTTCAACTTGCTCTGTAACAATCCAAGAGTAAGCTGTGTATCAACTATCACCTCAGTATCTCTATTTGTTGCAGAAAAAATGTCCGGACCGGAAAACTGACAAAAAAAGAATTTTCCATGACATCAAGGGGCATAACTCCTCGAAAAATAGGTCAAGTGTGACGAAAGTTCAACTTGCTCTGTAACTATCCAAGAGTAAGCTGTGTATCAAATATCACCTCAGTATGTCTATTTGTTGCAGGAAAAAAAAGTTCGGAAAACTGACAAATAGTAAATTTTCCAAGTTATCAAGGGGCATAACTCCTCAAAAAAATAGGTCAAGTGTGACGAAAGTTCAACTTGCTCTGTAAGTATCCAAGAGTAAGCTGTGTATCAAATTTCACCTCAGTATCTCTATTTGTTGCAGAAAAAATGTCCGGACCGGAAAACTGACAAAAAGTGAATTTTCCGTGTCATCAAGGGGCATAACTCCTCGAAAAATAGGTCAATCGTGGCGAAAGTTCAACTTGCTCTGAAACTATCCCAGACCAAGCTGTGTATCAAATTTCACCTCAATATCTCTATTTGTTGCAGAAAAAAGTCCGGAAAACTGACTAATAGTAAATTTTCCAAGTCATCAAGGGGCATAACTCCTAAAAATAGGTCAAGTGTGACGAAAGTTCAACTTGCTCTGTAAGTATCCAAGAGTAAGCTGTGTATCAAATTTCACCTCAGTATCTCTGTTTGTTGCAGAAAAAAAGTCCGGACCGGAAAACTGACAAAAAGTGAATTTTCCGTGTCATCAAGGGGCATAACTCCTCAAAAAATAGGTCAAGTGTGACGAAAGTTCAACTTGCTCTGTAAGTATCCAAGAGTAAGCTGTGTATCAAATTTCACCTCAGTATCTCTATTTGTTGCAGAAAAAAAAGTTCGGAAAACTGACAAATAGTAAATTTTCCAAGTCATCAAGGGGCATAACTCCTCAAAAAATAGGTCAAGTGTGACGAAAGTTCAACTTGCTCTGTAAGTATCCAAGAGTAAGCTGTGTATCAAATTTCACCTCAGTATCTCTATTTGTTGCAGAAAAAAGTTCGGAAAACTGACAAATAGTAAATTTTCCAAGTCATCAAGGGGCATAACTCCTCAAAAAATAGGTCAAGTGTGACGAAAGTTCAACTTGCTCTGTAAGTATCCAAGAGTAAGTTTTCTATCAAATTTCACCTCAGTATGTCTATTTGTTGCAGAAAAAAAGTCCGGAAAACTGACAAAAAGTGAATTTTCCGTGTCATCAAGGGGCATAACTCCTCGAAAAATAGGTCAAGCGTGTCGATAGTTCAACTTGCTCTGAAACTATCCCAGACCAAGCTGTGTATCAAATTTTACCTGATTACCTGATCTCTATTTGTTGCAAAAAAAAAGGGAAAACTGACAAAAAGTGAATTTTCCAAGTTATCAAGGGGAATAACTCCTCGAAAAATAGGTCAAGTGTGACGAAAGTTCAACTTGCTCTGTAACTATCCAAGAGTAAGCTGTGTATCAAATATCACCTCAGTATGTCTATTTGTTGCAGAAAAAAAGTTCGGACCGGAAAACTGACAAAAAGTGAATTTTCCGTGTCATCAAGGGGCATAACTCCTCAAAAAATAGGTCAAGTGTGACGAAAGTTCAACTTGCTCTGTAAGTATCCAAGAGTAAGCTGTGTATCAAATTTCACCTCAGTATCTCTGTTTGTTGCAGAAAAAATGTCCGGACCGGAAAACTGACAAAAAGTGAATTTTCCGTGGCATCAAGGGGCATAACTCCTCGAAAAATAGGTCAATCGTGGCGAAAGTTCAACTTGCTCTGAAACTATCCCAGACCAAGCTGTGTATCAAATTTCACCTCAATATCTCTATTTGTTGCAGAAAAAAGTCCGGAAAACTGACTAATAGTAAACTTTCCAAGTCATCAAGGGGCATTACTCCTAAAAATAGGTCAAGTGTGACGAAAGTTCAACTTGCTCTGTAAGTATCCAAGAGTAAGCTGTGTATCAAATTTCACCTCAGTATCTCTATTTGTTGCAGAAAAAAAGTCCGGACCGGAAAACTGACAAAAAGTGAATTTTCCGTGTCATCAAGGGGCATAACTCCTCAAAAAATAGGTCAAGTGTGATGAAAGTTCAACTTGCTCTGTAAGTATCCAAGAGTAAGCTGTGTATCAAATTTCACCTCAGTATCTCTATTTGTTGCAGAAAAAAAGTTCGGAAAACTGACAAATAGTAAATTTTCCAAGTCATCAAGGGGCATAACTCCTCAAAAAATAGGTCAAGTGTGACGAAAGTTCAACTTGCTCTGTAAGTATCCAAGAGTAAGCTGTGTATCAAATTTCACCTCAGTATCTCTGTTTGTTGCAGAAAAAAAGACCGGACCGGAAAACTGACAAATAGTAAATTTTCCAAGTCATCAAGGGGCATAACTCCTCAAAAAATAGGTCAAGTGTGACGAAAGTTCAACTTGCTCTGTAAGTATCCAAGAGTAAGCTGTGTATCAAATTTCACCTCAGTATCTCTATTTGTTGCAGAGAAAAGTTCGGAAAACTGACAAATAGTAAATTTTCCAAGTCATCAAGGGGCATAACTCCTCAAAAAATAGGTCAAGTGTGACGAAAGTTCAACTTGCTCTGTAAGTATCCAAGCGTAAGTTTTGTATCAAATTTCACTTTAGTATGTCTATTTGTTGCAGAAAAAAAGTCCGGAAAACTGACAAAAAGTGAATTTTCCGTGTCATCAAGGGGCATAACTCCTCGAAAAATAGGTCAAGCGTGTCGATAGTTCAACTTGCTCTAACCTATCCCAGACCAAGCTGTGTATCAAATTTTACCTGATTACCTGATCTCTATTTGTTGCAAAAAAAAAAAAAACGAAAAACTGACAAAAAGTGAATTTTCCAAGTCATCAAGGGGAATAACTCCTCGAAAAATAGGTCAAGTGTGACGAAAGTTCAACTTGCTCTGTAACTATCCAAGAGTAAGCTGTGTATCAAATATCACCTCAGTATGTCTATTTGTTGCAGAAAAAAAGTCCGGACCGGAAAACTGACAAAAAGTGAATTTTCCGTGTCATCAAGGGGCATAACTCCTCAAAAAATAGGTCAAGTGTGATGAAAGTTCAACTTGCTCTGTAAGTATCCAAGAGTAAGCTGTGTATCAAATATCACCTCAGTATGTCTATTTGTTGCAGGAAAAAAAAGTTCGGAAAACTGACAAATAGTAAATTTTCCAAGTCATCAAGGGGCATAACTCCTCAAAAAATAGGTCAAGTGTGACGAAAGTTCAACTTGCTCTGTAAGTATCCAAGAGTAAGCTGTGTATCAAATTTCACCTCAGTATCTCTATTTGTTGCAGAAAAAATGTCCGGACCGGAAAACTGACAAAAAGTGAATTTTCCGTGTCATCAAGGGGCATAACTCCTCGAAAAATAGGTCAATCGTGGCGAAAGTTCAACTTGCTCTGAAACTATCCCAGACCAAGCTGTGTATCAAATTTCACCTCAATATCTCTATTTGTTGCAGAAAAAAGTCCGGAAAACTGACTAATAGTAAATTTTCCAAGTCATCAAGGGGCATAACTCCTAAAAATAGGTCAAGTGTGACGAAAGTTCAACTTGCTCTGTAAGTATCCAAGAGTAAGCTGTGTATCAAATTTCACCTCAGTATCTCTGTTTGTTGCAGAAAAAAAGTCCGGACCGGAAAACTGACAAAAAGTGAATTTTCCGTGTCATCAAGGGGCATAACTCCTCAAAAAATAGGTCAAGTGTGACGAAAGTTCAACTTGCTCTGTAAGTATCCAAGAGTAAGCTGTGTATCAAATTTCACCTCAGTATCTCTATTTGTTGCAGAAAAAAAAGTTCGGAAAACTGACAAATAGTAAATTTTCCAAGTCATCAAGGGGCATAACTCCTCAAAAAATAGGTCAAGTGTGACGAAAGTTCAACTTGCTCTGTAAGTATCCAAGAGTAAGCTGTGTATCAAATTTCACCTCAGTATCTCTATTTGTTGCAGAAAAAAGTTCGGAAAACTGACAAATAGTAAATTTTCCAAGTCATCAAGGGGCATAACTCCTCAAAAAATAGGTCAAGTGTGACGAAAGTTCAACTTGCTCTGTAAGTATCCAAGAGTAAGCTGTGTATCAAATTTCACCTCAGTATCTCTATTTGTTGCAGAAAAAAAAGTTCGGAAAACTGACAAATAGTAAATTTTCCAAGTCATCAAGGGGCATAACTCCTCAAAAAATAGGTCAAGTGTGACGAAAGTTCAACTTGCTCTGTAAGTATCCAAGAGTAAGTTTTCTATCAAATTTCACCTCAGTATGTCTATTTGTTGCAGAAAAAAAGTCCGGAAAACTGACAAAAAGTGAATTTTCCGTGTCATCAAGGGGCATAACTCCTCGAAAAATAGGTCAAGCGTGTCGATAGTTCAACTTGCTCTGAAACTATCCCAGACCAAGCTGTGTATCAAATTTTACCTGATTACCTGATCTCTATTTGTTGCAAAAAAAAAAAGGGAAAACTGACAAAAAGTGAATTTTCCAAGTCATCAAGGGGAATAACTCCTCGAAAAATAGGTCAAGTGTGACGAAAGTTCAACTTGCTCTGTAACTATCCAAGAGTAAGCTGTGTATCAAATATCACCTCAGTATGTCTATTTGTTGCAGAAAAAAAGTTCGGACCGGAAAACTGACAAAAAGTGAATTTTCCGTGTCATCAAGGGGCATAACTCCTCAAAAAATAGGTCAAGTGTGACGAAAGTTCAACTTGCTCTGTAAGTATCCAAGAGTAAGCTGTGTATCAAATTTCACCTCAGTATCTCTGTTTGTTGCAGAAAAAATGTCCGGACCGGAAAACTGACAAAAAGTGAATTTTCCGTGGCATCAAGGGGCATAACTCCTCGAAAAATAGGTCAATCGTGGCGAAAGTTCAACTTGCTCTGAAACTATCCCAGACCAAGCTGTGTATCAAATTTCACCTCAATATCTCTATTTGTTGCAGAAAAAAGTCCGGAAAACTGACTAATAGTAAACTTTCCAAGTCATCAAGGGGCATTACTCCTAAAAATAGGTCAAGTGTGACGAAAGTTCAACTTGCTCTGTAAGTATCCAAGAGTAAGCTGTGTATCAAATTTCACCTCAGTATCTCTATTTGTTGCAGAAAAAAAGTCCGGACCGGAAAACTGACAAAAAGTGAATTTTCCGTGTCATCAAGGGGCATAACTCCTCAAAAAATAGGTCAAGTGTGACGAAAGTTCAACTTGCTCTGTAAGTATCCAAGAGTAAGCTGTGTATCAAATTTCACCTCAGTATCTCTGTTTGTTGCAGAAAAAAAGACCGGACCGGAAAACTGACAAATAGTAAATTTTCCAAGTCATCAAGGGGCATAACTCCTCAAAAAATAGGTCAAGTGTGACGAAAGTTCAACTTGCTCTGTAAGTATCCAAGAGTAAGCTGTGTATCAAATTTCACCTCAGTATCTCTATTTGTTGCAGAGAAAAGTTCGGAAAACTGACAAATAGTAAATTTTCCAAGTCATCAAGGGGCATAACTCCTCAAAAAATAGGTCAAGTGTGACGAAAGTTCAACTTGCTCTGTAAGTATCCAAGCGTAAGTTTTGTATCAAATTTCACTTTAGTATGTCTATTTGTTGCAGAAAAAAAGTCCGGAAAACTGACAAAAAGTGAATTTTCCGTGTCATCAAGGGGCATAACTCCTCGAAAAATAGGTCAATCGTGGCGAAAGTTCAACTTGCTCTGAAACTATCCCAGACCAAGCTGTGTATCAAATTTCACCTCAGTATCTCTATTTGTTGCAGAAAAAAAAGTTCGGAAAACTGACAAATAGTAAATTTTCCAAGTCATCAAGGGGCATAACTCCTCAAAAAAATAGGTCAAGTGTGACGAAAGTTCAACTTGCTCTGTAAGTATCCAAGAGTAAGCTGTGTATCAAATTTCACCTCAGTATCTCTGTTTGTTGCAGAAAAAAAGTCCGGACCGGAAAACTGACAAAAATTGAATTTTCCGTGTCATCAAGGGGCATAACTCCTCAAAAAATAGGTCAAGTGTGACGAAAGTTCAACTTGCTCTGTAAGTATCCAAGAGTAAGCTGTGTATCAAATTTCACCTCAGTATCTCTATTTGTTGCAGAAAAAAAAGTTCGGAAAACTGACAAATAGTAAATTTTCCAAGTCATCAAGGGGCATTACTCCTAAAAATAGGTCAAGTGTGACGAAAGTTCAACTTGCTCTGTAAGTATCCAAGAGTAAGCTGTGTATCAAATTTCATCTCAGTATCTCTATTTGTTGCAGAAAAAAAGTCCGGACCGGAAAACTGACAAAAAGAGAATTTTCCAAGTCATCAAGGGGCATAACTCCTCAAAAAATAGGTCAAGTGTGACGAAAGTTCAAATTGCTCTGTAACAATCCAAGAGTAAGCTGTGTATCAACTATCACCTCAGTATCTCTATTTGTTGCAGAAAAAATGTCCGGACCGGAGAACTGACAAAAAGTGAATTTTCCATGACATCAAGGGGCATAACTCCTCGAAAAATAGGTCAAGTGTGACGAAAGTTCAACTTGCTCTGTAACTATCCAAGAGTAAGCTGTGTATCAAATATCACCTCAGTATCTCTAATTGTTGCAGAAAAAAAAGTTCGGAAAACTGACAAATAGTAAATTTTCCAAGTTATCAAGGGGCATAACTCCTCAAAAAAATAGGTCAAGTGTGACGAAAGTTCAACTTGCTCTGTAAGTATCCAAGAGTAAGCTGTGTATCAAATTTCACCTCAGTATCTCTATTTGTTGCAGAAAAAATGTCCGGACCGGAAAACTGACAAAAAGTGAATTTTCCGTGTCATCAAGGGGCATAACTCCTCGAAAAATAGGTCAATCGTGGCGAAAGTTCAACTTGCTCTGAAACTATCCCAGACCAAGCTGTGTATCAAATTTCACCTCAATATCTCTATTTGTTGCAGAAAAAAGTCCGGAAAACTGACTAATAGTAAATTTTCCAAGTCATCAAGGGGCATTACTCCTAAAAATAGGTCAAGTGTGACGAAAGTTCAACTTGCTCTGTAAGTATCCAAGAGTAAGCTGTGTATCAAATTTCACCTCAGTATCTCTGTTTGTTGCAGAAAAAAAGTCCTGACCGGAAAACTGACAAAAAGAGAATTTTCCGTGTCATCAAGGGGCATAACTCCTCAAAAAATAGGTCAAGTGTGACGAAAGTTCAACTTGCTCTGTAAGTATCCAAGAGTAAGCTTTGTATCAAATTTCACCTCAGTATCTCTTTTTGTTGCAGAAAAAAAAGTTCGGAAAACTGACAAATAGTAAATTTTCCAAGTCATCAAGGGGCATAACTCCTCAAAAAATAGGTCAAGTGTGACGAAAGTTCAACTTGCTCTGTAAGTATCCAAGAGTAAGCTGTGTATCAAATTTCACCTCAGTATCTCTATTTGTTGCAGAAAAAAGTTCGGAAAACTGACAAATAGTAAATTTTCCAAGTCATCAAGGGGCATAACTCCTCAAAAAATAGGTCAAGTGTGACGAAAGTTCAACTTGCTCTGTAAGTATCCAAGAGTAAGTTTTGTATCAAATTTCACCTCAGTATGTCTATTTGTTGCAGAAAAAAAGTCCGGAAAACTGACAAAAAGTGAATTTTCCGTGTCATCAAGGGGCATAACTCCTCGAAAAATAGGTCAAGCGTGTCGATAGTTCAACTTGCTCTGAAACTATCCCAGACCAAGCTGTGTATCAAATTTTACCTGATTACCTGATCTCTATTTGTTGCAAAAAAAAAAAAGGGAAAACTGACAAAAAGTGAATTTTCCAAGTCATCAAGGGGAATAACTCCTCGAAAAATAGGTCAAGTGTGACGAAAGTTCAACTTGCTCTGTAACTATCCAAGAGTAAGCTGTGTATCAAATATCACCTCAGTATGTCTATTTGTTGCAGAAAAAAAGTCCGGACCGGAAAACTGACAAAAAGTGAATTTTCCGTGTCATCAAGGGGCATAACTCCTCGAAAAATAGGTCAATCGTGGCGAAAGTTCAACTTGCTCTGAAACTATCCCAGACCAAGCTGTGTATCAAATTTCACCTCAGTATCTCTATTTGTTGCAGAAAAAAAAGTTCGGAAAACTGACAAATAGTAAATTTTCCAAGTCATCAAGGGGCATAACTCCTCAAAAAAATAAGTCAAGTGTGACGAAAGTCAACTTGCTCTGTAAGTATCCAAGAGTAAGCTGTGTATCAAATTTCACCTCAGTATCTCTATTTGTTGCAGAAAAAATGTCCGATCCGGAAAACTGACAAAAAGTGAATTTTCCGTGTCATCAAGGGGCATAACTCCTCGAAAAATAGGTCAATCGTGGCGAAAGTTCTACTTGCTCTGAAACTATCCCAGACCAAGCTGTGTATCAAATTTCACCTCAATATCTCTATTTGTTGCAGAAAAAAGTCCGGAAAACTGACTAATAGTAAATTTTCCAAGTCATCAAGGGGCATTACTCCTAAAAATAGGTCAAGTGTGACGAAAGTTCAACTTGCTCTGTAAGTATCCAAGAGTAAGCTGTGTATCAAATTTCACCTCAGTATCTCTATTTGTTGCAGAAAAAATGTCCAGACCGGAAAACTGACAAAAATTGAATTTTCCGTGTCATCAAGGGGCATAACTCCTCAAAAAATAGGTCAAGTGTGACGAAAGTTCAACTTGCTCTGTAAGTATCCAAGAGTAAGCTGTGTATCAAATTTCACCTCAGTATCTCTGTTTGTTGCAGAAAAAATGTCCGGACCGGAAAACTGACAAAAAGTGAATTTTCCGTGTCATCAAGGGGCATAACTCCTCGAAAAATAGGTCAATCGTGGCGAAAGTTCAACTTGCTCTGAAACTATCCCAGACCAAGCTGTGTATCAAATTTCACCTCAATATCTCTATTTGTTGCAGAAAAAAGTCCGGAAAACTGACTAATAGTAAATTTTCCAAGTCATCAAGGGGCATTACTCCTAAAAATAGGTCAAGTGTGACGAAAGTTCAACTTGCTCTGTAAGTATCCAAGAGTAAGCTGTGTATCAAATTTCACCTCAGTATCTCTATTTGTTGCAGAAAAAAAGTCCGGACCGGAAAACTGACAAAAAGTGAATTTTCCGTGTCATCAAGGGGCATAACTCCTCAAAAAATAGGTCAAGTGTGACGAAAGTTCAACTTGCTCTGTAAGTATCCAAGAGTAAGCTGTGTATCAAATTTCACCTCAGTATCTCTATTTGTTGCAGAAAAAAAGTTCGGAAAACTGACAAATAGTAAATTTTCCAAGTCATCAAGGGGCATAACTCCTCAAAAAATAGGTCAAGTGTGACGAAAGTTCAACTTGCTCTGTAAGTATCCAAGAGTAAGCTGTGTATCAAATTTCACCTCAGTATCTCTATTTGTTGCAGAAAAAAGTTCGGAAAACTGACAAATAGTAAATTTTCCAAGTCATCAAGGGGCGTAACTCCTCAAAAAATAGGTCAAGTGTGACGAAAGTTCAACTTGCTCTGTAAGTATCCAAGAGTAAGCTGTGTATCAAATTTCACCTCAGTATCTCTATTTGTTGCAGAAAAAATGTCCGGACCGGAAAACTGACAAAAAGTGAATTTTCCGTGTCATCAAGGGGCATAACTCCTCGAAAAATAGGTCAATCGTGGCGAAAGTTCAACTTGCTCTGAAACTATCCCAGACCAAGCTGTGTATCAAATTTCACCTCAGTATCTCTATTTGTTGCAGAAAAAAGTTCGGAAAACTGACAAATAGTAAATTTTCCAAGTCATCAAGGGGCATAACTCCTCAAAAAATAGGTCAAGTGTGACGAAAGTTCAACTTGCTCTGTAACTATCCAAGAGTAAGTTTTGTATCAAATTTCACCTCAGTATGTCTATTTGTTGCAGAAAAAAAGTCCGGAAAACTGACAAAAAGTGAATTTTCCGTGTCATCAAGGGGCATAACTCCTCGAAAAATAGGTCAAGCGTGTCGATAGTTCAACTTGCTCTGAAACTATCCCAGACCAAGCTGTGTATCAAATTTTACCTGATTACCTGATCTCTATTTGTTGCAAAAAAAAAAAAAAACGGAAAACAGACAAAAAGTGAATTTTCCAAGTCATCAAGGGGAATAACTCCTCGAAAAATAGGTCAAGCGTGACGAAAGTCGTGTGTATCAAATTTCATCTGAATATCTCCATCCGTTGCAGAGAAAAGTCCGAAAAATTGATAATCGGACAGACGGACGGACGGACCGAGAGGAAACTAAGAGTCCCCTTCGGAGTTGCCGGTAGGGGACTAAAAAAACGACAAAGAGAGGGAAACTGAATAGTTCATACATCTATCGTTCTTGTGAAATGTCAAAACAATATCGTTTGAATGTAAAATTATGGAGTAAATAGACAAAAAGTGTATAAAGGGTCACTTCTAACATAGTAAACTGACTTGTAAATGTGTAAAATCCATTGAGATCCCTTTGCTTCAACCTGTACAGATTTATGGGTACCAAAGGCGCTGCAGACAACCCCTGCCTGAAAGTGCTTCCACTTGCTTAGTACTCTGTCTACGCGCTTGCAATTCCTCTCTCAACCTTCTTATTCGAGTACATGTTTCTAATGATATTGTAAGTACCGCGCAATCCAAATGATTTAGAAGATAGGCACTATATTAGACTTAAGTCAATTTACCATTACTTAATGAATACATTCACTCTTTATTTTCTTCATCAAACATCAATCAAATACTGTTACAGTAAATGTAATGTTAAAAAACTTCATATAGATCCTGTAAGTTATTCTCCTGATACACAACAACACTGTACAGCATAATTACACAACAACACTTTTGAACATCGATTTCATATAATAAAGAAACAAAACACATAAGTAAAGTGCATGTGACACCGATTGCGCTCGAGTCGAATCTATTATACTCATAAACAATAAGCATCATCAAAAGATCATCATCATCATCTTTATGATATTCTTCTCATTTCCAACATCAAAGTCAATGTTTCACTATGAGCTTAAATGCTCATGACAAATGAAATATTCATGTAAATCATCGTTCAAATTATATATAACACATAATTATATATATAAACTATGAGGATGCATGAAAAGCCGGCCACCCGGTCCCAAATGTATATACAAAAAGAAATAAGCGGAATGCTTGAAATTACAGGGACGGAAATAAAGTATAGTAAATTTAAATGAAATTTTAATCTAAAATTTACGATCCGAACTGTAGAGCGCTGTCGGGTCGAATGAAACAATCGAACACTCTCGTGCTGAAAAAGGCGCGAAACTAGCGCCACCTACAGGTACAGTTTGTCACAAATCAGGAGAAATTAATTTGACTCTTGTTCATCCTATTCAAACGAGACAAATTATATTTCTCCTGATACACAACAACACTGTACAGCATAATTACACAACAACACTTTTGAACATCGATTTCATATAATAAAGAAACAAAACACATAAGTAAAGTGCATGTGACACCGATTGCGCTCGAGTCGGATAACAAAGAACGGGAATGTAAAAGTCAATTAAATACCTAAACATTTTGTCACAAGAAGACGCTCATGTAGAGAATCTTTAACGTAGCCGTCTTTGGCTAATTCAGACTTCCAGCGGCCATGTCTCTTAAATAACCTATCATGGATGCCAAAGGAGGCCGCTGCAGTTGCGCCTCCTGATCTGAGGCTGTGAAGACCGTAGTCTTTAATGTTTGATACAAAAGGGGAAAATGCACTTATGAAAATCTCCCTCATTCTAGTATAGGACATGGGAATGTTGTTTGAACGAAAAATATAACCAAAACAGCATTTTGTAAGATTTCTGAATAAGAACATATCGTTACTTATGTTTTGAAAATTTCCGTATTCAAAATAACGCTGTAAATTGATAACAGGACATAACTTTGTCCCTGTTTTAGAAATAACGAGCCAGTTTCCGTCCCTATAAACATCTGTTTTACTTTTCTCTATGAATATAGCCATATGAGATTCGAAAAAACAAACATCACATATCTTCAAATGCAATAATTCAGATACTCTTAAGAACCCTGCATAAGATAATAAACATGCGCAAATAGTACGCTGATTGTACAAATTACCAATAATGAAAAGGTTGTCAAACATTTTTTCTAACAGCTGAGGTGTAATAGGTTCTTTCTTCTTTACATGATGAGACAATCGCCTCTTTGCTCCTTCTAACACATTTTTCACCAAATCAGACTCTGTTGGAGAAGGCGCACTTATAATAGAATGGGACCATCTGATTCCATAAAACGCTTGTGTCACTGGACCGGGTGACTGGCTCTGTTGCACTACACTAGCAAGATACAGAGCCACATGGATAGGTTTAGCCGGTAAACATTCAGATTCTGGAATTCCATTACGAATAGCCCAAGATTTCCATTTCTTGAACGCACTATAATAATTTTTCACGGTGTTGGTAGATTTGCACTCGGATACCAAATCGGCAACGAATACGAATTTATCGGCTAAACTATCAGGCAGCTCTGTCAGGTCATCTTTGAATGCCTGCAAAAACAAATGTATAGAAATAAACATTAATGATCTAAAACATCATTTAACTACATTTTGAAAAATCGATTCTAAGTGCCAACATTTTAAAGGGTAAATCTACCCTTCCAAACAGACTTCCGGTCTTCCCAGCATGGTAGAAATCTTTCTTCACAGGCAGCTCAACATGAGCTATAACCGCACTGATGAAACCAGTATCATCAGCTATCAACGGCCAGAAGCTAGCCGATTGCCAACATGGCAAAATTACAGTTCCAAAGGCACAACATTGCCTCATATAGCCTAACACTCTAGAAATAATGCACACAGGTGGCACAAACCACCCGTTTACACCGTGCCAATCAACAGTAAACGCATCTATGCCAGTAGCTCCTGGCATCCAATACCTAGAATAAAATACAGGTAATTTATTGTTAGTACAAGAGGCAAAAAAGTCTATTTCATGGGGACCCCATAGGGCATCTAAATACTGAAAAATAGACATAGATACACCCCAATCATCATGATCGATGATCCTGCTGATCTGATCAGCTTTCTCGTTCTCTGTTCTGGGAACCCATTCTGTATACAATGAAATATTGTTCGTTAAACACATATTGAAAATTCTTAAAGCAATCTGTTGTAAATCTTGTTTCATACTACCCTTTTCTATAATGCTTACAACATTTGTATTGTCAGAAAACCATTTGATGCGTTTATTATTCAAAAATGGCAAAGTTGAAGAAAGAACTCTCTCTACAGCTACCAATTCTCTCCATGTGGAGCTCTTAACTTTCTCTGATTCGCTCCACATACCATGTGAAACACTTAAGGGGTTCTCAACAATATAACCCCCGTACCCAGTACCACTAGCATCACTGTAAACAACGGAGTGACATGAAAAATCTGTACAAAAGTTTCTAAAATTTATCTTTTCAATATTATCTTTCCAAAAAAGCATTTGATTTAAACTTTCTTTTCGTAAAGCAATGGTATGATTCCAAGATTCTGCTTGTAAAATATCAGAACTCAGATTCTTTGTCATAATGTAAACAATATTCCCAACCACATATGACATGGAGACAACTTGACCTACTAATCGTGCGACCTTGCGCACATGAGCTGAACCTGTCTTATGAATAGAGGCTTCAATAACTTTAATAGTATCATGTACTTTCGTAAGTCGACATTGTGGGATACTAATTATGCCATTCTTCAAGTCCAAATCATAACCTAAAAACACCACATCCTGAGAAGGAGACCACATAGATTTTTCAACCTTGGGAGCAAATCCACTACTAATTAGGTCATGCTTGATTTCATTTGCGATCTGTTGACAAACATCCTTATTCTCATGACAACCTAACCCATCATCAAGTTACATGAGGACCTTTTTCCCTTCTCCCCTCCATTTCTTAACGAGAGGGCGTGTGACTTTCGTGAAGATATAACAAGCTGAACTAAGACCGAAAGGCAAGACTAGAAACTTGAAAAACTTCGTTTCATTTCCATATTGCCAAGAAAAACCTAAAAATGTGGTGTGGGGTAGGAAAATATCAATATGATGGTACGCAGAATGCAAGTCAAACTTAAAACAAAAGTGACCTTTTTGTATGAATTGCATAGCAGTTCTTATGTCTTCAAACTTAATGGTCGATTTCCACAAATGTTTATTTACATGCCTCAAATCTAAAATTAGACGCTTCTTTCCATTTGACTGAACAGATACGGTGAGTGGGTTTACGACATGGGGTCTAATAGAACACTCTACTGTTAAGCCTTTGTTCAGTAGATCACGAATGGCATCCCTAACAAAACCGTCATGCATGAGAGACGACTTGTTATTTGACAAAAAGGCAGGAGGGGGTGTTGTAAAGAAAGGAATTTTGTATCCGTTTCTTATAACATCTAAAATATTATCATAAGAACCTATTTGTATCCAAAAACTGACATGACTTTTAAGTCTACCTTTAACAATGATTTCTGCTTCACCCTGTTCGTATTCATAATAATCATCTGTTAATGTAACATCAATTACTTGATTACAATCTGATACAGGTAAAGAATACTTATCTTTAACAGAGTCAGTCAGATTTTGTCTTGGTACTGGTGCCTCCTGTCTTCGCTTGTTGTGGGTTGAAGGGGCACTCACTTCTCCAGTGGCTAAATGATCCACAGGAAAAACAGGATCCGATCCCCCATTTCTTTCCTGGGCCCTTGGGAAATCCTTGAGGAGCGAAGTGTTGGGGATATGCGTACCACTCGGGGCCACGAAAAAGATGCTGAGGAGCAATACCCTGAGCAAAGGGCTTAGCGACATCCCTAGGAGACTTTGTTTGCTTTTGTTTGGCAGCTTTACGTTTTTTGATAGCCCTCGACTCCGCCCTGTTGATCTTACTTTCATCTTCCGAGTCATCTGCGACGGGATTGGCCTCATATTGACGGACGGTCTCCCACCCGCCCTCGCTAGAGTCAGCAATTTTTATCAGTTTATTTCTCTTTTTGAGTTTTTCGGACGCAGTAGCAATAACTTCTTTAGCGTAGTCAAGTTTTCCGTTATCAATTGCCCAGTTAACTTGTTCTAGTTCTTCAGACACTTCTGAATTAAACGTGTATTGGATTCGGTTACCTTCAGACCGCCATTTCACCAGAGTGTCCGACTTCAATTTTTTCACTTGGGTTGCAGAACCATGTACCTCTTGTTTTAATTCATTAAGGTCTTGAGATACCTGGGTTTGTAGGGCAGATATGGAAGCCCCTTGACTTTTGACGACGTTCAGTATCTCTCTAAGGGAAACGTGTTCCGCCGGGTCTTCACAACTAGACTCAATTTACGATCCGAACTGTAGAGCGCTGTCGGGTCGAATGAAACAATCGAACACTCTCGTGCTGAAAAGGCGCGAAACTAGCGCCACCTACAGGTACAGTTTGTCACAAATCAGGAGAAATTAATTTGACTCTTGTTCATCCTATTCAAACGAGACAAATTATATTTATATTGTATAATCATGATTCATTTGTTTATACATCTGTAAACGCATGTAATATAAACTGTTATATACCATATTTTCTCATTGTAATGTTATTTGCATTCAATGAGAAAAAACTTCATTGTCATTGCAATATTGTAGGAAACCCCACTGTGCTCAAGTCCAATAATTATTATGCTTTCATCTTTGCATTATTTAGTTTGATTGTTTGCATTTTTATTTGATTAATTAATTGACAGGTAATTATCTATTTAGGTGAGAAAATATATGTAATTGTTGTTTGAGACGTCTCGATATGTAAAACACGGTGTAAGATAATTATCTTGTCATTAATTATCATATGCCAAACGCTTAGCATGAAAATGTTTGCTCCATGTCCGGCGGGTCAAAATTGACAATTGCCTGACGTGTAGTGAATGCTCTCAATTAAAATTCAGTATATATATCGGACGAAAAATAAGAATCAACATTCTCAATTTATTATTGGATACATAATTATTTAGAAATAGCAAAGAATATATTAACGATGCAAAGGAGTGAATCTAAAGTGAAACTTCTGTGTGAAGAAGACTTACTTATCACCGAGTCAGAGGGTAAGCTTATTTATTTATTTATTTATTTATCTATTTATTTATTTATTTATTTATTTATTTATTTATTTATTTATTTATTTATTTATTTATTTATTTATTTATTTATTTATTTATTTATTTATTTAATATTAATTTATTTATTTATTTACGTTTAAACGTTTGGAGAAATAAAGGAATGAATTTAATGTTTATTTATTTATTTATTTATTTATTTGGTAAATTATAAAAATTCCTGAATAAATATTATTATTATTCTATTAATCTGTAAAACTTATTATAAGGGTACGAAGAAAAAATACTTAGGATTTATGAAGTATAGTTTGAAAAATTTAATTCCACGAAGAAAATTTTACAACTAGAGAAATGAGTAAAATGTGAATACAATTTTCCCATTCTTAAATGTGAATTTAATTTTTTTTTTCAGGTTGCTCTTCGGGCTACGACTCTGCAAGTGATTCTTCAGACGAGGATGTCGCCTCTGTTAATGAAAAAGTGACGCACGAAGACGCCAATGTGTCCAGAGTTATGCGTTATAGTAGTACCGACACACTAGTGAACAACCTTCAGATTATTTTATCTATGCCAGAACTTTGTGACGTAGTCTTCTTGGTAGGCGAAAAACAGGTGCCCGTATACGGTGTGAAAGCAGTCCTTTCTACCCGCAGTAAAGTCTTCAATAAACTGATCCTCAAAGCGCAACAGGAACAGCAAATGATGTCACAGAAATCAAAGAAGAAATCGCCGAAGAAACACGTGGTTATTAAAGTGCGCAAGTACCAGGTGGAGGATTTCAGGAAAATTATCAATTTCATACATTGTGGGAAAGTAGAAGTTTCTAAAAGAAGCGTTGCAGGTAGGCATTCCATCATTATTCTTGAATATGAAATTCTTAGAAACTTATAATGCGTTGTTTCGATTCAAAATATTAAAAGCGGAAGAACTTCAATGATTCAAGAAATATAATTCATCAATTTGTTCACTTTCAGGTTTATTTATTGGTGCTACACAATTCGCATTGAGTGATCTCAGGACTGCATGTACTGACTACCTCTCCAGAAAGATGAAGTCTGGATCTGCCCCTGACCTTGTCAACAGTGCCACATTCTACAAGGAACATTCTTCATATGACAGATTTGTATCTACAGTGAACACAGTGATGTCCGAGAAATTATCCGCTTCATTCAAGGAGACACAATTATAGTCATATTGTACAACCTGCGTTCAGATTAGTGCTCATTTCTGACAATATTAAGTGCTCAAAAACAAAAATCAATAATGTAGACTCAGGATATCGCTTGTTACGTATTCCCTTTGTCTTTGAAAATCTGAATCAAATAAAAATGTATCTCATATAAATCTTTTTATTTGAATTGTATACTATAATACAGCAAGTCATGGAAATGAAATATTTCCATAGAGTAAATTTTAAGGGTTGCATTCATAGTAGGACTGTGGGGAATTCTCCAGTAATGTGTCTTTGGAAGTCTTTTGATTGGAAATCAACAAAAAAGTTGGTCAGAAATAAAGCCATTTCAAACGTAAATTGAGGTCACAATCATACAATAAAACAATTTGATTTCATCGGAGAGTTCCTGTGACAAGAAACACACATGCCAAATATGAGGGTCATAGCTATATACCCATGTATGTATGAATGACTCATTAGTTATAGCCAATTTGGGTGTTTTTCAAATGCATGTAAAAGGTTACGATCCAAGTCACATACTAATCAAAAATTTTGTACAGTCAGAGAATTGATGTCACAAGCAATCCACACATCAAATACTAGCATAAAGATCTTATCTTATTGTAGCCATTCTTTACAAATATTCATCAAAGGTCATTGGTCAAGGTCACAATATCAGAACTTTTAGTACCACCAGAAATGATTTATCACAGAGCATGAGAGATATTTAAAAATCAACCTCTTAAGGTGATGAAGTTATGATCGATGTTTAAGTTTTTGGATGAACAGACAGACAGATACCTTTCAACTCACAGGGCCCTAAGGTCAAGGAATATACATGTACATACCAAATAACAAATGCCTACCTCCTACAGTGATGAAGCTACCATCAATGTTGAAATTTTTTAATGAACATACAGGTGGACACTAAATACTTAAGAGTAGTCCCCATTTTGTGGGGCTCTGGTTATACCGATGAACACTATTGGTCTAGATAGCTTTATTAAAATTATCTTGAAAACTTTAATGCCACACTTGCCAGTGCAGTCACAACTGTCTAATAAGAAATAAGCCGATGTATTTGTTTGGAGATTGTAAATTCTTGACATACTCATTGCATGTTCATCAAAAGTTTTAAGAGCTAATTCCCTGATACTGTATATAAATCAGAATGTCTATCAATGGGTACATATGTACCATTTCAGGAACTTTGTGATGCAGCACTTTCAACAGAAATCCAAAAGCAAGACGTTACTACGTAAATGTAAAAAATACCGGCTCCGAATTCCAAAACAAAAACCATTATGACTCTTGTACATCAATCCATTTCTCTTATATGTACATTGTAAATGACCAAAAGCCAACTTATTCAATGCAGGGATCTAGTAAAATGCTAAAACTTCAGTTTCTTATTTAAATATGTTTATTGGTTCATCCTCCAAGATCCAAACACGATTTCATAGAACAAAAACATCTGAAGGGGTAAAAATGAGGACAAGTACAGACAGAGAATAGATAATTTTCCAATAGATTCATAAGGCGGACAGACATCACAAAATTTGGCGAAAATTTCATTGTGACGTCAAAATAAAAGGCATGGCAACACATCAAGGTGCTTCAAGACAGTGCAATCAGATGTGACGTCACAATGAAAAAAATTGCCAAATGATGTGATGTCTGTGCATATAAAATCAAGGTTTAAAACGGTCATAGATATTTTCTGGAAAATGGACTATTGTATTCTAGGGGTCAAATTCAGGCTTCTGGTAATGCAGGAAATGGAATTCCACTTTACAGAGTAAAAACTCCTGTCTGATAATAAATACAGAGATTACCGGTAATTTGTAATAAGATCTTTTATAAAGGTTATCATACAGAAAATCATAATGATGTAAGACAGCACTAACAATTCTACACATCCTAGCATCCTGTGAAATACAGAACACATAAAAATGCATAACTGTACATGAAATTGAACCTTATAATCTATGCATCATATAGAAATGAAATTCATTTGATTTATAAGTTACTACAAACCAGGACTGTCATAATTTGAATTTCAAGTTAAGATGAACCCTAGTAAAAGGCTAGATGAAGCAGCATACACGAATGACCATGCAGAGTACACCAAGTTTCTTTCAAAAGATCTGAAGTATGCTAATTGGATTTCAAGCTTAAAGGATATCAGTATTTTCATCTAATACAAACAATAAATTCTCAGATTAAAAAAAAAAATTACATTTAAGATGAAGAAAAATCCCCATAAAATAAAGATGCTGCAGTACATGTATATTTGGTACATGTACATATATTTTCCATGGAGATTCTCTGCTCAACAATGATATATTTTTTTCATTCATAAACTTCACATTTACATGTATTTGATCTAGGAGAGGGATTTAATAATGTTGTAAAAATATTGACTGCATGGAATAAAATATATTGAATCTAATCAATTTCCTACCCAAAATAAAGGATTTGTCAACAGGATATAGAAATAAGAAATTTCTGTAAAGGCTTTGAACAATCTTGACAAGACATAACACTAAGAGTCTACTTACTACAAAAAAACAAAACAAAGCCCTCAAATGACTATCGGTCAAGCAGTTTTCTATTATTTGTGAAACAAAAATGAACCACACATTTATAAAACGATTATTTACACAATACAAATACATATATGAAATAATATTGAAAGGATGTGGTTTTAAAATTAACTTCATAACAATACGTCATAGATGTTCACAAAACTTTCACTCATAAACAAATAACTTATTTCCAACATTCAAAACTTCTGCATACAACTAAACAAACAGAACATCCTTACATACATTCCAAACATTGCTATAGTGTATGATTTCTATGATTCTATAACATGAAATCTTTCAGGAATTTACAAACTCACTATAAAAGTTAAACGGCATAAATAAGACAGAAATGCACATTGTATGTAGCATTCATCAATTTCCTTCAAATGGTATTGATTCTCAGGACGTATTCCCCAGATCACAGAACTCTATATTCGTAAAAATAACACAGTCCTTTGGTGAAGTTCCAGTGAAATACGAGAGACAACACATAGATCAGTAATACCGCCATCACGGGAAATAAAAATGTCCGTGTGTTTTTCAGGTACGGCAGAGCTGTAATTATAATGCACAAAATTCATTTTTTGAAAAATTTTCATTTGAGTCCTTTAAAATCAATCATACTACACGTACATGTATCACAAATGTGAATATACCCAATTTAAGCACAAGTAAATACGTTCCACATTGTCCTTATACTATGGTAAAACAGGTCATTTAATTACATGTAGTGGTATGTGTAAACACACTCTTTCATTCGAATGTTTTGTAATTCATATTTTTGGAAGTCATTACTAAAAGAGATTGAAAATATAAGACATGCATGTGTTGGGATAAAAAATAAAGTAAGGATTTGCACACAAATTTTATTGATAAAAAGGTTTGTTTAATTCACAACATAGACATATTACATAAAAAGCTCATCAAAATTCATTTTGAAAGAACATTTTTTTGAGTAATTTACAGGGAAATGCTATAGACATATCATATACTCACCACTGTATCCCAGAAATGTGATGTAAACGTAGTAAATCAGAGCAATCAGCCATAGCGTGTTCCCAAAGAACATTCCAATAAATGAATTACCATTTATTACTGTAAAGATAAACAAAGATCGTTAGTGAAGTGAATTTCTGATGTAACACATAATGTGTTTACAAAAGACTCATGACCCCAGTCAGTAATGTACTGAAATAAAATTTTGCTCACAAGATTAGAAACTATGACATAAATAAAAAGTCTTGTTGTAAGGAATACATGTCATATACATGTAACTTTTGCAGGATTTCTATCTACAAGGTATCTTTGACACATGTTCTACCACATACTGGTATTTCTATGTTAATTAAAAGTTTTAACAATTTTGAAAGATCAACTATTGTCAAAATGGTATTAGTCTGATTTTATTCCAAAATCCTGTAATTTAAAGTACAAAAAGGAATATTTACATTACTAGTAGATTCCCCATGTTAAACACCCATTAAGCAACAAGAATTATATTCCAATAACTTGGGTTACTATTGTGACGTCACGTTCAAGTTTTGCATGTTGGGAGAATTTACCAACATTCAAATACATTTGACGCTATAACTGGCAAAATGTGCAAAGTGCATGCAAATAAAAATTACCGATATTTAGAATAAATGTAAATATAAGTAATGACTGTCTCACTTTTGGTGTTCATGGGAGTATAATTCTGGTTGGACAATTGTGCAAATTTTCTGAGAATTGCTTCACGATTCACGGAATTTGCACATGTACACCCATGAACATCAAAAGTAAGACAGTCATTTCTTAAATAACCGTATTCATTAAAAGGTGAAGACCCTTATTTATACATGTATGAATTCATTTTAAATGAATATAGACAAAAAATCCTCATTACTTTAATACTTACAACTAAGAAATATGAGTTGAAAAAGATGCAAGATCATCAAAAGAGGGAAAAATGCATTGAGATGTACATCAAAGGCGTAGCCAAATTCTACATCCTGTCCTCTGGGAGGGGAAAGAATCATGTATCTATTGGTTACAAACCTGAAAAGTTGAAAGATGTGTTAGACAGTTTTTCAGACACTATTTTCTGCATATGATAATCTCAAGTATTGGACTGTTTCAACTTAATGGCAAAGTTTAGCTACATGTATTATACTTCATAAATTACATGTGTAGTTCTTTGTTACTCAGACACCACACTATAACTCAACGCAAATAAGCTTGAAATGCATCAAATATGCAAAGTGCCAAGTTTCAAAACTTGAATGTAAGTATGAATATGCAGGCTTAAAATATACATGAATTGTATAACTATATGCTCTTGACAGAAGGGAAACATTACTAGCGTGTTTCAGATTGATACATGTTAATTTATAGTTCAGACACCATTTTCAATTACCGGAGTCTTATGAATTTGACATTTTATCTTTTGATCCCAAAATCAATAAGAGTCATTTCTGGCTAGTTTCATGATCATAGGTGCAATACACGCTCAAATATAGTCCGGAAACCATTTTCAATCATCAGAGTGATATGACCTTGACCTATGACCTTTTGACCCCAAAATCAAGAGGGGTCATCCTTGATTCACAGGAAACATTTTTTGGCAAGTTTCATAATTATAAATGCTGTACAGGCTCTAATATGGTCCAGAAACCATTTTCAATCATCAGAGTCCTATGACCTTGACCTTTGACCCCAAAATCAAGAGGAGTCATCCTTGATTCATGGGAAACATATCTAGCAAGTTTCATGATCATAGGTGCAATACAGGCTCTAATATGGTCCGGAAGCCATTTTCAATAATCAGAGTCCTGTGACCTTGACCTTTGGACCCCAAAATCAATAGGGGTCATCCTTGACTCATGGTGAGTAAGTGTATGAAGTTTCATTGCACTAGCATGTATCATATTTGACTTATAGTCCTGAAACCAATTGTTGATGCCCGCTCAGACTGCAAACCTTGCGCCCGCCAACCCACCTGCCCGTCTCATATCAAATTAAAAGCCGAGTTTTGCAACTCGGCTAATAAGTCCTGATTACTTGAATTCAGAGAAAATATTGGCTGTGTCGCTATTTCAATCATTGGTTACATATTAAAGATGATGATGTTTAAAAGAAATTCTGTTTTAAAAAAATATTGCAATAGAACATAATCAATTTTTTAGTGAAATAATACTAAAATTCATATTCAAATTTTCTAGATTGAACAATAAGTCAGATGTTGTCAATTCTACATGATATACAGTACCATCCAGAACCATCCAGGTTGAATTCTCATTTCTTGAAAAATACATTGGGCAGATACCTGTTACTTACCAAAACATAGAGGCAATGAGAAGGCCCACTCCTATACAGTCTACGAACACGACCCATAATATAAACTTGATAAAGCCAAAGAAATGGAGACCAAGGGCAAAGGCAAAGCCTATTGATGACACTGAAACATAAATATTAAAATCATGTACTGTATTCACATTTTACCTGTAGCTTACGTGATGATAAATTATAATGTATAACTTATAACTATATGTATTAATATATCTTTTCTTCCATATTGTGGAATACAGAGTTATTTCCCCTTTGAGGCGGTATCTGACATGAATCCATTATGACGTCATGAAATTGGTATGAGAACCTCAATTCATTAAGTTAAAGGACCATTTCCATAAAATTTAATAACGTCATAATTAGTCGATGTCAGAGAGGAGTAACTCTTGATTTTGAAAAATTAAAGAAAATAGCAATCCAAGGAATGCTGGTGTCTCCTGCAAAGCAGCTTATTTTTAAAAAGTGGATCAAATATGTAGTTCAAGGTCACTTGGTTCAAAATTATTGGTATCACTAGGAAAGTCTTGTCAAATGAAATTCACATGTGAAATATCAGACCTCTTACTCAACGATTATAAGATATCAAAACCCTATCACTTACCAATCAAAAGTTACAATTATCTCGCAAGGACTCAAATGATGAGTCACAATGCAGACAGACGGACAACGTAATCCCTAAGTATCGCTATGCTTCGCAGGCGACACAATAAATTACATATATCAAATGCACAAATTAAACATTCAAAGAATGCATTAGTCTAGGTGCCATTCATGAAACCCAAAAATTTCTTACGCACAAAATGTTTTTGCATGAACGTGTTGTCAATACCCTCTTATTTGATAATCCGGCTGATGCCACTCTGGCATCCTTGGGCATTTCGAAATTTTGGGGTAAAATGGTATTTTTCGAAGATAAATCATTGAAAATAGGAAAAATTCAATTACTTTTTCCATGCTGCAGCTAGAGCAACAAAATTGGTACCAAAAGAACGACAATTTAATTGTCTTTAAGTCTCAAGCTCAATTTACCAATCTTCTTGTCAATAAAATGGGGAAAACTATGGATTTTCGATTAAAAATCGTTGAAAATTGGGAAAATACAATATCTTTTTTTATTCTGTAGCTAAATAAACAATTTTGGTACCAAACGCACAATAAATTTATTGCCTTTCATTTTAAATAATACAGAAGTCAGATTCGCAATATGCTGGTACGAAAAATTGGGAAAAACAACTACTCTTGGATGTAAAAACGCTGAAAATGTGCAAAATGCAATGAACTTTTTCAAACTGTAATTAGTATGAGGTACAGCAATTAAGGTACCAAAAGAAATGTTTTTATTGTCTTTTATTCTGAATTCGTATTGAACAACTTGCTCATAAATAAAGTGGGAGAAGACCTGAATGAGAGAGAAAACTTTGATTTTTGAAGGGTATTTTCCATTAAAAGTTGGGACTTTGAAAAATGCAAAACGTTTACAGAAAATCTAGAACAAAGATATGTGTATTGTTTTGAATATATTTCCCTGACATTGTCGCCATAGCACTTTCTATATAGACATAACGTCAGACAGTGCATGAAGTTTAGATATTGTTTTCATTTTCGTGCTTAAACATCGACGGCGGGTGCTGCTAGCCAACAGGAGATTCTTACTCCTCCCGGGCACCTGGTCCCACCTCTAGCTTGCTAGGGGTCCATCGATGTTTAATTTTGTGCTCTATTGTGAGTGCTGTTGAGATTATCGTCAGGATCTTCTTTAACTCATTCAAGTCAACACTTTTTTAAAACAATTTACTGGTACATGGAGTCTTGTAGCGAGCTTTTGAAAGACATGGGTGAAATTAGAGACACTGTTCAAAAGAAAGCGGCTACTGTCTTAAATACATAACGTGCATGTCTGGTCCACACTGTTAATTAATCTGCTTTTAAATGATGCTAATGAATTTGAAGACTATTGACATTTGTATCACTTGTTGAGTGTCACTGGTGGTGGACCAGGAGTCCCCAAGGGCACATATAGCCAAGATCGACCAATTTCGGTTGGTCGTTCCTTCAAACGCATTCGAAAATTTCTGTTTACAAAATTGTCACAAATTTCTGAAACCTGGGTCCTATAGCATCATATTTCAGTCATCTTGCTACGTCTTTCGGTATATTTTGGACATAATCATCACACATTTTGGCCATATTTCATTGTTTAGATTGAGGATCACTGACGAGGATTGAATACCCGAAACGTGCATGTCTGGTCCACGCTGTTAATTAATCTGCTTTTAAATGATGCTAATGAATTTGAAGACGTTTTTAAAACATAGATGATTTTTGCCGGGGTTATGTAATTGTTTTCAATTATTGAAGTGGATCTTAAAGACCTGCTTAGTCATGACGTTGTTCTAGTCCCTACGTCGATGTTAAACAGATGCCTTCGGTTTTGCAGCTTCCAAACTTTGCAAAGTATTTAAAAAAACAGTGCATGTATTTTATATATTCTTTTCATTTTCGTGCGTGAACATCGACGGCGGGTGCGGCTAGCCAACTGGGGATGCTTAATCCTCCCGGACACCTGGTCCCACCTCTAGCTTGCTAGGGGTCCGTCGATGCTCAATTTTGTGCTCTATATGTTCTTAAAATAAGCTCCATGTTATTCATTCGACAAGAATGCCTTGGGGCTGATGATCGATTGATGTATGCAGGACCCTCATTCATGCAGAATTAATACCTTGAATGTTTCTGGTCGTATATTTCTAAAAAAAATAAACACTTCAGATGTTCAATAATAAGTGTTCCAACTATTTACCTTCTTGAAGAAAGTTTTATACCAATTTTGATGCACCAGACACGTGTTTCGGATAGAAAAATCCTCATCAGTGATGCTTTCAATTACAGTGACTTCATGGCACAGCCAAAATCCTCTCCAGCAGCGTCCCTTGCCATATTTTCTGAACTTAAAATTTCTATCACTTTGCAGAGAGCAAATTTAAATGATATTCAATTGACCCCTACCTACCATCACAATGACATAAAAGATTCAGTCAGGAAAGCTACATCTCAGGAAATGAAGTGCAACTGATTGATATTTCATGTACTTGCAATCAGTTGATCGAGGCAGCAATCCGATTGATTAAGAAATCACATTCTACACATTCTGAAGATGAAGGTATTGAGAACAGATCATGATGATGGGTATCATCAACATATGATGGTATTGGAGAGACAAAGGTTGTTCTGTGGGAAGCTTTTTAAGTGGTGTTCCGTGTCAAATTTCAGAGAAGTTAATTCAGATATTGAAAAGATGGTGACTGAGGCCATGATTTTCATACAGAATTACTATGGTTTAGTGAATCTAGACAGTATATCTGATGTAAGGTCCAGTGTACGATTGAATGAAATGCGTTATAAGAGTTCATTGTCACCAACAGTTAATTGAATAATTTCGATAACATGTCAAGAAAAACTAAATATTTTTAGCCATGCATATGGAGACATTCTTAAGATGCTGTTCAATCAAACCTGGATCTGCTGAAAGAATTAAATTTTAAAAAAATGTTGAGACCAATTGTCATAATATTTTGCCAATCACGTCTGTACCTCTATCTGTTATCCTGTTGATTTGTTGCAGTCGCACATGAAATCTGAGTTGTGTGACAAACAGATGTGACAAATTCTGTGCTCATATTTCTTTAATTCTGTAAATGATTTGGAGTAGAGAATTGTCGGAGTACGATGAAAAGGAGGCATTTTGATCAACCATGTAAGAAGGGTTCTTTGTTGTTAGGAGTAGTTGCACACAAGTATTACAATTGCATGTCGATGAAACAACAAGACAATAAGAAAGGAGGCGATCTCCAACAAAACTGGGTTGCAACACCAATATCAGCACATCAAAACACCTCAAGTAAAACCACAGAGAAGACACACACAGCAAGAGAGACCAGAGAATCTAGAGTAGATAAAAGGGAAATAAGAGAGTGCAAATCTAAAACTATCAATATGCAATCATTTTATACGAAACTTGTTGTTCTAGAATCGATTATATTTTTACAATTTAGAACCTTTTTTTAGCACCCCCCCCCCCCCCAAAAAAAAACAACAACAACAAAACAAAACAAGAAGATTCCATTTGCTTGAGTGGAATTCTGAATTTTAATCAATGAAATAATTTTTCTTGTTGTTGTTCTACCGACAGCATGAATAAAGGCATTGCAATATCCCAATTTTCAGCGATTTTTCATTCAAAATGCATTCTTTTACCCATTTTCGTACTTGCAAATAGCTAATCTGATATTCAAAATGAAAAGCAATACATTTATTGTGCGTTTGGTACCAAAATTGCTATTTTATCTACAGTATGAAAAAAGATATGACATTTTCCCAATTTTCAACGGTTTTTTATTGAGAATCCATAATTTTCCCCATTTTATGGACGAGTAAATTGATAAACTGAGCTTGAGACTTAAAGGCAATGGCATTGCTGTTCTTTTGATACCAAATTTGTGTTTCTAGCTACAACATGGACAAAGTAATTGGGTTTTTCCTATTTTCACCTGTTTTTCTTTGAAAAATCACACTTTTTCCCAAAAATTTCGAAATGCCCAAGGATGCCAGAGTGGCATCCGCCGGATTATCAAAGTAGAAGGTATTAACATCACTTTCATGCAAAAACATTTTGTGCGTAACATTTTTTTGGGTTCCCCCCAAAATAGCCATTTGGCAACTAGACTACATTGGATAATTTGAAGAAGATAATCTGAAATAAATACATGTACATACCTATAAGCCAAAAGCTTAAAAGGACGAGGAAAGCTGGATCATCTCTAGCCCATTGGTCCTTTGTATCTACAATTTATTTTATTCCATGAAAAGCAAGTCCTCTTTGGTCAAATTTAAGTGAGAATACTTTTAATCATTTTACTCCATTATAACTTGTATAATGTCTTAACTATCATGATTTTAGAAACATAATGTTTGATTATACTCTGTTTTATTACCATGTATGATCCTGATAAATGTTACCATGTATGGTATTGATTTTACCTGATTAAATCTATCTATCTATACATGTAATTATTCCATTAATTTAAACATTCATTAAAACTTTTGTGCTCATAAAACTACATCTATGTACAAATGGTAGTAATGTATACTCACGTTTTCTGTACTGAAAATTCCTGTACCTGTCAATAGAAATTACTATCAAAATAAAATGGCAAAATTTCATTTAAATCTTTCTTCATTTTCTGGTCTTAACAAAACGAAACAGAATAAATCATATATATATATATGTATGTAATACATTCTTACACTTTTTGAGGTGCAACAAAGAGATATATCATCTGCCAGAATGCATATTCAAAGTCCATTTGTCTGAACTTAAACAAGCGACGTAAGTATTTCTGTCTTTTTGCTGATGCTGACAGCCTTGCCTCTCTCTTGCTGTCCGTTCCGTGTCCATCACGATGATGTAGGGGCGATGATATACTAGATGTAGGGGAAGGGGGCGGTGAACTGTTCATGTAACTTGCCATCTTGATTGTGTCCAGTCTTCAGTTATCTCAAATATTTTGTCATTTTCTACAATGGAAACATCAAAATTATTTTTCATTAACCTGGCAATCATGAAATAAAATGCAGAAGAATTATATGCTGCCTTTGTTGTTGTTTTTTAATGAATGAAAGGCTACCTTTCTTTCTGCTTCAACTTTCAAGAAATATTGTATAGAAAGAAAAACAAAAAGAAGCCTCGCACCCAACATCTGCCTCAAGATGTATGTGTATTTCCTTGTAATGGTAGAAAATTAAGGTCAAAATTTTGTAGTCAATACCAGTATAGGATGAAAAAAGTTCTAGATCACACTAATTGAATTAATTTTGACAAAAATATTTTAATAAATAGACATGATTTTACAGAGCAACAAAAACTTGCAACAATATTATTGGGTAGAGACACGCACTTGCAGTGTTCTAGGATTCCATTACCTGCTACCCAAGGTAAGTGATAATTGAGGTCGGGTAACTGGAAAACAGGATGCTACTTACCTGTTGGTAAGTGAATTTTGAAGCACAATCCCCAATACACTCTTCGTGTATATGTAGCAAAAACAGAAGTAAATAGTTGCCCCAAAGTACAAGATCATATTTTAGCAGTCATCCTGTGTTTTCAGTGTGACAATATTTCTGGATATATTGATTTATTTTCATGGTAATGGTTAGGGTGCGCAATAGAAAATTAACATCCCCTTTTTATTCTGACATTTTTGTTTGGGTAAAAGAGTTTCCTTCCTGGGTAAGCATATTTTTGGTGTGCATTTACCCGCTGGTAAGTGAATTAAATCCTAGAACACTGACTTGGAATCTCTGACTCCCTACACATTTATACATTGAGCCCAGTGAAAAAATATAATGTATACCCATTCACATTTTCATAGATGATTTTGAAGATTTATTCGCGATAACTTAGTTGTTTTGTTAATTGAGACATGAAACTTGGCAACTTGCACTCAAGGATATACCGTATACGAAATGTTTACTAGTCTCACATAGATAGCAAATTGCAGATGTTCCACAAATTACTAAAGCTTGCATCATAAAATGATAAATGTATAACAAATGTATAATCAACATTTTTCTTGATGTGTATGGTATAACTGACAGTATATATATGCATGTGTCTTCATTTGTAATATCTTTGTATTGTTGTTGAGAATGTATCCAATCATGATTGTTATGTGTTATGCTTAGATGGGCCCTAATTTGGAATAAATAAATTTGTATTTGTATTAGCCATATCAATATATCCTTGCATTCAGTGGTCAAATGATGATTTTCACATTACCGCAGTTGACTTGTATTTTACACATCCGAAGACCTGACATGACAACATTTGACGTAACTTTTAACTGTGACGTCGTATCTGAATTATGACGTCTTAATTAGAAATAACATCAAAAATAGTGATGTCAGGTCTTGGTGTGTCTAAAATGCAAGTCTAATGGTAATATGAAGAAGGTCTATTTTTCCTACGCAAAATTATAGAGGGTAATTTCATTGTTTTTACTTTTACGTCAAGACAATGGAAACATTCCGATGTCATAATGACGCTGTTTGCATTTCAAAATACTGAAAGATTTTTCCAGCAAAAATAATGTGTACCTTGGTAACAAGATTTGAACAGCAATGCATGAACATTTATTTTAAACGCAAAATTGAAGCTCATTGTGATTTCAGTTTTTAATCTAATTCGCTAAAATAACAGTTGTGATGTTTAATAAAGAAATAGCTTGCAAATAACAAAGTTAGACTCGAAATTTGCATAGCAACAAGCCAAGCCAGATAACATGGACATATAAGGATGATATCGCACAAGGCACAAAGACTTTGGCATTATGATGAAAGTTATAGTTGGTATTTGCCATTGTTTTGGTGTGTAACTCTTTATATTTTAGCTATCAGTGTTTCCATAAGACTTATTCTAATGTTGTCTGTTTATCTAATCTGCTAATTACTGGAGACAAGAAATCTTGGTATGCAAATGTACCCTTGATGTCTAGGGTTGATCCTTGCAGGGATTCAACCCTGAAGTAGTTCTAGATGGAAACTTGAAACAAATAATGGTTCAAGCAGTATTTTCTCCCAAGAAATTTCAGATAGCATGGTTCTAAGTCTTCGTGATGCACCTTGTGTTGGGATGCGTTATTCAATGTTGCATCATTGCATACTGTTTCATGTGTTGCTGCTTTATTACTAAACTAATCAAAATAATTTTGATAAAGAAATAAATGTGTTAATAATACTACATTCTTATCTACATGCCAATTATCATTAAATTTTAGACAGTGAGATCACTGGTGTTCTATTTGTAAAGAGAGATTCATAACAGTTTTAAAACTCAATTAGTTTTGCGCCTTTTGAGAAAATTATCTAAAGACTGTCTAATGACCATATCTCCAGGTACATGTAGCTTAGTGTAAGAATTTGGCATATTACGCTGATTTGAAGGAAATTCTATGAATTGGCCATTTTCCATGATTTTCTAAAATATAAATGGGCAATTTCTTAAAAAGTACTAAGTTTTCAATGAGCCATTTTGCAAATTAATGGGACTATGGTGCATGTCCTCTGTCCTTCCTAATCACTGATATTAATTAATCTAAGTGTGTTATGGAAAGGGTGTCTAACCTTGTGTTCTGGATTTTTGGTTCAGGGAAAGGGCAGGTTTCACCTTTTCAAAAAGTTTGAAAATTATCTTTATACAAATTCTTACTTGAAAAATTGGGTCCAAATATGGAAACATTTACACCCCCCTCCTTATTAGCCATTGCAATATTATTTGTGGTTATCTCTGGCAAAGAAAGCTGACAAATGTTCTCCTTTGCCAACAGTATGGAGCAAACTGGCAAACCCCCCCCCCTCCCCTCTCCCCATTCCCCCCGAAATCAAGATCTATTTCAAAGCCTTACATGTATGTCAGTTGTAAACAAAGCCTTCTATATCGCGCTCAGACTCATCAATAGAATGATAATCTGTGCACCATGTTGTGTTTTGATGATTAATTTCATCCATCCGTCCAAACTTCTTATTTTTACCGACCACGCCGTTTTGTCATACAAAATAATTGCCGCTTTAACAAGATAAGAGGTTATCTCACTCGCGCAAAATCATTTTACTGAACAAAACATGACAACTAAACATGACGAGTCGGTACGTCCTTTTTTTTTGGAAAAACACTTGAGAGTAACCGAGACCTTCCAAAGAGCAATAAATTGGAAGGTCTCGGGTACTAAGCCTATACGACGAATAGCAAGGTGATGGTCGAATTGCCTTAACGTTTCCTTTGATACGGTTCTAGATACTGGTTACAGATTACACTCAATAACAGAGAGCTGCATAGGTAAATAACAAAGTTGATCATGTGCTCAGGAAGAATAGACGTTTCTTGATCGATCGGTACCAAGTTTTCACAAAATTTGAGCCAAAAAATGGATTGAGTGAATAGGGCAATGAAGTCATTTGAGTTACCCCTTGCATTTGTTTATGTATTTTAAATGGAGGGGAGGAAGGTATTTATTCTGTACTCTGTGTACTGCAGCCCCTGTGGTTACTCCTTTGACAGATGAACAGTTTCCCCGACCGGGTAGTGATTAGACAGAACATGACTCATAAATAACTTTTATGGCCAAAAACATCATTGGACTATTGAAGAGACAAAAATGATTGATAAAATGGGCTTTCTTACTAAAGCAATCTTATTTTTTCCAACAAAATTGAGTTGACGTCGCTCGATCCATCATGCGGACACTTTACAATCAGTCTAAATGTGAAAATTTGTCCGGGCCGGATTTAGGCCAAATCGATTTCGACTGAAAATATTACGTTGGTTTGAGTGAAATTTTAATTAGATCAAGATTTAGATGATGAATATGCCAAAAAGAACGCCGTTTTGTAAAATATCATAATTAAATTTTCAAACAGGCTGTTTTTAGGGAGCATATTATGACTTGTGTCGAATCATAAAAAGACAAATTAGACCTGAGACGACATGACTCAAATTCTAAAAATATCTCTTACAAACGTTTTTTCTCATACATTTTCTTTGTAAGCATCAAATTGACTTAGATCAGGAAAATTGCAATTCGAGATTTCGTAAGATTCAGAGTAACAGTAGAACAGGAAAAGGTCCTGGTACGATTCTTTTCTTTTTGGAAGTAAAGATAATGACCGTTTGAGATTCATTTCCGGATCTCAACTATGTTGACCCACTCTAACCAAATGAAGCAGAGGAAATTCTAAATTGTTTTCAGATTTCAGAAATCACTTGACTCTGAAGAAATCCCAGGAGACCGGAGAGAGGCTGATATAGCCCCAATCTTAAAAAAAAAAGGCAATTGGTACAAAGCATCTTCTTCTTCCTTGATATGTCTATGACCCTCTGCTTATCGGAGCACTCCCCAGAGGGGATAACATATTATTAAACATGTCAGACATTATATATCAAGACAACATTTCAAATTCCTCTCTTACTCCTCAACACTCACAACTCGCCACTCCTTCACCATGCTCTGTACAAGGTACCTTCCACTATGTATGCAAGTGTATGCAGTACTAGTGTATGCGGGGAAGGTGTGATTTATGTACTACACGCTATCTTTACCGTCTCCTCAAAATTCCGAATGTTCGGGGTTTCTTGCGCTTCAGCAGGGGCCCCACGGGGTCCCTGTAAATATCTTTGGTATACTGTCCACTTGACTAAAGAAGATGCAAGAGAGGCATCGAACAGAAAGATTTATTTTTATCAATGCATACTCATAAAAAGTGACTCTTTCTGTAGGTAGCAAAGAAATACTTCCTTTGAAACAATCAACGTAGGTTCATTTTTATGCAAATTTAGAGACCAGAAATGACATTTTAGCTGCATAGAAACCATCTGCTTCGTGTCATGAATGAATTTTTTTGAGTTTGTTCTTATTTCAGGGATTTTTCAAGTCCGTTTTTGGGTCCGATTACGCCAAAATGACCTGTATTTTCCCAATTTATGATTGGAATTTCCCAATTTAAACCTCTTAATTTTTTGTTAAATTGTTCTTCAATAGAGAGCAAAATGATGGCGACTGATATTATACCTAGCAGAAATAGGACATTAACGATCTATATGGAAACTGGTCATAAATCTTATATCCGGTATAGGTTTACGTTTTAGTCATCAAATTGTATCTCCAGTATTGGGAACCCCAGTACCATGTCGTCTCACATTGTGACAACAGCAAATCTGATACCAAAAAATTACAAAAAGGAGTTTCTCCTCTTCTTTGTAGAGGATAGATACGTTCTGCAAAATAAAATTTTGGATAGTGACTATAAAAGAAACAACACAAGGTAGTTCATGTTCAGTAAACAGAATGGGGGCGACTTGGAGAGTGGGAATATGTCCCCCGTCAAACACTGACTTTGAATCTGAATCCTGATTGATCATGATCAAAAGTATTCCCTCTGACTCTGAACAGATGCCTGTTCCAGATCCTAGAAGTTGATGTCCTTTGAAGCACAATCTAAAGTATAGATGGCTTTACTAGTACTTTGTTTCTTTTGTTGAAGACACTTTGAATAAGAAGGAGTTATATCTCTGTTTAATGATTTATTCCATTAAGAATCAATTAAACTGTTGGAAATTCCCAATTTCTTTGAAACGCCGCGGTTTTTCCCAATTTTAATGGACCCTGGACCCAAAGTAAAATACCCTGAAAAATCCCTGTATTTTTTGATGACGATAAAAAAAATCATGAGTGACCTTGAGACATCAACGAATCTTGTTAATTTTTTATGCCCCCCTTCGAAGAAGAGGGGACATATAGGTTTGCCGCTGTCGGTCGGTCTGTCGGTCTGTCGGTCGGTCTGCGACATCAGTTTCCGTTCAATATCTCTGGAATGGATTCACATATTGAAATGAAATTTGATATACAGACACATCAAACAAAAATCTAGGTCAAGTATCATATTTGGGTCCGATCAAAAAAATTTTGACAGAGTTATGCCCCTTGCATTTCGAAAAATACCAAAATTTCAGGGTTTCCGTTCAATATCTCTTGAATGGAGTTACATATTGAAATGAAATTTTGTATACAGACACATCAAATGAAAATCTAGGTCAAGTTCATATTTGGGTCCGATCAAAAAAATTTTGACAGAGTTATGCCCCTTGCATTTCGAAAAATACCAAAATTTCAGGGTTTCCGTTCAATATCTCTTGAATGGAGTTACATATTGAAATGAAATTTTGTATACAGACATTAAATGAAAATCCAGGTCAAGTTCTTATTAAGGTCCGATCGAAAAAATTTTGACAGAGTTATGCCCCTTGCACTTCGAAAAATACCAAAATTTCAGGGTTTCCGTTCAATATCTCTTGAGTGGAGTTACATATTGAAATGAAATTTTGTATACAGACACATCAAATGAAAATCTAGGTCAAGTTCATATTTGGGTCCGATCAAAAAAATTTTGACAGAGTTATGCCCCTTGCATTTCGAAAAATACCAAAATTTCAGGGTTTCCGTTCAATATCTCTTGAATGGAGTTACATATTGAAATGAAATTTTGTATACAGACACATCAAATGAAAATCCAGGTCAAGTTCGTATTAAGGTCCGATCGAAAAAATTTTGACAGAGTTATGCCCCTTGCATTTTGAAAAAAACCAAAATTTCAGGGTTTCCGTTCAATATCTCTTGAGTGGAGTTACATATTGAAATGAAATTTTGTATACGGATACATCAAATGAAAATCTAGGTCAAGTTCTTATTTGGGTCCAATCAACAAAATTTTGACAGAGTTACATTTGTATGCCCCTTGCACTTCGAAAAAAAACAAAATTTCAGGGTTTCCGTTCAATATCTCTTGAGTGGAGTTACATATTGAAATGAAATTTTGTATATGGATACATCAAATGACAATCTAGGTCAAGGTCTTATTTGGGTCCAATCAACAAAATTTTGACAGAGTAATGCCCCTTGCACTTTGAAAAATACCAAAATTTCAGGGTTTCCGTTCAATATCTCTTGAGTGGAGTTACATATAAAAATGAAATTTTGTATACAGACACATCAAATGAAAATCTAGGTCAAGTTCATATTTAGGTCCGATCAAAAAAATTTGGACAGAGTTATGCCCCTTGCACTTTGAAAAATACCAAAACTTCAGGGTTTCTGTTCAATATCTCTTGAGTGGAGTTACATATTGAAATGAAACTGTTACTTTATACCCCCATAGGTTGTATCAATGCAAGTATAAAGTTGTGACAGACTTTAATCACAGGAGGGGTAGGCATTAATGTTTTACAAACATGACTTTTAACTTGTTTCATCAGGTGTCAGAAAGGGGAACGATGGTGTCAACTGCTTTAAATACTAATGCTTGCAGGAAACAGACACTTTTTAGGCTAAAACTGTGTAATTGTTGAGAATTTTTATTTCAGTGGAAATTATCCCATTTTATCTTGCGATAATCCAATCTCTTCATTTTATTGGAGTATTCAAGTGTATGATTTTTCAATTTTGTTGAGAGAAGATGAAAAAACGTATGAGTTGTCTCTCTTTGCGGGAGACATTTTTTAACTGGAAACTTTGATAGTGCTACAGTGGATGGTCCGTATTTCCAACAGCCTTTAACATGCCATCACATGAGGCAATCTCCTCAGCCGCAGCTGCTGAGGGCCCATCAGACCGTTTTAGTTCCCTCGGAGTCAACGGGATTCGAACCTGGGATCTTCAGATCTGGCGCTCAACTGACTGAGCTAAAGCATCTGACAAATTGTCGCCCTGACGTCTGTGACATGCAAGGTGTTGGAACGGTTGCCAGAGTTTCCGACCCTTTCCTTTTTCGGACCCCAGAGGTTTCGTCCTGCAGGTTTTGGCCTTTTTCATTTTCGGCCCAAACCATTATAATACAGTTTTAACTACCTTATCTGTTAGATATTAACACCTCCATTTGTAGAAATATCAAACCATTCATAATACAAAAATTAATAAATTATTGAAAAAAGTTAAAAATATTTACAACTTGAGTCTTGACAGGCTTGAATTCATATATAATTAAATTAATTACCCAATACCTTATCATTTAACTAACCCAAGCTCAGCAAACAAATCAACACCACCACAAGAACCCTGGGATTGATCATTACCAGTAAGCGTAATCTCCATGGATGCAAGTCCAACATCAAGTCTATGGCATATCAGGCATTCGTCAGGTTAACCATGGAGTATACTGGTACAGTATTGGACCCATACCATCAGGTCAATATCAGGTCACTTGAATCAGTGCAATGGAGGGCAGCCTGGTTTGAAACAAACAACTACAGAGACCAGAATCCAGGCTGCATTACTTCCATGATGAAACATATAAAACTGAACACCTTACAGCAACATCGCCAAGCATCATGGCTGGACATGATGTATAAGATCTACCATGGCCTAGTAGATACAGACTGGACTTTGTATCTAACACCTGGAGACAGCAGAACAAGCGTTGAAGTTCAAACAAAAGATGTCTGTAACAATTCATTCTTCCCTCTAGTAGGCTCTACCATCCGAGACTGGAACAGCTTGTCATCATCTATCAGAACAGCCACTACCTTTGAGGCATTCTGCATGCTGCTCAGTACCACCGTAGCAGCATGTCCCAGTTAGCAGTAATTCTATGATGTTTTTATCCTATTTTAATTGTAAATATTGCCTAAATTAAGGTTTTTAGCTGTCTTTGACATGCGACAGTGCATATTTACACTTCCTTGGGAGTCCTGCACTTATAAGGGAAAAAGAAGAAGAAGAAGAAGAAGAAGGAGAAGGAGGATTGTACTATTGCCCTTAGCTTCAATATTTCGCCCGTCTCACACATTGTTCTTATTCGGTTATTTTTGTGTGTGAAGGGAGCTTCAATTCCTTCCCATATACTGCTGTAGCACAAGCCGATTGTGTATCACAATCGCATGTTACCGCATGATGACAAGATGGTGATGCGTATTTAATTCAAACTGACATTTAAACTAAATAATTTCTGCCTTCTCCGCGTCTTGAACCGATAATCCACAATAAATATATTCCGTATGACCAGAAATTTTCGTGAGAAACTAATTTTGGCTTATATATTTGCAAGTGATTTGGAATAGCGAAAAATTATTCTTGCGAAAAATTCTGATTGATAAGGTATAATAAATTGGTATGTTAGTGCCATTTTTGGTTTTTCTATGTCATTCTTCACATATCCTGAACAAACATAGAGCGAAGTAAATCGAGTGTCGTATTCTTGAAATAGAAATAACTGAAACTTCAATAATGGAAGGTACAAAACAGTGATGTCATATGTACATAATTGTATGTGTTTTTGGAATTACGGAAAATTGTAATCGCGAAAATAAAGTCACCCTATTTTACCATGAAATCATAAAATTTGATACTCGTGAAAATTTCTGGTTATACGGTACCTTACCGGACGCATTTTTTACAGCAAGATTTTCAAAACGATTGTAGAACATGATTATATTACTAGACATTTAACAGATATGTTAGGTGAAATGTTTGCTACTAGGGTAGGTTTTTGACATAATAGTTCATTATCCATGGTGGTTTACATTATAATATATGATATGTAAATAATAAATGAACTTGAACTTGTCATTGTACAATGTACTATGATATACGATTGTGATACAGGCTTATATATATACAAGTAAAGGAAGGGCATGGAATGGGGTAGCACTCTGCCCCTTGAGTTATAGAAGAGGCTATGAGGCACCCTAAATATGCATTTATGATTTAACTTTCAGACTTTTCTGGCAAATTAAAGACCGGTCCAGTTTACACCCTGAATTCTTTCTAACCCAACGTCCAAATTCCAATCAATATAGGCATATGTGTGGTTTGTGTAGACTGAAAACTTCTCTTAAGTCATTCTCAAGTAGATATACCATAAAATTAATGTAAAAACTGACAGTTCTTCTTGATTTTTCAGGGTTTATATCGATCTTTCATTTATCTGTGATGACAGAGGATAAGGAAGAACAAGAGAATGAGTTACTTGCCCTAACCAGTATCTATGATGACAGCGTGATATCTGTAGCTCAGGATGCGGAGGGATCAGGAGGTCAATTTCTTGCTTGCCTTCACCTACCAGAAAACTTCAGGGTAGCAGTGCTAAAAGATCCAAAAAATTCAACATGTGTTAATGGTAAAGAATTTTCTGATGTAGACATGAATTTGTGTAATCATACAAAAGATTTAGTCTACTACACTATTAATCTCTGGTGATATGTCATAATGAGTTTGGAGTCCACCTGTCAACCACCTACATTTGTACACCAGAGAATTGTATTTAAATAAGTTTTGACAAATACATGTATATCTTGTCTTTATACATACATACAATGTATGAAGAAAAAATGTCGCTGTAAATCAATAGAATAGTTTGTCATTTTAATGTAACAACGAGTTTGATCTAAGACTTATGATATAAAGCATACTGTAAAATTTCCTCTTGCACATCATTTCCCATTACATTTTCATCAGGTATACTAAAAACAGTTTCTCAATTAAATCATTTCCCTCTTTTTCATCAATGTGATACTGTAAACATAGAATCATTTGCTGTGTATTAATATTTGCTACTTTTGTGTAAAAATTTGTCTCAGTGAATGTATACCAAAGGCATCACTCAATGAGACCAGTAACGGAAAGGTTTACTATTATAAAATCTCAAAGAAAGTACTAGTGAATAATTCAACTTGTACAGTATTACATTAGTATAACGGATTTGGAAAAAAAGTTTAAGAGGTAGTGCAGGATTAATATGACTATGAGCTGTAATTTGGAATTGTGATGCATTGAAAATATGCTGCTATTTTTTTTTCATTTCAGAAATTCCTGCCAAAGATTTTTGTGAGGTTAGTTATCTACCTCCCATTACGTTGAATTTCCAGCTACCTGCAGGTTACCCTTCTACAAGTCCCCCTCAGTTCACACTGTCATGTAAATGGCTGAACAGAAAACAGGTAGAGAGGAAGTTTATATCTTTAGAAAGTACATGTATATCAGGGGTTTTTTTTCCTTGTTTTGGGGCCGAATTTCGGCCCCTTCCCAATGCCAAATTTCCTCTATTTTTCCCAAAAAATTACTCTTAAATTCCCAAAGAGGAATTATGAAAAAATCACCTGAGAAAATAAGACTCAAAACCTGGAAGTCAGCACAAAGTGTCCTATTTCTAAGTGCATCTTCAAGATTTTCATTCAACCCTTGTTCATTTCAAGCAAATCAATGGATTAGCAGCGCTGATAAATCATTAAATGATACTTTAGGATTATACAGTGGTGAGAATTTGTATAAAATTTTTCCCAATTTCAGCAAAATGTCGTAAATTTTCCCAAATGGGACAGGCACAGGCACCTTCCACAAAATAAAAAAAACCCCTGTTAACTGTATATTGTAGTTAATTAAAAAGTAGACATATTTATGCTATATCGTCAATTTCTGTATCTCAGCTCTAACTTGTCTAGCTTGTCTATGCTTCTCTGCCAGAACCATGATATTAGACTACTATCAAAACTTTTTACAAGGACAGGGGAATCTCTCCTAAATTTTGAAAATTTGCAATGGCAGTGACAAAGCTTGCTGAACTTTGGATGTTGATCTTGATATAACTTGTAAGGGTAGGATTTCCCTGTCTCTGTACAAGATGGTGATTGATTATTTTTCTCTTGCCTATAACATCGCTTGGGATCGAAACGTATGATTTTGTGATTCCTTACGGAGAAGGAGCTGTAAGAATAAGGGCTTGATTTAGCCCTGAAATCATTCGATTATTTCTCGTGCGCTTTCCTTCCTTTATAGGAAAAATGTTGTTCAGGATGAAAATATTATATACATGTATAAGAAGATTTCTCATAAGTATTTTATTTAAAAAAAAAATAAGTAAGATTTGATAATGATGGCTTGAATAGGTAGGGTAACAATGTCTTAAAACGTCAAATAGCAAACAAAAATATACCAAAAAAATGCATTTTTTACATAAATTTAAAGTGTTTTGTGTTTTCAGCCCTTCCTATTTTAAAAATGAAAAAGAACAAATAACTTCGAAACCAGTTTGTCAATGTAATTGGTAAAATACGCAATCCGGAAACTGAAAACCGTTATATTTTGTACTAAACAGCCACAATGTAAGCTTTCAGGCGCGAAATACACACTGTGTAAAAATCGACATCTTAATATCGTTTATTTTATTCGTGTGTGTTGTATTTTTCATCGGAATCCACTCAGAATAGATTGTTCCGTCATAACAAGAAGAAATGGACAATTATTTTTTCTATCTAACCGCTTTTAAGTCAGATTCTTAGCCCATCCCCCTTTTTTCGTTTTTCGTCTATGGGTCATTGTTCCACCCCGAGTTACAGAACCACACTTGGTCAGAAAATTGGTATTAATAATATACACCTTTGGTGAAAGTGGCATTTTGTAACTCGGGGTGGAACAATGTTGTAGAAAACTTTTCCATTTTTCATTGACCTCTATTGAAAAAACGCACATTTTAACCCAAACAACGGTATTGCTATTGATAATTTATGCAACCAGGCATTATATTCAGATATGCATTAAGTTTGTTGATATTTCTACTGAAAAAGATTCTTCAAATTTCCCATTTTGAAATTTCAACTTTTCAGGGCAGATTTTACGTCTTATTCTTACAGCTCCTTTTGATGTTTTCTCATCATTTAAGTGATACTGCACAAAATTGATGAAACGTTGCAGTAGGGTAATGCCTTATAAGTAAGTCCATATTGCTTATATATCTTAAAAGTCTATTGCTTTTGCAGACACTTCAAGAGTTTGTCAGAAGGAATGATTTTCTGTCGTCGATTAACTATTGAAGTGTTTGCAATAACTATGAACTTTGTATATACCTGGACAATATGGATTGATTAAGTAGGCATTGCCATACTGCAACGGCTCATTAGTTTTATAAAGTTTAATTTAGGAAATGGAAAAATACCAAAAAACTATGTAAGGAATCACAACACCATACGTTTCGATCCCATGCGGTATGTAAGGATGATGGACAGAGCTGGAAAATGTTAATGCTGAAGATGAGAATAAATTTCAATATTTTTCTTCTTTTTTTTTCAGCTGTCAAGATTATGTGAAAAATTAGATGAAATCTGGATTGAAAATGAAGGATGTGTTATAGTCTTCATGTGGAGTTCATTTCTACAGGAGGAATCCTTTGATTTCCTTGGCTTACAAAACCCGCTTGTTATCACGTCAGCCCATATCAGTAAAAAGGAATCTGACGTAGACCACAGGGCAATCCAGGACATAGGGTCATTTGACCGCCTCCTGCCCGCAATAAGGGATTATGACAAAAATTGTAAACAGCAGGAATTTGACAAAAGTTTGTTCACCTGCAAAGTCTGTTTCTGGTAGGTGTAGAGAGAACAATATGACAAATTCTATTTTATGCAATAAAATGATCATAAAGACATTGTTATACCCACGCAAACAAAGTTTAGGGGGGTATATAGGAATCACCCTGTCCGTATGTTTGTCTGTACGTCCCATTAAGAAGTTTTGAAAGCTGATTTCTTTTACGCTATTAATAGTAGACCTTTCATATTTCTAACACACATTCACCATAAAGAGAACTACATTTTGATACCATGACTTTTGACCCTGTTACTTTGACCTTTACCATTTACAACATTTTAGGTTAAGAAGTTTTGACAGCAGATTACTTTTGTACTATTAATGGTAGGCTTTACATACATGTATTTCATACACACATATACACACATTCAGCATAAAGAGTACTACATTTTGGTACCATGACTGTGACCCAGTAATCTTTACCTTCACCCTATACAACACTTTAGGTTAAGAAGTTTTGAAAGCAGATTTCTTTTAAAAAAATTACTATTACTGGTAGGCCTTTCATATTTCAAACACATATTCACCATACAGAGTACTACATTTTGGTACCAACATTTTGAATTAAAAGGTTTTGAAAGCAGATTACTTTTATACTATAAATGGTAGGCCAATCATATTTCATACACACATCCTCCACAATGAGTACTACAGTTTGGTATCATGACTTTTGACCTTGAGACATTGACTTTGACTTTTGGCATACATGTATGTTGAAATTAGGTTAAGAAATTTTGAAATCAGATTTCTATCATACTATAAGTGGTAGGCTTTTCATATTTCATAAAACATTCACAACAAAGAGTACTACAGTTTGGTATCATGACTTTTTACCTTGTGACCTTGACTTTAGGCTAATGTTGCAATTTTAGGTTAAGAAGTTTTGAAAGCAGACTTCTTTTATACAATCAATGGTAGGCCTTCCATATTTCATGCACATATTTGTCATAAAGAGCACTACTTTTTTTGTATCATGATTTTTGAGCTTGTAACCTTGACCTTAACTTTGGGCCTATGTAAGAAGTAATGAACTTCATAACCAGAATAATAGTATTTTGGTTATGATGTTCAGAATGTAGCATACTAAGTACTAAATTTTCATACCAAAGCATTTAATCGTAAATGAGAGTTTCAATGTGAACAAATGAACCTTGCGTGATAAATGGCCCCGTTTATAAAAAAACGTCCTGTTGTGGGGTGGGGTGGGGTGGGGGGGGAGGTATAATTTGTCCACTTTAGGGCAGTTCTAGTTTTCAATTTTTGAATGCTGTTAAGATATATAGTCACTGACTTGAAGCATCAAGAATATTAATCAATCTAAGGTGAAGATTGGCATTTTAAATTGATTTTGATCATTACCAGTATTGATCTCCATATTACCTGCTGTTTCAGTGAGAAGTCAGGTAGCCAGTGTATTATATTTCTGGATTGTAGCCATGTGTATTGTAAGGACTGTATGAGAGATTATTTCACAGTACAGATACAGGAGGGGAACGTAAAGGCTTTGCTCTGTCCAGATGATAAATGCGAGTCCCAAGCACACCCTTGCCAGGTATATTCATAACAACACTCGTAGAAAGGAGTTTTTCGTAAATTGATACTTTATAGATTTTCATTCTACATGTATATTTTGAATAGTCCAATTACCAGTTAAGAGTTGTGACCTAAATTAACCTAAATTTTATACACATAGACACCAAACAACAAGATCAGTGATTTGGCAGTTGTTGCTTTTTTTTCATTGTGATGTTATGTTTGATGCGTTGTCATGTTTTCTGTTTGGACTCTCAATAAAGATGTTGGGAAATTCTGTGATGTCTTGTGTCTAGTTGTTTGATTGGATTACTCATTTACTAGCAAATAAGCTATTGAATTCATTCTGAAAAGTTCAGTGAGGCAATTCATAGTTAATTTGATTATCATTTTCCTGCCTCTCGAACATTGTGAATTTTTTTTATTTTTCAGGTAAAGGATTTAGTAACCAATGAATTATTCACCAAGTATGATAAGTTGTTACTACAGACGTCCCTGGACACCATGGTGGACGTGATGTACTGTCCCCGCCCATCCTGTCAGTACCCGGTACTTATGGAGAAGGACGGTAACATGGGAAGCTGCCCCGCCTGTCATTATGTGTTCTGCGTGCTGTGTAAGCTTTGCTACCACGGACTGTCACCGTGTAAAATTAAAGCCGGTATGTTGTCATTGTAGTAATTGATATACCACTGTTGGCATTAAGATTAAAATTTATGTTATTGACAGTAAGTGTCAAAAGCCTGTTCTTGATCATATATTTTAATCAGTGTAATTATGCATTAGATTTCATAACATTTTTGTCTGTTAGCATGGTGTCTTTCAGATACTCTGTTTTTTACAAAATAAAGAGTTACTTCCCATTTATGCAGGACTCTAATGTCAAGTAATTCTTAAGTCAATAAATTCTGTGGAGACCGGCATAAAATTTAGGGAAGCAGGACAACAAATATGACATTTTCAAAGGAATTTAATATCACAATGCGGTTTTTTTGGTCAAATATCTCCTCAAAATTGAGCAAGTGAAATGTACACACACATACAGATGACTAATGCGACGGTTTTATGTTTTTCATTTGATATTCAGAAAATTTAATATCTGCTATATAATATACCTTATATTAGAGGGATTAAAGAATCTGAGGGATGAGTACCTGAAAGCTGATAGTGCCACTAAGCAGTACTTGGAGAGGCGTTATGGTAAACAGGCTATACAGCTGGCTGTCGAGGAGAGCTACTCAAACGAATGGCTTGCCGAGTACTCTAAATCCTGCCCCGGATGTGGTGCTCATATCCAGGTAAAGTACACGTAAATGATATTCTCGGTTTTCCAAGATTACACTGAACACTTTTCAATCAGCAGAGGTTGAAATCCTTTCTGTTTACGGAGGACCTTTATTTTAATTTGGTGCAAGTAATCATTAAGGTGTTCATTTTTAGGATACTTCCTTACAGGAAGTCTCCTTATGTTATCGTAACAGTTGAGACATTCCCGATTTGCAACATATCCATACGAATCAAAAATATAGTGCTTTTTCTAATTTAGGAATTTGCTGTCTGACACATGCAAGATCAAGATTATCCTCCTTCTTGAAAAAAAGTTTCAATTGCATATAAAGTAAATGCATCACAAAAAAAAAATCAACTATTCATTTCTTGCTTTCACTGCTCGCCGGTGGCGTAGTAATATAGTACTTCTTTTAACTTATACAATGTAAGAGTTGTCTTCCCTATGTACATGATGTATATACCGAAGAGAAACGAAAGTAGAAACGAAGCATGATCTTGTTGAAAGAAATAGGAAATTCTTGTAATTAAAATGAGAATTTTTGGAAATTACCAGTGATAATAAACCTTAAAGTTACGCTGGAACTACATGTAACCGCTCTTTTATCATATATATTGTAGATTGTAAGTAATTTTAAACATGCATGCATGGTCTTAACGTCTTTCTAGTTTCTATTTTAAACATGCATTCAGAAATGAATCTTATATTTTTTCTGTTGATGCAGGTATCACCCGAAAAATTGGACAGAAAACTGCATCAATGCGCGTAGCGCGTTGATGCAAAAGTTTTCTGTCCGATTTTTCGGGTGATACCTGCATCAACAGAAAAAATATAAGATTCATTTCTTATCATTTAATTATGGAAAACAGACTGTTTTCTTGGATCTAAAAACAATCAATCGTAAGTCGGAAGGTTTCGCAGTGATACGTCTGCCAAAACAAGTTATGGCAGCCGCCATGATTCAAACAGTGAACAATCGTCTCTCTATATCTTTGGAATAAGGACTAGTTTGAGCAAATTCTACATGCACTGTTAATTTTTGAGTAAGTAGAAAAGAAATGGTACCCTTGAATGATAAGCAAACATCTACAATTGTATTTTCAGCAACAAGTTCATTCGTGTTTGAGGGAACCCCCAGTTCTAAAAATAGTACTATAAATAGACTTCCGTGAAAAATTTTTGTTGATCGATGTATCAACAAAATTTCTCAGCCAATCAGAATCTTTGTTTCTTGAAATTGACAATGGAAATTAAATGATTGCATGGTCTTAACGTCTTTCTAGTTTCCAAGTGGGTTAATTTTAAGACACTGCTTCAGGTTTAAGTCGTCAGAATAAAATATAACTTAAAGTATACCACTTATAGTAAATATAAACAGTTTATAAATTATGCTGTTTATAGAACACGATGAGCTCATAGAAATGAAAATTATTAGCTTCACATGCATATGCATCCTATGTATAAAAAATTATCATCAATTCATCATTACATAAACAATAAAATTATTCAACATTCATCTGCTGACTATAAATTTTGAATAGAAGTATCGTTCAGGACCTTCAGTCCTTTGATTTGGATTGCAAAGCAAAACTGGGCTTACGAAATGGCAATGTCCGTCCGTCTGCTTCAACAATTTGGTTATGCTGTTGCATTTAGATTAGTTGTGAAATAACTTTAAGGGTACAATCTTCAAACTTGGTACAAAGATAAAGCATGGTGAGAGGATCTGAATGCAGGTATTTTTTTTTATCTTGACCTTCAGGTTTGACCTTGATCTTGAAAAAATTAGTTTTGCCTCTGGGTTAGTTGTGAAAGAATTATAAGGAGTACAATCTTCAAACTTGGTACAAAGATTTGTCATGTAGAGAGAGGATCTGAACATAAGTATTGTCTTTGACCTTGACCTTGAGGTTTATGCAGCAGGGAATATAATTTGTCCCTTTAGAGCACATCCAATTTCATAAAATAGATGTTGTGCCAAGTTGTACATCAAGTACAGTCTGCGCAAACTTGATATAGTAGTTTATATATAGGTCATACAATGCATCAGAGATTGAAAAGAAACTTGTTACAAAATGCATATTACATGTACCTGTAGTTGGAACCACTTTAAAGTATACATTAAAGATATTCTATGATTTTATTTTTTTTCAGAAAATAGACGGTTGTAACAAAATGACATGTATGAAGTGCCGCTCATATTTCTGCTGGATTTGTAATCAGGAGCTTTCCCGTAATAATCCGTACAAACACTACAACGATCCAAACAGTTCCTGTCAAAATAGGTTGTTTGAAGGTATTGACCCCAATGATGATGAATTTGATGAAGACTGGTTTGATTAGTGTTCGCCCTCCAAAATCTGGATATGTGTGTCCATATGTAGGGTATGAACATCTGGGAGGTTAAATTTAGAAGCAGTATACTTGGTATTTATTCATTTATGTGATTCATTGATTATTGTAAAAATGGCGAGGATATTGTACCTTGAAATATTCATTGTGATATCTGTTATATATCGGTACGTGTAATATGATTACATAGTTATATTTATTACAACTCTTGATTTATTTAAATTTACTTCACTACCATCTTGGTTTTAATGTAGTAGGAATAAAATCAATTACACTGCGATTGTTCAGAAAGGGTTTTGAAAGTGAACATTTCTGTAATCAAGCAGTTTGTAAATTGTACAAGAAATGTTAATTTTCAAGTTAACATTGAAAATGGCGCTAAATAGATAGTTTTCCAACCGTATTATTTTGCTCAAAATGTCAAGACATAATCTTTTGTTGTTGTTTTACATTATGGCATCACTTTAAAAATACACAATTTCAATGTGATATCATAATAAAAAAGAGCTCAAAAAGTTCCTTTTAAATGTTGTTAGAATTCACTATTTTCTCATAACAAGGTTGGAAGTCCAAATTTTTACCATGATGGCATTTGAGAACGTTTTACATAGTGATGTCACAATTAAAAGCATTGTTATACATGTAACAATTTCATTTCATCATCAAAATTGTAGTTGTAGTCTGGGATGTATCACTGGGTCGGGTGCACCCCCCCCCCCTTGATCCTCCAAAACCAGCCTAACTTTGTAGCATTTTTTGCGCTCTTTCAGATAAAAATTTGTCTCATGGAAATTTCCATTGCAAAAGTGGTGTTTTTTGGGAAAAACATGTTTTTTTAGTCAAAAATCACTGAAAATAGGAAAAAAATTATAACTTTTATATGGTTGATGTTTTTAAAAATTGAAAAGTGTAAATATATAGTATTTTTATGCTCTTTCAGATGAAATAAGTTGCAAGTTCCAATTCCTATTTTTACTGTGTGTTTTGGGGTAAAAAAGTCAAATTTTTGCCAAAATTCACAGAAATTTGAGGAAATTTTAATTTATTTCTGCTTCTCAGCTCCTCAATATTGCATATGATCGTTCAATGATGATTTAAAAAACATCTTTCAAGTCTCCTCTTTCTAATGACATATATTTTATATTCTTATTTTTTGCGAAATCCTCGAAATTAATTATTTCATACAGAAACCTGTACTTTCAATCAGAAATCTCAGATTTCTGTATATTTATTTAAAGAACCCTTATTTGTTATGAAAGCAATGATTGAAAGCTATTTTCTATTGTAACTTTTCACACTCTATCAGATTATATATGTTTTACCAACATTTCATTCAAAATCAACGTGTTTTTTGGGGAAAAACTTATTTTTTCATTTAAGAATAGCTGATTTCTGGAGAATATTTATTGTATCTATAGAAGTTCTTGAAATGATAGCAGGAATGTATTTTGAACTGTAATTATTTAGGTTCACTTATAAATTACATGTATGAAACATGAAAGGTATATTTTCTACTTAATTTTGGGGCAAAATGCCTGTTTTTTGTCTAAAAATTACAGATTTCTGGAAAAATTTTATTCATTCATTTTCTTTGCTAAAACTATACAATTAAAGCTATTATCATTATAGAAAGTAATCATCTTGTCAGATGATTGTGAAATTAAATGTAATAATTAATTAAAACCATCATTTTTGGGTAAAATATGCATATTTTATGTAAAAACCACTTATTTTGAGAAAATAAGTACTAGCTCTTTTAATTTGCCTAAATTGATATGTTTTAGCTTTGATATTATGCTTTTTCTTATAATAAATGGATAGAAATGTTATTTGATAACTGAAATTTAATTTATATCTTATTTTGGGGCAAAAAACCTTATTTATGTGAAAAATTCACTTATTTCTGTTAATATTTTTTTAGAATTTATATTTCTTATTTAATCAACAGTGGAGAGGTTTCATATAATTGGATGGCATAAATGTGATCAAGTTAAATGAGTAAGAAGAGATTTCTTTGATTATCTTGCTATTTTGGGTGGAAAATCTCGATTTTTATTTAAAAATCGCTAATTTCTGGAAAATACTTATTACTATGAAATCAGACGTTATTATTTATATTCAAAAGAGTTCCTGGGTATATCATAGCTTGTTCTTGTAAGTCATATGCATTTGAAATATCCTCTGTTAATTCAATTAATATTTTGGGGCAAAAAACCTAATTTATGTGCACAATTCACTTATTTCTGTGAAAAATGTTTTAAATCTATATTTTTCATTCAGTCAAAGCTGGAGAGATTTCATATAATTGGATGGCATAAAAGTGATCAAGTTGAATGAGTTAGAAGAGATTTCTTTGATAATCTTGCTTTTTTGGGTGGAAAATCTCAATTTTTATTTAAAAACCGCTGATTTCTGGAAAATCCTTATTACTATGAAATATGTCGTTATTATTTATATTCTAAAGTGTTCCTGGGTATATCATAGTTTGTCCTTGTACGTCATATGTTTTTGAAGTATCCTCTGTTAATTCAATTGGTATTTTGGGGCAAATAATATGTTTTATTTATAGAATAACTGTCCTTTTGAATGTGATTATACTGTGATAACCTACAATGGATCAAGGAATTATGTTCCATAATGCGCGTTAGCGCATTATGAGAAACATAATTCCTGGATCCATTGTAGGTTATCACAGTATAATCACATTCCAAAAGACAGTTATTATATATATTTACATTCAAGTTTTTCACGCTTTAATGACGTTAAAATACGTTTACAACTACGTTGCTAAGGCTCTGTTACTACGTACCGTCGAAGTTCAAATCAAGCCAACTTACTATGACGTCATAGTTCAAATCACGCCACTGCGGTTATACTCCTATAATCACAGTGTAAATTCTATACAAATGAATGGGCATATGTAAATATATGAATATATAGCCTATATCAAGAAACTTACGATTGAAAGTCTTATATTTCAGTTAAATAGGAAATACAGAGGATAATAATCATAGTTTGAAATATGAGACTTTCTATAGTAAGATTCTTGATAAAAGCTATATATAATTCATAAAAAACATATTTATTTGCCCCAAAATACCAATTAAATTAACAGAGGATACTTCAAATACATATGACATACAGGGACAAACTATGATATACCAAGGAACACTTTAAAATATACATAATAACAACACATTTCATAGTTATAAGGATTTTCCAGAAATCAGCGGTTTTTAAATAAAAATTGAAATTTTCCACCCAAAAAAGCAAGATTATCAAAGAAATCTCTTCTAACTCATTCAACTTGATCACTTTTATGCCATCCAATTATATTAAACCTCTCCAGCTTTGATTTAATAAAAAATATAGATTTAAAACAATTTTCACAGAAATAAGTGAATTTTGCACATAAATTAGGTTTTTTGCCCCAAAATATCAATTGAATTAACAGAGGATATTTCAGATTCATATGACGTACAAGAACAAGCTATGATATACCCAGGAACTCTTTTGAATATAAATAATAACGTCTGATTTCATAGTAATAAGGATTTTCCAGAAATTAGCGATTTTTAAATAAAAATCGAGATTTTCCACCCAAAATAGCAAGATAATCAAAGAAATCTCTTCTAACTCATTTAACTTGATCACATTTATGCCACCTAATTATACAAAACCTATCCAGTGTTGATTAAATAAGAAATATAAATTTTAAAAAATATGAACAGAAATAAGTGAATTTTTCACATAAATAAGGTTTTTTGCCCCAAAATAAGATATAAATTAAATTTCAGTTATCAAATAACATTTCTATCCATTTATAATAAGAAAAAGCGTAATATCAAAGCTAAAACATATCAATTTAGGCAAATTAAAAGAGCTAGTACTTATTTTCTCAAAATAAGTGGTTTTTGCATAAAATATGCATATTTTACCCAAAAATGATGGTTTTAATTAATTATTACATTTAATTTCACAATCATCTGACAAGATGATCACTTTCTATAATGATAATAGCTTTAATTGTATAGTTTTAGCAAAGAAAATGAATTAATAAAATTTTTTTAGAAATCTGTAATTTTTAGACAAAAAACAGGCATTTTGCCCCAAAATTAAGTAGAAAATATACCTTTTTATGTTTCATACATGTAATTTATAAGTGAACCTAAATAATTACAGTTCAAAATACATTCCTGCTATCATTTCAAGAACTTCTATAGATTCAATAAATATTCTCCAGAAATCAGCTATTTTTAAATGAAAAAATAAGTTTTTCCCCAAAAAACACGTTGATTATGAATGAAATGTTGGTAAAACATATATAATCTGATAGAGTGTGAAAAGTTACAATAGAAAATAGCTTTCAATCATTGCTTTCATAACAAATAAGGGTTCTTTGAATAAATATACAGAAATCTGAGATTTCTGATTGAAAGTACAGGTTTCTGTATGAAATAATTAATTTCGAGGATTTCGCAAAAAATAAGAATATAAAATATATGTCATTAGAAAGAGGAGACTTGAAAGATGTTTTTTAAATCATCATTGAACGATCATATGCAATATTGAGGAGCTGAGAAGCAGAAATAAATTAAAATTTCCTCAAATTTCTGTGAATTTTGGCAAAAATTTGACTTTTTTACCCCAAAACACACAGTAAAAATAGGAATTGGAACTTGCAACTTATTTCATCTGAAAGAGCATAAAAAATACTATATATTTACACTTTTCAATTTTTAAAAACATCAACCATATAAAAGTTATAATTTTTTTCCTATTTTCAGTGATTTTTGACTAAAAAAACATGTTTTTCCCAAAAAACACCACTTTTGCAATGGAAATTTCCATGAGACAAATTTTTATCTGAAAGAGCGCAAAAAATGCTACAAAGTTAGGCCGGTTTTGGAGGATCAAGGGGGGGTGCACCCAACCCAGTGATACATCCCAGACTATTGTGGTAACATGTGACCTTGACCTTGGTAATTGACCTCATTTTCTTCAATTTCTGAATTTGGAATGATAGTTGAAAGGATTTTTCTGGTTTCACATGTATTCCTTTTGAGAGGGCCTTCTGTTGGTAATAAAGACCTTAGCTTTGGAATTTTACCTACTTTTTAAAGACTTTCACATTTGGAAATTATTTAGAGTTAGTGATTACTTTTTTTGCACATTTGCATTCATCAAACAAGACTTTTCTGTAGGTACCAATATTAAGATAATTTTACTGGAACTGATCACAAGAAAGCTAGGTATCTTTTATTAAAGTTTGAAACTATCTTGGTTGTCCATTGGTCACCTGTATCTGACTATATCGGGCATTATACTTTCTTCATTGACAACTTACTTCTATCACGTGTTTGCGTGGATGCCAATTAGACTTTTCACGGATTTCAAACTGCCTGCGAAGCATAGCGACACATAGGGATCACTTTGTCCGTTGTCCGTCTGTCTGTCATACTTGGATGTCGCACCCTATAAAAGTGATTCCTGAGTGTCGCTTTGTTTTGCAGGCGACACATGCGTTCCTTGGAATGATTTTTTGCTGTTCAAGAGCATGAATGTTTCACAAATACATCAGTTTGTGGTCTATGAGACTAGGAGTGCTGATGTGTTTATGTGAAGGTTGATTGAGAGTACATGTAGTTTTTACAAGGTTTTCAATAGGAGGAAAGGGCTTCAAATGAGTCGATCAAATTTTCTTTTGATCATAAAAAGTATGTACCATAACAATTAATTTATATTTATCATGTGTTTGTCAAACGTGCACAGAAAAGCATATTTAATTTATATTGAGTCTTTCTGCCATTAACCAATGACATGTTCTATTCAATGACATGTGCATTCAATTCAGTATACTGTGATCTTATATGGGTAAAATACCCTATAATGCTTTTAACTATGATTTATTTTGATTTCTTATCAATATATGTTACGTCTACATATGAGAAAGGAATGGTTATTAAATGAAAATTAGAAATAATATACCTAGTGTCTGTTATCATTAGTAACTTAGATGAAATGTTGAATTTTAGATAATATTACAGTTGACAATAAATGGTACATGTTTATTTTGATTAAGTGCTTTGGAGAGGAAAAGCACATATCACAGTCTGTCAAAGTAAATTTCAATGTACTTTGTTGTTATGTCATGGGGACAAATGGCAGTCACCTCCCATGAAATTCGAGGTCAACTTGTGTCACTTGTCACATTGTGTTATCATCTTACAGTGTGGAGACTATTATACACAACAATTGTGTGTTTTTTTGGACTGCTGGGTAACCAAACAAGTGGAAGGGTTGTACACACATAATCCTGATAATCACACCATTTGCTACTCAAGTGGCAGATGGCCATCCTAAGCCGGCAGGAATTTCACACTGGTCTTGTTGGTTTATTTTTGCTGTCTCTTGTGTTAGGTGTTTTGATGTTGTTTTTTTGTGTTTGTTGTGCTTATCTACTCTGTGTTCTGGAAAATAGATGTTTCAGTGTTTTGCTGTTTGTGCTGCAACCAAGTTGGAGATCCTTCCTGTCTGTTTGAAGCAAAGTCTTAAACACAAACACTAATCTACTGTCTCTTATAAGACTCTAGATAAATCTCACAAAATAAAGCAAGTACATGTAGTTGAATTCAAATTTATTTCCTCTTATGCTATATTACTTGAATATTTGTCCATATTAGAAATAAGTGTACATGTACAGTACATATTCATTTGGTCCTGTTTATTCCACTTTTTCCTGCTTGTACAGAGAATGTACTACTTCTGAAAAATAAAATGTCACATCTTTACGTTACATCATATCTTCAACCATATTACATGTAGTAGAATTAAGGAAAGATCTTTATCTAGGTATATACATACAATTTTTATTACAATACTAATTGAACTTCAGGTATGATGAGCCTCTTTAACGATTTAATTACCTACCCTCACGTCCATACAACCATTGTTTTGGCATACTTCAATTATGGTTGAATTACTTAGAACTTTAGAGACGTAAAACTCTGTGATTTGATTGGCTGAAATGAAAGAATTGGAGACGTGCTTTCAGGAGCTTAGCTATAAAGACTGGTACCTGACTTACAAATAGTTCATTGAAGCCTTAAAAATAAACATCTCATATATCTATATTATTTTGTCTACTAATAATAAATATCAAAGAAATACCCAGCAGTTATTCAATGGTAAGGCACAATCATTAGAATTTCCATTGGAACCGTTAGGAACCCCGGAATAAACAATATTCTGAAATGAGACCAGGTACCCGGGGAGAGTCAGCTTCTTCTGTTTGCATGCAACACTCGTCGCAACAGTTCCTTGAAAACTTGTCAAATTCGGTGATTGTCTCGGTGTACATGTCGGGTAAAGATATCTTGTTTGGTGATGTTGACAGCCATTCAATCGCAATCCAGAATGTCACTAATCGTTCTTGAAAGAGGGATCTCTTATGTTTTTATAAGATCCCCGTAGATACTAGAGAACTTCATTGATGATTTCAGCCTATGTGTAAACGCTGAACGAATATTGGAACATGCCCTGGCATGCCGAATTAGCTTACAAAAACTCCGTAAGCAGGAGATAAATTATTTTTTGATTCATGTATTTTACCTCGCTGTATTCTTACATATAAACTAAGTTTAATCTAAAGTAGAGAATGTGTTTACAATTAAGTTTGACTGTAGGTAAAGCCAACATTCAAAATAAAGACTATAAGCTTACTTGGTTGATAGTAGTCAAATAATACCACAGGCACTGCTTTGTGTCTGGCTATCCAGTCCACTCGATTAACATCCATTGATGTACACCTTACTTTCTTGGTTAACTATGAAGGCAGAATATAAATTCCTATCACTAAACAAAATGAGATTTTTTCTTCATCTTAATGTGAAACTGAAATTATAAATCCTAATAATATGATATTCGTCGTATATGGGTTTGTGAAATCGTTTGTCTGTTTGCCAAAAAAAAAAAGCAAACCTATCTCAATTATAGACTTTTCATATTTCACAAATGTTTTCATTATTGATATCAAAATCTTCAAAACTGTCATCTTAACCTCCTTTTTTAATGACAGGTATTGAAAATGCCATTAAGGACATTCATGTTTCACAAACACACTGTGTCCGTAGATTACATACACTGTATCCGTAGAAGTAATGATGATCATACCTCTTCCAGATACACATCTATTTTCCTATACCCCTCCTCTACACGTTTTATCTCAGGGATTCTGGATACTGATTCTACGTCACCCTCCATACCTGTTGGTATGCCAATTTGTAGGAGGGCCATGGTAATTACTTGTTCACGAAGCAAGCTGCGAGAAAAGTAATTTTGATCAGTGAGGACCCGGCATCATTTTTTTCAGTGTCTTGTATTTTTTCTTAATTTGGAAATGACTTGTATCCATATTATTGTACTTAGGATTCACTTTGTCCGTCGGTCTGTCCGTCACACTTTGGGTGTCACAACCATTAATTTTTGATTGGTAAGAAATGGGGCTTTAATATTTCACATATGTATTCCTTGTGACAAGACCTTTCTTCACAAACCATAATTTTTGACCTTGTGACCTTGACCTACATATTAGACCTACTTAAAAAAATAAGATTGGCTATATCAGGGACGTATATAATATACGTCCCTGGCTATATCTTCTGATTGAGTCATTTGTCATAAGGCTTTCATATTTCACATGTGTATTCCTTGTGACAGACCTTTCTACACATACCATACTTTTTGATCTATTGACATTGGCCTAGATATTTGAGCTACTTTTTGACGTTTGCATACCAGAAAATAGTTCATATGATCTAATTTGGTCCAGTAAAGTGGACAATCTATTAAAATAACATGGTAGTCTTATTACTTTTTTTACCTGAAACATATACGTATATTGAACCCATTAATATTCTCGTCACTCAAAGAAACATTAAGGAAGAAGGCTGGTTCCAACAAATCCTCCTCTACGTTAAAGAATACCGCTACCTGAAAAGGGACAAACAGTAGGCAGTCATTGTCTAAACAACACAAATATATGATAGTTAAGGCAAATTATAACTGAACTGCACAATAATCAGGACCTTTTTATGGTCCTGCCAATGGTTATAACGGAACTGCACAATAATCAGGACCTTTTTTATGGCCCTGCCAATGGTTATAACGGAACTGCACAATAATCAGGACCTTTTTATGGTCCTACCAATGATTATAACGGAGCTGCACAATAATCAGGACCTTTTTTATGGCCCTGCCAATGGTTATAACGGAACTGCACAATAATCAGGACCTTTTTTTATGGCCCTGCCAATGGTCTTAAAAATCCTTTCATCGAAGTTCGTGTGTATATTCCTTGATTGCTGAAAGTGTAACGGTAATACTGAGGTAATTGACGTGAAGCACAATACTGGTGTCCATTTAACGAGACGCGTGCTAGCTGCATTTCATGTCATTTTTGCGTAAAAAGCTATATATATTTGGTATTATTGGAAAGAAAATTTATAAATATTTAGCCATGAAAACAAAATTAAGCCAAAATCCGTCAGGTTAGAAATAGCGATCTCTTAAAAATGTAGCAACGTCATTTTTTGAGTGGCCCACGTTACGAAACAGCATTGTACAAAAAGAAAAACTGAAGGTATCCTGCCATTTTGGTTGCAAAAATTAATAAAACTGGACAGTAGACGAATAGTCATAGATTAAGCATGGCTTTATAGAAGCATTTGATTGGAATTGTTTTCTAAGCGATACCAACCTCTGTTAAAGAGATGCCGTGACCTACAGAAGTGATATTCAGTTCCCGCACTGTTCTTGGTACCTTGAATATTGTAAAAATGTCTTTAACTTTTTGATACAAAAATGAATTCTTCTAATCGTAAATTTTTATACATGCTGTGTTCATTTATATGCTAAATGAACGTACGTCATATTTCTTTCTTATAAAAACAATTTGTAGAATTACTTTTAAAAATTTAAACTGAAAATACGAAGTTTCAAAATACATTTGAATTCCTTTAAAATCGCAGGATGACTATCGTGAATGTTTCAAATAGATTTCATACCTCTGCCTGTTGTAGAATCAAGAAATTTGTACTGTTAATGGCGAATGTTTTCTTGAAATTGTCTTTCCCTACGCTCTGCACTGTAGAGACAATGTTGACTGAAGGAGAAAAGACCAGCCCTGCAAACTCTGAGAAAGCTTGTATTGCTAGAACCGTGTCCTGTTGAAAATAGAATTAGAAAATACATGTGTTTGTGAAACACAATGCCCCCGTCGGCATATTTATCAGTAAATCATTTGTAATCTAAGTCATACTCTAAGGTCAAGGTCAAAAAGTCAATTTTTGTACAAATGGATAGGTAATGCAACAAGGAATTCATATGTTAAATATGGAAGCCCTATCACTTACTATTCAAGAGTTATGGTCAAGGTTGAAGTTTTTCAAAAGAAGATTAAAGGTCAAGGCAAGAAAATGATAAATTTTGGTATTAATGGAATTGCCTTGTCACACGAATTTCGAATGTGAAATATGAATGTCCTTTCACTTACCAATCTAATATTATGACTAAGGTTAAAGATTTTTAAAAGTAGGTCAAACTCCAAGTTCAAGATCACAAGGTAAAAGAGATTGGTATCTACGGTTAGGTCTTGTCACAAAGAATACACACGTGAAAAATAAAAGCCTATCGCTTACTACTCAAAATTTATTATGTACCAAGATTGAAGGTATTCAAAAGGGGATTAAACTCTAAGGTCAAGGTTAGAAAATCATTCAATGGAATGGCATTGTCACAAGGAATACACACGAGAAATTTGAAAGCCATTCGATAGTTATGGCAAAGATTAAAGTTTTTTCAAATGTAGGTCACATTCCAAGGTAGAGGTCACAAGGTCATAAATTTTGATACATGTATCCATGGGTAGGTCACAAAGAATACACATGTGAAATATAAAAGCTATCGCTTACTATTGAAAATTATGACAAGGTTAAAGTTTTTCTAAAGTAGGTCAAACTCCAAGGTAATAAATTTTGGTATCCATTGGATAGGCCTTGTCACAAAGAATACACATGTGAAATATGAAAGCCTTATAACTTACCATTCGGACAAACAATAAACAGACAAACATAAAGACAGACCACGGAGAGGACAAAAACTATATGGGACATAAAAAGGAACCATGACTTTTTCACAATAATCATAGATGTTATATATCAATGATATGCACATTAAGATATTTCAAAGAATCTTTTCTTCAGATGGCTCATGTATTGGTGTTCGAGTTGGATTCATTCTAGGAAAATGTCGATTGCACATCTGAGCAAGCGAGTCTTATCAGACGTAAACTTTTACACAGAAAATAAAAATACTATGTGATTACGTGTGTGCAAATAATTGCCTGCCTGTCAATAATTGCCTTGTTCTGCTAGTCTTAACATGTTTATTAATATTAATGATTACTAGAGAGCTGATAAATCAGTCTGGTACTGCTAATAATTACCTGTCTATTAATGATTACTCGAGTGCTAATAATTTCCTGTGTATTGCTAGTAATTAGCTCTGTACTGATAATAATTACCTGATAGCAATAATTACTCTAGAACTAATAATTACCTGTGTGCTGATAAATCCACCTCGATCATTTCTTTGCGCTGCTAGCCATTTGAGGACCTTACTACCACTTGCGGTTTTAGATAATCGTACGTAAGTCAGTAGGACATAGGCAGTGACCTCAATGTCAAGGGCACGCACCTGCTCTCCGGGGGGCCGCCATGATTTGTATGGCTGAATACTTGATGCTTGGTCAGATGGTATCTTCCAATACTTAAAGTCGCCTGTTATTTACAAAAAAAAACTTGAAAGAGTAACAGTCATCTTTGGTGATGTCACGATGGCGGTTGTTTTGAAATTTTGTTCCCAACACATGTCATTCATGATATTGTAATTTTTATAGGGAAATGTTATGAAAACTTGTGCCAAATCCTATGAGGTGCCGTTTTACTATTTATTCCCTATTTTTTGATATCACAAATTCGAATTTGTGATGTCACAAATTCGATTTTTTGATATCAGAAATTCCGTCATATTTTGTGATATCAAAAAAATCGATTAGTTGATATCACAAATTCTATTTTGTGATATCAAATAATCGAATTTTTGATATCACAAAATCGATTTTTTGATATCACAAATTCCATTTTGTGATATCATAAAATGGAATTTGTGATATCAAAAAATCGGTTTTTTGATATCACAAATTATGACGGAATTTGTGATATCAAAAAATCTAATTTGTGATATCAAAAAATCTAATTTGTGATATCGAAATATCTAATTTGTGATATCAAAAAATCTAATTTGTGATATCACAAATTCAATTTTTTGATATCAAAAAATATGGAATAAATAGTAAAACGGCTAATGCAAATTGATATTTTGATATCCGAAAATTGATTTTTTGATATCACAAATTTTATTATAGGGAATAAATAGTAAAACGGCGCCCCATACAATCCCATTCCAACTCATCGTCGGAACCCACGGCATCTTCTCCGTTCTACTACGTAAGATATAATCGTAGGGCAATAGGCTGTGGGTTTCCGACGATGATTCCAATTATGAAATGAAAAGCCGAAACCATATTTCAAAAACCACAATTACGAACTTTGGAAAAAAAATACAAAACAAAATTTTCTCACGCGAAAAGAAAATAGTACAAACAGACGGATACAATGACACAAGCTCCACAGAAACACGAATGACAACTTATATAATGTAACATCTACAGGTCAAGTGCAGAAGGCAATGTAGAATGCATTGAAGGTGGCTATGTTAAAACGCGTCGTATTAATTATTTTCGTTTATCATATGAATCATGTAACATATTATCTAATTAATGCAAGCATACATGTAGTATCCAAGTAGGTAGGAGCAAAAAGTATGCCCAAAAGTCCATCCAAATTAATTTCTTAATGTGTAAGTGTTACCAACGGTGTATGATACAATACAAACTTCATGCAAATCAATAATCATCGAATTTTCATACTTAATGAATATAATTCTAGTTTCATGGTTCCTATTTGTGAATTTAATGTAATTTGACATGTTACAAAGACATGATTAACATTTATTTTCAAAGGTCCTTGCAGCTTTCAATGTCTCTCTTCTCATTTTCTTTCATTACCTTTTGTTATTGCCTTTGTCTCCAGTATCGCAAGCGCATCTCTAGCTTTTATGTGTTTGGTTAGTGTCAGTGCATATGAAGCTATTGCGAGCTCATATAAGGTCTTAATATCACTAGGCATTCCTAGAGCAATAAAATCAGCTGCCTTGCTTATTGAAGTAGTAATCGGTCCCTGTAAATGGTGAATAAAAGGAACCATTAATTCCATAGATTAATGAGCACTCAACATACATGGATTCTTATTTTAAATCAGTAATACGGAAGTGTTACAACTCTTTACCTTCTTTCAAATTTCAAACCAATTTTAATGCACCAGAGACGTGTTTCGGTTAGTAAATACTCGTCAGTGATGCTTCCAGCCAAAGTGATCTTCAGACACAGCCATAATTCATTTCAGTAGCGCCATCTGGTTTTTGTGTCGCCTACGAAGCATAGCGATACTTAGGGATCACTTTTTAAAATCTAAATTTGTGCATTTACTTTGCATTTAAATTTGCAGAGAATGCACACTCCAAATTTCATTGAGGATCGATTCAGCAGCATAGTTAAATGAAATATATGACCAAATTGCATTGGACGGATGGTGCTCAGAAATAAAGTAGCATACAGAACAGAAATGAAAAGAAGGGAAAGAAACCTTTTGTATAAATCCTCGGTCTAGCGTCTCCTGTAAGGCAATCACAACGAATGCTGTCAGGGAGCGTCGATTTGCAATGGATCCACCCTGTTTCGAAAATGAAAACGAAAATTCAGTGTCAGACAATGACATTTTGTACGTAAACGTACTGTGTATCATTAGGGTTGCGGATTGACAATGTCCGTAGACGTACATGCATCTTCTCGTAACAGAATCTTGAATGAGATAAAGATTATCCTGACGACAGTCTCAACAACACTCACAATAGAGCACCAAATTGTGCATCGACGGACCCCCAGCAAGCTAGAGGCGGGCCCGGAAGGAGTAAGCATCGTCTGTTTGGCTAGCCGCACCCGATGTTCATGCACGAAAATGAAAACGATAGTGACGGAAGTGACGGAAACAGGACAATTATTTTTTGTACATTACCATTATAAATTAACATGGTATACATATAATAATTTCTATTTGAGGAAAAAAGTACACGAAAAGAAGGACGAGACACCTTTAACTCACTCATTCATTCAAACAAAAAGTAATTGTTTGGATAACTATTTTAAGCGAACTTTAAATAAAATTCACCCTGTTGTCCCAGGAAGGTATAAATTGTTCATATCTGTTTTTTTTTTTTTTTGGCATATTACATTGTTTAGATTTGAGGATCACTGACGAGGGTTAAGTACCCGAAACGTGCATGTCTGGTCCATGCTGCCAATTTATCTGTTCTTAAATGATGCTATTCAATTTGAAGACGTTTAACATTTATACCACTTGGTGAGTGTCACTGCTGGTGGACCAGGAGTCCCCGAGGGCACATGCAGCTATGTTTGATCAATTTCGGTTGATCGTGTCTTCAACGCATTCTAAAATTTCTGTGATCAAAATTTTTTGAAATTTCTAAAAAGTGGGTCCTGCAGCATCATATCTCATTCATCCTGCTACGTCTTTTGGTACGCTTTTTGGACATAGTAACTTTCATACTTTTTTGGCATATTACATTGTTTAGTTTTGAGGATCACTGACGAGGGTTAAATACCCGAAACGTGCATGTCTGGTCCATGCTGTCAATTTATCTGTTCTTAAATGATGCTATTTTTGAAGACGTTTAACATTTATACCACTTGGCGAGTGTCACTGCTGGTGGACCAGTAGTCCCCGAGGGCACATGTAGCTAAGTTTGATCAATTTCGGTTGATCGTTTCTTCAACGCATTCTAAAATTTCTGTGATCAATTTTTTTTGAAATTTCTAAAAAGTGGGTCCTGCAGCATTATATCCCATCCATCCTGCTACGTCTTTTGGTACCCTTTTTCGACATAGTAACTTTCATACTTTTTTTGGCATATTACATTGTTTAGATTTGAGGATCACTGACGAGGGTTAAATACCCGAAACGTGCATGTCTGGTCCATGCTTCCAATTTATCTATTCTTAAATGATGCTATTCAATTTGAAGACGTTAAACATTCTTTCATTGCTTTGTATTTTATACAAGCTATTAAATTTCTGACATAGAATATGAGACCTTTTCAAAGGGAAGAATTCTTACTAGCACATCTCATAGCATAAATATTGTATTTAATTTGCAGACATATTACATTTATTGGAAAATTCTTGTGGCTACTGATAATGAATTCTTTTTCAATAAACTGAAACTTTTCGCCGATATATCTTGAAGCATAATTCTTCAAATCCAGAAGTAACATTTTAGTTTTCTGACAGTCCATAATAAATGTTCAATTGTTTCTGGTTGAGTGCGACAAAATGTGCAGTTTGGACTATCCATCTTTTTGATTTTTAAAAAAAAAATTGTTCAAAGAATGTTGTGTTGGAGTCTCAGTTGAAACCTAATAATTTGGTGTTCTTTGTCAAAAGATATCTTTCTTTTCGTTTTCTGATAGATTTAATCGATATATCCATTTAATGAATCCTTTGGATTCTATACATTCTTGTTTTTTTTTTCTAAATAGGAAAAAAATATATTTTCTTAGAAAATTTATCGAAATAGTAAGTAAATAGGACTTCTGATTTGATAAGGGATCTTAGTTATCAAGTGTAGTTTTCCTTACTGTCGTTACCATCTTTTAACTACTGAAACTACACTGTATTATGATCTAAAAATCATATAATGCTCTGAATTCATCAAAAGTTACCGTTAAAATAAACTATGCCATTTGTTTCGATGGCCATGATTTATAGAATATACTAGTACATTTATTGTTTATCTTTATATTCTTATTGAAGAAGATTGGAATTTGTGCAACTTCTTGTTTATCTTTTTCTCTGATTTCACAAAATTTAACACTTCATTACAAAAGTCGTTTGATGAGGAATTTCCTATTTTGAAGGTGTATTCTGTCTCACAGTTTACCAACATTTCATAATATAAAGATTCTAATTGCAATATCATTCCAACCTTTATATTCGAACAACAATTTCTTCATCCAAAATAATTTCAATTTCTTAATAAATCTTTTAAGTCCACCTTCTGCACAGTTTTTAACCATACTTTTTCTTTTGATTCTATATGGTTTTCATTCCATAAAAGAGAGTAAAATAGGAAACAGGATAATTTTCCTGAATTTTGACCTAAATAGGGTAATGATAGGGTTATTATTGATAGGGTCATGCCATGAAAAGTGGATGGATATGATCTTATTCAATTCAGTTGTTCATAATCCATGTGGTCATACATAAACAGAGTAGGAAAAAAAATCGCAGCGACCAGGCGCCCAGGCATGTGTTAAACGTCTTCAAATTCAATAGCATCATTTAAGAACAGATAACTTTGGAGCATGGACCAGACATGCATGTTTCAGGTACTTTAACCTCATCAGTGATCCTCAATCTAAATAATGTAATATGGCAAAAGAGTGTGAAAGCTATTATGTCCAAAAATGTACCGACAAACGTGGGAGGATGGGTGGGAGATTCAAAGAAATTTTGATGACAGAAATTTTCGAATGCGCTAAAGAAACTATAAACCGAAGTTGTGCCCTCGGGGAAACCTGGCCCACCAGCAGTGATACTCAACAAGTGGTACAAATTTTAAACGATTTCAAATTAAAGAGCATCATTTAAGAACAGATAAATTTGCAGCATGGACCAGACATGCAGGTTTCGGGGTTTTAACCCTCTTCATTGATGTAATAGGACCAAAGAGTGTGAAATGTTAAACGTCTTCAAAGTCAAGAAGCTATTATTTCCAGAAATGTACCGAAAGACGTAGCTGGATTGGTGGGGTGTGATACTACAGGACCCACGTTTTAGAAATTTAAAGACATTTTGACGACAGAAATTTTTGAATGCGCCGAAGAAATTATCGAACTTGGCTACATATGCCCTAGGAGACTCCTGGTCCACCAGCAGTGGCACTCACCATGTGGTACAAATGTTAAACGTCTTCATCTCATGCTTGCTAGAAACACTTTTCCCCTAGATCTGCGTTAATCCCAACACATTAAAAATACCTAGACCTTCTTAAGGATGTAGAGTCTATTGATAGCAAGGAGTCTATGTTTCTTAAAGATAAGTACTCATATAAACGTCTTCATATTGAATAGCATCATTTAAGAACAGATAAATTTGCAACATGGACGTTTCGGGTATTTAACCCTCGTCAGTGATCCTCAAATCTAAACAATGTAATATGCCAAAAAAGTATGAAAGTTACTACGTCGAAAAAAAGTACCGAAATACGTAGCAGAATTGGTGGGATATGATGCTACAGGACCCACGTTTTAGAAATTTCAAGAAATTTTGATAACAGAAATTTTAGAATGCGTTGAAGAAACGATCAACCGAAATTGATCGAACTTGGCTATGTTGGAAAACATTTCCCCAAAATAATTTCGAATATAGGAGCTTGTCTACAATATTCATAGTTATTTTGGAGCTGTACGTAGTTAAGTTCTTTCTACATGACCCCTCTTCAAGTAACCCCGGCACGAACCAACCTAGAGGTCAATCACTTTGGTAACGCCGTTTTACCGGCTAGACGTATTTTTTAGATTGTCCATTAAAATTTTAAGTTGTGTTGTTCTATATTGATATTTACAGTGAACTTCTTATATGCTTGATATTATATCTTGGGAATTTTATTTTTTGGTTTGTATTTGTGCCTTTGTTGGATATAACCTAGCTAGACTGAGCTGAGCGGTTGAAGAGGACCAGTTCTAATACTGTGGTATCGTTCCAATAGTTTCTTTCATTTGTATGACTTTGAGGCACCAAAATATGTACGTGCATTGTTGATATTTTTTAAAATCCGTATAAGAAAAAAAAAAATATAAATGGTTCAAATATTATAAGATAGAATTTAAATGAATGTACGAGTAAAAAGTTAAATCAGCAAATACAAAGATCAATCAATCAATCAATCAATCAATCAATCAATCAATCAATCAATCAATCAATCAATCAATCAATCAATCAATCAATAAATCAATCAATCAATCAATTAATAAAAACTTGAAAATACTAGATAAAGTAATTAAAAATAAAAGAATTAATATATAAATTAATAGACTTCATAAATAAATAAATAAATAAATAAATAAATAAATAAATAAATAAATAAATAAATAAATAAATAAATAAATAAAGAGATAATAGGTAGATGCCATAGATGAAAATACAGGTACAGGAAAAATCTATTAATAGTGTTGATTATTAATGCAAAAAAAAAAAAAAAAAAAAAAAAAAAAAAAAAAAAAAAAGAACAGAAGTTCTGCCAAATACTACAATACGGCAATATGAACGATAATGCGACAGAAGATAAAAAAGAATGATTGATAGGAACAAATTACGAATTCATCAGCGATTATGATGTACAAACAAAGTACAGGCAAATACGCTTCCCTCACATATATGTACATATAGACATATCTGATATTCCAGGATCCGAACCGAATTAATTTGAACAGTATTTATTCAATAAGCAATCAGAATCGAATCGAAAGTCATATAATAACAGTAAGAATAATTAAGATAATACTAAGACACACGTATAAAAGCACTTTACATTGCATACACAAGTGGTAAGAATTGTGTGATATGTATTACAAGACTCATGACGCAAGAGGTTTTGAATGAAAATTACATAGCTGAGATAGATGCACATTTCCTTTATAAGATAAATAAGATAAGATATGCTTTATATAACCAAACGACGAAGAAAGGCATGAGGAACAGATAATGAGAAAAACTCTTTACATAAAAGATAATCATGTAAATAACACAACAAAACATCAGCGTTGAAGACAAACCTACTTTAAAAAACAATAAAGAGCGACATACATTGAAGCTCCCAGTCTTGTTCGAGATCATTATGACTGTGAAGCAGAGAATGTTGATAATGATTGCGATGATGATGATGATGATGATTTTCAATGTTTATCAAGTTATGAAAGTAATCATTGATTATGATGATGATTAAGATGTAATGACACTTACGGTTAGCTAGATTATCTAATGTTATCATATAATTTGGAAAGTATTCTTTGTATAAAACAAGGTGTACACAGTGATTTAATGTGAGTAAACTTTGTCATTAAAAAAAATAATAATAATAATTACAGTGTGCTATCCTTGATGTCGATGTTAATAATTGACGTACTTAACAACAAAATAGCAATTTAACAGTGAATTGGAAATAAAAAAAATAAACAAACAAACAAACAAAAACAAAAACAAAACATGTATTTATATCAATATACAATGTATGTGTGTCTTACTATGGTATCACTTGGTTTGTCCATACTGTTGAAATATTTGACAGTGGCATTCTAATCTGTGATATTTGTATATGTTTTTTGTCATCGTTATATCAACGTTTGTGGGATTCATTATGATATCACAAGGTTTGTCCATACTGTTCAACATTTGGCAGTGGCATTCTCACATTTGTGATAGTTGTACTTGTTTCGTCCTAGTATATTAAAATCAATGTATAATAAAATGCACATACAGTGCATTGATAAGATGATAATGTTAGCATCGGAATGGTTTGTCCAAAAAGAGGCATTCCATAACCGTATAATGATTATTGATGTAAAGCACGATACATATTGCAGAATTGTTGCAATACTGGCACACTTATAATGTATGTTTGTGAATGTGCTGTTTGAATAACATTGCAATGTGCCAGCAGATGGATATTTGATCATCATAAATCTTTGAAATATAGCAATTTATTTGCTTTTGTTACATTTTTGTTTGTGTTACAATTTGTAACTCTACAAAGAGTTTGAGATTGCAATACGTTTGACAGAAAATGTGTATTTGTTATTTGATGTTGAATTATGTTTGTGAAGTTTGCAATCAATTCATTATTTTGATAATCCGCAATTAATTTGACGAATTACGTTTGACAGAAAACGTATATTTGTTTATGTTGAATTATGTTTGAAAAATTTGCAATTAATTCAATGTTTTGATAATCTTCAATTAATTTGATGAATTACGTTTGACAGAAAACGTATATTTGTGTATGTTGAATTGTGTTTGAAAAGTCTGCAATGAATTCAATGTTTTGATAATCTGCAATTAATTTGATGAATGACGCATATATTTGTGTATGTTGAATTATGTTCGAAAAGATTGCATAAGTACGTTTGACAGAAAATGTATATTTGTGAACATGTAATTTGATGTTTGTATCTGTTTGTGACGTTGAAAAGATATTTGTCATTTGTGTCTGTCTTTTGTTTATTTTGTCAGCCTTTTGTCAATGCATACGTGCGTAACGTATATTTGTGAACGTGTGATTTGATGTTTGTATATCTTTGTGAACTTGGAAAGAAATTTGTCATTTGTGTCTGTCTTTTGTTTAGTTTGTCAGATTTTTGTCAATTAGTGAACGTGTGATTTGATGTTCTCTGTGGAGTTGGAAAGAAATTTGTGTCTGTCTTTTGTTTAGTTTGTCAGATTTTTGTTAAAGCACACGTGCGTAACATAAAATTGTACTTGCGCTGCTTGGCAATACAACTGGGAAGAGAAAATCTCTTATTACATGCAACGCGAATGTTCCACAATTCTTTAATTATCGTGAAACTGACCCCATGGACAATAAATACAATTTCGAACATATTAAATTCTTTAACGTGTGTTTATACAGATGACATGTACAAAAAAAAAAACAAACAAAAACAGTGTACAGATGTGGTAAAAACTGATACGCCAGCCTGATTTTACTACCTTAAACGCCACCAAGCTATATAGTATTGGTCAATAATACATGTATAAGAAGGTATTGAGTGTATATATAAATTCGAAGAAATGAGGAAATGATAAATGAAAGAATTGAACATGTTGAATAAATGAAGGAACAAAAGAATAGCTAAACAACGAACAAAACTGGATAAAGAGATGAAGAAAGTATTTCGTTATTAATAAATTTAGATAGAAATTATCAAATTGAATAAACAAACGAACGAACAAATACATAAAGAGAAACATACGTAGATCAAAACCAACATTTACAAATCAATTAATCACGTTTGACTGCCTGACCTTGAAAACCAAAACACATTTGGTCATGAAGAAAAAGGTTACTATTTTTTAGAAGTCATATGCTCAGTTTTTAATGAGTGAGAATCGAAAGTTACGAAAAAAAAAAAAGGAAAAAAAAAAAAGAAAAAAAAAAAAAAAAAAAAAAAAAGAAGACAATTTTGCTAGACATCTTTTCGTTCTCTTAAAATTTGCATTACACATTGCTTCAATATTAACGGATTGATATTTATTGAATATATATGTTACACAATGCTCAAGTTAAAACATATTTGCAGGTGTTCACATACCACAAACACAAATTTTTCATTAAATCAAACGATAACTCAATATTGAGAGTAAGTAACTAGCCTAAATAATATAAACAAATTGTCCATTATTTAGACCTGATTAACTAGTCTGCTCTGTTTGGGCACCTGTCCTAAATCAGGCCGCGGTGGGAATCGTTCTTCTCACAGAAAATTCTTCATGGGCTGTAAATAACACTGATACCAACTAAAATCACTCCAGCGATCGAGCATTCAAAGGTCAACCCTGACAATAAATTCTGGACCACCCATTAAAATTCATTAATCAGAATAGGTGAAAGTTCAGCCTTATGGGCGTGTTCCGTACAGCATGACCAGCCGAAGCTGCAACCTTTTGGCGGGCTCCTCTTCATTTACATATTTCTGATGCCATGCGGTAAACATTTTGGCTACAGTAATTCTGAGCGTATTACACGGAATTCTAAAGAGGGCAAAAAGATCATGGTACATTTTCATAATATCTATTGATTGGTTTTCCCCAACATTCTTAATATAATATGTTGGCGTGATCATAGATCATGTGGCGTAAAAACCACTCAATATATATTCTACATGTGGATTATCAGGCAGGAAATATTACATTTTGTACATTACGTTCCAGCTCGCAAGGCATTCACCGGCGATGCTGTGAACACAATGTCAATTTTCTTGGATTTGAACTTTCTGGTTCGATGATAGATTTCATCATGCACGGCATTCAACTAACGAAAACTTGATTCCAACAATGACGTCATATGTGTTATGAGACAATTGATTTTATGTGTAATGTAAAATAACATAACTTATAATGTATGATTATATTAAGTTAAATAAGTTATATTCAAAATCGTTTGCATAAATCAAATTTAATATTTCATAAATATATGATTCATAATGTGTCATGATATTAATTCATAAATTTGTCATATCCACCGCGGCCATACATTGCCAATAAATATATAAAAGTATTTCAGGTCTTTTTATTTAGAATAGGAATATCTAATCAGGAAAACGAGGCTCGCTCGTTTTCCTGAACAGATTATCTTACGCACAGCTTCCAAAATAATTTCGAATATAGGAGCTTGTCTACAATATTCATAGTTATTTTGGAGCTGTACGTAGTTAAGTTCTTTCTACATGACCCCTCTTCAAGTAACCCCGGCACGAACCAACCTAGAGGTCAATCACTTTGGTAACGCCGTTTTACCGGCTAGACGTATTTTTTAGATTGTCCATTAAAATTCCCACCCTCCCACCCGGTTGGGCACCTCAGTTTTTAATACAATTTGGATTCAGCTACTAGTGAAGTTGATTAAAACTATTGTTATTATCTGGCGTTAGATTTTTTTTATCTTTCAGTTATGGCTACGATACTGTCCATCTTCGATGTATTGAATACCCTTGAAGTCAGTGAGCTTGATCGACGCCATAGTTGTTCTGAAGACCCATATATCACATATCCTTATAGAAGGAAGCACCCCCCGTTAACCCGTCGCGGTGGATCCAATCCCTAATAGATGTCCACTAAAATTGGAGCAGTCGTTGTACCAGATTAGAGCGAAGTGAAGGATATAAAAGCAAGATTTCGTCTATCCTGAAAATACATATACTTTTTCGTACAAAGGGTTCCAGTAAGCATGGCTTTCACCGGCGGTATTGTGAACCTGATCTAGCGAAAAATTCTCCTGATAGCGTAAAAACCACTCAATATATATTCTACATGTGGATTATCAGGCAGGAAATATTACATTTTGTACATTACGTTCCAGCTCGCAAGGCATTCACCGGCGATGCTGTGAACACAATGTCAATTTTCTTGGATTTGAACTTTCTGGTTCGATGATAGATTTCATCATGCACGGCATTCAACTAACGAAAACTTGATTCCAACAATGACGTCATATGTGTTATGAGACAATTGATTTTATGTGTAATGTAAAATAACATAACTTATAATGTATGATTATATTAAGTTAAATAAGTTATATTCAAAATCGTTTGCATAAATCAAATTTAATATTTCATAAATATATGATTCATAACGTGTCATAATATTAATTCATAAATTTGTCATATCCACCGCGGCCATACATTGCCAATAAATATATAAAAGTATTTCAGGTCTTTTTATTTAGAATAGGAATATCTAATCAGGAAAACGAGGCTCGCTCGTTTTCCTGAACAGATTATCTTACGCACAGCTTCCAAAATAATATACAAATAGTATCGATTATGCAGATCGCAAAATATAGTTATATATTAACTTATATCATAACTTTGACCTCTTTATGTGTTTTCCACTTTGAATTTTCAATTATTTTAGTGATTTCACAATTATACATGATTGAATATACTTAAGTAAATATGATTCGTAAAATTTTATTACATAATCATTGCTTGAGCGTTTCGTATTGTTGATTGCACTGCGAAATATACCTGCATTGCTTTGTGTATCACGTTCCCTGGCTCATTGAAGGATCCATCGAGTCTTTGTTGTCTGATGATCCATAAAACAGCGTCTGTAATCACCTTTTTGTCAATAAACAATGCATCCTTAGCCTGTACAAAGCACTTCAGCACGAAACTCGTCAGCCTGTACATAGATCATGAATATTTTTATTTATTTATTTATTTATTTATTTATTTATTTATTTATTTATTTATTTATTTATTTATTTATGTATTTATTTATTTATTTATCCATTCATTCATTACAGTATCTATAAATGTGAATAAACAAGAGGTCCAAGAGGACTACAATCACTCACATGAAAACTACATTAACTAATCATATCTAACAGGAAGAAGTTTGTAAAAGGAAAAAACTTTACTTCAGAGTAGAACAAAAAATAACAACACTTCTTAAGCAGACACGCACACAAAAAGACGCAACTGGTACAAGGAACGCCAAATCACATAGAAACACCAAACACAAATGACTAAACATAAACCAACGAGACAAATGGGAAATCGATGCCTACTTAGGACGGCCATCTGCCACGCTATTGTGTGATTATCCGGATAACTTGCGCACAACCCATTTTTCCTATTACCCAGAGGTCTCGAAAAACGTACAATTGTGGTGTAAAATAAAGTCTTCTCTGTAAGATGACCATACAAACACACATCATGACGCAGGGGCCCAATAAACACACAGATGGATAAATGGATATATAAAACATAAGGCGTACGAAATACAGTCTGTTCTCTGCCGGCTGTAGCGAGCTCATGCATGTTATCACCCGAGGAGTCCGATGGAGATTTAGAGAGGACCGGTCGTCGGGGCCCTGTCTTCTCTAAAGAACTTTGGACAAGGTCCAACGTGGAGTCCTGTCGTCACAGTCAGTCAGAGTGCAAGCCTTAAGAATACGCTGGCACAAGGCCGTAGATTGGTCCAGTATCAAGTCAAGTGTCCTTCTGGTGACAGAAGGATTATATCCACGGTATAAAAGGCGTTTGATGATTCTAATACAATTTCGAGGGTAACTCTGTTTACTTTGATCCTTCTTATTTTGTTAATTATGTCATTAGAAAACACGAATAATAAATACTTGATGTTTGAAAGTACATACTGATCGCACGATTCTTTGCATGACTCACATGACTCATCCCTTCATAAAGAAACTTAGTGTCCATACCAGGCCGTATAAATGTATATGTTATTTCATTTCAAATGACGTATAATTTCCTATATGAATTTTATGTACAAAAATTCATGCTTTTATTTATTATAATTGTACCTCATAATGCAAGCTTTCAGCCTCTTGGAAACTGAATTCTCTTGTAACAGCTTGTCGCGTGAGTATTTTTAATCTATGCACCAAAAAGATAGAAAGATGCTACACGAAAATTCCATTTGATGACCTATTTCACCCAGCATACGATTTTATAGAAATGTTTTCTTTACATATATTGGAGATAATAGATAATACCTTACCATTTAAGCACCGAATAAATGCGTAGAAAAAAAAAGAATACTGCCATATTCCATCTAATGCATTTGAAAATTTTCTAACCTTCAGAAACTTTATTGACGGTTTAAGGCAATTGCATCATAAATAATACAATGGTTTAAGTCATAGTACATTGAACATTTTACTATGTTAAAGTAAAACCTATTTTGGTTCAAGTAGGGACTACCTTCTAAGCACGGAATAATAATATAAAGTGAAAAATGATGCATAAATATTTAAGGCCTCTGTTTTGGTTTTGCTATAGATGTACATATAACATACACAAATAAAAGAGAATATAAGTAGGATTTGGATTGTTTATCTTTTAGTATTTACCAAGTGCTTCCAAATCTGTCACTGTTTCCAAATGCACTGAAAGATCCGTCAAAGTGCTGGTATCCAAGTTCCCTCAGGTAACCTTTATCAACCATACGAGTTGTTTGTTGTAATAACTTTTGAATATAACTCAAGATATATACATTCAAACATTGAAATGTCTACTTTTTAAAACGATAAAAACAAAGGGAATATCATTTCAGAAAAAACAAATATTTTCTTCTGATGAAATTAATTGACATCTGGAGCAGATTTTTTGGAAACAAAACTTGTTTAATACGTTTATTTAAGTACCTGCTTGTAAAATTGATTTGGCGCGAAGTTCTATGTCCATCGTTAATTGGAGCGTTATTTTTAGATAATTGATGACAAATACGTTTGGGGCAAAGTTAAGCATATTCTGCTCTCCACAGCCATATGACGTCCTCAGAAGATCCTCAAGCCCGGCTATAGTTGATCCCATTTGGTCACCTAGAAAGAAGATGTACTTCAATATAACCACAAATATATCCTTGAAAATTTTATACAATAGTTACAATCTATGGAAATTTGATTCTGCTGACGCAATACAATAGGGAATTCAAACAACACTCTTTTGCAACACCCACAGCAAAACAGCAAAACATCCCATGCAAAACACAGAGCAGACACGCACAGAAAGAGACCCAAAAGGAAAAGGAACAGCAAATCACATCATAGAAACATCAAACGCAAATGACTACACATAAAACAACGAGACCAATGGGCAAATAAATTTTAGCTAAGGTATCGATGCTAAAAGATGTTCATATGGGCAACCAAGCATCCATTAGCTAAAATTTTGCAAGCAAGCGCAGCTGTATGTTAAATGTCTTCAAATTCGATAGCATCATTTAAGAACAGATAAATTTCCAACATGAACCAGACATGCACGTTTCTGGTACTAAACCCTCATCAGTTATCCTAAATCTAAACAATGTAATATGGTCAAAGAGTGTGAAAGTTATTATGTCCAAAAATATACAGAAAGACGCTGCAGGATGGCTTGGATATGATGCTACAGGACCTAAGTTTTAGAAATTTCAAAAAATTTTGATAACAGAATTTTCGAATGCGTTGAAGAAATGATCAACCGAAGTTGATAATACTTGGCAACATGTGGCCTCGGGGACTCCTGGTCCACCAGCAGTGACACTCTACAAGTGGTACAAATGTTAAACGTCTTCAATTCAATAGCATCATTTAAGAACAGACGTATATGTATAATGAATATCATGATATTGAACTCCTATTATGTAGCAAATTCGATCAATTTCGGTTGGTTGTTTCTACAAACGCATTTGAAATTTCTGTTTACAAATTACATTGTTTAGATTGAGGTTCACTGACGAGGGCTAAAAATCTGAAACGTGCATGCCTGGTCCATGCTGTAAATTAATGCCCTGTTTACATGACGGGTTTAATGCGCATTAAATTGAATTTAATGCGCATTAGATTTTAGCTGCGTTCACACGAGGAATCTAATGCCCATTAGTTTAATTCGCATTAGATTTAATGCGCATTAGATTTTGCCGTGTGATCGCGAAGCGAATCTAATTCGCATTAAATCTGGCGCATGCGTATATGATTTACTAGAATTCTACAGTACATTTCCATCATAACTGGGCACTTTTAATCACCCTTGGACCTCGAAACATAGAATAAGAGGTAAAAATACTTGATTTAATTCACAATGAACCCTGTAAGTAACTGTACTGCGTCTCTTAACTAACGTAGAGTAACATTATATTATGACGTCATTTTATCTCACAATGACGTCATGTAATGCATGCATAAGCCCAACTTACGAAGAGGTAAATTATTATGAGCAAAACAACATACAGGCATGCATTCGATACTTGTACTATCTAAAGTACACGGCTCTCAGTGCAAATGTAACAAAATCTAATGCGCATTAGACTAATTCGCATTAGAATAAAGCGCGGCCAATCTAATGCGAATTAGATTTAATGCGCACTCGTGTGAACAGGGCATTATCTGCTCTAAAATGATGCTAATGAATTTGTAGACGTTAAACATTAAAAGTGTTTGCGTTGACTTGAAATATACATGTGTACTCTTTTTCGCAGAATAGATATTTATACAAACGTACATCTTCGGTTCATATTTGTTCGATTTATGTCTTTTTGAATCTTTACATTGTGTTTCCATGTCAAATGCAAATTTTTAAATGAGGGTAAAAATCATGCTGCATCAGCACCGACTACCCATTGGTTTCGCTGGTTTTTGGGTATTCTTTTGTTAATTTTAAAACTTTATCTATTTTACAACATTTAACAAACAAGTTACACAAACTTATATTAATGTCTGACGTTGGCTCAGACGTTGGCCTGAGGCGGTCCTTCAGCAGGAGGTAACCCCGGGGAAAAACCTCCTAGGACTGGGTGGGCGACCACCGTACCCTCCCACATAAGACCGCTTTGATGTATAAATGGCGTATTTGTTGATCCTTCTTCCTTTTGCGTCTCTTGCTGTTTTTGTTATTCTGTGTTTTCGCTTGGGGTGTTTTGATGTTTTTCTGTGGGCGATACAACCGAGTCTTTTTGGAGACCCCCTCCTTTTTTTAGAGCCGTTGTATTATCTTCATACTCCCTAATCATACATTTTAAAAACAAATGTTGTCTTCAAATTCAGAGCATCATTACGGAACAGATAGATTTGCAGAATTGACCAGACTTGAACGTTTCGGGAACTTAACCCTAGTCAGTGATCCTCCATCCAGTCAATGAAATATGACCAAAGACTGTTAAAGGTATGTCCAAAAAATAAATCTTAAGTGAGCAATGTAATTGCAATATGTATGAAACCTTCTTTCAGATTCATAAACGTTTTGTTATCGAAAATTGCATGTCTTCAAAATCAATAAGTTAGAAAACCCATAACAATTTAAAAGATTGAAATAAAATCCAACCTATGTTAGTTATCTTGATGTATTCCGAGCCTCGCACAAGGTTTGGAGGAAATGTTATGTCCACGATCCTTGTTTGCTTTTTCGCGTTCTTTAGGTCATTAATGATAGATATGTAATACATCTTTTCAATTCCTTCAGGCTGAAATAGTACGAAGAATCATTAAATATTTTACAAAATTATAAACAATTTGGCGTTAATGTAAATCTTACTCACTTTTAAACATAGAACAAGCATTTTGGCTAGATCGTTTTGATACGATATTTAGGTATTTATGAAAATATTTCCATGAGTACAGTCTCTTTTCAGTTCTTAAAATATGAGACAGAGGAGCGCTTTTCGTTTAATCTAAATAACGGTTTTTCCCCAAAGCATAGGGATCTATTTCTGATTTCTCATTGAGGCTTTTTTGATATGATTTTCAACTCTGAGGGGGAAAAGTCAAAGATTGGTAGATACTGTTTGACATGAAGTACTACTGACGAGGATTAAAATATCCGAAACACGTGTCTAGTACAACAAAATTGGTACTGTAGAACATGTTTTCAATATTGACAACTGTTACCTGTCTCTGCAAGACGTTCAATGATATAGCGATGTATACATGAATAAAAAGCAATGCATCAGCGCACTGGCTACATGTTCATCAACCAACCCAAGTCAATACTTAATCACAACATTTATTATTTAGATAATTGGCTGATTGCATATGAACATTTCTAGTCTCACCTTGACGTCCATTTCCTTCGTTATTGCATCAGATGCATGTTTTGAACGCGCCTTCACGTTGATCTTGATTTTGCCGATGACGTCAGGAACAATGGGAAAGAACACAGGAGTGACAGCTCCCTTTTTCACAAAAACCCTCTTCAAATATAACATTTAAGAAAAACACATTATATTTATCTATTACTTCCCTAGCTATTTTTTTTAAATATTTCCCTAACTATTTATTTTAATATTTTTCTCTGATGTCTAATGTCTTATGTTCTAAATTGCTATTGTTTCTGTAAACTGTTCCTGCATAAATGCAGATTGGGGTTTTTTCCTTCATGCGACCGTCTTGTCATTTTTCAAAAAAGATATAATCGTGCAACCAATTACCCTATGCCATCTACATGTTAGTTCTTTAATTGTGATGTTTATAACTTTGTATATATAGCATCCAGTGTTGTAATCTTATAGGAAAATGTTCCATTCAGAAAACTTACGTACTTTTTACGAAAGTTACATTTGGTTTCGTCAAGATCAAACCATGAATAAACTCTTTTGTCGAGACTTTCATGGAATACGAATCTAGCATACTCAAGAATAAGAAACTACCTGGTTACATCAGTCACGTATGCCCTACAGAAATATGGTTAATTATTGCTTATAAAATGGGTACCATAATATAAACTAGTTTTCTCCGAAGAAGAACGAATGCGAACATATTTAAGCACTTATTTGCATAAGACAAGTTCTCACTGTGCCAGAATAAAACAACATGGCGGATGTGGACAAAAAGGAATCGACAATTGGTATTATCAGAATCAGAGAAGAGAAAAAAGGAAAATCATAACTGAAGACAGGCAAATCTCCATTCAGTAAACAAACGCACATGTGCAGCGGACTACACCTGCCTTTCACTCAAGAGTCATACACGTTGGTATGCATTAGAAAGTGTTCGATTTTCCATGTTTAACATGCTTATTGAATGCAATATAATATCTACATACGAGATCAACCTTTTATTTATAATGTAATAAAATATTAGTACGAGCTCAAATTAGTAAATTATCATTTTTCTATCGTATGAATTTTAAAAAGATGGTAAACACGTGGTTTACTACATGTTTCGTAGTAATCCCACGATGCAGAGTTCCTTCAAGCGATTGACTGATCGCCGTAGTGTGCTCACTCTGACCTGAATATGTGACATATTAAGACATATTGTATTCTGAAGTTTATCAAAATTGTAAGTACCCGAGAATAAAAAGTCTACAAAACAAAACTTTGATAGATTATTTATGTAAGTAATATATAGATGTTAAAATGTTAGTACTTTAAATCCATTTGCGGTCAAACTTAGTTATTGAGTGATAAATAACTGCAAAACCTCGCTTTCTGAAATATGTAATTGTTTTGTATTTATTCTTCACGTTATGAATGTGAATGCAGGTGTTCTTTTAATTGATTGTATACATTACGTATTATGCCGGAAAGTGTAATGGCTTATAGATAAACAATGTTGAACTATCACCTCAATAAGATTAAAAGTAATACTTAAAAAAGAAAAGAAAACTGTTTTACATACCTTCGTCCAGCTATCTCCTAATGGAGAAGGACTAAAGAGATTCCCGTGCATGTCTGCAAAGCTGAACTGACCCTTCTTCATTTCCACTATAACCTGCCGAATTGTATTTTTTTTTTTATTTCAAAGTATTATATTAATTAATAAATAGCAAATAGTAATTTATTCAATTTTAAAAAATCATTCATGAAAATAATAGTAATAAATAGAAAGGTGTAAACTGTGTAGCGTATAATTTCACAAAAGTGTGCAGATGTAAAATTTTACTAGAAAACAGCAAAAAGTATATCATCATCAACGATGATGGAAAATATTGAAAATTGGAAAGCTATAAAAATGTGTTAAAATAAGTTTAGGATTTATAACAAAATAAACAAATTTAAATTATACATCCTTTATGATCACTAAGATATCATTCCTTTTTTTATCCATGCGGTGGTGCTGAAATAGAAGGGGTACCCTCTGGAATCTTTTTCCCCGCCCTGGATCCAACCCTTAAGGACTTGAGTATAAATGTACAAACATAATAGAGGACTTCAAGCACTTCATGTATACCAAGCTTTTAATCAAAACTAAACTGTTGCTCCTTATATGTTTCTTCACCACCGATGTTTCTACAAAAAAAAACTTATAAGGAATATTAATTCTCCTAATCCCGACGTGGATTCGCATGGTTGGCATAGAATAAGGATTAAGTTACCCCAGATCATTAAATAAGGTATCTGGCTTTGGATTTGATTTTTCTACCGAGTTTTGGAAACGGGCGTAGAATGTCGACAGGGGATACCTACTCTTCCCGGGCACCTAATCTCACTCTGAGGTCAAGACTTCACGTCCTTTCAAATAGAAAAAAAAATCCGTTTCATTTGCGTTTTTTCCCATATTGCCTTGTTTTGTTGAATTCTTGCGCTTATGATTTTCGAAAAGAAAAAACTAGTACTATTGACGGTACCCAGGGATTTATCCTGCTTCCCGGTTGCTTAATGTGTTAAAGGTTATGTAAAGGGTTCTAACTCGGCGTCTATCGAAAACTTGACAAGTCATCGTTTCAGTCTTCAGAAATGTAAAATCCCCTTTTCTTTGGTATATTACGATAGATTAATTCATACTGCATCTTCATACAAAATTTGAAATCAGTACCTCCCTCACAAGCCAAGATAACCCCCCAACGCGTCTCTTACGAGCGCCGTATTTCAAAGTCGGACAAAAATGAGGCATCAGTGATCACCATTTAATGACCCGAACATCTGAAAGACATAACATTACATTAAATAGCCCCTTATATGATTGGTAAAATTTGAAATAAAGCATTTTTAACGATTTATTTGAAATAATCAGTGAGGTGAAATTTAACATGTCGACGCCGTGGTCTAGTGGATAGGGCGTCGGCCCAGTGACCGAAAGGTTGCTGGTTCGAGCCTCACTGGGACCACGGGTCGGCTGACATATACTCCTCTATGTTCTGTGTTATATACTAAAAAATGTCTTTGTCTGTTTATTGTAAACATGTCTGTGGTGTTAAAAAAAAAAGAAATTTAACATGTGGAAAGTTATGTATAGTATGCGCGTGCGAAAGAGGTAGCTATATGAGGGCGAAGATTGAAATGGTACCAATCATGTGAAGTGGCGACGTCATGCATTTGTGTGTCTTTGGAGTGTTCGGGTCATTAAATGGTGGAGCGGTGCTCAAATTAGGTCTCTTCTGTCTGAATATCACCAGATACCTTTTTGTCAGACCTAGAAATGCGGCGCTCGTATCTGTACCGCGTAGGTATATCTCGGCTTGTAAGATAGGTACTGGAATCAAATTTGTATGAAGATCCAGTATGAATTAATATATCGTAATTTACCAAAGAAAAGGGGGTTTTACCTTGATTAGTCTATTTCTGAAGACTGAAACAATGCCTTGTTCATTTTTTTGTATACTCCGAGTTAGAACCCTTTACATAATACACCAAGCAACCGGAAGGAACTATTGCAGTATAGTTTTATCCTATTTTCGTTGATCGTCAAGAACTGACCTTTTCGTCATAATCTCCATAGTTAAATATGTCAATCTGTTTTATTACTATTTCACCTCTAATGGCAGATGGAGTTGGGTTGATTCTAATAAAGAAGTTCTGAAACACTGTAAACTGTAAAATAAGAATCATTAATACTTTGAAGGTATAAACGATTTTGCGGAAGTGTATTTGTGAAAATAGTAAAAGAAAATAAAGATGTTTATCAAATATTCAAGAAAAGTGATTTATGATTAAATAAATTAAAGAATGATTGAGAAGTATTAGCACGTATTCAAAAATTTAATCAACGTTTGAAAACATGAACGTTAAGAATTGAATAAACTTAAATCAGATCCAATACACTAAACAATCAATACAAAAAGTACTTACATTTGCAATGCTTTCAGTTACCGAGAATCCAGATTCTAAATTCATTGTAAAAGCAGAGGCCACAAAAGTAGTCATTTGATCTGGTGTTGTAAATGGTATTGATACTTTCCCGTTTCGACTGCAAAGAAATATATCCATTTCTTAAGATAAAAGAAGGGAGGGGATCTCCAACAAGACCCTTTTGCAGCGCCAACAGCAAAACACCAAACATCCGATGCGAAAACACAAAGACGAGCATACCAAGAGACGAAAAAGAGACATACGACATACAGGTATAAACATCAAAAACAAAAGAAATAACCATCCGCTAACGCAGCAACATACGCCCGTCCGGATTTATTTTCACAATACAAAAAAATAATACATCAATATCGAAAGGCGGATTCCTGTCCTAATTCTGATCAAAAGGTATAAATATAATGAAAATATGTTGACACATATCCAAGTTATTGCGTTCCATTGCCTATACTTTGCCCTTAGATTAACATTAATGTGCATGTACCCCATTGCATTTTCTCAATTATGCGATGAAAAAATAATCAGATCCTGTTACATATATGAAAGAACATTCATTCTTCTTGAAGTATACAAATTTTTGAAATATTACACTCAAAAATAGGGTTTTTTAAAAGAGTTTGAAACTATTTGTATAATTCCACACTATTCAAAGATCTAAGTCCCATAACTCCGTATTGTCAAATCGGGTGAACGGCGATTTCCTCTCCACATTCTGATCAAAGTGTTTAAAATCTGTTGACGCACATCAAAGTCACATGTATCTGTTCTGAAACACTGTAAACTGTAAAATAAGAATCATTAATACTTTGAAGGTATTCCGGAAGCGTATTTGTGAAATTAGTAAAAGAAAATAAAGATGTTTATCAAATATTCAAGAAAAGTGATTTATGATTAGATAAATTAAAGAATGAATGAGAAGTATTAGCACGTATTCAAAAATTCAATTAACGTTTGAAAACATGAACGTTATGAATTTAATAAACTTAAATCAGATCTAATGTAATAAACAATAACTACAAAAAGTACTCAAAAAAAATACTATTTGTATAATTCCACACTATTCAAAAATCTAAGTCCTATAACTCCGTATTGTCAAATCGGGTGAACGGCGATTTCCTCCCCACATTCTGATCAAAGTGTTTAAAATCTGTTGACGCACATCAAAGTCACATGTATCTGTACATTGTCCTTACCTTAACACGTATGTGAAATTTACCCCTCTCCCATAACACATACATTCTTAATTATGCGACAGAGAAAAATAAAAACCCGTTACATATATGAAAAGATGGAAGGATCTCCAGCATGACCACCCAGCACTCATCCAGCGAAACAAACCCACAAAAAAGCGACACATAAATGACATCAGACCGCAAAAAGACAAAACGATATTCACTTGAATTTCATACAAAACAATAGAAACAGACGTACAGAAACATCAAACAATAAAGACAACACATATAAGGAAGGAGACCAATGTGCATCCGGCGCCGACTTTGGACGGCCATCAGCTGTAAGCAAATGGTGAGGTTATCAGGAATATGTGTGAACAACTCTCCCACTTATCTGGATGCTCAGAGGTCTTCATAGACGCACAATTGTTGTATTAACATTAAACTTCTCACTGTAAGGTGACATCACAACCGAGATAGTCAGAAAGATTCAATTTAAATGGATATTTAAAAAAATATGTCATGTGTATAACAGTCTGCTCTGCTGGCTGAAGCGAGTTCAAGATCAATCACCCGAGAAGTCTAACAAACTTTCAGATAGGACAGATAATTAAGACCCAGTCTTCTCTGACGAGATTTAAACAAGGCCCGTCGTCACGGTAGGCCAGTGTGTAACGTTGGGAAAGACACCGGTACAAAACTGTAAATTGGTCAAGTACCATACCCAGTGATTTTTTACTATTTTACTATGGCTTTAGGATCATATCCTCGGTAATACAGGCGGCCTACTATTTTCTTAAATTTTTGGTTGAAGTTTGATCTGCCTTAAATCCTACTGATTTTGTTAATTAGGTCACCATAAAACGATGGCAATAAAATTCCCATTGATTCATACTCTGATGCTGAAGTTTTAACAGAAGTTCAGAATAGTTATTGTAAAATTTTAAAAAATGATTTTACAAGAAAGGAGGGGATCTCCAACAACACTAGGTTGCAGCACAAGTTAAAGAGTTTACAAGTTTAACATATCTAAACCTTTAACAGATAAGCTTTTTCATACATTTAATTTGTTTATTCAATGGAACTCCGAAACATGGGAGCAAGCTCTAGCTGAGAGATGTTAATGCTGTACGATGGCAATCTTGGAACATCGCCATCAAGCCAAGTAAAATTTTACTATGTTGAAGACAAAATGTTCTCTTTTGTCGTATATCTTTTTCTGAATTTCTCCGTTACTAATTTTGATATCAAGATCCAATCAAAGCTCTGAAGGAACTGATGGCGAGTTTCGTTTATTCATTTTAGAATGATATCAAAATATTTTATGGAACTTTCCATTCTTTAATTAATTACAGTCACGAAAATGGGTCCTAAAAAGACTGAAATTCAAGAGATTCCAGGGGGCTTCGACCCCCCCCCCCCAAACAGGGCTTTGCCCGGGACCCGCTGGGGACATCAGCGGTCCCCAGACCCCTTGCCAATTCTTTACGTCCCCCTAAATAATAAGCTGGATCCGCCACTGATAGTACAGACGTTTATTTTTTCTTCGTGTATAGATCTACATATCTGTTCCATTTGAAGCTATTTTAAAATCTTGCATCTTGTAGGCCTATGTCATTCAGATTTTTTTAATCAACGATTTCCCAGGTACTGTCGATTCTCTGACAAGAAATATGCATGAATCCTCTATCATAAATTAAAAGAGAAAGGAAAAACCAAAATAAAGCGAATACACAAACACGATCGGCATTTCTATATTAATTTTCATCTTAATGGACTGATCATAGATCACGCCAATCGTTTTTCAGCTTTACGAAAAAGATATTATTTCTTTTAATTTGGCAAAAACTCATATACAGCTAAGGCATCCATACACTGCATCATATTTCCCTTTTTGTGATTAATTATCTATATTGCACGAAATTATAGAAAAACCGAACGTTCTGCGTTGCCTTGCCCACTGAGAACAACTTTAGTTTTCATGCGGACGTCTTGGTGAGCACCTACAGGATCTTGTCACGTGGTACAGTATATAGCCGATTAACTTATACGCACGTGCACACGAGACAGTTGATGTTTACTGCATCCTAAAGTATCTTTTTTTAAATGATCTATAACTTTTTTAAACATTATGAAACAACTGTTAAAACGCGGATTGCAATGTACGCTGCCTTTATATAAATATGGTGAATATTGAGGTCAAGGGTCATGGGGCCACACGATAGGAGTTAAGTAAAACTGTGTGAATATATATTTATCTTCACTCGATTTATACATTTTTGGGCCCGGGAATGTCACGCTTTTCAGGTCACGTGATGCAAATCTGAGGTCACGTGGATCCTGCGATCACTATAGCCGAGCTCGCTACGCGAAACTCGCCTTAAAAATGGTGTAACTTTATCATGTGTAAAGTTAACTCTGGTAAATAAATTTAATCTTTGTATTGGTCAAAATGTGGGTTATCGATATTCAAAATATATCATCAAGATACCTAGAGGTGCCGTTGAAACATTTCAAGTCGTCAAATTTCTCGAGTTTTCGCAGATTTTGCATGAATTCTTTTTCGTATATGTATAGATATAAATCTGCAACTAGAGGCCACAATTAGTACCCATTGGAATTCCAACAACTTGCCTGTATTTAGTGTAACCAAATCTAACAAAAATGTTGTCTAAAAATGACAAGGCCTAGTAAAACTCAGATCGAGTCCATGATTTGTACGATTTGCATTTTACATTTTGACAATTTACAAAGAATCCTTTTATGTCAGAAGTACATATAAATGTTTTATCCTCTCGATCAAAACACAATGTAATAAGTTTTGACAAGCGATCTTTTGTCTTCTCATGAGGGACATGTTAGAGAAGTCGTAGAATAAGATAGACATAAATTGAATTTGTCGATCATATCACCAGAATTCTTTATTGACCTAAAATAATTGATATCGCTATTGTTGAATACAGTTTCAAAATATTTTGAGACATGCCCTTAGCTTAACATATATACATGTGCATATAACTCCCCCCCCCCCCCTCTCCTATGGCTCATATGTTTTTAATTATGCGACAAATGAAAATTAATAATCCGTTACATACATAAAAGAACATCCTTTCTTCTTGAAGTATACACATCTTCAAATCATTTCAACAGACATAAGTTTTCAAAGAATTTTTAGATATTTTTGTATATTTTCACAATATTAAAAAATAAGTCCCAAAACTCCGACCTTGAAAAGGTGACTTCCTCTCTACATTTAAATCACACTGTGTTAATGTCATAATAATCCATTGACACATATTTATGTTCCATATGCGGACGGACAGAGAGACGGAAAGACTAATATCGTCATACCATAATATGTCTCGTTAAAATAAAGGTCTATTGTACAACAATGTGATACAAAGTCGTTCTAATATAATTTACATTACCTACCATAATGTACGTGTGGCAAAAGAAAAATCTAAAACAAAAACCAATTATGTAAAAAGTCAAAATGGGCCAATATCGTTTTTCTTACCCTTCACCCTAGATCACTCCGAAGCTCTCGATTTTTCAATACACATACATCCTTTATCATAAGAAACTTCTAATTAAGATTGGAAAAGGACAGAACATTTTGTATTCTTCAAGTGAGCGAGAAAGAATGTAACGAAAATTCTCATGAGTACATGTAGCTCCATATACTGAGGTGGTTGTAAACTTTATGTCTTTAAGATAGTCTGCAATAATTGGGTTTGATTTGAAATTATTTTTAATCCAGATTTCTAGATACTTGTTTGTGGTAATTTTTTCTGAGCAATTCTCCAAAATGATACCATCCAAGAATACTTTTATCTAGGTTTAAAAATACGAACCCAACGAGTGTGCCTTGGAATAATAAAGTTTCAGGAAAGAATTTTCTAGTTTTCATGGGTTTTTTAGCCTCGGCTTTCGTCGAATCTGTTGGTTGTCGTGTATTTGTTGTTAATTTTGATGGTGGTGTTGTTGTTGCTGGATTCGGTGGACTAGGCGTTGTGGTCCCTTCGAGTTCAGTTGTCGCCCAAACTAAAGTTATAGAAATAAGATGTCAAAATTTGAATCTTGCAACAAAAGAGAAATAAGTCTCGGATTGTCGTAATTGCTTGTCATCATTAAGATCATGCCATTAATACAAAACTATACATAGTTGAACTCACAAGAAGAAGCCAAAGAGGTGGCTATTGTAGTAGTTGTAAATATATGTTTATAAACTACTGCGTCCGTCAGAACATAAAATCTGGCATCCTGAAAACAAAACGATAAAATAACTCGTAGAAAAACCAAGACACTTGTCAGTTGTCTGTCAAACATTTTATCTTAATGTTAAAGAAAAATATAGCACTTCGATCAAATTCCGATGCCAATTTTACGAGAGCAGGATTATATAGCAAGACATCAAAGGAGCTGTTAAGATAAGGACTTGATTTAACCCTGAAATTACTGGATTTTTCTCGTGCGCCATCCTTCCATTTTTTCGGAAGATGGTCAGGATAAAAATATAAATTATTTGAAAATTCCAAGTAAGTATATTACTTAAATAAAGTTAGTGAAATACTTTATAATTACGGATTGAAGGGGAAGGGGTACAGATGACAGAAAATGTCAAATATGGAGCGAAAATTAGCAAACAATGCACTTCTGTACCTTTTGATGTCAACATTGGGTAAAAATAACTAACCTTGATGTTAATTAAGTCAAGAATATCGACAAAATTCGCAATCCGGAAACTTTAAAACGGTTTTAATTTGTATTCATCAATCACATTTGTAGTAGACTGGCATTGCGTGTCTAGATATAAACGCGTTAGCAAAGTAAGAGTAGGTAACCCCAGTCTACATTTGTAGCTTTACGGCGCGAAATACTCACAGTAAAGAAATAACCAACTTTCTCGTTTATTTCCTTCATAACAGTTAAATGTTTGATCGAACTATATCCTGAATAGACTGTTCGACGATATTTGAATCTACTACAGGCTGCTTACTCCTCCTGGGCACCTGGTCCCACCTCTAGCTTGCTATGGGTCCGTCGATGCTCAATTTGGTGCTCTATTGTGAGTGCTGTTGAGATAATCGTCAGGATCTTATTTAACTCATTTGTGTCACACTTATGCCCTTTGCCGGGTGGAGCTCGTAAAAAAGTTCCCCGCGAGGGTTTCGACAGTAAGTGTTTTGAATATTTTCCCTGACATGGTCGCCATAGCACTTTCTATATAGATATATCATCAGACAGTGCAATGCATGTATTTCATATATTGTATTTATTTTCGTGCATGAACATCGACGGCGGGTGCGGCTAGCCAACAGAGGATGCTTACTCATCCCGGGCACTTGGTCCCACCTCTAGCTTGCTAGGGGTCCGTCGATGCTTAAATTTGTGCTCTATTGTGAGTTCTGTTGAGATTATCGTCAGGATCTTCTTTAACTCTTTGTGTCACACTTATGCCCTTTGCCGTGTGGAGCTCGTAAAAAAGTTCCCCGCGAGGGGTTTGACAGTAAGTGTTTTGAATATATATCCCTGACATTGTCGCCATAGCACTTTCTATATGGACAACGTCGGACAGTTCATGAGTTTCGTATATTGTTTTCATTTTCGTGCTTAAACATCGACGGCGGTTGCGGCTAGCCAACAGGGGATGCTTACTCCTCCCGGGCAGCTGGTCCCACCTCTAGCTTGCTAGGGGTCCGTCGATGCTCAATTTGGTGCTCTATTGTGAGTGCTGTTGAGATTATCGTCAGGATCTTCTTTAACTCATTTGTAAGCTCTAAATACTAATTAATTCTAAAATAGTCATCCATCCCCCACTTTTTTTTACTTTTTCACCTGTAGGTCAATGTTCTCTCCCTCGCTTCAGAGCACCAGAATATTTGTTTTATTGATAAACATCTTTGGTGAAAGTGACATTCTGAAGTGAGGAGAGGGGGTATGTTGTATAAAAACTTTCCGTTTTCCATTAATTTCTATGTAAAAATCGCTTATTTTGAACATATCCATCTTATTTTTAACAAATTATGTAACAGCAGGTTCATATGTGGACTAAGTTACTTGTCATTTTTACGGAAAAATTTCGACTTTGCAGGGTAGATTTGACATCTTTAAGTTATCTGAACAGCTCCTTCAAAGCGCCACAGGTGATTATATATACTCCACATAATGTAAGTCAAAACAATTGGTGATGCTTTGTGAATTTAATTTACGATTTATAATACGTTTTTGATAGTCAAAGGACTAAAAGTCATGCAAGTTTACGAATTTGAAAATTTTGATTTTTTCAAGCAATTTTGAAGCTTTTTTTTTTTCTTATACAAAATAATTAGATATAGAAATAACTTTTTTTCGCAAGATTGTTTTGAACATAGTGCGCAAAACTGCATAACCCATTGGTCTCGTTGGTTTATGTGTCTTCTTTTGTGTTTGCTGTTTTGATGTCATGTTTGCTGTTCCATGTCCCTTTGGGTCTCTTACTGTCTTCTCTGTGCTTTCGCTTGGTGTGTTTTGATATTTTGCTGTTAGTGCAGCAACCGGGTCTTGTTGGAGATCCCTCCTTTCTTGAATATATTCAAAATTGCAGACCCCATCTATAAATATTGTTTCAACATGCGTTAAAAAGTGCTTCAAGTCGTTTATTACTTTTGTGTAACGATATGAATGAAAAAGCAATGGAAATTTAAGGGGTATGGAAAAGTTTACCGACCATATCGAATTTGACGTGAAGCATTCGTGAAAAGTTTCCGTTCTGCAGAATTAAGACTCCAAATAACTGGGTAACCATTTAGATGCATATACTAAGTTTTCGTACCTCAATATCTTCATTTTCCCATCTTTCTGAGGAGAAAATGCATCAATATTTTTCACACCAACGATTTGAACATAGTGCACCGAACTGCGCATCTACAGTTCTGCAGAATTCATGATTAGTACTAAAGTCCTCCTTAAACGTTACTATGATCATATGTCTACAAATGACAAATATGGATAATGACCATATCCCTGTATACAGCACAAAATTGATAATTCAGAAAATCAGAAACCGAAGGCATACAAAATCAGGATAAAAAGGAAACCAAAGCAAACAAACAAAAACCTCCACCGCATGAAAAGAAGCGGACTCCCGATATGTTTTCTGTATATTCATATCAAACGTCTTCAAATTCACTGGCATCATTAAATTACATATAAATTTTGCAGTATGGACCAGACATGCACGTTTCGGGTACTTAATTCTCGTCAGTGATCCTCAATCGAAATGATGAAATATGGCAAAAGAGTGTGGTTTCAAGTTACTATGTCAAAAACGTACCAAAAGACGTAGCAGAGTGGGTGGGATATGATGCAACAGAACCCACGCTTTAGAAATTTCACTAAAGTTTGATAACAGAATTTTCGAATGCGTTGAAGAAACCGAAGTTGATCAAATTTGGCTACATGTGCTCTTGGGGATTCCTGGTCCACCAGCAGTGACACTTACCAAGTGATACATATGTTAAACATCTTTGAATTTAATAGCATTTCTTAAGTACTTGTAAATTTGCAGCTTGGACCAGACATGCACGTTTCGGGTACATAACCCTCGTCAGTGATCCTTAATCCATACACTATGATGTACCATTGTCCAGAATGGTGGATGATTTTCAGTATTAGACCATTTGAGCCATCCAACCACAATATATAATCTCCCTAAATGGAATTAACCGAATGTGGAATTTGATATTTCTGCTGAATTGAAGCGGGTGTTCCATGCAAGCAGGAGATATAGACTCTTCCTGGGCACCTGGTGTCACTTCCATATTGGGAGTTCGCTTCTTTTCGTGTGGTGGATGTTTTTGTTTGTTTGCCTTGGTTCCTGTTTTGACCTGATTTTGTTTGCCTTCGGTTTATGATTTTCTGAAGTATCTATTCTGTACTGTATATTTGGATATGGTCATTGTCCATATTTGTCACTAAAGTAACCATTGGTTTGGTTCCTTCATAGAAAGGAAACGCCGCGGAAATGTTGATATATTAAAATAAGAGACTTACTGAGACTTTGTCATTACAGTTACAGATATACACAAAAATACAAAACTGTTAAGCACACAAAAGGGACGAACACTTCCAGAAAAGAAAAAGGTACAACTGTAATATCCAAATGGAACCATTCTCAAAAGCCGATCAAACAGCTCTCAAGAAATGCCATGTGATATGTATTGCTGGAAGGCAGACAATGTTTATTTACTCTTACATATATCTGATCTAGCTCCCATGTTAGGGATTTATTTTTTGTTCCATACTTTCAATTTTCTTACGATAAAAGTCTCGGCTGTATCCTTGCCACCGGTGCCCACAGCGTACCACCATTCCCTGCTTGAAGAACTCGGTATATTACCACTGTTAAAGTACTGCAGTTGTTTCAGTACCTATAAAAAGGAGTTTTAAAAATGCACTATGATAATGGGTGGCGCGTTTGATAAATCACTCGTTGGTCAAAAGCTTTCTTAGTCGGACATTTTACAAAGCTTTGCTTGGGCAAGTTGTTAACTCTGTGCTTGACTTCATAGGTTTTGCAAGAGCCAGCATATATCAAGGGCAATGTGGATAGGTTGTATGAGGTCTCAGCGATCAGATACTATTTGCTTCTCTCTTAAGGTTGCGCTTAACCTATATTCATAACACTGATTAACACTATTTTTCCTTTGATTACTTTAATCAATGAATGAAAGTCAAATACAAAAACCGAATCCATATTCCGGAAACCACAATAGAAAGGCTTATGAATTTTGGAAAAAATACAAAACAGAACTTTCTCACGCGAAGAGAAAAAAAAATGGACAAACAGACGGAGGCAATGACACAGCTCCACAAAAACACAAAGGACAACTCATCTAATTAACCATTTCCGCTGCAAGCGCAGAAGGCATTGTAGAATGCGTTATAGGTGAAGCTGTTTAAACACACCGTTCTAATTATTTTTCATAAATCACATGATTCATGTAACATATCTACTGTAACTAAAGTATAGTATCCAATTGTTAAACGTCTTCAAATTCAATAGCATCATTTAAGAAAAGATAAATTTGCAGCATGGACCAGACATGCAGGTCTCGGGTACTTAACCCTGGTCAGTGATCCTCAATCCAAACAATAAAATATGGTCAAAGACTGTGAAAGTTATGTCCAAAAATGTTTCAAAAGACGTAGCAGGATGGATGAGATATGATGCTACAGGCCCAACTTCTCAGAAATTTCGGGGGAAGTTTGTGAACAGAAATTTTCGAATGCGTTTGAAGAAACGATCAATTAAAATTTATCGGCAAGTAAGCTTCTTGGTTTCACACAAAGTTATGCGATTGTGAATGAAAAAAAAACTTATCATACATCATTTCTGGTAATATCATTCCCAGATCGTAACAGTTGGACGCTTTTATCCACTGCCAGAACATTGACAAGGGAACCAGGGTCCGACTTCAGTATTAAGGCATTGGATTCTCCAGGTTGGCTCTTCTTATTTTTGAATTCTATTGCCACCTGAAAGAGAAAAAAATTAATGTTGAATGCAATTGAATGCGATTCCAGAAATTGAATACATTCTCAAACTTATGATGTTGAAGTTGTTAAAAAGAAATTAAGACATCTCTAGCTAACCCCGAGGTAACGAAGGTCGGTGCATAATCAAGATGAATGCGATCGATACGTGTTAAGTAATTTTTTTTCAGTCATTTGACTTTCATTCATGAACTCAACTACGTATGCATTATGATAAAATAAACATGTCAAAATGATTTTATAAGCTGTGGTTACAAAAAGTTATACTACTAAAGGAACGAATTAGCCTGTTCTCCGTCGAAATGAAGAGGACAGATATTAATGGTGTGATATGAAGATAAGGCATATGATATGACAATGTGAAATTGATGATGGTTTAGAAAGAATTATTTGTTAATAACATGTTTTCATTAATTAAGTCTCGTCGTTTTCCTAAAACAAATCTTATAAGTTCTAAAGTTCAAAACCGGCGTCGCACACTTACAGCTGACTTCATATTTTCCTCTGAGTAATACTCTCTTTCTAATTACCGACATTTTAAGTATCATAAATGTGGTGAAACAATTCTCGTAAGATGTTTCTCATATTAGCAAGAGGCTAATTTTGCCACATTTTTTCGAAACAAATTCAAGATTCCATATTCGTTTTCTGAAAGATACGACGTACAATCTTACAATTTTCTTTCCAATAGAACATTCGAGAAGGTTCTAGATTTAATGCTTCTTCCATTGAAGTATATGGAGCACCCATCTCTGTTAAGTTGCACATCCCACGTCTTTCGCAACATTTACCCGGAAGTTTCGTTAAAAAAGTTTTGTACACAAAGGTTTATGATACCTAGATTAATAACTAGAAAAAAGAACCTGACCACAGTATGAAAATATCTAGCCAATTTAAGATTTAGGACTTATTTTTGCACTCAAGTCTAAAATGCGATATTTGAATTCACAGGACTTTTTTGAGATCGACCTTTCACCATAGCTACAATTGATAACTTCACAAATAAGTGATCAGTGTTTTAATTAAGTTTTTAATCTGTTCTCTGGAAAAACACAAAATGTATTGTTTCTTCGTGAAACATATCCACAGGATGACCGTAACTGCAAAGCTGGAAGGCTATAAGTTCAAGCAGTAGTTAAGGACATATTAGGCATTTTTCTCGCTGCATTTTCTCGCAGTTAGCTATTTCTTGGTCAACTTTTCGCTTCAGAACGATATCTTTTTAGGAGATATTTAGTTTGTAACGCAGACAATGATTGAAATACAACATTGAGGAATTCGTTGGGTTTTGATACTGACGTATTGAGATGACGTTCATTTGGTTACGTTCATCTGCTTACCGGTGACAATGAAAATTATATTATTTCAAATTCATGTGGTAAATTAATTAATATCAGTGCCAAACAATATGTGATAACGTCTATAATCTGAAAATAATCGCTATGAATTTCATACTAGAACAATACATAACATATCCAAATATGTCAACGTATCTATGACAATCTTTCCCGAGCTTGCGCTTGTCCTTTTCTAGCACTGAATAAGATAACAAGACGACTCGACAATAACATCTCACGAACATAAAAATCGGTTTCATCACTTTTAATAAAAGATCAAGAGAACAATCATCACAGGTCCTTAAAGTGAATATGTTATTTTTCTGAACTTTATCTTGAAAACTGCTTGAGCTCAATTTACATTTCAGACAATATATGTACTTATTCAACTGAGATTGCGGTACACTATTTGCAGATCATTTCAACACATATGATCTTCACAGAATTTTTATAGACAGTTGTGTTTAAACTAGATGTTTATTTGTGTAAAGCGTTGTCTCTTTCTATTGCGATTGCGTTTATTTCATCTGCCTGTATGTTTGGTTGTAATCTTTGTAACGAGATTTTGCTTGAGGCCTTTTCATTTTTTTCTCATGTCCCATGCAAGTGCAACATTGTCAAGCCTGAAAAATCAATTACTTCATCCTTTTTTTACATTTGATATCGAAGAAAGAGTATAACGTTGTCATTATGATAATCTGCTTGCTTTGTGCACAAGAAATTGCCGATAAAGTGATTTACATTTCGATTAACATAAAATCAAAACAATGTAAGTTTTATGTGCATTTAATTGCTCCCTCTGTGTTCGCTTATTGTTTAATATAAAATAGCAGTTGTGGAGAAGTCGAAATGTGTATGCAAGTAAACGTCTTCAAATTGAATAGCATCATTTAAGAACAAATAAATTGGCAACGTGGACCAGACATGCACGTTTCGGGTACTTAACCCTCATCAGTGATCCTAAATCTAAACAATGTAATATGCCAAAAAGTATGAAAGTTACTATGTCGAAAAAGGGTACCGAAAGACGTAGCAGAATGGGTGGGATATGATGCTACAGGACCCACTTTTTAGAAATTTCAAGAAATTTTGATAACAGACATTTAGATTGCGTTGAAGAAACGATCAACCGAAATTGATCGAACTTGGTTACATGTGCCCTCGGGGACTCAATTCAGCTTTAAGGGGATGCAAATTCTAATTTTCTCTACAGAGTTTTTTTTTTCGTTAAGCATATCTGTGAACAAATAAGACGGGCGATTAGTCTTCATGGTCACATCTAATTTCCGTCTTGTCCTTTGCAAATATAACAGGAACCTCTATTCAGGATGCATGCCTGATATTTCATAATGTATATGGTTGTATTTATCAAATTGTGTAGGAAAAACTGTACCGAAGGGAGTTCGGAACAAACATTCAACAATCAGTCATATGTTTTCAACGAAGTCACTTTATCTCTTGCAACTTAGTTGTTTAAATTTAGTTTTAACAAATTTACATGTATATTGTACTTTAAAAGAAGGTGATTTCCTACCTTGTTTTCAAAGACCCCATCAACACCGAAGACAATTGAATCAGCCACTATTTCGTCCTTGTACACATAGTAGACTAACATCATTGCACGAGGAGCCGCTTGTCTATCCAAAATTAGACAGAACCAACGACTTCTTCTTCTTACGTCCATCTTGATAGTTCCCACTTGCAGAATTGATCCTTTTGAGATAACCTTGATGCAAAATAAATGAATAAGTATGTTTTTTCTCCTTATTATAATCTGCACATTTTGCTTTGTATTTTCTAGTTTATTTGTATTTGCTTTGCCAAAACAGCCAGCAGTATTTTATTTACATCTGTAATACATATATATGATACCAGCTGATAATTCTTTTCTTTATTTGCGACATTTATTATTTTCATTATATTGATATAGTGAATATTGATTAACGGATGGAAACGAAGCCCCTCTTAGAATCCTTGATTTGAGGTCATGAAAAGCTTACCTACATTTAATTGTTCCACGACTAAGGAATTGATATTACACACTTATGACGAAATCACTTTAAGAATTCCTTGTTTTCAAATTATGCCAGACAACTTTGTCCACGACTGTAATAAAATTGCCTAGTAACGTTTTCAGGATAGGAACCTTTGATATTACAAATTATTATGTTTTTCCTCAATACAAAAATTCTTACCTGGTAATGGAATTCTCGTATTTTCCTCGATGATTTTATCCGAAAAAAGGTTGACTTACCAGCCTGAAATTACAAAACAGTTCACAAGAAAGACATTTTCATTTGTTTTATTTAAAAACATGGACTTTCCTTTCTTATCTAATATTCCTTTAATAACTCCTGACGATTTACAGAAAAGCATAGAAGAACTTACGATCTAAATCTCTATAAAAGATTTATTTCTAATATTCATTCATACATATCTTACCTTAGGTTTTGTAGTCAATAATTGAATTTGTACGTAGCTTTTGCGAAGAGAGTAAGTTCTGGAAAGAGATAGCCCGGCTGATCGATCCCTATACTTCGCCTTAAAAATGGTAATAGATTATCAAGATGAGTTGATCAAATTTGGGAAAAACTCCCTGTTTGACATTGTTGCAAAGAGATACTGCAATTCCCAATGACTGTACACCCAGGTACATAAGAAAGAAAGAAGTGGAAAAATAAAGATAAATGTATCACATTCCTGCCGTCTAATTACGTTGTACATATCAATTCAACATACTACATATGTCCACAAAGTTTCCATTCCCTTTGCGTTGAAAATTTCAGTTTTGACGGACACCATTTGACAATTTTCTTATTTTCATTGATGGAGCGGTTAAGTTAGTCAAATTAAGCATGTATCAAATAGTATTTGTAGTCGAAAAAGGAAGAAGCAAATTATAGGAATTTTGCTGTAATTTCGACATAACCTTGTGAAACTGTCCTTTGTCTTTGTTGTGTCTAGGAGGTTTTTTTTATTGCAATAGTGAGTGCTTATTGTTAAAGATCTTTCCCTCTGTTTCATAAGCGCATATCAGGATGAATAGCATGGGTGGGGGTTGTTAGGAGTTCAGAGCCAACCACCGTGGGATTTGCCAAAAATAATTATGAGGTAGACAATGTACAAGCAATGCCTTTATTCATATTCTAAGAGTGCCACCTATGGCCTTGCTTGCAAGTTATATCTGGATGTGAGCTTTATTTCCTATTTGTAAAGTTTCAGTATTATTTTACTCACTGTTATGTAAACTCTTTCAGCATCTTTTGGGATTTTAAATGCACCCGTGTTTAACTTCACTGTGACGACACCGTCAGTCGGAATTGTATACAATCTTGGAGGATACTTCAAATACTTAATCCAGGCGTCGGCCATGTATGAAACGGTGATATTTACATAACCATTCTGTTCTCTTAGAGGCCTTCCGTCATATTTCGTTACGAAGAGCTGTAAAAAGACGTTTTCATTTACACCAAAAATGAAGATTACACTTGTCTATGTGTTGATCTGTGCATTTTTGTTATAACCTACCTGATGTATAAAAACATGTTGACATGTTTCGATTTAGCAATGCTTAATGACATACTCAATAAAATTCATTTAATTTTTAAAAAGTTTTTAATTTTACCTTTGTTTCATAGGGAAGGCCTGGTTTGTAGTAGTTCGAGCTGCTGGGAAGAAACCACAATTTGTAACGGTACGGTTGAATGTAAATGGTAGTTCTGCTCGCACGGCTTATTCCCGTGATATTTTCCGTCACGGATACTTCAACGTTCTTATTATAGTAATACTGAGGTGATACTCCAATTTCACTCATCAGAAGTTTGAACGTGATCGTTCCTGATATCTTTGAGGAAAAGAGAATAATTTGATTAGATGAATATATGTGTCAAAAACGTCATCAAGAACCGAGTACAAAATTGTTTATCCTGAAACGCAATAACGAACAACACTCATATTTAGGAAGAAAACTAAAACAGGACTAAACTTTCGGCAATTTCAGTTTCAAGAGGGCATTTTAGTCCAATTTTCGATTTGTTCCTGAACTTTATATTTTCATAGTAGAAATTTACAAATTACCAAGAAACTTTTAGGACAAGGTTTTCGCTTTCACAAACTAGTAAAGACTTTCTGGAAATTTTACAAAAATTATTGTCAACTTCTTCTGAAATTCGGACCAATACAGGCAACAGAGTATATGACTTTGGGTATTTCACAACCTGCATTTTATGGTGACATTATTAACAAGATAAGAAGGATCAAAGATAAACAACATCACTATCGAAAATGCGTCAGAATCATCAAACGCCTTTTATACCGCGGATATGATCCTAATGTCACCAGACGGACACCAGGCTTGGTACTTGACCAATCTACAGTCTTGTACAAGCGCATTCTTAACACACACTTGCACTCTGACTGACTGTGACGACGGGACTCCATGACGGGCCCTGTGCAAACCTCTTTAGAGAAGACAGGGCCCCGACCACCTATCCTCTCTGAATGTCAGTCGGACTCCTCGGGTGATAACATACATGAGCTCGCGGCGGCAGAGCGCGGATTGTATTACGTACGCCCTCTTTTTATATCCATTTACATATTCATCTGTGTTGTTTGGGCCTCTGCGTTTTGCGATCTTGTTTGTGTGTGGTTATCTGACAGTGAGGAGATTGTTTTACACCACAATTGTACGTTCTTCGAGACCTCTGGGTAATAGGGAAAGTGGGAGGGTTGTGCGCACGTAATCCAGGATAACCACACCTTCTGCTATTTCCGTGGCGGATGGCCGTCCTAAGTCGGCACCGGTTGCCCATTGGTCTCGTTGGTTTATGTGTAGTCCTTTGTGTTTGATGTTTCTATATTGTGCGTTGACGTTCCTTGTCCCTTACGCGTCTCTTTCTGTGCTTGTCTGCTTTTTGTTTTTGCATTGGGTGTTTTGGGGTTTTGGTGTGGGTGCTGCAACCGGGTGTTGTTGGAGATCCCCTCCTTTGTTTTATATGATTTGATTTCTTTCTGTTTATGTGGTTTCCAGATAAACAATACAAAAAATAAAATTCAGAGCACCAGACATGCATGATTCTATTGAATTTGAAGACGTTTAACATTTGTACCACTTGGTGAGTATCACTGTTGAGTGTCACTTTTGGTGGACCAGGAGTCCACGAGGGCACATGTAGCCAAGTTCTATCAACTTCGGTGGATCGTTTCTTCAACGCATTCGAAAATTTCTGTTATTAAAATTTCTTGAAATTTTCAAAACGAGGGTCATGTAGCATCATATCCCTCCCATCCTGCTACGTCTTTCGGTACATTTTGGACTTAATAACTTTCACACTTTTTGGTCATTTTACAATGTTCAGATTGAGGATCACTGACGAGGGTTAAATACCCGAAACGTGCAACCCGAAACGTGCATGTCTGGTCCATGCTGAAACTTTGTCTGTTCTTAAATGATGCTATTGAATTTGAAGAAGTTTAACATCCGAAATGCATCCTTACAAGTGATAATGAAGCAAATATGATTCCATTCTGTTATTCATTGCACAATATGCACATTCCAACAAGTCATCAATGATGCTCGAGGCAGAGAGAGGAAATCTTCAAATTCTATAGCATCATTTAAAAGCAGACAAATTTGCAGTATGTCCAAAATATACCGAAAGATGTAGCAAGATGGTTGAGATATGATGCTTCAAACGCATTCGAAAATTTCTATTTAAAACATTTTCTGAAATTTCTAAAACCTGGGTACTGAAGCATCATATCCCAGCCATCAACCATATTTTGGACATACTTTTGGCAGTACTTCATCATTTGGATTGAGGATCACTGACGAAGGTTTAATACCTGGAACGTGCATGTGTGGCCCATGCTGTAAATATCTGCTTTTAAATGTTGATATGAATTTGAAGACGTTTAACATTTGAATAGGATTCACAAATTAGTTTTGTACTGCACACCTTCACAACAACAAAATCAGAAAAAAATAACTCACCGGGAATGTCTTCGTAACGTATTTTTTGTATACACGCTCTATTCTCAGCTTTACCATTCCTTTTACTGGTTTACCAAACGTGTACCTTAAAGATTATAGAAAAACATAAAATAACAAAAGCTTTGGAACTAGCACATCGAACTTTGCTTCATCAATACTAATTAGAATAGATAAGCAGCCTTTGACCTATATAATTGTCCCCCGTTTTCGCGAAAGCACGGGGACATTAAAACCGTCCCGTCCGTCCGTCTGTCCGTCAGTAATAAATAAATTAATTAACCATGTTCATAACTTTTGAATGGTAAGTGATAGGGCTTTCATATTTCACATGTGTATTTCTTGTAACAAGACCTTTCCATGGATACCAAACTTTTGACCTTGTGACCTTGACCTTGGAGTTTGACCTACTTTAAAAAAAACTTTAACCTTGACAATTACTTTTGAATGGTAAATGATTGGACATTAATATTTCACATATGTATTCATTGCGACAAGACCTTTCCATGGAAACAAAAAAATTGACCTTGTGACCTTGACCTTGGATATTGACCTACTTTTCAAAAAACTAAAATCATGACCATAACTTTTAAATGGAAAGGGATAGGGATTCCAATTTTGACATTGTGACCTTGCCCTTGGAGTTTGACCTACTTTTCAAAAACTTTAACCTTGATCATAACTTTTAAATGGTTAGTGATTGAGCTTTCATATTTCACATGTATATTCCTTGTGACAAGACATTTCCGTCGGTAACAACATAATGACCTTGTGACCTTGCCCTGGGAGATTAACCCACATTAAAAACTTCAACATCGACCATAACTTTTGTATAGTAAATGAAAGGACTTTCATATTTTACATGTGCATACATTTTCACAAGACCTTTACCTTGGTAACAAAGTTTGGACCTTTTGACCTCTTCTTGGAGTTTAATCTTTTGACATTTAGAAATAGATAATACATGAGATATAAAATGAACATCAAAGAAGTACCTAACAGTCATTCAGTCTCAAAGTCGAGAAGGCAAGACAAAATAGTGAGAATTCCCATCGGAACGGTTGCGAACCCCGGAATGAACAACATTCCAAGTGCCCGGGGAGCCAGCAAACCAACCGTTTTTAAGTTTCCATATATTATGAAAACTTAGATACAGTTGGATTGTCTATAAGCATTTCTTTAAAGACAAACACCCAAAAGCGAGGGACCACAATTCCTTGACTTTGATTTTTCTTCTTTCATCTATTCCTTTATTTACACATTATATATTTCAAATGAGAATATTTCTTAACATGACCTAGAATGTATGCCAAAGAGCCAACAAAAGGCATGGGTAATTCATCAACGATAAAACCCATAGTTTCAGAATACTTATTCTGAAACTAAAAATATACCTCTAAAGGCATAAATTTCTCCTTAGCTGACTCTTTTTTTTTGATTTTTTTTTAATCTGTGTTACATGAGGCCGCTGCGTTAACTATTATGTTTCAGACGTCACTTACAGTAAGAAGCTTTATGATTAAACAGCAATTGTGTGTCTTTGGAGACCCCTGTGTATCCGGATAAGTGGGAGGGTTGTGTGCACATTACGGGAAAACCTCGCTATTTGCTAATAGCAGATGACCGTCCAAAGTCAGCACCGGATGCCCATCGGTCTCCTTCCATTTATGTGTTGTGATTAATATTTGAGTGTTTCGACTGTTTTTGTATGATGTTCTAGTGCATATTGTTGTGTCCTGTGGCGGGTTGTAGTTTTATCTGATGTCATTTATGTGTGTTGTCTTAAGGGTTTGTCCCGCTGGGTCTGTTCAGGACATGCTGGAGATCCTTCGCTATTTTGGTATATATTTAAGGTCACATTTAGAATTTCGCTCTTCCTATATTGACTATTTGGATTTCCTAACGACCTCGATCATTACTGAGTCATTATTTGTTGAAATGCGCATATGGTGCACTCAATTATCGGAATCACGATAGAATGTATATTTCAATATTGATAACTATTTTACTGAAATGCCCTCAATCGTTAATGTAAGCATTCCTTCGGAAAAAATAATTTTATGTTTAAGAGCATATCGATTTGAAAATAAAAGATTAAATGTATATATAATAGTGCATCAGGAGTTTTCAGATAGGATGGTAGTAAAAATCAATTTAGATTGATGAAGAGTCACTACAAATATTTTTTGAAAATAATAGAATCACATATTTTTCTATCGATAAAAATCTTTGATTTTAATCAGTACTTACATGGCGCTAACAGAGCCCAATCAATACTTACATGGCGCTAACAGAGCCACTCAATACTTACATGGCGCTTATAGAGCCAGTGAAATATTTATCTCCTGATAACATAGATGGTAGCTTCAACTTCACAGAAAACTTTGGCAAGACTGAAAAAAAACTTTGATGTTTATTACAAACAAGACGGTTCGCACTGCAGTACACCAAACCATTTTATGTGTTGTTATTTGTGTGTATTGAAGTCAAAGACAAATAATTCAGCATCCTATCTGGACATAATGTTGTCCTACGACACTGATTGTCACATAAACACCTCACTCTATGAAAAACGTCACGACCTTAATTTCAACATCATAAACTTTTCTTTTCTGAGTAGCAACATCCCTTCATTGCCAGCTTATGGCGTATTCATATCTCAGCTTATACGCTATGCAAGAGCAAGTACCAAATATACAGATTTTGTTCTGAGAGCTAGGCGTCTTTCAGATAAGCTTCTCAGTCAGGGATACGTTTGTGACCGACTAACCTCGTCACTGAGGAAGTTCTACGGTCGATATGGGGAACTCGTCATACATTATGATGTCCCACTCTCCAGAATGGTGGATGATATTCTGTCTCAGACCATTTGAACCATCCAACCACCGAACTACTTGTATCTTCCGAAATGGAAGTGACCGGATGTGACGGGTGTTGCATGCAAGCAGGAGATGCTTACTTTTCCTGGGCACCTGGTCTCACTCCCATTTTGTGAGTTCGCTTCTTTTCATATGGTGGAGGTTATTCTTTGTTTTCTCTGGTTCTTGTTGTATCCTGATTTTGTATGCCATCGCTTTACGACTTTCTGAATTATCGATTTTGTACTATGTATTGGGATATGGTCATTATCAATATTTGTCATTCAAATGCCTAAATAGTATGCCTGTTAATTACCCAAAAAATCTGCCCTAATTTTGACTCTTTTTTGCCAATTTTTGACTGATTTTTATTTAAAGTGATTTGGTTTATTGTAAGAAATGTTATATCCCATTGTATATATTATATTCCATTTTCTAAAAATAGAAGTTTTAAAGATTATAGATTGTCTATACCAATTAGTTTTGACAATGGATTCCATGGCACTATATCATCCAAAGAGGGCTTATTTGATCATTGTTAAAGTGCTATAAATAGACCGACCACATTTCCACGGCAACCGATTTTTTTTTTGGTAAAAAAAATGGTCACTTTGGTACTCAGTGCATTAAAAATGCCAAGTAAAGAGAAAATCATAAAATCCATGACATGATATTTCTAATTATTAATATTATAAAATAACTATTTCATAATACGGAGGATCGCAAATACTTCTAACCAAGACTATACGAACGTTCTCGCGCACTCTTTGATTGTTCTCTATTGTCATCAATTTACTTGGGCAGAAAAGGTGCCCAAGTTTTGAACAATGGTTTAGCTAGGTGACTAAATGAAAAATAAGAACGGACACGCTGCACGTGCAGCATTTACGATCTTGCGTATTAATAATTTTAGAATTATAAAATATCATGGTCCGTACAGAGAATTGATATTAAAAGACATAAAATATCAACATATTTTAGACCACTTTATACCTGTATTATATTAAATAAATTGAACGAATATTGCCACTTTGTCAATAATTGCACTCTATTCATCAACAAACTGCTTCTACCCTATTTGTATGTAGTAGGATCCTTTTGCTAATTGACCCTTCCGAATGCGGGAATAATTTGAGAAATTGAGAATGTTTGACCGAGGTTCGAAGTTTGTTTGTCCGAGGTTAAAGCATTGTGACGTCACGAATTTTTTCCCGCAATCGGAAGGGTCAATTCGTATTTTGCCTGGTAAATGTAAATATGTTTTTTAAAACAATCACTTCTACAACTATCATATTATCGACTATTGAATAAAGAAAATAAAAAATCATAAACTGAATTTAATGAAGGCTAAGATACCTACTATAATCTTCCACTTTGAAGTATTTTACTTCCAACTGATTCTGAAAGGAAATAATGAAGAAAGTTATTTGCTAGAAACAACTTATTCATGAGTTTGTGACTAAAACACTTACTCATGAGTTTGTTATTTCAAAAAATATAACCAGAGGGCTTTACTAAAATGAAGTTTGTCTGTATCTACATAGAAATAACTTTGGATCGAGGTATATCTGATGACAATTTAATATCCGAAACACGTGTCTGGTGCATAATAAATCAGTTAGAAATTTTAAAAGGCATTAAGATAAAAATAACCCTTGCAAAAACACAGAGCTGACAAGCACAAGAAGAGATTCAAAAGGGACAAGGTACATTTATACCAAACACAAAAGACTACACATAATCCAACGAGACCGATGGGCAACCGACTAAGGATGGCCGTTTGCTACGTCTGTAGCAACCCTCCTACTTTTCCGGTTACCAAAAGAACGGGAAGAACGTGTAAAATAACCTCCTTACTGTAAGATTATCATACAAACAAGACAGCATAATCACTGTGTAGGAACGCTCCTGTTCACGACCAGTGACCTGTACTAACATATTTGATTGGTACCATACATATACGATAAATACCTATAAATTTGAATTTTATTGAATAGAATTACTGAACTCCTATAAGTATATTCTCCAGTGTTATAATTAAGCTGTTTTATACCCTCTTCATGTATAATGAAGCTGAGGGAGATTTACTGATGTGTAAGGTGCCAATAAAATATAATAAGTACAGAACTCCTACAGTTGCTGCTAATAACCGCACAGTTCGTGTTTACTAATTTTTCATTATTCAATCTTTATTTCTATGAATATACAATCAAGTTTGTGCTCACGAAGTACTAGATTTTGTAAGCTTACTTTAGATATATAACTTGTCACAGTGGACACTCCTAGGGATTCAAAAATCACAATAAAACGATTAAATTTCACTGTATTCCATTGATTGTATTCTTTAATTTGCAATTTCACAGCAATCTAATTCATTTAAATCACGAAGTACTTCCTGTTTATGAGGTATCAGTCTTAAGGAAATGCTCTTTACTCAATCTATAGCAGTATACTTTCTAGTGCTTACGCGATAGATGGATATTTAATTGACACATGTAAATCTCTCGCTTCGGCAATCACAAAAAAAAACGTATTTTGTACAAAAATGTTCCTACACTGTGATAATGCAGGGGCCCGAGCAACACACAGATGGATATTCTATAGAACATGTAGGACATATTTTTCAGTGAGTCCTCATTTGTCTTGCTATTTCTGTCCGTTTGCTGGTGTGATTGTTTTTGTGTACTGTCTATTTTGTCCGTTTTTTTTTTTTTTGTTATTGTGAGTTTGGGTTCTGTTATTGTCACTACAGCGCAAATTTGTTGAAGACCTCTTCATTCTTCGTCTTTATATTCTATCTCAATATTCTATATAAGACAAATTTTCAATAATTCATGACTTGTCACTTAATACCAATTGTAACTACAATCACTTTATTAAATAAACATTAAAGAAGTACCTGAAGTTATTCAGTCTCAAAGTCGAGAAGGCCAAATCGTGAGGATTCCCATCGGAACAGTTACAAACCCCGGAATGAACAACATTCCGAAGTGTAACCAGGTGCCCGGGGAGAAAAACTTTTCGCGATTTTTACAATCAAGTCCGATTTATTCAAATGAATTGTAAAATGACCGTTTTCAAGAATAGATATACTGAAATCGATGACATTTTATTGTCAATATTCCTGAATTCCTAATCGCACTGTGATTACTTTTTTAATACGTTAATTTAACGCTTTGAAATGTGATAAAATAGTTTGTATCCATTATTTATTTATGGATGCTCAACCTAAAGTGTCACCGGTATAGAAAGGAACCGGTTAATCTAGGAATGCACAAGATTGCACGTACAAGATCGATTCCGACAAAATTTAGATAATGGTATCAAATTCTAGTAACATTTATAATATAATATACCAGTTGCTTCACCCCAATCCACCAATTTCCGAAATTTGTAAATTTGGTTAGCTTGATTGATCCTTGGAATACACCAAAAGGTGGTAAAACGTTCAGCCATTGCTTTAGTTTGTTCTTCTTTGAATCCTGTCATCGTGAAAAAATAAAATCTTTAGGTATCATAAATATAGAACAGAGTGCAAATTAAAACGATCTTTAAAGTCAGTTAGAATTAAATAGTTTTATTCACAAATATAAAGATGTTAAACGTCTTCAAATTCGTTAGCATCATTTAAAAGCAGATCAATTTACAGCATGGACCAGACATGCATGTTTCTTGATATCCATTGCCTGTTTCATTTTCAATGGACTTCAATTTGTTAAATGTTCTTATTTGGGTGTACTTAACTTACAAATGTGATAAGATAATATATTCCTGTATCTTCGCAACTGATGTTTTTCCACCTTGAAGACGCTTTAAGAATATTACACTCTTATTCAAGAGAAGTTCAAAATCAAACTAGATTTAGTATCCATCTCTGCTTTACCTTTTCCCTCTTTCATATATACCAAGCAACTCTGTAAGGAGCTGATAAGATAAGGGCTGCATTTAGCCCTGAATCTCATCAAGTATTTCTTCTACACAATGATCTATACACACGAAAAACTTAATCATTACTAAAATGTAAATTGAATAAATGTATTTGGAGATTCCTCATACAACTTTTATTTTGTTAAGCTTATTTCTAGATACTTAAGTTACAGGCCAAAGAGTATTGAAAAGAGGCTAATATCGATAAAAAAAGATTGAAAATTAAGAACTATCTGGCTAATATTGATATCTATAAACTTTAAAACATAGTTTTAGTGTAAAAATAAACTAGAAATCAAATTTAAAAGACTGGTCTCAACTTTTTCCATAAATTTTAGAATCTTGAATCTGAAATATGGTTGTATTTCGTATTAATTGGCTAAAAAGTAGGCATTTCACCGTGAAATACACACTGTTTAGAAATAAATAGCACACTCTTGTTTATTTCATTCCAAAATCTTGTGCATTTCATTTGAACATGTTTAGAATAAATAAATGAATGACTTTAAAAGGGAAAAAAATGAAACTTTGCTTATATTATGGCCCAAAACTCATATTCGTAAAAAAGCCCCCCATCCTCCCTTTTTCAGTTTTTCGTCTTTGGGGCATCGTTCCCCCCTAGCTACAGAACCCAACTTTGTCAAAAACATGTGTATTAGTGATATACACCTTCTGTAAAAGTGGCATTCTGTAGTTAGGGGGGGGGGGGCAACAATGTTTTAAAAACTTTTCCATTTTCCATTAATTTCTATAGAAAAAAGACATATTTTGCCCCAAAAGTAAGGACAGCGATGCACGATAAATCTAATCCAACTGCTGATTATGATGAAACCAATAACTGGCATCAACTTTGTGAAAGAATTTTCTTGAATTTACCATTTTGAAAATTCCACTTTTTCAGGGCAGATTTTACGCCTTATCTTATCAGCTCCTTTGATAACAACAACAATGGGATTGCGAAGTACAAGGGGAAAAAATCCACACTTACATATATAGTAATATTCATCTTCTCCAAAACAGGCTTTAGATTAGGATAGATGCCGAAAGTTCTGAACTGGACTGAATAAAATAAAAGGTCATTTATAAAACAAGAGGCCAAAGTGGGCCTACATCGAATACTTGCTGCAAATGAATATTCTTAGCAGGAAAAAAGATTATCAGAGGGCATTAATTCTGATACTTAATATTTTTCGTTTACGAAAGTATAATTTTATAGAATGAAGGAGATGCGATCAATAATAATAAACATAACTGAAGTACCCATCATTTATTCAGTTTCATAGTCGAGAAGGTAAGGCAAAAGATTTTCCGTTGGAACAGTAGCTAACCCCGGGATGAATAATATTCAGAAGTGAGACCAGGTACCGGGGGTGAGTCAACGTCTCCTGTTTGCAGGAGATTATCATATCAGCTTATATTATATAACCAGGATGTAACGTCGATTCTGATTGGCTGGAGCGCGAGTCATTATTTTCCGATAATGACCGCTGACGGAAGATAATGACTCGGTGCGGTATTTGTCCTGATTTCAGTATCTACGATAAAAATTAAGATCGTCATTTTGTTTAATTTTAAAAGTTTGCATACACTTTTCACAAAAAGTGCAATTAATTATTAAGTTCTTAATTAAACAATTACGTGTTCATATTGATTTGAATCATTATTTTAACCATATGCAGTCTTACAATTCGTTATATAATATAACAAATAAGGACTTGGCCTCGGTCATTATGTCATTATAATGACCCGATGGGATTTGTAATATTGACCTCGGCCTTCGGCCTCGGTCAATATTACAAATCTCATCGGGTCATTATAATGACATAATGACCTCGACCAAGTCCATATTTGTATAATAACATAATTATCTATGTATTTTGTTTTTAAATGAAAGATTCAAGATCTGATGAAGATCCCCTATATAGCGGGTCTTCATCAGATCTTGAATCTTTCATCTAGAATATCTATTTAAGAAATCATTATTAATGGTTGTAATAATTTTTCTGTCTACCGATGTATAGACAAAAAACCGATGTACAAATTATATAATCCGCGAAGCGGACAAATATTACTCAGTGACAAACATATATTACTTAATAATTCTTCTCATTTTCGTGCATCAACATCGATGGTGGGTGCGGCTAGCAAACAGGGTATGTTTTCTCCTCCCGGTCACCTGGTCCCACCTCTAGCTTACTAGCGGTCCGTCGATGATGGATTTTGTGCTCTATTGTAAGTGCTGTTGAGATTATCGTCAGGATCTTCTTTTACTCATTAGTGACAAATATTTATTGTTCAGTGACAAATATATCATTACTCAGTGACAAATATAAAAGAGGAATAAACATACCTTCTTGTCCTCTTCCATAGGTGGCTTTATCCGTCTGTATGAGTAATGAACTCGACTTTGTGTTTACAGATACAGTTGCGGTCCTATGAAATTTGATACCCGCCCTACCATTTCCTTTTACCAATATTCTATGCCTTGAGGATAGCGTTATATTGTTTGGAATCTACAAAGAAAGAAATGATAATGCAGAAATTCATCCCATCGTAGAAATGAACTCAGAATAGTCCTTCATTAAGTTATCGGTTCAGAAAATGGTGTGTTTTGAAATAATGATTACTCTCTGTAAAGTAAATGGACACATTGAAATTCAAAAGAAATAAAACTAGAGCGCACTACTGAAATGAATTTTGGTGGCTTCTGAAAATCACTTTGACTAGAAGCATCACTGATGACGATCTAATATCCAAAACATGTGTCTGGTGCATAATAAATTGGGTTTGAAATTTTCTTCAAGAATGTATAGAGTTGGAACACTTCCGTATTATCAAGAAACGAAGCAAGTTTTTTTTTTCAAAGGGATTTCGACTCTTTATGTAAGGATATTGATCTAGGGTGAGTAAATGTTCAGCGTAGAATTACTAGTTGTAGCTTTGTACGAACAATTAGCTATATATTTATGTGTATTTCGGCCTCGAGCATCAAGAATGATACGTTACCAGTTAAAATGAGCATATGGTGCAATGAAATTTTTCAGAAGAACACATATTTTAATATTGATGCTTGGTCAATTCATTTACATACTATTTCTAAAACAATTAAACTTAAACATGTATTTGAGAAACAAAATTGTGTAAATCAATGCAACAAATATTTATTTATTTTTTTTTTTTTTTGTAAAACATGCCCCCATTCCGGGTTTAAAGATTCCATGCCATAATACAGCATGCACCTTTTGATATCATCTTCACGTCAGAAATACGAATATACATGCAGATTGAAGAAATTCGTTTAAAGATCCAATTCATTGACGACCAAGAAACAGCATTCAATGAAAAATATTACTTTGGTCAAAAGTCTATTTTCAGATTTTATTCATGTAATCCTTTCAGCTTTCGAAGAATGGATTGTTTAATCTGGGACATTGATACTGAGAGCTCAATCTTTTACAACAATTTAAATGTGTCATCTATTTATCTAGTTGTCTTGTCTCATTTATAACACATTTAATAGATAATATATATTATTACCCATAATGGTATGTTCCCAGTACCTGCAAATAATCAAACATAGATGAATGCATACAACACATCTTAAACGTCTCATTTTATCATTTCGCACTGAAGTGCAGGGTTTTTTTAATTGTTAAATTTAAGTTTCTTTTTGAAGAATCATTCAGGAACGTTCAAACGAAAGAAGTATGTGTAATCCATAAAATTTACTTGAATTAGGAAAACAGTATGTCTTACCAGGTATTTGTATTGTCCCCATTGAAGTGGAAAGGTTATTACCATTATCGTCGTATAGAGAAACATTAATGTGCTGGACCCCAAAACCTCTCAGAATATGGACATACACTGACGTCACAAGTCCACGTCTAACCTCGTAAGGGACGAGAACTACGTATGAACTGAAATGGAAATTTATTAACGCTTGAAAAATGTCCTAAATATCTGCGCATCAAGTTATATTAATATCCAGTGCTTGACGAATTTTAACATTTCTGCTAAAAGAAGGGAGGGGATCTCCTTCAAGACCCTGTTGCAGCACCAACATCAGAACACCAAAACACCCGATGCAAAAACACAAAAGACGAGTATATTATGAGACGGAAGAGACGAGACATACGACACACAAACATCAAACACAAAAGACTACACATAAACCGACGAGACCAATGGGCTAAAACAACCTCTTCACTATTTGATGACCTCACACAAACAAGAACGCAAAACGTAGAGGCCCAGCAACACATATGAATATGTAAATGGATATAAAAAGAGGCGTTCGTAATACAGTCCGTGCTCTGCCGGCTGTAGCGAGCTCATGTATGTTATCACCCGAGGAGTCCGACTGACATTCAGAGAGGACAGGTGGTCGGGCCATGTCATCTCTAAAGAGGTTTGGACAGTGCCCGTCATGGAGTCCCGTTGTCACAGTCAGTCAGTTGGCAAGTCTCAAGGATGCGCTGGTACAAAACTGTAGATTGGTCAAGTACCAAGCCTAGATAGTGTCCGTCTGGCGGCATTAGGATCATATCCGCGGTATAAAAGGCAATTGATGATTCTGACGCATTTTCGATGGTTATGCTGCCTATCTTTGATCCTTCTTATTTTGTTTACCATATCACCAAAAAAAGACAGATTGTGTAATACCCAAAGTAATGTACTCTGTTGCGTGTATAGATCCAAATTTTAAAGGAAGTTAACTGTAATTTTTGTAAAATTTCCAGAAAGTCTTAACTAGTTTATGAAAGCGGAAACCTTGACCTTAAAGTATTTTGGTAATTTGTAAATTTCTACTGTGAAAATCCAAAATATCAGTACATGCTCTAGCGTACCGGATGAGCTGTGTTATGTAAATGCCGTATGACGGTAATCTTGAAACATCACCGTCAAGCCAGGGGAAATATACTTTGTTGAATCCAAAATCATCCCTTTTGTCATATACACTTGTATATGAATCTTTCCCTTTACAGTTTTGATATTTAGGTCCAAAATGGTGTTTCTGTATTTGTAACGTTTGCCTTGTTAAGTGTTAATTCTTGTGGATAAATTTCATTCTTATATAATTCAAAAGCAGGATTGCCAATAGTTAGAATATCATCCAGGTACCAAGAAGTATGATTGAAACATTTCAGATGATCATCAAATTTTCTTTGCTTTTTCATAAGTGTATAAAAATAAATCTGCAAGAAGAGACGCACAGTTAGTACCCATAGGAATTCCTACAACCTGATTGCATAATTCCTCGCCAAATCTAACATAAATATTGTCCAAGAGGAAGGACAGGGCATTACACAGTTCACTACGTCCATGATTTGTATAATTTGTAGTCTGTCAATGAAAAGAAACCCTTCGATTCAGATGTACAAATGTAAGTTTTCCGCTCTCGATCAAAACACCATTTAATGAGATTATATAATCGATAATTGATTCTGTCATGAGGAAGTGTGGTGTACATATTAGAGAAGTCGTATGAAGAAATCGTATTGGCTTGGAAATTTCCAGATTTCAATTTGACAGTCACATCCCCTGAATTCTTAATAGACCAAAATAGACCAAAACCAAAATGCTAAGTACACCCAAACATGAATCGTTGACGTATTGTTCAAAGATCACCCAAATAGACCACGCTGAGCTGACCAAAGCACAGCAGACACAGGGTAAAACAACTGCTTTATCATATAATTAACCAAAGACAATGAAACTCATGAGAACACCAGCAAAAATTTTACCAACAATCAAAGTAAATACATCGAGATAACAATGACAATGTTTAATTGAATTCTTCGATGTATTTCCGTCATCGATTTTGACGGCCATCCGCTATATTATTAGAAAATGCAAGGTTACCAGATTACGTGCATACAACTTGACTGCACATACAGAGGTCTTCAAAGATGCGCATAAATTTCGAAGAGATTTTATGAGAATATCGAAGTGTTCCAGTTCTTAACCTTTTAGAACAAACCACTTTTAATGCATCAGTAGCAAATCATCATCATCGGTATTCAAGCCAAAGTGATTTTCATAAAAGCCAAATTTCATTTTATTTTTCGAAGTTGTAGCGCCCTCTAGTTTTATTTTGTGTGTGTATGTACTTTGTAGATTACGCGTCAATGCTCACTGATTTCGAAAACCAAGTAGTTCATTTTCTGTAATTTGCTATTTCTATTAATTCCAGATAACGTGCATACAACTCATCCACTTGACTACATACATGGGGGTCTCCAAAGATGCGCATCTCTCCTTTTTTGCACAAGGCAAAACAGGGATCCTAGTTTAAACACAAACACATTGAATTGATATCAACATAATCTTGCCTGTATATGCTCAGAGGCTTAAGCGAACTCAAGAAGTCCTCAAAATCAAGAAGTCTTCAAATCCAATAGCATTATTTCATAACGGTTAAATTTTCAGGATGGACAAAACATGCACGTTTCTGGTACTTAACCGTCGTCAGTGATCCTCAATCTAAAAAGTGTAATATTGCCAAAGAGTGTGAAAATCATTATGTCCAAAATTTACCGAAAGACGTAGCAGGATGGATGGGATATGATGCCACAGGACCCACTCTTTTGAAATTTCAAGGAATTTGGATAATAGAAATTTTCGTATGCGTAGAAGAGAGGATCAACCGGAGTTGATCGAACTTGGCTACATGTGCCCTCGGGGACTCCTGGTCCACTAGCAGTGACACTCACCAAGTGGTACAAATGTTAAACGTCTTCAAATTCCGTAGGATCATTTCATAACGGTCAAATTTTCAGCATGGACCAAACATGCACGTTTCAGGTACTTAATCGTCGTCAGTGATCCTCAATCTTAACAATGTAATATTGCCAAAAAGAGTGTGAAAATTATCAAACATTAATGACAACACATAAAAGGAAGGAGACCAATGTGCACACGGCGCCTAACTTTTTGTTAGATTAAAACTGATTAAAACTTTGCCCACTTTTTAAAATTGATAACGTGTAGTGTCGAGATTCTGTTGATATGAGGAGAGAAACGATTAACAAATCCGGACCCGTCAACAAGTTAATGTGTTTGGTGTAGTGCGAGTGCAATTCTTAAGTTCGTTTGTCGTTTGATGCAATATTCCTCGTTTTCATCGTCTGTTTGTTACGTATTCATTTATATACTGTCCCTTTTTTTATCTTATGTGTGTGTTCCGCTGAGATCAATACAACGTCATGTTTGGGATCTTCCTTAACTCTAATATAAATAGTGAAGATTCTAAAATATGTGATATAACATCTTTCCGTTATAGTTATTTCGTTAGAAGAATCAAATGAAATACCTCTTTGCGCTGACTTCACAAGTTGGTACCACAAAAATTGTGGTAAGTAACAATATCCAACTTCCCATTTTCTTCTACTTCTAAAATAAGTGGTTTAAGAAATATGTTAAAACGATATATAATATATACCAGGATGTAACGTCGATTCTGATTGACTTATGCGCGAGTCGTTATTTTCCGATAATGACCGCAGACGGAAAATAACAGCTCGTTGTGGTTTTTTTTATTTCAGTATTTACACTAAAACTTAAAAACGGGTTCATCGTTTATATGTTAATTGTAAAGTTAAGATACACTTTCCACAAAACAGTGCAATTAAATGTTTAATTCTTTATTAAAAATTGCTTGTTCATATTGCTTTGAATCAATCTTTTGATGAAAAAAATCCTACGAGTTGTTATATAATATAACAAATAAGTACTTAGCCTCGGTTATTAGCGATGTTTAACGTCTTCAAATTCATTAGCATCATTTAGAGCAGATAAATTTACAGCATGTACCAGACATGCACGTTTCGGGTAATAAACCCTCGTCAGTGATCCTCATTCTAAACTATGAAATATGACCAAAATCTGTGAAAATTATGTCCTAAATATATCGAAAGACGTAGCAAAATGGCTGGGATATGATGCTACAAGACCCAGGTTTTAGAAATTTAAGAAAATATTGTAAACAGAAATTTTCAAATGCGTTTGAAGAAACGACCAACCGAAATTGATCGAACTTGGCTACATGTGCCCTCGGAGCCTCTTGGTCCAACAGCAGTGACACTCACCAAGTGGTACATATGTTTAACGTCTTCAAATTCATTAGCATCATTTTAGAGAACAACCATTTAAATTTTTTAGGAGATGGACTTATGCAAGCCGGGTTTTTTTTTTCAGCCATTTTAAGAGCCGGAAATTTTTTTGGCTGGTCTTCGTTCCGGATAATTTTTTAAATTTTCCAATGTTGAAAATAACTTTTAAAGTTTATATTAAATTTTTCGGCCAATATTAACAACACCAAACACGGAGTTAGATCAGGTGCCGAGGAAGAGTATTTTACGGCATCTCACTTCTTTTTTATTTCTGGAAAGGCATTTGAAATCTATACTCTTTTCATTTCAATGATACTCAACGCCGACAGGATATATGGTGCTAATGACTTTTGAATTTTTTTGTCTCATATTATTTCGTACTTAGTTCATGACACACCGGGGTCGAAAAAGGGGGGGATTTCATGATCCGGAAATTTTTGCCGGCCCTTCGCATCGAATTTTTTTCCCTTAAATCTCGATCCGGTTTTTTTCCCAACGCCCCCTCCCCCCCCCCCCCTAAAAATCAAATGGTTGCTCCCTTATGTCATCGGCCTCGGTCGAAATTACAAATCTCATCGCCTTTATTAAGACATAATGGCCTCGACCAAGTCCTTATTTGTATAATTACTACCATACATGTTATTTATCCGAAGGTTTACATCAAGTACTTTTTGAAATAGGTATTGCATCGGGATGAGGATAGAGAACATAAATAATCGGCAAGATTGCTCCATACAGCAGTTCAAATTTGGCACCGGATAAGGTTTCAAAGTGTCCCCTATACATATATTTTTCAAGCTACAAATTATTGCTCGTAAGGCTGAAATGACAGTCTGGTTTAATGCTATAGCGACCAACTGAAATTATCGAATAATCCAAGATCCTGTTTGGGATGCTTTTCCATGTCAAAAGAAGGGAGACTTGCTTTATTGTGACGAAGTGCCGAGTTACGGAAACAGCAAATCATTTGATACCGGGTAAGATTCTCGTCTCTTTTTCAATTGTCATAATTGCTATTCTTATAAATGAACAAGTAAAATTTAGTAGATATTTTAGGTCAATTAAGAAAGCTATGTCCGCCAGGAAGAAGCAAGCGTAATTAAGAATTAAAATTGTTATTTAAATAGATAAGAATATAATGTATTGTATTTTAAATAACTTCAATTGAATCTCTTTCTCTACTCACCTCCTAGCAGTTGGTCGTCACAGGCATCTTGTCCGGTAGACAAAATATATAAAGTTCTAAACTGACTGGCTTTTATCAAGATCATAATCTACTTCCTTTTTGCCAGATGTTACTATAAATGGGACAATTTTTGGGGATATTTCAGACTTATTTCATAAAATATCTTAGGAAAATAAAATCCCTTTCTTATTATTGTCACATTTGGATGCGATGGCGTTCGGCGCATAACAATAAAGCAAGCAGCGACCGATCGTTTTAAGCCAATCATTATGATATAAATGAAGGAGTTAGTAAAGGAAGCTGAACTCTCTCTTGTTATTAGTAAAGAAAGGTCGCCGATTTCGATATTTGAGTGGTAAACTTTAGGGGTGTTTTTTTTTTCTAGGAATGAAATAACAAAAGTCGGAGGAGGAAACCATTGATATTGAGCTACTGATTGAACAAGAATTTTTAACTTGACTTATTCCCGGTTATAATCCCATGCATCGAATTCTATATACGACATCGTGAAGCCATCTTATAACCTTTATCAATACATCTTATTGAATAAGCTTTAAGATAAAAATCTTCCCGTCGTGTTGTTATCATCGAGAGTGGTTCGGATCGTGTAGTCATCTTTTAGCATTGTGTAATCATCCTTTAGCATCATAAAAAACATCGTTACCTGAATGGATCTAAACCCTATTTGGGAGTAACTTCGCACGAAATCGAGAATTCCATATTCGTGCGTCCATCGAATATCAAAATCGGGACAGTGTGAAGCCGGGAAGAGACATATACCTTTCGTTTGAGAACGTCACTTCAAATAAGGGGGTGGGGGCAAAACTCATCTTCAATTTATACCAGTCAATGGCCTCCGTCCTCTAGTTGACTATTCTGCTACGTTGGAGGGGTAAACAGTTGAAAGGATATCCGATTTAATATCTTAATATGTAGTATGTGCTGTAAACAGTCTTAATTTGGTCTTTTGCAGTTGGGTCTTCGAGGAGTCAGTGCTTGGCGCCAACACAGTTGAGTTTGGCAAGATGTCCGACTCCTTGTGGTACGAGGGTAAAAGGTTACGGAAGCCGATTGGGGACATTTGTGTTAGGAGTTATGAATCATGTCTTTTGACTTATGACTTCTATCTTAGGACTAAGGACTTCTGTCTTACTGCTTCTGTCTTATGACTTCTGACTTCTGTCATATGACTTTTGCATTATGACTTTTGATTTATGTCTTATGAATTATGTGTAACGAATTATGACTTATGTCTTATAAGTTATGATGTACAAAGAGAGAGAAGTGCTATTTGGAGGGCGCATCGACTAAAAAGACGCAAGTACAGAACCCAGGGGCCCAATCATGGCATGCATACGGGTATGACGAACTGAAACCCTATGGATTTTGTATTCATGGTGCTATTGATGGTTACAGCAGAATAATACTTTAGTTTGGGTTTCAAAGAGTAACAACAATCCTGCAGTAATCGCCATGTATTATCTTGAAGTAAAGAAGACACTTGGTGTTGTCCTAAGCCTCTATTTGTTGATTAGACACACTTTTCCCGTACAAAAAAAACTTGTAAGACCGGACATACTATCTGTATCGTTGTACCAGAAAAACGACTTTAAAACTCACGACACGGAAGTGTTGAGACAACGCCATGCTTCAGCACTTCAAATTAAACAGGGCGATGGCTGCGGAATTGCTGTTCCTCTGTGAAACTTCTAACCAAAGTATTCTTCTGCCATACAAAAACCATTAAAAGCACCATGATACAAAATCCATAGGGTTTTAAATTGTCATATCCATCCACATGCCAACCATATTTAGGCCCCCGGTTTCTGTATTTTTAGTCGATTGTTCTTCCGAATAGCAATTCTTTCTCTTTATATGTTATCAATAATAACTTATGAGATATAAGTCATAATTCGTAACACATAATTCATAAAACGTTAATCAAAAGACATAACACATAGGCCATAAGACAGAAGTCATAAGTCGAAAGACAGAAGCCATAACTACTAAGACAAATGTCCCCAATCGGCTTCCGTAAAAGGTTGAAGGTGCAAGATTAGATCTTAAAAAATCGATTATTGCTATTGTCTCCTCTTCACATCTCTATCCAGTTGAATTAGTAGTCAAATTGCTCTCGTCGTACAGGTAAACTAGATAACCAACTAAGTCTTCATCTGCCCTGCTAGCTCATTCATAACTGAATCAGTGAATGAAAGTCAAACACAAAATCATATTTCAAATAGAAAGGAGAGGATCTCCAACATCACTCGGTTGCATTTCCCACAAAGTAACAGAAAAGTAACAGACAACTGCATCATTTGCTACTAATTTGGCGAAAACATGGCCGTCGTGTTTTTTCATCCTTTGCCCTTGTTTCCATCGAATATTCTCATTTTTGTGTTTCGGTGTTTTACTTTGGGTGCTGAAAACGTGTCATGTTGAAGACTCCCTCTGTTCATACTTTTCAAAAACTTATATCTATGTTAAGACCTCTTGTAAGCATCAACCTCTTTTGTGGTCTTTTACAGCCAAACTTATAGCAAAAGATAAACCTAGGGGTCTGTCACCTTAACTCAAAATCATTGTTCAAAACTATGTCTAAATTGTGTCACTGTTCAGTTTAATATAAATGTAATTGAAGTGGAAATAGATGAAGACATGTCTCTGACAAAAACGAGGGGGGAGGCGGGGTAACCACGTATTTCCCTTGTCCTATGGTATCAGTTTTATCTGTGTTTTCAATTGGGGTATTTTGGTGTTTTGCGCTGTGGATGCTGCAGTCGTGGATATCACTTCGTTTCATTTCGTATATGTAATGTATGATCAGCTTTCCACATTTCATAGCATAACATTTCGTCATCTCCTGCCGATAAGCATGCCCATTATGAAGTGCCAAAAATTTATTACAATTAAGTCATTCGGTATAGATATTTATTGAAGAAATTTCAGCAAAGATGAGTGAGACAAAGTTCTATAGATACTACGTTCCACATAGACATATTTATTGCATATATAGCAATGCATATATTGCAATGGCACATTCAAAAGCATAGCCTTGTATTTCGCTTGCAATTGTTTTAACCCCATTTTAGGAAAGTAGCGTCAATGTTTCAGCATAAAAAATTTAACTATTTTCTATGCTCCAGTTGGCATTTACAAACCGATTGCTGTAACATGTACTTATAATCATTTTATTCAAATCTGAAAGAACTCTTTTATTACAGAGCCTACCTTTAGATATGGATCTGCATCTTATTGTCTTGCATTAAAATGTGATTCTTATTTTTGCATAGAACAAAAGTGAGAGTTGTTTCCACCAAATCCCTGAATGTCTGACTCCCAATGCAATAGCTCATGCTTTCAAATGTCATAATAATGACGTGTTTATAAATCAAGGAAAAATAAAATAATCGAGAACAGTGTTCTTTGTTGTAAGTGTTTGAATGTATATCTCATAAGAAACAAAATGTAGTCACATAATGTTTTCCACTCTCTTAAAGCAATTAAATGACGTCATTAAAGTAATGAATTAGCATTTTACATGTATATATATAATTGCCATGTATCATAATTCTAAGCCCATCGAAAGAAAACATGATATATTGATCTAAAATAACTCAGAGATTTCGAGCCTTTTCACCCCTCCCCCCTCCCCTTTGATATTTCGATCACCTGGTTGACATCGTTCCTCACTTTGCCACAGGATCTTACTTGTCATGCTGGTAGATATTGTCAAACTAAAATTTCTATTAAAAGGAAATCCTGTAGCCAGATGGGTAACAATACTCTCAAAAACTTTTTTTCATTAAATTTAGCAAAATTCTGTCCGAGTTTCGATTTTTTTTGTGAGAAAATTTATTTTCGGTCCCAACTGGGCTGAATTTCCAACAAACCTTTGTCTCTCAGGTTTGTATCATGTTTTTTGGGGGGCTTCAATTTCATTTCCTTGATAAACACTTTTGTGTATGTTTCCCATATTTATCTGTATTTTTCGGTGAATTCATTTTCCTGTTTTTTTGCCATTTTATCTTACATTTATTTTCATGCCCCCATAATCGAAGATTCGGGGGGAAATAGTTTTTCTATCTGTAGTTTGTAAGTCTGTTTAACCTTGGTTTTTAAGTGATAGGGCTTTCATATTTCTTAAGTGTATTCCTTGTAAAAAAGACCTTTCAATGGTTACTGCGATGTCTGACCTTGTGACCATAACCTTACAGTAACACCTACTTTTTTCATTACAGCTCTATTGTTGACAAAGATGCCGACGGGGGCATTCGTGTTTCACAAACACATGGGTTTTTTTATTGTGTTAGTGGTAAATGGTGAGTAATTTCTTCCTATATATTCTGTTTCCTTTTGTCCCTAGGTCATAATTTAGAATTGTTGCCAGCACCCCCAATATGTCTGACGTAATTCCCTAGTTTGCAATAAATCTATTACATTCGTTCTGGTTGCATTTACAATAAATTTTAAAATTTTGCAAATATGTTTCCTCTTTATGTGATTGTTTTTTTGTTTTTTGTTGGGTTTTTTTTGTCTTCGTCTGTATGTTAAAATAGTATTCTAACTTGCTCCTCTCCGCCTTATTTTTGTTAAATGTGTGTGCGTTCCGCTGTGATAAATGTCTTATTTTACTCAATGACAAATATGGATAATGACCATATCCCTGTCTACAGTACAAAATCGATAATTCAGAAAATCAGAAACCGAAGGCATACAAAATCAGGATAAAACAGGAACCAAAGCAAACAAAAACAAAAACCTCCACCATATGAAAAGAAGCGAACTCCCGATATGAGAGTGAGACCAGGTGCCCAGGAAGAGTAAGCATTTCCTGCTTGCATGCAACACCCGCCGCTTCAATTCGGTAGAACTGTCACATCCGGTTACTTCCAACAACTAGGTGTTGTTGGAGATCCCCTCCTTTCTTCCATTTTGGAAGATATAGAGTACAATCTTTGGTTGGATGGTTCAAATGGTCCATGACAGAATATCATCCACCATTCTGGACAGTGGGACATCATAGTGTATGACGAGTTCCCCATATCGACCGTAGAACTTCCTCAGTGACGATGTTAGTCGGTCACAAACATATCCCTGACTGAGAAGCTTATCTGAAAGACGCCTAGCTCTCAGAACAAAATCCGTATATTTGGTACTTGCTCTGGCATAGCGTATCAACTGAGATATGAACACGCCATAAGCAGGCGATGAAGGGATGTTGTAATTACCAATGAACGAACACCCCGTCCCTTTTCGAATAATACACCGAGGGAAATTAAAATTTGCTTTAAGCTTCCATTTTGGTCCTACGTATTTAGATACTATCAAATTACATTATACATGTATATGTAAAACAAAGGAGGGGATCTCCAACAACACCAGGCTGCAGCACCCACAGCAAAACCCCAAAACATCCAATGCAAAAACACAAAGCAGACAAGCACAGAAAGAGACGCGCAAGGGACAAGGAACGCCAACGCACAACACAGAAACATCAAACACAAAGGACTACACATAAACCAACGAGACCAATGGGCAACCGGTGCCGACTTAGGACGGCCATCTGCCACGGAAATAGCAGAAGGTATGGTTATCCTGGATTACGTGCGCACAACCCTCCCACTTTTCCGATTACCCAGAGGTCTCGAAGAACGCACAATTGTGGTGTAAAACAACCTCCTCACTGTCAGATGACCACACACAAACAAGACCGCAAAATGCAGGGGACCAAGCAACACAGATGAATATGTAAATGGATATAAAAAGAGGGCGTACGTAATACAATCCGTTCTCTGCCGCCGCGAGCTCATGTATGTTATCACCCGAGGTGTCCGACTGACATTCAGAGAGGACAGGTGGTCGGGGCCCTGTCTTCTCTAAAGAGGTTTGGACAGGGCCCGTCATGGAGTCCCGTCGTCACAGTCAGTCAGAGTTTTAAGAATGCGCTTGTACAAGACTGTAGATTGGTCAAGTACCAAGCCTAGTGTCCGTCTGGTGACATTAGGATCATACCCGCGGTATAAAAGGCGTTTGATGATTCTGACGCATTTTCGATAGTGATGTTGTCTATCTTTGATCCTTCTTATCTTGTTAATAATGTCACCATAAAATGCAGGTTGTGAAATACCCAAAGTAATATACTCTGTTGCCTGTATTGGTCCGAATTTCAGAAGAAGTTGACAATAATTTTTGTTAAATATCCAGAAAGTCTTTACTAGTTTTTGAAAGCGAAAACCTTGTCCTAAAAGTTTCTTGGTAATTTGTAAATTTCTACTATGAAAATCCAAAACATCAGTACATGCTCTAGCATACCGGATGAGCTGTGAAATATAGATACCATAGGACGGTAATCTAGGAACATCACCGTCAAGCCAGGGGAAATTTACTATGTTAAATCCAAAATCATCTCTTTTTTCATACACACTTGTATGGATCTCTCCATTAACAATTTTGATATTTAGGTCCAAAAATGGTGTTTCTGTGTTTGAAACGTTTGCCTTGTTTAGAATCAATTCTTGTGGATAAATAACATTTTTATATTTCTCAAAAACAGGATTGTCGATAGTAAGAATATCATCCAGGTACCTAGAAGTACCAATGAAACATTTCACATCATCATTTTTTCTTTGTTTTTGAAGATTTTGGATAAATTCCTTTTCATACGTGTATAAAAATAAATCTGCAACAAGAGGCGCACAATTAGTACCCATTGGAATCCCTACAACCTGCTTGTAGAGTTTCTCACCAAATCTTACATAAATATTGTCCAAAAGGAAGGTCAAGGAAATGCAAAGGTCACCACATGTCCATGATTTGTATGATTTGTAATCTGTGGCGGAAAAGAAACCCTTCGATTCAGAAGTACAAATATAAGTTTTCCCCTCTCGATCAAAGCACCATTTAATGAGTTTGGACAGTCGATCATTTATTTTGTCGTGAGGAAGCGTGGTGTACATATTAGAAAGTCGTATGAAGATATCGTATTTGCTTCAAAATTTCTTGATTTCATTTTGTCAATCACATCCCCTGAATTTTTAATAGACCAAAAGAAGTTTACGCCATTCCTGTTCATGACAGTTTCACAGTATTTTGCCACTTGTTCCTTTATAGCCGTGAGTGCTGACGTCAGATTTCTAGACAAAATTGTTGTTGAGCAGTTGCTAGAATTAGCAATGTATCGAAACTTGTAAGGAGACTTGTGAAGTTTTGGTATACAGTATATTGTAGGGAGGTCCAATTTAGAAATAGGGATGTTAAAAGAAGAAATTTCACTGTTATGTTTGTTCAAAATATTGGGAACACTTTCGTTGCTTTCGATATAAGTATTAGTAGAGGAAAGTTCCGAAACTAAAGTTGATATGTAGTAGCGTTTTCAAATGATTATGGATGTTGTTGGCTGCTTTGTCTGCAGGCGCGAAGACATATTTTTCATGTAAATTACGTAACTTGGATTTGAAATATCTTTCAGATTTAGAAATTGGATTTTCAAAAAGTTGAGGATTTTTGTGGTAGTTATCTATTCGAATATCGGTAATATCCAAAATGAGGTTTTTCCAGTCATTCAGAGCATGCGATTCGACTCCTTCCGATTTACACCATCGTTTGGTATAGTTATCTAAAGCTTCCTTTAGCACTTCGCGACATTTAATAAAATCTATCTTGAATGGGATTCTATACTTAGGTCCTTTCTTAAGAAGACCACGGAGCTGCCTGTCTTTGATAACTGAAAAGTCACCTGTTATAATATGACCAGCTGGTTTATATAGATATGCAGACGTTGCACATTCTCAAGAAGCAGGACATGATTCAAGTATTTTAGGATCTTGTGTAACTTTGTTGTAGTTAAAAACGAAATTTCGAATAGGTCTCTTATATTTGTAACAAATAAGAGGAGGTTCTAAAGGAGAAGGTACATTAAGACCCTATATCCGCCCTGTTGTTTCCTGAGAAATTCAAATCGTGAAAATTGATCAACTGTGTTTATCATCTTGATGTACCCCTACGAAATTATAGCTCATCGAACCAAGGAAGGATTAACGAATCCGGATTTTTCTCCAGAAATTCACATTTATTTTCGAGAATTTCATATAGAGCAAGACGATCTGCTAAAAATAAAAGTAGAAAAATGAATCAATAACCTCCATATCTGTCGATTAAAGGTGAAAAATTAGTAGCAGACGCTCTTGCTCTATTAGAAAATTAATGATTTGTCTTGCGTAGAATGTATATCGAAAATGCATGGACCACGTCGGCACGGCACGGTTTTCTCTTGAAACGGTTTGATTTATAAACGTTTGTAGTAAAAACAAAAACAAAAACAAAAAAGGCTCAACATTGATATATTTTATTATTTTACTATCATAGTGGGAAGTTGTTCACCGAGCATGTCGAATAAAATCTCTGCCGGTAAAATGACTTAAATTTTAGGAGTAAAATAGTAAAAAAAAAAAAAACCCTGCAAGTTAACCAGAATTTAGATTCGTTGATTCAAGGATCACGAATCCACTATTACTGATAGGATCGATGTAAGAAAATGCAGTCACATGCAAGGCCAAAGTAACATACATGTATTTGAGAATTCTTCCAATTTTACTTTTGTGGTAAGAAATGTCGATTCTTAAAAATGCAACCCCCCCCCTTTCCATATTTTGTTTCTCGTCTCTGGGGTAGTGTTCCCCCGGAGATACAGAACCGCGCTTTGCCAAAAAAAAAAACATTGTATCGTGGATACACACCTCCAGTAAAAGAGGCTTTCTGTAATTTCTATGAGAAAAAGATACGTTTTGACCCCAAAACTAGCAATATTATGCAAAATAGATGAAAAATAACTGCATATGCTGGTGGATGTCGTATAGGTATACATTTTACATAAAAAGTTCTTGGAATTTCAATTTTCAAAATTCCACTTTTCAGGGCAGATTTTACGCCTTATTTTAACAGCTCCTTTCTGTAGACCGTCGGCAATTCAACTACATAAAAAGGGTCGCGAAACAGAAATTTTCAGCAACAAACAACCCCCCCCCCAAAAAAAACCTATGCGTTGCAGTAATTAGGTTTGTAACTGACCGCCCACGGAGATCAAGTCCATAGAAGGCTCTGGCGACGCAGGATTTTATTTCAGGATTGGTCCGCAAGTCCGAATTTTTCTGAATAGGAAAAAAATAAGCGGGGGGGGGGGGTCACACCAGACGATAAAGTTCTTGATTAATGACTGTCAGTTCTATTTTTCATTACATGTATAAATAAAACAGATGACTGGCGGGCTAAACAGCGAGCAAAAAGCTTAAATTCTTGAATTTTCACATCATAGTACTAAAACCTTGAATTTTCACATCATTGTACTTGATTAATGATATGCAATTACAAAAAATTGCAAGCGATAGCGAGACGTTGAATTGGTTTGTTTTTCAGAACAAGTCCTCTACTAGTGTCTTTTTCAGTTTCATTACTCCTAGTGCACCTGTTTATTGACCAAAGTGAAATGTATATGGGAATTTGAGGAAAGCGCAGCATCTTTTGAAACGGGTGTACCTTACTATTTGATCTGAAAGGGTTCCGAATCCCTCTCTCCCCACCCCATCACCACCAACATCACCAACGTTTTCCGCGTTTAAATTATGAAATAGCATATCGATTTTATATAAAAAAATATGCCAGCGATTCGATACAAATGTAAAACAATTACAAACTGTTCATTTTGTGAACCATGTGCATTTTTGGGTGTTTAGGTGAAAGAAAAACAAATCCAAATACACACTGTTTTGGAAAAGTATATCACCCTGATATACATTAGTTATTATGTATATAAAATTATTAAATCAGTAAATTGAATTCAACAGTATAAATTTAGTCTGCGTCTGTCTTTTGGTAGCTTTCTCGCAATTTTGTGACTCCTCGTAAATACATCAATAAATCGAAATTTACTCACAGGGGCTACAGTACACAGAGTACAAAATAAATCCCCCACTTATAATACATAAACAAAAAATGTTAGATATATTAATATACATTTATTAAACAAACTAAGGTTCACTTTAAATTAATGCTTATTGACGTATTTAGATGGGAGTTTTGGGCGCCACCACCGAAAAAAAAATCGGTAAGAAAGATACATTCGCACTAGGTGGGCTTATACTTGAGATTTGATGTCGAACTTTCGAAAAAAATAATATCTCGCTCCCGACCGCTCGCCACGTAACTGTTTGTTGTTTGCATATCAAATTGCTCTAAAAGAAACTCCGGCTTTTTCTGATAATTATAATAAGTAAGTCAACATACCCTTACAGCAAGGTTTGTGTAACAACCCCCCATCCCCCACCCCTAAAAATCGCTGGCTTGCTTTGCTCATCAGATAATTTTCGATCATAAAATATAGCTTTTCATAACAATCCAATAACCATGATAAAGATTTCAAATGGCTATTTCAATACTGCCTTCATCAAGCAAAACGGTCAATCGCCGCAAGATAATTTTTCGCCCCCTTGGACAGGGACCTTAGTCGCTCTCCCAGACTCATTGACTTTCTGATATTCACTACATCCCCCATCTCAAATTAAAGCTGTAATATCTCTTGTCCTTTCGTTCGTTTGAATGACTGTGTAATATATACACGGATATGATTTTTAGAAACACCGTAATTCCCTTAAATTCTAGAATCAGTCATAGCACTAAAATGAGACAGTCTCAAAGAATAACCCAGAAGTTAAAAGACGACGTACAATACTTTATCAATCTCAGATTTTCGAGGATTCATGAAATCGTTTCATGGCAAAAACTTGAGCAAAACAATCATTATGATTTATGAATAATGTAAGTACATGTATACAGTAATTTGTTATCGAACAACGTTGTATCACGACGTGATCATAACGTCACATCACGTCAAAGTCAGTGAAACAGAAAGCTCACCTACGTGTTTTCAAATCGCTATAAAATCGCAACGGAATATCCGATTCTCAAAATTTTAACTGATTTACATTCTGTAAATCTTGTATTTTCATTGTTCAAAGTTTGCTTCATTTCGCAGATAGGGCCGATTTTGGCTCATAACGTACCTTCTCCTTTTCAAAATATTGAGGAATGGCACTTTGTACGCGATGATCCCGAAAAATATTAGAGATGTTCAGAAGATCAAATCCTTTGTTAAGAAATGGAATTTTTATGAATCGTCTTTTAGGGGAGGTGTTTTTAACCAAAGGATATAGTTTATTTTGTGCGAATGCAACAATGATATTTAGCCTGAATCAATCAGTGTTTCTTAAGAATGCAACCAGTGCTTCATCCAAGATAGATTTTAATTGAACTGCTGGAACTGAAGAGAGAGCATGTAGCAGTTCATGTTTGCCGCCGTTGCGTGCAATGATCAGTAGATCTTTGAGGGTACGATGTACTCTAGTTCTTTTTCTGAGTTTTTTGTTTCGCCTTTTACCGTGAGACCTATGCTTCCTTTTAGTGTCAGGGCGGATTGAAAAAACATCAATATTTGAAGAGGTCGAAGAAATGTTTCCTTGTCCATAAATCTGATCTTTTAGACCAAGGGGGTACGCAGTTTGCAGTTTGGTTATCCAGGCAAGTTCAGCTTGTAAGCGGCGTTTTTTAATTTCAGTTTTACTTTGATTTTTAAGTTTTTGAATGACTGAACTGGAGTAATTGTTATATCCGAAATTGAATGATTGTATTTAACGAAGTGATTATATAGGAAATTTCTTTGTTTTTTTCGGACGCGAGTTTCTTATCTGATACGAATGACTTCGAAAACGAGATTTTAAGGCCTGGCCTGTTTCTCCTACATATTGGGCGCCACATCCCTTGGCGTGTCATGTAATGACATAGATGACACACATAGATGACATCTTGATACGATCAAACAATGTCCTTATCAATCTCGATTTTAAAGGTCTGCCCATTAACACTAGATTTAATTGTTGTGGAATTGCAATTGATGTAACATCATTTATGTGATATTTGAATATGTTTAAACCTGCTAACAAGCACTATAGGCAATACAATACATTCTGTTCTCGCACTCAACATTGGACTTTTGTCTTCCAGCAAATTGTCGGAATTCCAATGGGGACCAATCGTGCCCCACCCCTTGTCGACATTTTCCTTTACTCGTACGAAGCTGAATTCATTCAATCTTTAGTCTCTGAAGGGAAAAGATACTTAGCTTCTGACTTCAACTTCACTTACAGATACATAGACGCGCATTACCAGAGCAGTATCTATCCTTCGGAGCTTGAATTCAAAGAAACTACAGAGACATATAATTCAGCATGCTATTTGGACTTAACGTTGTCCTACGACACTGATGGTCACATGAACACCTCACTCTATGACAAACGTGACAACTTCAATTTCAGCATGTTCATATCTCAGTTGATACGTTATGCCAGAGCAAGTACCAAATATACCGATTTTTTTCTGAGAGCTAGGTGTCTTTCAGATAAGCTTCTCAGTCAGGGATATGTTTGTGACCGACTAACATCGTCACTGAGGAAGTTCTACGGTCGATATGGGGAACTCGTCATATACTATGAAGTCCCACTCTCTAGAATGGTGGACGATATTCTGTCATAGACAATTTGGTCCATCCAACCAAAGATTGTACTCTATGTCTTCAAAAATGGAAGTTACCGGATGTGACAGTTCTACCGAATTGAAGCGGCGGGTGTTGCATGCAAGCAGGAGATGCTTACTCTTCCTGGGTACCCGGTCTCATTCTCATATCGGGAGTCCGCTTCTTTTCATGTGGTGGAGGTTTTTGTTTGTTTGCTTCAGTTTCTGTTTTATCCTGCTTTTGTATGCCTTCGTTTTCTGACTTTCTGAATTATCGACTTGGTGCTGTATACAGGGATATGGTCATTATCCATATTTGTCATTTCATTCACTAATTATAAATCAATTTATCTTATGAAATGATTGATTTGAACTGATGAAATATTTATTAGACTTTTCTTTAAGAAGTACATATATTAAATTCTCGTGACAGAAAATCTTTTTTCTTTTATTCTTTGTACCCTCTCCTTTTCTCTTGCTGTATCCCCGCCATGACTTCATCATTTCTGAAAAAGTTATAAACTGTCTTTAAGCACTATACAGCTATTCCCCGTACATGGTATGCAGAACTTTTTTTAGCTTTGCTTTCACAGATACTTTCATGAAGTGAAAGTATGATTTGAGAGGAAAGGTCAAACTTATTTTACCCGAACATCCATGCATCCGTTCGCTTGACATACTTCAATGATGGTTGAATTACTCAGAACCTTGGAGATGTAAAACTTTGTTACTTGATTGGCTGAAAATAAAAAAATGACAATAAATAGAACTTTGGTCCCGAGATAATCATTGCGTTAATTAAAATGAACAATCTTCAAAATATCAGCCAAGAAACTTGCCAACATGGGATAACAGGAGGAACGGGTGTTAGTAAGAAGTAAGCGTCTCCTGTCCGCCAACTTTCTACATCTTTATCTCAATAGAGAATAGAAAGATTAAGTGATCTTATTGCAATTTATAAGAATCAAGTTGTTTTGCTTTCAATGAAAATTGTTCATCTTTCAATATAATAAAACTTTTACTCAAGTATGTAACCCCGGTCTATTCTGCCAAAATCCCGTCTCTACATGTATATTAAACGTAGATTAAGTCCTACTTTCGTCGTTTAAATTGAAAAGAAACGATTTTCAAAATGTCAGAAAAATGTAAAAGCGTCAAAGTTATTCCTTTTGTAAGTGGTTTGTGTGGGTTGTCTGAATTGATTATTGTATCGTCAAAAGTTAAAGAGAAAGATTTCAGTATGTATTAGTCAATCTAGATTATCACACGCTTACAAAAAAAGCACAAGAAGGAAAAAACAGAAAAAATATAAAAAACTCGATTATAATAGAAGGAAATCCGATGTGTCCACATTTTACTACTAGAGAGTTGCCATCTGTAAAAATTAAGTGTCCAAATGCGGTAATCAGATAATGCCTTTTTCGGATTATGAATCCTCATAGTCCCTGGTAATGTTTGGAATGTTTTATTTCACATCACTGCGTTGGGTGTTTAAATTTATTGTACATATTCTGTCGAACTGATGGTGTGGCAAGCGGTACATAATTCTGGTATCTTGTCATATCCTTACTTTTTTCTAGTGAACTTCTTTTTACAGACAGCAGGGCATGTTTCGTCGGGGTTGGTTTCTTTTCGTTATTGTTGTTGTTGTTGTTTTTTTTTTGGGGGGGGGAGGGGGGACTAGTTTTTTTTCTTTTGTGTGGGGATTATTATATATATCTTTCGTTTGGTGGCTTTCCATATGTGCCTTGTTTGATATTTTCCTTGATATTAATTAGCGAATCTACTTTTTTTACTTTCTCATTCTATAATAATTTCGTCCTTACTTGGTTCATAGTAGTCTGTTAGTACTACAGGCACTGATTTGTGTCTAGCTATCCAGTCTACTCGGTTAACATCCATCGAAAGGCACTTAACCTCGCTAGATACCTAGAAAGAAAATAAGAGTTACATATCCTTGTGTCAAAAATGTAGGATAAACTTTTTCGGGACTTTTAAGTTAAAGCTGTTCAAATTACACTAACAGAAGAAATTCAATGACTTTATGATCATGACTGAATTACTGAATCTAAGTAGACGTCGATTTTTCTGTAGGCCGCTTCGACTTTCTTAATTTCTGGTAGATTTGATTTATCCAGAGATTCTATGTCACCCTCCATTCCTGTTGGTATTCCGATTTCTAAGAGAGCCATTGTTATGCCATTTCCTCGCAGCCAGCTTATGTGGATACAAAATGAAAAAGTAATTGATTTACCCAAATAGAATTATTCTAATTAAAGTTCGAGTTAGAAACTTAATTATACTATTTTATAGGGGTTTCTCCTTTAGATATAATTTCGTAATAGCAAATACTCATGGATGGAAATAATCTTGAATCTTTCCACTATAAAATTGTTTCGTACAGGTTTTAAAATCCAATTTACAACTCACATGATTATTTGATCCTTTTTCTTATCAAAAGTCCCAAAAAGGCCTCATCGCTCACCTGAGTTGCGGATAAAGAATTATAGTGGACAATTTGTTGGAGAACCTTGTATACTTGCTTCCTGTTAGATTTTGAGAAATTATGTGAAACGGTTTCAGAGGAGAAGTCGAAAATGCGTCTGTCAATCAGCTATACGTTGACCAATGTGCACGAAAAAAAAAAACAAACTTGGGTAGAGGACCTGGAGAACTAGCTTACCTGTGCGATTCCGTGAAATTCTGTGCAGTGGTTGCAAAGGAGACGTCGAAAATGCGTCAGCCAATCAGAGTCCTCGGCGGCTATATTAGTCGATCAATCAGCACCAAAACACAAACTTGGTAGAGGATCTTGAGTACTAGCTTGCGGTAAGGTACCCTGAAATTTTGTGCAGCGGTTGCAGAGGAGATGTCGAAAATGTAAAGTTTACGCCGAACGCCGGATGACGGACGGACGATGCGCTATAACTATAGCTCACTTGACCTACGCCCAGGTGAGCTAAAATCACCAAATGATATCCAAGTATTGAATAATTAACTTTCATGTATCTAAATCATGGTAGACTGTTTTAATCATACTGTTTTTATATCAAGGATTTCCTTACCTAAAACATATGTGTATCTTGAATCCGTTGATGCTTTCTTTACTCAATGAAACATTCAGGAAGAATGCGGGAACGATCAAATCCTCCTCAACGTTAAAGAAAACCGATATCTACAGAACAAATTAAAAATTCTTATGAGTATCTGTAAAAATAATAATCGATGATAGTACACTTAGATAAGAATTGTTTCTATAAGCGTTTAGTCAATTTATCAATTATTTGAAATAAATACTTGACCCACTTATTTACATATGACTGTTACTGACGTCATCATACGTATAGACATTGAGCACAGACACATATAAGTGAAATATTGTACATGAACGTTTTTATTTAAGTTCCATCGATGTTCAGCGGAAAATGGACAAAAATTGATATACATAAGCATAATTAAGAATCGGCAGACTCGATTTATTTTCCAGATTTTTTATAGAAATCAATAATAGTTAAATAATTCAGCGTACTCGTGAATTAGTGCAGTCTTAAAATCGCATAATTCTGCTAAAATTTGAATCCCACAAGAATACGCATAAATACAATCTAATTGCTGAAAGTTTTTAAACATCATTCAATCAATTGAAAACAAATCATTTAATTTTATATGAATTTATTATCGTTCGTATTTCGTATGCTATTTAGATTCTTGCACGAAACTTAAAAGGACTCTAGAAAATCCTACCTCAGTAAGACATATCCCTTGACCCCTTGCTGTTATATTGAGCTCTCTGACTGTCCTTGGGGCCTGATAATTAGCAATAGCAATGTAAACTTAGTAAACATGTGTAATGGGTTTTTTTTTATTTTGTTGAAGGAAAGGTATAAGGTTTTGTTATAGTTCATATTTGTGAAATTTTTCCTCTACAGAGCCAATGTTGACAAGTTACTAAAATCCACAAACCTCAACTTCTTGCAGGACCAGAGCGTTTTGATTGTTGATGGTAAATGACTGTTGAAAACCATCTGTTCCAAGACTTCGGACATTCGACCTGATGTTGAAGTTTTCAGAGAAGACCAAAGCAGAAAACTCAGCAAATGCTTGTATGGCCAAGACTGTGTCCTTTATTAAAAACAAAGCAAGAGAGGTTTCATGAACAAATAACATTCCTTTGTAACGATATCGCGCCTTAGACGTACCATTGATTATAATATCAAGGAGGTACAATGTTGAACAATTTTTCTTGTTCAAAGGGTTTCCCTTAAAAGCAGTAGTAAAAGAGAAGTCATAAACGTATTTTCTGGCGAGTACCTTTGTGAGAGATTACCAAAGAAAGAAAGATTGTAAATTTAACAAATATTTTTGATTACAGTAATATTTACCAGAATTATAAAAATAATAATAAATGGGCATACCAAGCCAAAATAAATTATAATGAAACATTTGCAAAGGAATAAATATGAATCCCAAGAGAACAACATAATCATACAATTCGGAGATAACCGAAGAAAATTAAGAAGACAGAAGGCGTAATTGAAACTGATGCAAGTTGGGTATACAATTTACATATAGGCTAAGAACTTTGAGCCGTCGAATATTCAGAAACAAAGTCGAAATACTTCGAGTGATACAAACCTGTGTGCTGACAAAACCACCACGATCATTCCTCTGTGACGCTAGCCATTTAAGGACTAGTATACCATTATCTGTGTCGGCGTTTCTAACGTATGTCAGAAGGGCATAGGATGTCACCTCAATGTCAAGGGCACGCACTTGCCTTTTAGGGGGTTGCCACGATTTGTAGGGCAATATGCTTGATGCCTGGTCAGAAGGTATGCTCCAATACTTCACACCGTCTGTTATACAAGGAATACTTTCCCTTCAATTTTTCTTTTAATTGTAAGAATATAGATGAATTTGAATAAAAGTTTTTCTGTCAGTTCCATCATATTTCTTAAGAAAGAAAAGAATTAAAATAATATTTAGGCATTGATTACCTTCCGTTATTGCTTTCGTTTCTAGGATAGCAAGGGCTTGCCCTGCTTTCGAGTGGTTTGTTACTTTCAGGGCGTAAGTGATAATGGCAAGTTCATACAAAGTTTGAATATCACCAGGTACTGCGCTTGCAAGGAAAGCTGTAGCTTTGTTGATGGCAAGAGTTGCCGATCCCTGTTAGAAGAAAATGAGTCATACATTTAAGAAAAGCTTGTATAAAGAGCTGATAAGATAAGCTGAACTGAAGAGTGCAATTTTGAAAAGGGAAATTTCAAGAATCTTTTTTTTTCGTAAAATTTATACCTATAAGATATCCGATCAGATTAAGAAATTATTTTAGATATGTTTTGCATGATATTGCTAATATTTGGGTCAGATCTTTCCCATAGAAATCAATAGAAAACGGAAAAGTTTTTATTGAGCATTGTCACTCCAGATATACGGAACGCCACTTATATTGGTATTGTATAATCAAAATATAAATTTTCTGGTAAAGTGGGGTTCTGTATCTCCGGGGGAACAGTGCCGCAGAGACGAAAAACCAAAAATGTAATGATCGCTGAGCGATAAAAGTCCCCTACTGGCGGCGTAAATTTATGTCCTGAATCTCTTTTCACGAGATTGTTTATTTGCAACAGCCAAGAGAAGTCCGGAAAACTGAATATTTCATTGAATTTGCTACGTCCAAGGGCCATAACTCTTGTAAAAAGAGGTCAATAGAAACCAAAGTCAAACTTAGTCAGTATCCCATTTAGATGTATTCATATACCAACAAGCAGTTCATTAATCTGCAAAAGAACTGAAGAAAGGTCCGGAGAACTGATTTTTCATGATATTTGCTAAGTGCAAGGGCCGTTACTCTTGTGAAAATATGTCAATCGAAATTAAACTTAAACTGGATCGGTATCACATTATGATGTATTCACATACTAAAAATCAGTTCATTATCTTTAATAACAGTCAAGAGGAGTCCAGAAAACTAAAAATTTCAAGAAATTTTCTAAGTCCAAGGGCCATTACTCTTGTGAAAATAGGTCAATGGAGACCAAACTCAAATTTGGTCTGTATCACACTAAGATGTATTCATATACCAAACATCAATTCATTATCTGCAATAGAACCGAAGAAAAGTCCGGAAAACTGAAATTTTCATAAAATTTGCTAAGTCCAAGGGCCATACCTCTTGTAAAAACAGGTCAATCAAAACCAAACTCAAACTTGATCTGTATCACATTGAGATATATCCCCATACCAAAAATGAGTTCAATATATGCAACAACAACGAAAAAAAGTCCGGAAAATGAAAGTGTGACAGACGGACTGACTGACAGACGCACAGACTGACAGACGCACAGACTGACAGACGCACAGACCGAGAGGAAACTAAGAGTCCCCTTGCCGGTAGGGGACTAAAAAAGAAAGGGGGTGAACCTTTCTAAGAATCGATCTGTTAGACCATAAAATAAGACAAATTTGACTATTTTTCCTCCTTACCATCCCAGAACGTGTTCTAAGCATGATCAAATTTTAAAATACACAAGAATTAGGAACGAAATAAGCAAGAACGATGTATATTCTGATTATTCTCCACCAATGTGTATTTCGCGCTAAGAAGCTTACACTGTAGCCATTCAATACAAAATAAGATCGTATTTTAAGTTCCGGATTTAATTTTTTTTTTACCGGTTAAAGGAGTTAGAACTTTCGAAATCTATTTCTGATATACAATCTAAACATATTTGATGTCAATAAGTTAATATCTATCCATTTTAGGCAAAATATTCTTAACTTTCCATGTTTTTTTTTTCTCGATTTAATCGGTTTTTCTTTCGACCTTAATTTTAGAACATTGGGAGTACTTCAACCAAATGTAAAACATACAAAAAGTCATCAAATACATTACATTTCAATACTGATTAACTCTTTCCTGCATACTAATCGTCATGCGGAAGAAATACGGCACAAAATTTAGGGCTAAATACGGCCCTTATCTTATCCTTATCTTATCAGCTCCTTCGCTTATCTGTTGTTATGCGTTGTTGTCTTGTCATAAACGACAATTTGTTGCATGCAAGCAGGAGATGCTTACTCTTCCTGGGCACCTGGTCTCACTCCCATATCGGGAGTTCACTTCTTTTCATGTGGTGGAGGTTTTTGTTTGTTTGCTTTAGTTCCTGTTTTGTCCTGATTTTGTATGCCTTCGGTTTCTGATTTTCTGAATTATCGATTTTGTGCTGTATACAGGGATATGGTCATTATCCATATTTGTCATTAATATGACATGATTGATATCATTGGTAAATACTACTTTTTAAAAAATGCAAATTTATGCATACGGAATTCAAAGAGAAAAATCTAAACCTGTGGTGCCTGAGGGATAAATCCTTGATCTTTGGCCTCTTGTAAGGCTATTACTACGAATGCTGTCAGTGATCTTTCATTGGCAATGGACCCTCCCTGAAATTCAGAAATCATTACCATCAAGGATATCAAGCTTTATGATACAATGAGTAATTTATGTCTTTCACAAAGCAGGTATGGCTTGAACTTATCCACATATCAATTCATTTCACTAGTATGTTCTCTGTATCAATTCAGTTCCGTTTTATACTTAAATAAAACCTCAAGTGAAGTATTGCCATCATAAGTTGTCCCTCTGTCGTCTGTCGTGATCATCATTCGATCGGTGTTCTATATTTGTGAAATGACCGCTACTTATAACGCTTCATTATAATTATAATTAAAAAAACATTCTGAGGAAGCAAGGACTAATTGTCAACGTTCGGATGTAAAAAAGCTTGGTCATTCTGGTTTGCCCTCATGTTCCATTCTAAGTTGTCTTTCTTGTGCAATCTGTAATATCAAATTTAATGAAAATCTCCGAAAAAAACAACTGAGGCGAATCTTCCTGATGGCAAAGCTCTATCCTGAAAAATTCTTAGGTTTTTTGGCAGAATTTAGACTTTTAATATTGTTCGGATTTTCTCTTTTTCGTCCGCGGGCATCACTGATGAGATGGATGTTTGAAACACGCATATGGTGCACTGGGGTTTTGCAATAGAACATATATGTTTGTAGTGTAGTAATTTCTTCTTTCCAGCTCTGTCGACTGAAAGAAGCTTTGATTTGACCCTTTATAAATTTGACATCATATTATTATGCTATTTCGGAAACTTGTCATTTCAACCAAAAATAACATCGAAATTATAGTAGATTAACATCTGAGCACCCTCCTTCCATTGCTATTTTGGTCATAAATTTTACTTAACTATGTTGCTAAATCGACCTTGCAGGAATTTGGAGCCGCGCACTCTCTGCAAAGTTATTGCACAAAATTGAATTTAAAAATCAATTTTCATTAAAAAAAAACCCAGAGGACGCTTCTGAAATGAAGTGTAGCTGTGTCTGAAAATAACTTGGGCTGGAAGCATCACTGATGAGGATTTTCTATCCGAAACACGTGTCTGGCGCATTAAAACTGGTTTAAAATTTTCTTCAAAAAGGTTAATAGTTTGACACTTCTGTATTATAATATAATAACGCTTTCAAAGTACCTGCATTGCTTTGTGTATCACGATGCCTGATTCGTTAAATGATCCATTTTCATTTTGCTGTCTCAATATCCATTTAACAGCATCTTTCATCACCTTGGTGTCTATGATTATGGCGTCTTTAGCTTGTGCAAACGATTTAAGGACAAAACTAGTAAGCCTGAAAGAAATTATTGTACGAATATTTTGATGCGAAATAGCAGATTTCGTTTCCCTTTTTATAGTATGCAATGAATGCTTCTTCACAGTCAAAATGAATTTTATAAAACAATGTACGCTTCATTGTATTTATTCAATGTCTAGGGACACACTGTCAATAGGGTCTGATATCAATGTAGCAAATGTCATTACCGGATGCATTTTGTCTATCAATTTACTTAATCATACTTGTTTTTTATATTTCTATGTAAATTGTATTGTCTTGCTTCGTTTGTACTTTATTTTCTTTTTTTTTTTTTTTTTTTTTTTTTTAGTTTCTGTTTATCTTATGTCTCCACTACGTTTTTTACGCAAGGTTGTCATTTATGTTTTAGTGCTGGTTATCCATTGGTTCTATTGGAGATCTCCTCCTTCTTCTACTATGAATAATTAATAGTTTTTTCAAATCAATACTGATTTATACAACAGTAAAGCATCGAACTTTATATAATGGATGATACCGATTTAAGTTCTTAAGGTAAATGTTTTACCAGGTACTTCCACTTCTGTCATTGTCTCCAAATGCACTGAAGGATCCATCGAAACGCTGAAATCCTAATTGTCGCTGGTAACCTTTAAAAAAGGGAGAGACGGAATATGATTATAAATTTCAAAATTGAATTAAAATTCTGTAACAAACAGTTTTAAAAATAATGAATATTCATTACGTATCGCTCGTTTCTTGTCATTTAATGATGTTGTTGAATTCACACCGATTAAGCGTTATTTTAAAATTGCATTGCTTAGAATATCAACTGTTCAAATGTCAAAAGATGTAGCTATAACGAAGTTACTTAAACTATAAACAGTTCGTACCATCCAGTAAATATCCTTTTGCCCGTTCTTCTTGTTCTGGGGTCAATCGATTTGTAGCATTTAAATATTTAGTCACGAATACATTAGGAGCAAAGTTGATCATATTTTGTTCCCCACATCCATAAGACATTCTTAGAAGATCCTCTAAACCTGCTACGGTGGATCCCATCAGATCTCCTTGAGGACGAATAAATGAATACTAATATAAGAAATTAGTAACACTTAGGGTAGATTAATATCTTTACATGAGATACACAAATTTAAATTCTAAAAATAAAACAAGAGGGCGCTAGTGAAATGAATTTAGGCGGCTTATGAAAAATGCTTTAGCTGAAAGCATCCCTGATGAGAATTAGATATTCGAAACACGTGTCTGGTGCATAATAACTTGGTTTAACATTTTCTTCAAGAAGGTATAGGGATGGAACTCTTTCGCATTATAAAGAAGGTATCACTAAAATTAGCAAACAAATACAGATGAAAACATAGGTAATCACAGATTACGTAGCTCACTTCGTGGCAGCAAAATTCAATTCAAACATATTTCTAATTACATGTATATTGACTTTTAAAGACAAAATCATTCAAACGGAAAAAGTAGGTCAAGGTCATTTTATAAAAGGTTGATCAAATATACATCCAATATGCAAGTTTGGTACATGTATCACTTATACTTTGCTCAAGATTGGCTTTTAAAAGCAAAATCAGTCAAGCGGGAAAAGTATGTTAAGGTCATTTTATGAAAGTTTGATCAAAGATGCATCCAATAAGCAAGTTTGGTACATGTAGCACTTATACTTTGCTCAATATTGGCTTTTAAGGGCAAAATCACTCAAGTGGAAAAAGTAGGTCATGGTCATTTTATGAAAGTTTGATCAAAGATACATCCAATAAGTAAGTTTGGTACATGTAGCACTTATTCTTTGCTCAATATTGACTTTCAAAGCAAAATCACTCAAGTGGAAAAAGATGCTGCATCCGATGCATTGGTTCCTCTCAGCATCCCAAGATGAATCACTTGTGCAAGTTTGGTTACTGTAGCATCAGTACTTTGTCAGATACTGAGCTACCCCAAACTTCTTAACCAGGCCACTCTGAGCTACCCCACACTTCTTTACCAAGTCAATCAAGTGGAAAATGTAGGTCAAATGCAGCATCCGATGCATGGGTTCCTCTCGGCATCCCAAGATGAATCACTTGTGCAAGTTTGGTTACTGAAGCATCAGTACTTTGAAAGATACTGAGCTCCCAAACTTCTTAACAAAGCACTCTGAGCTACCCCACACTTCTTAACCAAGTCAATCAAGTAGAAAAAGTAGGTCAGATGCTGCATCCGATGCACGGGTTCCTCTCAGCATCCCAAGATGAATCACTTGTGCAAGTTTGGTTACTGTAGCAACAGTACTTTGTCAGATACTGAGCTACCCCAAACTTCTTAACCAGGCCACTCTGAGCTACCCCACACTTCTTAACCAAGTCAATCAAGCGGGAAAATGTAGGTCAGATGCAACATCCGATGCATTGATTCCCCTCAGCATCCAAAGATGAATCACTTGTGCAAGTTTGATTACTGTAGCATCAGTACTTTGCCAAATACTGAGCTACCCCAAACTTCTTAACCGGACGCGGACACGGACGCGGACGCGCGGGGTTATAGCATAAGCTCACTCGACTTCGTCGAGGTGAGCTAAAAATGTATGGACTTGAATTGAAATGGCAAAATGGAGTTGAATTGAAATGGCAAAATGGCTAAATAAAGATTTATCTCCTCCCACCGAAAGAGACATGATTTTACTATTCAAACTAAAAATGTAACGTTTCGTCAACAGATATACCATAGACTGATTTGATAACTCTTACTCTACATTTTGTACTAATGCAGTATGTGATATCAATGTATAGAAATGTTTCGTTAGAAGCGAAAAGACTTCGATTTCTTAAAGAAAAAGGTCGGACAAGTATGAAGGACCCGGTATAAGTATTCCGGAAAAAACACCAGTATCATTTCTGTAGTGCATGGGGATCATAAATTAGATTATGTAGCATTTGTTTATTCTTTGTGAAAAAAAGTATGTTTAATATCTTATTCCATCACAAATTCATGTTATTGTGCCACAAGTTGAGCAATGTACACATTTTTTTTGTCCCAAATGTTTCTTTTGATAATTTGTAAGTGGTCCACTCGGTGTGCGTGCGCTTCTTTTATGTGTGTTTGATGTGAACGTGTGTTACATTGTGAACATGATATCGGCATCAATAACAAAAATCAAGTTGAATAATACGGAAGTGTTCCAAACCAATTTTAATGCACCAGACACGTGCTTCGGATAGTTAATCCTCATCAGTGGTATTTATACAACGCCGAAGTAAATTCTAACTCAGCCAAATGTATTTCAAGAGCGCCCTCTGTTTTCTTAATTCGAATTGGTGCATTAACTTTGCAGAGAGTGCTTGGCTCCAAATTTCCTGTAGGGTTGATTCAGTAGCATAGTTAAATGAAATCTATGAGAACCCCTCCACACTTCTTTCAAAGTTTGTATTCATAAATTTTAATAGATTAATTGTATTTTGGTTTGGTTCTTCTTTTCCTCTTCAAATCGTACATGATAAAGGGAAGATCTCAAAGAAGACCACGTTGCTGTAACCAAATTGAACACATACACAAAACAAAACAAAGAACGGAATCCATGTAAAACTACATCAACATGCAGTGATGAGAAAAAGCTCTAATTTGAGGACGTTTAACACCTGATAAGACAAACAGAACTCACACTTATTTGACCAGCAAACAAACTCACATTATACTCAAAATCAAACAAAGGAGGGGATCTCCAACAACACCAGGTTGCAGCACCCGCAGTAAAACACCCAATGCAAAAACACAAAGCAGACAAGCACAGAAAGAGACGCATAAGGGACAAGGAACGTCATCGCACAACATAGAAACATAAAACACAAAGGACTACACATACACCAACGAGACCAATGGGCAACTGGTGCCGACTTAGGACGGCCATCTGCCATGGAAATCAAGACATAAAAGACAAAACAATCGGGAAATAGGGAGACCGTTGTACACCCTGGTCTCGTGGGTTTATGTGTAGTCTTTTGTGTCTCTTGTATGTATGTCTACTATGTGTTTTAGCTTATGGTTATGGTGTGACGGTGTTTTGTTGTGGGTTCTGCATCCGAGTCCTGTTGGATATCTCCCCTTTTCTGACTTTGCATGAAAATTTGGAATTGCCAAATAATATGTGTTGTAATCTGGATAAGGTTTCAACAACACTTCAGAGCACCTAAATTTACAAGGGTTTCAATTTTGATGTTCAATGTTGTAAACGTTATCATCATGGGTCCGTTCACCGGTTTTTAGAGTGAACCCAGAATGTCCAGGGTTGAAAAGCTGAAATAGGGGAATTTTAGTCGTTTTGAAAGGTGGGTTGAGATGACCATTATGAAGACATTCCATAATGGTAAGATGCATATTGTAGAATATGCCTGCCATGTGTAGGAGCAATAAAGTTTTTAGGTCACAAGACTTATTTAGTCTAAATATAGATATTTTAAAGGCGTACCGGATTTTCCCTGTTTGACAAGACTTCATAAGGGAAAATATGAAGTTTTGGGGTTTTTACACATTTTTTGAGTTACATGAGTTGGAAATTTTTAAAATTTGGCTAGAATGGAGTATAAGATAAAAGCTTTAAGAAAATATAAGCATAATTTCTGATAAACATTAAAGAAGTACCTAACCGTCATTCAGTCTCAAAGCCGAGAGGGCAATGCAAAATCGTGAGAAATTTTTCTAGGAGACCAGATATAACACACAGAAAAATGGCAAAAACCATGAATTTAAGGCCAATTTTCTGAACTTTTTCTAGCAAACATGTGTGATATTTATTATGTATAGCAATCTTAACATGACCTTGAGACTAGTATTCTATAAAAGCTGTAGATATAACGAACAAATTGATATATAGTATAATAATGTGAAATATATAGAAATAAAATGAGATGACGTCAATTATGTATGATTGCGCAATATTTCTGCGCCGTGTGACCGGGTAAGAGAAACTGGTGAGCGGACCCCATCTGAATACCAAATCCCCTTGATTCCTGATATTCCATTTCAGTGCCGCCATCAATATATTATTTCAAATTCTTTGTGCTGATCACTCAAATAATGTGTTTATTGTTGTCTATTAATTAGTACATTTGATATTTTGTACATACGTGATTAATCGTGTTCATCAACATTATATTAGTATTTATTATATTGCTTATAAGGATGTCCTTTGATGTTGATATCGCCTTCCTGTGGGAGTTACCGATTTTGACCTTTCTACCGAAATGAAGTGGTGGGTGTTGCATGCAAGCAGGAGATGCTCACTCTTCCTGGGCACCTGGTCTCACTCCATCGCAGGGAGTTCACTTCTCTTCATATGGTAGATTTTTTTTTCTGTTCCTTTGAATTAGGTCTGGTTTTATCCTGGTTTTGTATGTCCTTGGTTAGATGATTTTTTTATAAACGATTTTGTACTTCTTAATATAGATATGGTTTTGTCCACAATTGTCATTGGTATAGTTTTCATATTTTATTTTGATATCATGAAACTTAAAAGTATTTGGACCTTGATGGTTCAATGGAGCATGTCTGAAGTAACTTTGTTGTTCACTTACCTATTGCCGATATTTTGATGTACTCTGAATCGACGACGAGGTTAGGTGGAAACGATATGCTAACTCTTGTGGAGAATGCGTTTATAGAAGTGAGATCTTTTAAAATTGGTATGTAATATCTTCTCTGAATTCCCTCAGGCTGTTATGACAATTTCATAATTAGAAATATACGCAAAATGAAAGTTTTATATCAATTTTATTTTTCAAAATATATAAAACTTTTGAATTTATATCGCACGAAAGACTTTTTGAAATTATAGTTTAACCAAATCGAGGTCAATTTAAAGAAGACTGTGCAAATTCTTATCCAGTTTTCTCTTTTCATTTTTTCCTTTTTTTTTACAAATTTAATAAATAACATGATAAGCCCATTCTGACGTACCTTAACATCCATCTCCTTGATGATAGCGTCGGCCACACGTATAGAGCGTGCTATCACGTTGATTTTAATCTTTCCAATTACATTGGATATAATTGGGAAAAATACAGAAGCGACAGAGTCCTGCTTCACAGACACGTTCTTTGGATGAAAACAAAACACATTATGTGGAAAATTCAAGTATTTCACAATTATGGGATAATATAGGACATTTTTAACTTTAAGAATATCCATTGAACTTCCATCAAACAGAGATTGTGATTGAAGAGAGAGATAGTTTATTTTTAGCTCTTTTTATTATCAAAAGTCCGGGAGACCACCTTGCATCAAGATGATTAGGAATGTAATGAATACATAATTACACCACTTGCTTACGATTAGAATGATCGCATTCTTACATCGGTGCCGGGTACAAATGAGTCTCCCTTGATCTATTTGTTTTCATACTTGTTTAATGTATCTGCATTGTTTATTTTAGTTGTCTCTTGTTTTTTCTCTCCTAGTTGTGTGTTGATGTTGGTGTTTCATATCATTTCCATTGTTTGTCCCAACCTTGTTAATGTGTTCCGCTGTGGTCAATTACGCATAATTTTGTTAGCGATCATTTCTCAAATATTTCGGTAATCTGAATTTGCTTCTAGATTCGAAAGATTTGATAGTCTCTGCTCAAAAAGTTTCTTTGTATGTTAAACGTCTTTAAATTCAATATGTCACAATAAGACTAATCATTCAATTTGACAATAATGTAATAAATGGAGACTTAAATCAAAGAATGATTAATTACAAAATCGATATTGAAGGAAGTACCGCAAATATCCTCATTATGATGAGTAGAATCGCAAATGACTTTACAAACTTGACAAATAAAGATAAGGAAAAGATATTTTGATGGAAGAATAATCGTCGTTATTACGATTAATACTGGAATTTAAGATAGAACATATATCTTAAAATTGACAATTACATTACATTGAAACGAATTATCTTTTTTTTTCAAATTTTCGTTTTTGTATCAAGAATTTTCTTAGCAGTAATACCTTAAACCAGCTATCTCCTGATGGTGACGGGTTAAAAGGATTTCCACTCATGTCTGCAAAATCGAACTGGCCTTTCTTCAGTTCTACTTGTACCTTTATCAATAGTGTTATTGAATTATATATGTAAAATCTTTGGCTGGCTGGTAGAAAAATTAAGTAACTTAGAGCATAAAATTATCTAATGAAGATATGGAACAAGAATATGAACGTAAATTAATGAATATCTCTCGCAATTCAAAAATGCTATTTATGTTACAGTGTTTCAAATGTTTTAAACCAAAAATCAAGGTGTTGATGCCAAAAATGTACGTATCATTACAAAATTCCATACAATCAAAAATACATTTATCACTCAAAGGTTTTGGACAATGATAAAGTTTAACAGACAGAAGCTGAAAAATCTTTGGAACTACCAAACGATAAGAACACTCTACCTTTGATTTTATGAACAAAAAATGACTTACATCTTCATCAAATTCTCCGTAATTAAATATATCAATCTGTTTGATGACTATTTCTCCTCTGATTGCTGAAGGTGTAGGGTTCACACGTATAAAGAAATTCTGGAAAACTGTTAACTGTAACAAATGGTTATGAAGGAAAGATAGACAAACATGACCATCATAAAAGAAATTTGAAATTAATTGGTGTACATGTTTTCGTCCATCAAAAAGATAAAGACTACTACTGATGTTGCTAAAAGAATATATATCTTTTATTCGGTTTATCATCAACACCGTATAAATTGATGTGTCTTTCTTGATCATGTCCTGTCAAGGAATCATAGTGATATTGTACTATAAGAACGAAATAATGAAAAACATTTAGGACAAAGATTTCGATATGTACTACCAAGACAAAATAATGAAAAACATTTAGGACAAAGATTTCGATATGTACTACCAAGACAAAATAATGAAAAACATCTAGGACAAAGATTTCGATATGTCCTACCAAGAACGAAATAATGAAAAACATCTAGGACAAAGATTTCGATATGTCCTACCAAGAACGAAATAATGAAAAACATTTAGGACAAAGATTTCGATAAGTACTACCAAGAACGAAATAATGAAAAACATATGGACAAAGATTTCGATATGTACTACCAAGAACAAAATAATGAACAACATTTAGGACAAAGATTTCGATATGTACTACCAAGAACAAAATAATGAAAAAAAATTTAGGACAAAGATTTCGATATGTACTACCAAGAACGAAATAATGAAAAACATTTAGGACAAAGATTTCGTCATGTACTACCAAGAACGAAATAATGGAAAACATTTGGGACAAACATTTCGATATGTACTACCAAGAACGGAATAATGAAAAACATTTAGGACAAAGATTTCGATATGTAATACCAAGAACAAAATAATGAAAAACATTTAGGACAAAGATTTCGTCATGTAATACCAAGAACAAAATAATGGAAAACATTTAGGACAAAGATTTCGATATGTAATACCAAGAACGAAATAATGAAAAACATTTAGGACAAAGATTTCGATATGTACTACCAAGAACGAAATAATGAAAACTTTTAGGACAAAGATTTCGATATGTAAACTTTTTTTTCAAAACTGCAGGAATAATATAGCACTTCTTTCCAAATTTTCAATTCAAGCATCACAATATGTATCATTTGAAATTTTGTTATGTTCATTCAACATCGGGGTGTTCCGACGGGTGTTGCAAGCAAACAGGAGATGCTGACTCTTCATGGGCACCTGGATCCTGTTTTACAAAAATACTTACGAAAAATTCATGAGTTTTCGTAACTTTCATCATTAAATAAAAGCTTAAAATCTTTTTCACTTTATGTTAAACGTCTTCAAATTCAAAAGCATCATTTAAGAACTGATAAATTTGCATGTTGTTTATTCCGAGGTTCACAACTGTTACATTGGAAATTCTAATTATTTCGCCCTACATTTAGGTACTTCTTTAATGCTTATCGAATTGATTAAACAAAATTAGGAAGTAAAAGGTAGATCGAACTTTAATCAAAACTGTAGAAAGAAATCCATTAATTGCCTTCTATAACAAAGATATCAAGAACAGCTAACTCGACCAATCTACAGTTTTGATATTTTTATATTTTTCAAGAATATTTATTCCTATTGACTGTGATTTTGGAAGAGGGCGCTACTAAAGCATCACTGATGAGAATTTAATATTCGAAACAGGTGTCTGGTGTATAGAAATTGGTTTGGAATTTTCTTCAAGAAGGTATAGGGTTTGAACCCTTCGACATTATTAATATAGACACTTATTTCACGTTGCAGTGTGGAGCAGTTAAAATCGTTCCCCGTGGCCTGATGTTTGTCAAGTGTATTAATTACTTCTTTCCAGCTCTGTCACCTGAAAGAAGCATTGTTTTGGCCTTTTATCAATGTGAAATCATACATATTTTTTGCTATTTCGGAAACTAGCCATTTCACCGATAAATATCATCTTAGCACCATCCCTCCACTGCTATTTTGAGCATAGATTTTATGTGGATATGCTACTGAATCGACCCTACAGGAAATTTGGAGCCGCGCACTCTCTGTAATGTAAATGTAAAAATCTAACTTCAAAATATTAAAGAGGGCGCTACTGAAATTATTTTTGGTGGCTCCGCTGAAAGCATCACTGATGAGAATTTAATATTCGAAACACGTGTCTGGTGCATGGAAATTGGTTTGGAATGTTCTTCAAGAAGGTATAGAGTTGGAACCCTTCGACATTATTTGAATTCCGGGTTTTTTGTTTTCATTCACTGATTGCAAACCGGTAATCTGCGTGTGACGACGGGGTTTGTCTTATGAACTCGGCCCTGATCCCTTCCTACCTGAAATTTTGTTGTTCTCATTGGTTAATTGATCATAAAAATACGTGACGGATGTTGCTTGCAAACAGGAGATGCTTACACTCCCTGGCAACTGATCTAACCTGCATTGGGGATTCACTTTTGATTCCTTGAAGAACGTTTAACTTCATTTTGTTCTTAATTGTGGGAGTATTTTCTTAATGTTTGCTTTGTTGGTTTTTTTTTTTCAAAATTGGTAACCCTTTCGATTGTGTGTTTTTTTTTTGGGGGGGGGGGATATGGTTTTGGCTTTTTTTTTTGCCTTTTATTCACTGATTTGTAGTTGAGATAGTCTTCTGTGTTCACAGTGTTTGTAAAATATTCTACGGGTTGTTATGTTTGACAGGCCTTGGGACAAATCGAATTGCAACTTTACATTTTTTTTATTTTACTGAAGTTGGCGCCACCAAAACTGAATTTTGGTAATTCTAAATTCTGATCCGGCGTTCAAAGAGCGAATCCATCGCCCTCACATTAAAATAACACACAGAGAGAAATTCATATAAGCTAAAGTCTTCACTTTTCGGACTTTTTTATCTTACTGTTGCAGGGTTGCTTGCATTGTATATCTGTATTTGTGATATCAAAAGAAATATATCAAAAATAATAATTTATACAGCGCGTGCAATTAACATCGCCACCGACAAAATTTGCGTTCTTGCACTGGACTTTGGAGATTGTTTATAAGATAGTGTTGTCCTTTGTGTTTCTATGATGCTGTTTTATTATCTCCGTCTGTTTGTCCACATTTCTTTACTCGTGAAAAAGTTTATTATTTGTCAAGAATAAGTTCGGTGGCGTAGCTACTAGCTGCTATTACGCCAAATACGCCTGAGCGTACACATTATTTTTACCAATAAGGTTAAGTATAAACAGAAGAGAGAGATTTGGTAACCTTTCAGGAACCATTATGATTCGAAGTAAAACATTGAATGATGTCATTATTTCAAATGAATCTTCTTTAACTCATTTGAATAATTTCCGCTGACGGATTAAGAGTCCCCCCCCCCTTTTCATGATAAATACATGTAGCTTGAATGTCTAAATCAAACCTTTCATTTTTACAATCTTTTTTATCAATATCATTTTTTCCCTTACTCGCTACCGTTTGAAGACGTAAAACATCGCTACCGTTTGCCAGCTTATAATATTATGAATTTCAAATAATTCAGCTTTCCGCAACCATATTACATAACTCCTCCCTATTGTTTTACCATCAAAACTAACAAATAGAGAAAAGAGATATATTGTTCTGACATTTTTACTTCAAATAGACCAAAAATGTCGCTGGCTTGCTATCGCTCGCCCATCAACTATTTATACGAGGGCTGTTCCGAAAGTTCATGGACAACGCAAATTAAGGAAAGATCTAGAGAATTTGCTAAGAATCATGTTAACTTCCTTATATAACAGACAATTTTGAATTCATAAACGAATTTTCATTACGATTGGTCAATACTTAATTTTCAAATTCCCGTTTGAACAACATAAGGTTCTAGGTCACGGAGCAGGTCATCGTAACGACGTCGTCAGATGTCCAGCATAAATTTGACATTTTAAAAGAAATAAAACACCTCTCATCTGTACAAAATTCAAAAATATCTTTTCATGTATTTTGATAAGGAAGACATGTTCTACTTTCATGTGCATTTCTACCTCTATATCATGATGCACTTTCATCTTCGAATCATTCAAAGTCAGGTCACCATGAAGGGAGAAAACGGCATCACTTTACTTATTTTCGTTTACTTTTTGTACAACTTCTATCAAAATTGCGTGTTTATGTATCTATTCATCATAAAAACACATTCATCTACCTTAACAACATAAGTTTTGATGTTTTTGGTCCATATCAAGATGTATCCATCAGCTGCTAAGTCTCCGTCATTTTTATTCAACCGAAATTCAAAACTGAAAGACTGTTTGGTGTTCCGTAAAGAACTCTGACGACATCAATTTTTAGTTTGTTCGATCAACAGTATCATGCATAAATCCTCATAAAAGTCGTAAATCAGGTCCAATTTGTTAAAACTTCGCAGTGGTCAAGAAAAATAATAGTATTAATGATATAGAAAGTTTAATTGATAGTCGCGTATTTTTTTCTTATTTTATTTAGCAATATAACGAAAGGGATGGGTTCGTTTCAACAACTCAAATTTCACCGCTCCATAGCCTCTACCATTCATGTATAAAGGTGACAATTATGCTCCTTTTGTAAATCATCTTAAACTGATATTTTCATTATCTCTTTCTGAATGTATCCCTTTCATTTCTAGAGAATTTCATTCGCATACGATTTCAAATGTGATTTTTAAGGCATGTGTCCACGAACTTTTGGAACGGTCCTCGTAAAGTGTAGAATTCAAATGGAAGTTAAATAATTTAGCAAGGACTTCATATTAAGAATAATTTCCATGGTCCCAGCCTACATTGTGCGTTCACATAAATTGCAACCTGGCTACGCTCCTGGAGTATACCTATTTAAAAATTGTAATTTTGGATTCTGATTTTGGTTATTTGTGTTTGTTTTTCATTTAATGACTGCTGCAGCCAAAAGTGCACAGACATTTTTCTTTTGATGTTGATACATTTTTTTAGGTTGTTTGCTTATCATGTCATCTTAAAATGAGAAGGTTTTTTTCAGTTGAGATAACGTCTATGCGTCTCTGTACATTCGGATAAGTCGGAAAACTGTTTGGACGTCGTCCGCATAACCACAAAATGTTCTTATTTAACGGATGGCCATTTCAAGTCGGATCGTCAGTGCACTTTTCTTATCGTCACTACTTATGTAGTATTCTGTGTTTCCTGTTTCGCTTTTCTACTTCTGCAAGTTTACTATTTTTGTTTGTCTTCTGCCCTTGTTGTAATCTTGAGGTTGGCCAGAGGAAGTACCCAGCAAACATGGCTAAATGGATTCCATATAGGCAGAATCTGGGTAAAATGCCAATCTTAGACCCATATGGGTCCCTTGTGGGATTCTAAGCAAACATTCATAAGTGGGCCAATATGGGTAGAATAGGGGCAAATGCCCATCTTAGACCCATATGGGTCTCATGTGGGCAAAATCTAGGCAAATGCCAGTCTTATACCTATATGGGTCCCTTATTGGCTTTTAACCCAATTTGGGACCCATATAAGACCTATAGATATGCACCGATATTATCTTGCAGACACATATTGTTAAGCTTTGTTTTGGACCTTATCAATTTGACATCATACATATATTTTGTTATTTCAGAAACTTGCCATTCCATCCAAAAAAATCATCGAAATAAAAGGAGGTGAACATCTTAGCACCATCCTTCCAATGCTATTTTGAACATAGATTTTATTTGGATATGCTACTGAATTGACCCTACAGAAAATTTGGAGCCTCGCACTCTCTGTAAAGTTAATGCACAAATTTAGATTCTGAAAATTAAACCAGAGGGCGCTAGTGAAATGAATTTGGATGGCGTATGATAGCACTTTGGCAGGGAGCATCACTGATGAGAATTTAATATTTGAAACACATGTCTGGTGCATGAAAATTGGTTTGAAATTTTCTTCAAGAAGGTATAGAGTTGGAACACTTCCGTATTATTAGTTAAATAAAATATTCAAACGACACCAGTTTCTAAAATTCATTTCATCACAAAATTCATAATGTTGATTTTTGAAATCATTTTGCTGAAATGGGTCCATTATGACCCCAATATACAGCAGTTTCGGTCCACCAGGGACAATATTGTAACATTACTTTCAATTATCGGGATTTCAATTGATAAATTCTTCTAGAACCACTTTAAAATAATTAAAAGTATTTTGTACATACATAATAGATATATGATCTGACAATTTTTATATAGAAATGTCTACTTAGACTTAAAAGTATTTCAGAAAATATATTTAAATTTCTTGATTCGCCTAGAAATAAACAAATAAATAGTGTAATTCGGGGAATTGGTCTTGAGGGAGATCATCTCCATATTCTTACATAAATCAACAGCGTGGTTATAAAATGCTTCAGATATTCTATAAATGTAGTTTTTAAAATGGTTCAGCTCATAAAACCGAAAACAAAGATACGTTTTCACAAACACCTTTTCTCGTCTCTATTGTGGTTCAAAATGCTTTAGCTCCTCTACATTATGTTTTATATATTTTGTTCACATTTGTATTTTGCAAAAACGGTTTATGTCTTTCTTTCTTTTTTTTTTTTTTTTTTTTTTTTTGGTTTCTAACAAATGATGTCAACGAATGGATTTCTTCTTAACATACTCAATTATGCCTTTTGTGTCATAAAGCATGTTGATAAGGTGTGTTATTTGGATAAATCAAGAAACAGCTGTATTTAACAATATTCCCAGAAATGCTTCATTTGTCACGAAAATTTGCATAACTCGTCTTCTCTACAGGGGATGAAGGATGATGAATTCCAAGAATAACAGATGTACATGATGACAACCATGCAGAATTACATAATAATTTTTCCTCCCCATCTTTGTTTTCTTTTTTATTTCTTTGAAAGAATATTTATCTATATTATATTTTAAAATAATTTTTTTCTTTATTGTGGGAGTATTTTCCATTTTGTATTGTTTCGTGTTTTTATTTTGAGTGCTCGTGATCCCTTTGGTGTTTGATCTACTTTTTGGTGTCTCGTTGTCCGATATGTTTGACTCTTCCCGGGCACCTGGTCTCACTTCGGAATGTCATTCATTTCGAGGTTCGCAACCGTTCCTATGGAAATTCTAATGATTTTGCCTTGCCTTCTCGACATTGAGACTGAATAAGTGAAAGGTACTTCTTTATTGTTTATTTCAGTTGTTTTGTCGTTTGTCCTCGTTGATTGTCAGTGCAAGTTGGTTTTGCTGAAGATCATCTCCGTATTCTTACATAAATCAACAACCCAAGTTGATCGGACTTCGCTACGTGTGTTTTCGGAGACTCCTGGTCCACCAGCAGTGACACTCACCAAGTGGTACAAATGTTACGTCTTCAAATTCATAGCATCATTTCAGAACAAATAAATTTGCAGCATTTCCCAGGCATGCACGTTAGTCTTGTTTGCTTATTTAGACAAGAAACAGCTGTACTTAACAATATTCCCAGAAATCCTTCATTCGTTATGAAAGTTTACCTAACTCGTCTTCTCTACAGGGGACAAGGTATGATCACTTCCTTGTATAACAGATGTTGAAGATGATAACCATGAAGAATTACATAATAACATTATAATACATTTAGAATATAATAGGCTAAACGGATTGATATTTTGAAGGAAAGAACAGTGTGGAAAATCCATGATTAATATACAACAGCTTCTCAGCATTCTGCTTGATCGAATCAAAGAAGTGTAATGTACTTACGTTTGCTGGGTTTTCCACGATACCAAGTCCTGAATTTAGGTTGATTGCGAATGCCGTTGTCACATATGTCGTTATTTGATCCGGTACAGTAAATGATATCACTCCTCTGCCCCTTGAACTAAATAGAAAGGAAACTTAATTGTTTTAATATCTATTTTCAAAAAATTTCTCTAGGTCTTGAACTAAATAAAAAGTAAATAAAGCCTGTGTTTGTGAAACATGAATGCCCCCGGTGGCATCTTTGTTAGTATAAATACCATTTTCTTTGAAGTACATGTATGTTAAAGGTCAAGGTCAGGGTCACTGTGTTTTAATTTTTGGTATCGATGGGAATATCTTGTGACTAGGAATACACATGTAAAATATCAATGCCCTATCACTTACCATTCAAAAATTATTCCCAATGTTAATATTTTTGTAAAGTATGTCAAAGGTCAAATTCAAGGTCATTTTTTTGTATCAATAGAAACGTCTTAACATGACAAATACACATGTGAAACATGAAATCCCTATCACTTACCATTCAAAAGTTATGCCCAAATTGAAAAGTAGGTCAAGGTCACGAGGTCAAAACATTTGGTATCATGGAAAGGTCTTGTCACAAGGAAAACACATGAAATATGAAAGCCCTATCACTTACCATTCAAAAGTTATGTCCAATGTTAAAGTTTTTGAAAAGTAGCTCAAAGGTCAAGGTCAATGTATCGAGGTCAAAACTTTTGGTATCAATGGGAAGGTCCTGTCACAAGGAATACACATGTGAAATATCAAAAGCATATCAACTCCCATTCAAAAGTTATGTCAAATGTTAAAGTTTTTTGGACGAACAGACAGACAGACAAACAAACAGACGGACGGACAGGCCAAAACTATATGCCCCCGAATCTTTGATTCCGGGGGCATAAAAATCTTCTTTTTTTTTTAATTATCTTTATCGAGTTTCTTTTAAAATAAATTCATTCCCTAGTCAAAACTCGTTTAATATAGTTAGTTATTGAATGGATGATACTATACCTGATCTGTAAAATGGAAATTTGCCCGTCATTCAATATCGCTTATAAATCCCAAAAACGATAGCAAACTAAGAACACTTGCATCGAACAAAAAGGAACAACGCAAAAGGATTGAAATAAGAGTCCGGGAGATTCACTAAGGGTAGATAATTCTAGTGAGATTTTTCGGAAGGAAGGATGAGGGACAAAATGTTTTTTTTTAATTTTGCTATCTACTTTGCGGAGTGTGCGGCTCGAAAATATATTCATGTCCTAAAATGCTGAGCAAGTTCACTGAAGCTAGGTTTTTGCTGAATCTTAAGAAGACATAAGACAGAAAGAGAGTGAAAATGTCATTTATTAAAATGACGAGGTAATTAAAAACAACTTAAGGAGGTGATCAGAATCACAAAACAATTCACTTTAAATGTCACAGAATAGCAAATATTGTCAGCAATGACATAATAATGCACTTTGTCTTATCCCCAAAATTGATCTATAAAGTTTACAACTACAGTACTACAATAAAAACAACTAAACAAATATTCAGCAAAAAGGTGGCACATCAAAAATAGTAGTGGTAAAGTTCCCCTTAGATTATGGGAAAGTAATTCAAGTTGGGCATGTTACTTTTCAAATGGCTGGGAAGGATCCAATTTAAACCCAAATTGTTCTAAAAAAAATCATAAATCTAAAAAAAGAGTGACCATATTATTATCACAATTCAAGGTAACCCACTGATTGCTTATTGACCAGTACGTTGTCTGTTTAACTACAAAAATTCGAGATTCAATAATTCACTAAGGGTAGATAATTCTGGTGAGATTTTTCGGAAAGGAAGGATGAGGGGCAAAATGTTTTGTTTTTTTTTAATTTTGCTATCTACTTTGCAGAGTGTGCGGCTCGAAATATATTCAAATGGAATGGAATGTTTGATCAAATGAGCATATTAGAAAGATGGCGCTAGGATGTTAACCTCTTTAAATGTCGATTATAATTTAGGATGAAATTGCAAGTTTTCAAAATAGCAATGTAAAATATTATGTCAAAATGGTCATAAATAAGCTTTGTTCAGGTGGAAGAGCTGGAAAAGAAGCATTTAATACGCTTGAAACATTCAATCGTGGGGTACGTGTTTACTACTTACTTAACTAGTTGATACATCAAGTCCCATACAACACTCGCACTATTTAGGTATTTATTTATATCACATCCAGCTTGATGGATGTAAAAATGATACATTTAAATAACAAAAACTATGACAAGGTTATTTTGTATGAATGTCTTTAGTTTCCAGGGTCGTTAATTATTGTTATGCAAAACAAACACAATTTAAATAATGTCATTCCGCTAATAAACACATACATCAACCCTCACATTTTACAAATACTTTGCAAATAATTTTCTACATTTATACGTTAGGACCATGTTAAATTACTAGTGCATTATCTTCGATTCCGTCGAGAAATTACCAATATATCTAAAATGGTATATACATAATTAACGAACCGGAGTACTCTCTGGTCAAATAAGAGAGTTTCTGGGAAGAAACTTCTTGTCCTTTCCGGTTCTGCCAGAGAAGTTCCTGCTCTTGCTTCCACTTGTGCAGTAGGAACAGCAGGTACTGCGAAGGTAGCTGACACAACTGAAAAATATTGTTTATATTTAGAAGAAAAGGCGAAATTTCCCAAAGAAATATCGTACCAGATAAAACGCTCAATTAATCCGTCTCCTTTCTTATCCGTAACTAAACATTTCTTAAACCGATGCATCTTTTCAAATTGACAAAGTTTAAGTCAGTGCTGTTCGCTTTTTTTTTTTTTTTTACTTTTTTTCCTTAACCTTAAACAACCTCAACGGAAATAAACGTACTTTTGAATGTGGAATGAGTGTCTAATGAAGCTTACTTCAATGTTTGCATGTTCAGATGTGTTAAATTAAAATTGTAGTACGAAAATCTCGTATTCCACAAGAGGCATTGTAAAGGTTGTCTTTTCCACCATGACGAAGCATCGTACGATATTTTCTGTGCACAGTAAAGTATATAGTTATCTATGCAAGGAGACATGGCTGTTTCTCAATATAAGACCCGAATTGGAAGGGTATCCATCAGAAAGCGGTTTGCAGAACTGGTATTATTTTGCCACACATGTTCGTAATCGCAGTAAATGAGACTTTACTTAAAAACTATCGATGGGTACATAAATTATGTATTGTAACAAATGCTATGTTTTAAGAAAGAATGTTTCTTGTGGATCTTTTCAAGTAAGAAAAAAAATCTAAGAAAAAGTGTTTAAACATGAAAAAAGAATAGGTAAAGAGAGGGAACAGCCTTAATTTGTTGGTTTATACTTACATGGCGTAAACCTTCTAATGGGGAACACATGTCGATACAATATAGCATCTGTCATGACTATCAAATTTGCATCCTAAAAGAAAGTAATTCATCAGTTCTCAACTTAAATTTTATTTCATCTTTCGCTTGAAATGAGCTCATCTTCACTTAATCGAAAATGAAAAGGGTCATATTTCATATCCATAAAGAAAGCTTACTCTGAATAAATTATAAGCATCAAGTCCTCCTATTCCAACGGGAAAGCGCCATCCCCAATTCCGCGGATTGAATATGATACCTCCACTGAATTGCTGCAATTCTTGCAATACCTTTGAATGAGTTAAAGAAGTCATACGAAATGTATTTGAATCATTAAATCTCATTATGATTGTTTTTAGGGGGGTCTTCACACACATTTACGAATTGAATTAAAAGATATGATGATATTTTTTTACATATTTACATCGTTTCTAGTAATGTCATTCCCAGTCCTTAAGAGAAGTACACTTTTGTCTACAGCCAGTACATTCACAAGAGAATCAGGGTCCGATCTCAGAATCAATGCATTTGATGTACCAGGTTTACTCTTTTCTTTCCGATACTTTATAGCAACCTAAAAATAGAGATTTAATAACTATTTATAAAATAAATAATAAACACTTATCCCCTAGTAATAAATCGTGATAGTATATTAATTGTTTTGTTACAGCTATAAGTCGCACTTTAAACAACTTAGACGCATGAAAAAATGAGAAAAAGAAGAAATGTATATAAAAAATTCTGAAAACAACTGTCATCATATTAAACAAAGAGATAATTCAAACTAATTTCGAGATAAAATGACATCACCCTATTCTGGAAGACTCCCTCGACACTAAAGCTAACAGAATCAGCGACGATTTCCCCTCTCCGCACAGTGTATACTATCACCGTAGCACGAGGGGCCGCAGCTACAGTAAGTTCTAGACTGAACCTTCGTCTTCTCCACCATCGAGCATTCCTTGATCCTAGTTGTAATATCTTCCCTTTTGATATAACCTAAATTGCAAATATTACTTGATTGTGTAATAAAATTTAAACAATTTTAGTTGATTTTTGTGGTTTATTTTGTACGCAAGAAAACCCCTTGATTTGTATCAACAGAAATCAATTTACCGTGTTTTCTTGCTAGAAGAATGAAATAATGCGTGCCGTTGCATGATAAGACTTTCTCAATAAGCAGCTTAGAAATGAACTTTATTTACCTGATAAAAGAACTTCGATATCCTCCTGTTCGAAGTGATTCTAAAATATGTGTCACGTCCAACCTTAAATTAAAATGAAAATTATTTACCTATTAATGCCCGTTTGTGTGGGTACTATTCTCTCATAGTGTTGCTTTTGGAAGGAATAGTGCCCGAGCGTCAGCGAGGGCACTATTTACCTTCTAAAAGCAACACTATGAGAGAATAGTACCAACACAAACGGGCATTAATGGGTTTAGTGCATCAAATGACTGTACAATCCATCAATAAATGAATAAATCAATTACAATTTTCTCGAGATATCAAAGAAAAGTGTTCTTTCTTTCCCCCTACTTCGCATATTGCTATTTACATTCATGCATTGTTCATGACGCCATAATACTTCCTAAGGGACGTAACTCTGTTAAGCAAAAAGCAATAGTGCCCGGGTGCCGGGCACTATTCTCTCATAGTCCCCGCGTGCTTAACCAATGAAATTCAGAGGATTTATCATGTGATGCACTAAATGGCTAATAATATTGTTTAGCTGTGCTTATGAAATGCAGATATCCATCAATATTTTTTCCTTCACTCTATAATAAGTATATTTCATTACGGATTACCATATTTTCATCAGAGAATGATAAATGTGAAAAGGTTTCAGAAAACCATTGAATGACAAAAGACAGGAGTCGATATACATGTAACAAAATATGGCTGAATGACATATATGGATAATGATCATATCCCTGTATACAGCACAAAATCGATAATTCAGAAAATCAGAAACCGAAGGCATACAAATACTAGTACATACGTCTATACATTGTAAATCTACTTAGAAACTCTCGAAGGCATCACTCATTCTTGAGATATATCTTTTTCATAACCTATCATTTCGTCTATTCAGATGAACTACGATTTGTCAATGATTCATTTATCTCAATTTCTAAAATCTCTGATGTATTATTTCAAAACTGCTACCTTTACCTTGGGTTTCTTCGTTACAAGCTGTAACTTGACATAGCTGTTGTACTTAGAGTATGATCTGGATAGATATAACGATGCACTGGATCCTCTGTAATGTGCCTGAAAAAATCTTTGCTACTCACTTGCCATGATTTTATTTAAGTCTCAGTATTGTTGATCTAGCTTGTTTGGAGTTTTCATTTTATTTTCTTATTTTACTACATTGTCTTTCTTTAATTTTATTTTTTGACAATATATATATACAAATGTGTAGGAAATTTAAGAAAGCGGGAAATTCTTACCCTTATGTTAACATTTGTCGCCCGACGAGGAATTTTTGGTCGTCTCTCGTTGAAGGCTATCCTGATTATACCGTTAGACGGTATTTTGTACAAAGTTGAACTGTGTACAACGTTATTGATTGGGGTAATCGGCGGTCGTGGTAGTCTTATGGATAGGGCGAGAGAAGAGGTCTCTGGTTCCCGTCTTCGTTCCGGGATATTGTACGATATCGTCACATTGACATGTCCGGTTTGTCCGACCAATGGTTTTCCGTCTTTTTGAGTTACAAATAGCTGAAAATTTTATCATGAAAATGGTTAATTTGGAAACATATGTTCTAAAACAAAATTTTAGTGCACCATATTTGCATATCCACAAGTTATGGCTCATCAGTACGTAATACGCATGGCCAAAAATACATGTAATGTGAAATTGTAAAGAGCAGAGGTCTAGACTTAACATTTCTGCCAAAGATCCTGCTATTGTGAATGTATTTCAATAAGAACGAAATAAATTTTAATAAAGAAATAATAGAAATTTGACATTTTACATGAATTGTAGAAATTGGTACCTTAATTTAATAAATTCGTATGCTCAAATTGAAACTCATTTACTTTATCAAACAATATGTCTTAATTATTTTTTTCGTTGACCGATTTGCGATATATTAACATAAGTATAAATATAAACGAAGAAATATATTTGCAATGACAAAACCATGGAACTTGATATTAGAGCTAAAGAGGTGCAATGTAATAAAGCAACATCTGTCGCGTATTCTAATGATTCTTACTATAGTCATTTTCAAGCTTAGAACTCATTATCTTCCCTTTCATTTTCTCAGTCACCAAATTTATTACCCTATAAATAGTTGACACAATTTTCATGTAAGATCTTATCGGCCAAATCTTGATACCGCTCTAAAGGAAATAATTACACTTACAGCGTTTATGAACATAAAAGGAATAAACATCAAAGAAGTAGCCTTCAGTTATTCAGTCTCCAAGTCGAGAGGGCAAGGCAAAATTATTAGAATTTCAATTGGAACGGTTGCGAACCCAAAAGGTAAATGAAACTATGTCCTTTCCCCTTGACACACAAAAAAGTGTAGGACAAATTTTTCAGAAGAAGTAACATGAATAACAAAATATGAGTGAGCAATAAATTGACAATTCACATCAAACCGGTTACAAAGACTTGTGACATTTCAATTATGTCATCTGATTGTTCGCGTTTTCTCAGTCTGTTTCTTACCTTTTTCTCGTCTCGTGTATGTGTGTTCCGCTGTGCAATGTTGCCATGATGGGTTTCCCCTCCCTATTTTACATACTAAACATATAACAACAAATGAGAATGATTTGCTCACAAATAAATCATTCTTCGTCTTCCCTGCATCAGATTATATCACAAATACAAATGATGATCTTACATTTCGATAATCTTGATTACATTTTTCTTAAATGGTTATTGGCGTACTTTAAAGTGGTTTTAGCCATCAGTATGGATGCAGAAACTCCAGGCTACTTTTTATTTTCCAATACTTATACGTATGGACCTTTTAGAATTCCTAATTAACCATATATTTTTATTTGGATATGTTACTGAATCGACCCTACAGGAAATTTGGAGACGCGCACTCTCTGTAATGTAAATGTACAAATCTAACTTCAAAAAATTAAAGAGGGCGCTATTGAAATTATTTTTGGTGGCTGCGCTGGAAGCATCACTGATGAGAATTTAATATTCGAAACACGTGCCTGGTGCATGGAAATTGGTTTGGAATTTTCTTCAAGAAGGTTTAGAGTTGGAACCCTTCGACATTATTGATAAATGTGCGCATATTAACTTTCTCATAACGTTGTCAGCATACAAGTCAGTGAATGAAGGTCAAAGATAAAAAGCCGACACCAGATTCACAAGGATGGATGATAGGTGGTGAATGAATGGACTGAAGAATACTTACATATGTCACGTATGGAAGCAATGGTTTGAAGTAAGTTGAACCAGAGCGAAGGAACTCAAGTTTCTCTGCAGTCTGGTATATTGTAATGGATGCTTCATTTCCATATGAATTCCCCGTAATTCCTTCTATGACACTTGCTTTAACGGTGATATAGTTGAAGAACTGATTTGTAATGACCTCACTCATGGGAAGTCTGAAATTCACAGTACCAGTAATCTGAAAACGGAGAAGACAAGCAACTGAAACCTTTATTAAGTACTGTAAATGATTTACAAATTAATTTTCTATTTTAATAAAAAGAACTCTTTTATAGATGAAGTGTTTTTTTTTTTGGCATGTACATGAAAAAGGGGGCGTAATTGTGATACTCTCTATTTGCAAATACTGCATGGTCAAGAACCGCTGATGCGGATTGAATATCCGACACAACATGTACATGTTAAACGTCTTCAAATTCAATAGCATCATTCAAAAGCAGTTAAATTTGCAGCATGGACAAGACATGCACGTTTCGGGTACTTGATCCTCGTCATTGATCCTCCATCTAAACAATGTACATGAAATATGGCCAATGAGAGTGAAAGTTATGTGCAAAAATGTACCGATAGACGTAGCACGATGGGTGGAATATGGTGCTACAGGACCCACGTTTTAGAAATTTCAAGAAATTTTGATAACAGAAATTTTCGAATGCGTTGAATCTTCACACTTTTTGGACATATAACATTGTTTAGACTTAGGATCACTGACGAGGCTTAAGTACCCGAAACGTGCATGTCTGGTCCGTGCTGCAGATTGATCTGTTCTTAAATGATGCTATTGAATTTGAAGACGTTTAACATATTCTTTAATCCTGATTTTCTTTGGAATACACTTCAGTTTGTATATTTAGTGGGTAACACTCAATCATGAATCTTACTGGAAAAGTTTTGTTGATGTAATTTCCAAAGGAGCGCCTTATACTGAGGTTGGCTGTCCCGCTTACAGGTTTCCCAAAAGTATACCTATAATCATGGTGAGAAGTCTTATTATATGGCAATACATTGATACCAAATACCATAATACCTTAGAAAACATGTGGTTATGTGGAAGATAACTCAAGATTTGAATATAAATATTTATATACATGTACACAAAGACGGTACATGAGTAGGTTCGGAAATAACTAATATCAATTGACTTACTTTGCGCTGATTGAACCAGTGAAGAATCCATCGGTAGTTAACAGGAACGATGGTAATGTAACTATTACCTCAAATTTAGGCAAAACTGGAAAGAGATGAAAATTTATTTTTAAGGTTACTTACTTAAATGTACGGTATCAAAATATATCTTTGTGTAATAAAAAAACAAACCCGCCAACCATAGGCATAAAATATCCATATTAACCTACCGTATTCCTCGACTTTAAATGTCTTATATTCTTTGTTACCCTGGAAGAAAATAGACTTGATTTTCATGTGAATTTTTTTTTTTTTTTTTTTTTTTTTTTTTTTTACTGTTTACATAGATTACATTTTAAGTCAGGTGAATTGAGATGTATAAATGTGAAATAAGTTACCATTTGTTCTACTTGAATTCGCCAATCTCCTAAATTAGTGAATTTGGTTAGTTGAATAGAACCTTGGAAAACACCAAACCTCGGGGTCTGCCCGAGCCATTGTCTTAGTCTATTTCTTTTTGAGTCCTAGAGATAATGAGACACAATTCTATGATACATGAATCATTGATGTCCAATTGAACATTGACATCAAATCTGCTCTGAAACCATGTAATGCTTGCATTGGCGATCAATAACAATATAACCAATGATTAATGATATGTTTTATGTTCAATGTTTTACTCCGTCTGTGAAACTGGGCATGACATAAAACAATTGAGAGGAGGGGAGATTTCATTATAATTCTTCGCATTCCTTAAATATAATATTATTCCATTAATTTTCTAGTACATTTGAATGAGATAATTCCTAGAAAATATCATTTACTCACGAATATCACGATGTCCATTTTCTCTAGAACTGGTCTCAAAGACGGGTAAACTCCAAATGCTCTAAATTGCACTATAAAAATGCATTCATACAGAATTAGCACATTGGAAATCTTATTTTACTTATTGTATATAGGAACTCTTCGTCAACTTCATCATCGTACATAAAGAAACTGTCGTCAGTGAATGAAAGTCAAATACAAATCCCAAAATCAGATTCCAACAGATTCCAGGAGATGCTTACTCTTCCTGGGCACCTGGTCTCACTCTCATATCGGGAGTCCGCTTCTTTTCATGTGGTGGAGGTTTTTGTTTGTTTGCTTTGGTTTCTGTTTTCTCCTGATTTTGTATGCCTTCGGTTTCTGATTTTCTGAATTACCGATTTTGTGCTGTATACAGGGATATGGTAATTATCCATATTTGTCATTCCAACAATCACAAAAAAAGTTTTTGCAGTGACAAAGTCAGTCACTCACAAATATAGCCTTCACTTTCAATTCATTTATACTTCAATTCTTACTTTTGTTTCAAATGAGGATACATATGTACATATGTACCTGTCCTCTCTGAATTTCAGTCGGACTCCTCGGGTGATTACATACATGAGCTCGCTACAGCCGGCAGAGCACGGACTGTATTACGCATGCCCTCTTTTTATATCCATTTACATATTCATCTGTGTTTCTGGGGCCTCTGCGTTTCGCGGTCTTGTTTGTGTGAGGTCATCTTACAGTGAGGAGGTTGTTTTACACCACAATTGTACGTTCTTCGAGACCTATGGATAATTGGAGAAGTGAGAGGGCTGTGCTCATGTAATCCAGGATAACCACACCATTTGGTACTTGCGTGACAAATGGCCGTCCAAAGTCGGCACCGGTTGCCCATTGGTCGTGTGTCTCTTTTTCGCCTCGTGCTGTACTCGTCTTTTGTGTTTTTGCATCGGGTGTTTTGGTGTTTTGCTGTTGATGCTGCAACGGGGTCTTGTTAGAGATCTCCCTTCTTTCATGTATATGAAAATGTTTTAAACATGTAGAGTTTGTCTGTGTCATTGTATGATTTACCTCTCGATCCAGGACGATATGTAGCTTTGTCAGTCTGTATGAAAATTGCTGTTGACTTATTAATGACATCCACTTTGCTCGAATTCCTGAAGGAAACTCCAGAAATGCCCCTTCCTCTAACTTCAACAGTATAGTTACCTCTATCGCTGATATCACGAGGTATCTGTACAAGGATTGAGACATGTCTGGCATAAATTACTTGCTTTCATTTGAAATATAAGGGTTATATTTGAGAGAGGGTTTGAATCCATTTTGGCTGTCGAAGATGAAACAAGTCAAAACATCGTTAACGTTATCTTCTATAAAATCGATAAATCATTACATCATAATTTAAAGTATCAAATCATCTTTTATAACAAACATAAACCTTGAAAATTACATTACCCAAAGTGGAATACGAGCTATCCCTGGAAAAAGAAAGCGAATATCAAAAGGATACCTCTTTTGAAAAAGTGACACATAAGCAGTAATAAATCAATTTTATCCTTAAATTAATTTCAGGAAGTTCGAATTATGCTGCAATACAAAGAGCGCAATATTTGAATGGATTCTAGATACTGCTAGACTCTGATACAAGACATCATTATTTCCCAAGTATTATGCACAAGTGTTAAACGTCTTCAAATTCAATAGCATCATTTCAGAACATAAACTGACAGCATTGACTAGACATGCAGCTTACGGATACTTAACCCTCGTCAGTGATCCTCAATCCGAAGATGTAATATGGCCAAAGAGTTTGAAAGTTATGTCCAAAAAAAGTACCGAAAGACGTAGCAGAATGGGTGGGATATGATGATACCGGACCCACTTTTCAGAAATTTCGAGAAATTCTGATTACAGAAATTTTCGAATGCGTTTGAAGAATCAAGACATGAATAATGATATTAAAATTTCTCACTCACTTACGTCGTGAGACAAAAGAAAAAACGTAGTCGTAGCAGTTTGAGATTTCCTTGTCTCACACTCCACGTGACTCCTATTATGACGTCATAGAAAGAAACGTCACGCCATCGTTAGATTTGTGTAAGTTTTGGTATCGATTCTAGCTTTAAAAAACATTAAAGTGATGATAAAATGAGGTGAGTGAGAAAAATAATCAATCACGACGTTACGACTGAGACAGGGGAATCTCATCCTCGTGCAAAAGATTTGCTACATCCAGGACTCGGCAAGCCTCGTCGTGGATTGCAAATCTTTTACACTCGGATGAGACTCCCCTGTCTCAGTCTCAACGTCGTGATAGATTCTATTAATATGTTTTATCTCAATAATTTAGTGCACCATATGAGCACTTCAACAAATAATGTATCATCAGTGATAATGATGCTCGAGGCCGAAGGAGAGGAAATCCAACTACTGTATAAGTAGAATCATTCGCTGGTACTTTCTTTCGCGGTTTTATAAAAGTAAACCATTTCGCTTGGACAATGCATGGAGCTGTTCCACTTCTGCTAGTATGGTGTTAAGCATTTGGTATTCAATTCGCTGAGACAAACTTTCGCGGTACGAAGTTGACCGCAAAAGTAGCGAAGGTTTATACTCCGCGAATGATTCTACTTAAACAGTATTGAATACATATACATGAAGAATGAAATTAGAAACATGACCTCAAATGTATGCAAAAGACCCTGTTACGGATAAAGCTATCGGGGGAGACACTCTCTTGTTTTAAAAATATTTATCAATTTTTTTATCAGAAATTTTAACAAATATATTCGAAGTAAGTGCAAAAGCACAGTAAAACTAGTAGACTAACGATAAATGCCCTGTAGCATCATATCCCATTCATCCTGCTACCTCTTTCGGTACATTTTTGGACATTATAACTTTCAGTTTTTGGCCATATTGCGGATCACTGACGAGGGTTGAGTACCCCGAAACGTGCATGCCTGGTCCATGCTGCAAATTTATCTGTTCTTAAATGATGCTATTGAATTTGAAGACGTTTAACATTTAGGACAATGAATTTTCATTTTTACTTCATGTAGTATTTATTGGAAGTAGAGAATTGCAGAAAATTCCTAATAGTAAACAAACCTGGAATAATAAGAGATATTTGTGATGATGAAATAGGGTTGGATTTGCTGTCAAGTAAAGTTGCATGTACGTGCTCCACGTACCCACGTCCTTTAAGAATGTTGACATGGATAGACGTGTTCAGTCCTGGACGAATGATACGAGGTAAAAGAACCACGTAGGAACTAGAGATGAAAAAGTAAATGATATTTGCAAAACGAAGCTTTCCATAAGTGATAGTATCTTACAAGATAGCGACCATGTTTATAGATCTATAAAATAAAACATTTGAAAACATAAAATAAATGATTTTAAATCTAATATGATCTCGAGGGATAGTCATAGAGGATATTGATTCATGAAACAAAAGGTACATTTTAATACTATTTGAAATACTCAGACGGTTATTATGACGTTTACTGTTTATGAAATGATGCACATATTTATTATCATTCTCAGTCTACACTTATCTGGTTGGGGTATAAGATAAGGTTATAGGGTTAGGGTTCGCTTTAAGATTAAATAGGTATGTATAGAGTGCACATTTGCAGACAAAAATACATGTATGGCATTTTGATGATGATTTTTGACAAATTTCTTTTATGTGTCCAAATTTATCAAAAATCATCCTCAATCGTTTTCTTTTTGTTTGTTCGGTAGATGTTTACTATTTGACCATCCAGTATTCTTCAGCACACAACTGTTCAACTTACTTTTTGGCGCTAACAAGGCCAGGTAAACATATTGCAAGAGTCGCCAAGGACAGAGTCCACCACATTTTAGGCTGCAATAAAAACTTAGACTGATTTGGACGGTTACTAAATCTTTGTGTTTTATCCTTCAAAGCAATATTTTGATATTTCATCCAGACAGTACGCGCAATCTTAAGAATTGCACTCTGACTGACTGTGTCGACAAGACTCCTTGAAGGGCCCTATCCAAACCTCTTTATAGAAGACAGAGCCCCGACCACCTGTCCTCTCTGAATGTTGGTCGGACTCCTCGGGTGATAACACGCATGAGCTCGCTACAGCCGACAAAGCACGGACTGTATTACGTGCGCTCTCTATTTTTATGTCCATTTCATATCCATCTCTGTATCACTTGTGTCCCTGCGTTATGCTGTCTTGTTTCTGCAGTCACCTTACATTGAGGAGGTTATTTAACTAATATACCACTATTGTGTATTCTTCGATACCTCTTGTTAACCGGAAGAGTGGGAGGGTTGTTCGCGCATAATCCGGATAACTACACCATTTGCTACTGGCGTGGCAAATGGCCGTCCTAAGTCGGCACCGGTTGTTCATTGGTCTCGTTGGTTTATGTGAACTTAAAGACATTAAATAAGAATAAATTAAAATTTGAAATATAAATAAAATATACACATATCTCTAGATTAGTATTGCTTACCTTCTTCTGCAAACCAAGCAGAATAAATAACTTTCAACAGAATGTACGACTCGCCCGATTTTATATATCGCCAATTCCCTAATTTTTGTACGTTTTGGACATTACAGTAACAGATGTGACCATTTATCTGCGGATTCATTGTAATCAATAGGATTAATGTAATAAAAAAAAGCAGTGAAATACGTAATACATATCTTGAACATGCACATTTCATTATTTACTAGACAAAGGCGGTCCCGGCATGATAATACATGAAAATTTGCATCATTTCCTCTGATATTCTATGGCAAAATGCATAGGTCAAAAATAATTTTTGATACATACTTGCAACAAATATTATACTATTTACACAATCATAATGTTAAGATTCATTGTGGTTGACCTCTTCGTGTTTTGTAGTAATAAAAGGTTATCTCTAATAAAACTCAAATGTAATAACAACGCAAATGATGTAGTACTTACTTCGTGGTACAGAAATTCTCTTCTTCGATATTTTGGGGGGGTTTTTTTTGGGGGGGGGTATTTATTTATTTATTTATTTATTTATTTATTTATTTATTTATTTATTTATTTATTTATTTATTTATTTATTTATTTATTATTTCTCGTTTTTTTTTTGCTGTTTCGAGCTTCACTCGGACCACGGATCGGCCGACATATAATCTATGCTTTATATCAGAACTCAAATGTTAGCAACAACAACACAAACGATGACAGGGTACCGCGTAAGTTGTACTGAAATCCTCTGCTTCGACATTTTGGCTTTTTATATGCTAGGGTACCGCATGGAACAAATCAGACCCTTGGGGGCTGTTTGGGGGGGGGGGGGGGTATTCTATATTACAGATCACGTGCTTCAGTGGTGTGGCTAGCAAGCATGAGATGATTACTCTTCCCGTGAATTTGATTTGATTCTCGTTATTTATCAGACACATCAGAATCCCTCATGAAAGGACTGTGCATTGTTCCAGTACCATGAAACTTGATGTTATTGTAGGAAGTAGGCAATTTAATCTCGATTAAAATCTACATATGGTCTAGCCATATTTTTCAGTCAAATTAATTATTTATTCATTTTTTCTTATACCATTTTTTTTTTTCATTTCCATATATTCAAAGCTTATGTTTAATTTAAAACCTGATACACAAACAAAATATGAATTATACAAAGAGCGTAGCCGTTTGAACTTTTAACGTTGGACCCTATGGGAAAAGTAAGAAAAATCCCTTTTTAGGAATGATAAAAGTTTCTATTTCCAAAACCATATTAGTTTGATAATCTGAACAATATTCTGAAGATTAAAAAATAGGGTATCCAGGCATAAAATTTACAGAATTCTGACCTGAGGGATGCTCTACCTTAAAATTAACATTATATTAAAATTACATTAAAAGAATTAATGCCCCCAAAAAGTGTTTGAATATAGATTATTCAAAAAAAAATATAAGGCATTACAACTTTATAAACATTAAATGTTTCGTGGTATTTCAGTTTTATTTCGTTTTGATCGTGCTAAGGGTCTTCGCTCATTATTCCAGGGAATATGTAATAATTCGAAATTTCATTTTGACATATCAGATTTTGGTTCAAGATTTTGTATTCTCCAGGAATATCCGGTTATGTTTGTTCCGGAAAATTATGAAAGAAGAGAAAAGTCGAACACCTGAGCAAGCTCAGAGAGATCTTGAAAACACTTTTAGACGTATGGTGGAAAATGAAGTACCTTATACTTCTTTTCCCATCATGTGGGTTTTTCTTCAGGTAAATAAAACTGGGCATTTAGAAATGATTTTACTGCAGTCAACTCTGCTAATCTTAGCCATCTTCTAGACTAATTTCAATGGATTTTAACTGAGGAGCTTCTTTACTTTCTGTCTTTAGAAGTGCAACCTAAGGTTGCGATTAGACAAAAAGTAAAGAAGCTCCTCAGTTTCCATTGAAATTACCTCTTGACTAGTACGACTCGTCATATCCAAAACACAACAGTAACCAACAATCGTCTTGGGTCAACTTGTCGGACTAAGCCATGCTTATTCCTGCAATCCACAGGAGTCGACTGGCACACTGTTTAATTTCAATGGAATTTGCATGAGGAGCTTCTTGTTTGTCTAAAGTTGCCATTAGACAAAAAGTAAAGAAGCTGGACCTCAGTTTCCATTGAAATTAAATGTTCATTAATTCCTACAGTAGTGGGTCAAATACTCCCCTACGAGAGTTAAACACATCTAGAAACACATGTTTTACAGGTGCCATATTTGGAAAACCAGTATTGTTCATCTGATAAAACTGTATTTTACTAGTTCTGTATCCATCCATCAATTTGTCAACCCCTACTTTGAGAGAAAATGCTGTCATTCACTTTCGTTTGCTAATGCTTGATTTTTTATGGATACAGGACATGCAGTGGAGTCACCTGATGACATAATTTTATGAGTATAAGGTGCATATCTTAGGGCCACATGGTCTTCATATAGCCTGCTTGGGCATCTTCTTTGGCTTGAAGATTCCATGCTTCTGTCATCATTTCATTCCCACATCTCCTGTTGCACGAATAATTTCCTGTTTACATAGTAATTTGTGTTTGACATAAACTCTGTAAATACAATGAATTGTCCATGAAATGTGACAATGGTTTTTATTTGTTTGTTTATTTTTTTCCAAAGAAATGGCATGTTACTATCTTATTTTGAAAAAGAAAATGATAGGTCATAAACATGATAAAAGAAATCTTTGTTTTCATATACATTACATGTATGTTACAAATAGAACTAAACTAGGTTTTCTATCAAGCCCATAACTCTGATTATGCTTAAGGTCTATGTATTTCTTTATAATCTTACAAATACAAAGATTGATCAACTTAAAATTTTGATTTAAAACATACATGTATTAAAGAAATTTAATTGCAAAACTTTATGTCATATTTCAAAACTTTATATCATATTTCAAAACTTTATATATCATATTTCAAAAGGTCCATAGTTACACATGTATGTTAATATTCATCTTACCACTTCTATTTTGTGTTTAATAGTTGTGTTGATTTTGTTTTGAATTGATTTTTTGCACTTTTTTTTGCTTCATTTCAGCCAAATTACACACATGCTGAGAGGGAAGCATTGAAAGATTTCCAGAAAGAGACCTGGATTAAAAAAGGTATGGAGATAAAAGTTTGTCATTTATTTATTAATTTGTATTGAGAATGTGCTATTTTTCTAAAGGAAAAGCTAGAAATTAGACAATTATTATTGCATTATTTATACAATAACTGTGATTATATTGTAATGTGATGTAACCTACAATTAAGTGCTTTTCATGAATTTTGTTTCCATTCCCTACTGCCAATACACACCGATAAAGCGCAAAAGCTGAAAAACAATCCTTATATTTACATTTTACGTGTTAACTAAGTTATTTCTGCCATTTTTTCAGCCAGTTTCTTTACATTTGAAATATCATTGTGGAGGGAGAACGCCATTTGACGTAAGAGCAAACGAACGTTCGACGTTTTTCGCTTGATTCGAATTAGTACCTTCTGTACGGAAACATTGTTGACAAATGAGAAACTGAATTTTGTCCTCTTGCTGTATTTTTAACATTTCAATTAAAACTGAAGAAAATTGAATCGTTAAAATTCGTGACTTTTGTCCAACATAATTCAGACATGGCGGAGAGTTAAACTGGAGAAATTTCACAGAACTGAAGGGAAAACTTTTGAAAACTCTTTTTAACACACAGTTAAACTGTTTAGACATAAGAAATCAATCGGTAATATTGTATACAAACTTCTGTAAATACCCTATTTCATCTGGAAGTAATTAGAATAATGCAAAAGTCGAGTACAACCGTCAAAAACGCGAAAACTTTCGGTATTTTCATGACTTACCTCAACATCATGGCTAAAGATTCGCTGATACTCGAAGTATTTCTGATATTATGAATCCATAAGAAGCAAAAATAAATTCACTGTTGATAATGACACAAGTGAATCAAATCCTCATCCTAAATACTGAATATTTGATCCACTTATGCCTGAATATTTGCTCATCCAAACACGGCATCTTTCTGCAGACAACAATGCAGTTCGTCCTTGAACTTCGTCTACTGACGCGTGATCGACTTACTACGTCACACTTGTTGGAAGTGTACATGTGGGTGACCTAGATTTTGACACATTTAATCACTGGGGGTAGACGGCGTCGTTTGATAATGGATACATACATGTATTTCGAATCTGTATTAAAGCAATAAATAAAATGGGCATTTTATCAGAAATTAATCCGCGTAGGTTCTAAAGTCACGTGATAGGCTCTTGCGATTATCGAGAAATAAAGCAACAGTTGGTTTGGTATCTTTATATAAGGGAAACGCAGTAGGAATGTAAATATTGGTTCCATAATGCATGTTAGCAGAGTATAAGCAACATAATTCCTGGATCCATTGTAGCTAGGTTATCATAGTACATTGGTATAATTACATTCCAAAAGACAGTTATTGTATAAATAATCACAATGTTAATTCTATACTTGTACAAATGAAGGACCATATGTAAATATATAAAATGAGTAGTCACTGATTCCTTGCATAAATCTTGACTCCTTTAATGTGGTTAATTATTCATTGAGTTATAGCAAGATTTTGTGTTTCAGTATTTTTAAGAAAAAGCAAGAATTTGCATCAAAACTATTGCACGTTTGTAAATTTATTGCTAGTGTTACCTGAGTTTAGATAAATAGTGATGAAAGCTTAATTTCATTTTCCAAGGCCATGGTCAAATGCTGAAAGTACAAGGTAAAGGTCAAGGTCACAGATAGAAAGTGCACCTCAAAACTTAAGGTCATGGTCAAGTTCACAATTACTAGGAAGTAAAAGGCAAAAGTCACGGTCAATGAAAAATCCTGTGAGCAATCAAGTAGGCAAATTTTCTTTCATACCTTATAAATATTTTCAAAGCTCAGTATCAAAGATTAGAGGGCATATTGTTTTATGTTTTGTCCGTCTGTCTGTGTTATGTGTTGGTATTTTGTATGTATATCACTGTAATATTAAGAATACGTGTAAGGCTTTCATATTTCACATCACAGATAAATGTTAATTCTTTGTCACAAGATGAGTAAAATAATCTGATAAAATTTATTCTTTCATATGTAAATAGCTAATACATGTAACTATATATATAGACTAATATTAGCTTCAGTTCAGTTCAGTTATAGATTCCGCCTCTGCTAGGCGTACCGTCCGAAGACGTAAGCTGTATGATGGAAATTTGACCTATGCAACAGACCCACCCGAAGCAGTGAGGGTTCTTTTACGTGCCTACGCCTGTCTGAGACACGGGACCCCCTGTTTATAGTCCCTTCCGAAAGACTAGGGTGGGGTTACTTGGCTATATACAAGGTGTTAGCCCACAACACCTGGCAAGGCTCTAAGTTGGTAATTGTCCCTCCACCTGGCGCTCGTCGGATTCGATGCTGGTCAGTCGCATGCTTCACTGGCTACATGTCGGCGTACTAAGCGCTCTACCAACTGAGCTACGCCACCCCTTATTCCTCCGCTTCATTGTTTTATAACTGTTCAATTCATATTTACAGGTGTTGGACTGAGCCTTAGCCTCAACGCTATGTATTTTGTATGTGCCAAAATACTGAGTAAGTAACTATAGTTACAACAATGATAGTTAACAATATTTGACCTTACAGATATATCCACGAACAGTTGACAAAAAAGTATTGCAACTTTTTCAAGTTGAAATGTCTTTTATTTAGTATAATTTCGGTCCTAGTTGATTTTGGATCAAGTGTCTGAAGAAGGAAATATTCAAAGTTTTTGATGTTGATTCTTGCTAACATACACATACAGTACATTTGATCACTGATAATTTTTATACATACGTGTAAGAACTCTTATTTACATGTAATTCTTGTGAAGTGTAATGTACAATAATTTGATTTAAAGTATCGGTAATACATGTATAAGTTTTATAAACACTAAACAAACTTCACCAATGATTATAATGAATATTTATGATATTTACAGAGAATCGTGCTGGTATATTAAGACCTTTAGGTAAGATAATTTGGTTACATACAAGTTATTTCCTTCTTGTTCCAAAAGAATCTGTATTGCCTTTAAGAATCCTGTTTCTGATCCCTCCAGAACAAAAACAACTTTACATTACTACAACTACGAAAGCTGTCAATTTTGTTATTTAAAAATCATAACAGATTTCTGCATTTCCTCTGTTAATTTTGGATGGATTGCTAAGCAAAATCCAGTCTATGAAAAGGTGAAGTCTGTCCATCCATCCGTCTGTCCGTCCATCCATCAGTGCATGAACATTTTTGTTAAAATTGTTGTGTTTAAGTCTTTTTTATGAAAACTGTTTGGAGCAGCAACTTGAAACTTTACATGGTGTTAGACCATGATGAGACGAATCAAACTCAGCAACAAATTTTGACCTTGACCTTTGACCTTGAGATAGAAAATTTTGACTTTGTGTTTTACTCATTAAGGAGAAAACTATGAGGAGAATTGATAAGTAACTTAAGATAATTATTCACCATAATCAGACCCTTCATTTGAGACCTTGACTTTTGACTTAGTGACCTAACACTGACCTTGACCTTGAAGTTTGACATACTTTTCAAAAACATTTACCTTGACCTTATCTGTTGAACCTTCATAAGGGGTAGGGATATTATACTTCACTTGCAAACTCCTCGTAACAAGACCTTTCATTTGTGACCTTGACTTTTGACCTTGACCTTGAAGTTTTACCTACTTACCAAAAACATTAACCTTAACCGTATCTTTTGATCCTAAAGGTGTAGGGATTTTATATTTCACATTCAAAGTCCTTGTGATATGACCTTTCACAAGACCTTTCATTTGTGACCTTGACTTTTGACCTTGACCTTGAAGTTTTACCTACTTACCAAAAACATTAACCTTAACCGTATCTTTTGATCCTAAAGGTGTAGGGATTTTATATTTCACATTCAAAGTCCTTGTGATATGACCTTTCATTTGTGATCTTGCCTTTTGACCTAGTGAGCTTGACCTTGAAGTTTGACCTACTTTTCAAAATCGTGAATTTCAGTTATATGTTTTGAACTGTAATGGATAGAGCTTCCAAAGTTCATCTATAGATTATAGATTCCTTATGACAGGACCTTTTGACCTAGTGCTGTCTTGATCTTAAACTTTGGTATACTTTTCAAAATTTAGACTTTACTTTATCTCTTAGTCCATAAGGGGTATTGCTTTCTTATTTTACATAAAGATTCTTCATGACAAGACCTTGCAAGTGAGACTGTGACGTTGAACCTTTCATTTGAGACCGTGACCTTAAAATTAGCTATATCTCTTCAATTACGAGTGATAGGTTTTTTTTTTAATTTTTCACTGGTAGATTCCTTATACTATCAATACCGTAGATAATGTATACATCAACTAAAACTGCTGTTTGGCAATTCGGCCATACTAACATTAGCTGTTTAGGGTTTATTCCTCAAGATACAATGTTTCACTATTTATTGTTAATATTGATGCACATAAGGAAAAACAGTAAGCTCTCTTCCATCTCTAGTATGAGACATATCAGATTAATGGCAGCAACTATAGGCAGAATTATTCTGTCTAAGTGTTAGAAATTGGCTCTAAATTATTGCAGTTTCCAAGCACATAATATAAAGTATATAAACAAACAGATCATATGATTAGTATTTTACTGTTTTTATATATAGGTATATGTGCAGCCAGTGTTGCCCTTGGATATCTATCAACACATGTGGATGTACAGAATAAAGTAGTAGAAATGTTTCCGGATGGTTTAGCAGCTTGGCAAGTGATGAATAGTCGTGGAATGATCAACAAGCGTACAGGGTAAATAGGTTACTGTACCCCTAACCATGGCAATCATTGCTATTTTTTAAAGTGCTGAATTCAATTGTGTTATTTAAAGTTTTTAATGTATGTCAATATAAATGTATTATTACTTGGTTAGGATCGAAATATCAAATTCATTCATATTTGTCAGATTTCTTATTTGCAAAGTCTGAAATAGAATTTTTTTTACTTGAAGTCTTTGGATTAGAGTAGTTTCAAAAACGCACAGGATAGGTTATTGTATCCCTTAAGGTGACACGGGATAGGTTATTGTATCCTTAAGGTGACAGGGGATAAGTTATTGTATCCCTTAAGGTGACACAGGATAGGTTATTGTATCCCTTAAAGTGACACGGGATAAGTTATTGTATCCCTTAAGGTGACACAGGATAGGTTATTGTATCCCTTAAGGTGACATGGGATAAGTTATTGTATCCCTAAAGGTGACACAGGATAGGTTATGTATCCCTTATGGTGACACAGGAAAGGTTGTTGTATCCCTTAAAGTGACACAGGATAGGTTGTTGTGTCCCTTAAGGTGACACAGGATAGGTTATTGTATCCCTTTAGGTGACACAAGATAGGTTATGTATCCCTTAAGGTGATACAGGATATGTTGTTGTATCCCTTAAGGTGACACAGGATAGGTTATTGTATTCCCTTAAGGTGACACAGGATAGGTTATTGTATTCCCTTAAGGTGACACAGGATAGGTTATTGTATCCCTTAAGGTGACACAGAATAGGTTATTGTATCCCTTAAGGTGACACAGGATAGGTTGACACAGGATAGATTATTGCATCCCTTTAGGTGACACAAGATAGGTTATGTATCCCTTAAGGTGATACAGGATATGTTGTTGTATCCCTTAAGGTGACACAGGATAGGTTATTGTATTCCCTTAAGGTGACACAGGATAGGTTATTGTATTCCCTTAAGGTGACACAGGATAGGTTATTGTATCCCTTAAGGTGACACAGAATAGGTTATTGTATCCCTTAAGGTGACACAGGATAGGTTGACACAGGATAGATTATTGTATCCCTTTAGGTGACACAAGATAGGTTATGTATCCCTTAAGGTGACACAGGATATGTTGTTGTATCCCTTAAGGTGACACAGGATTGGTTATTGTATTCCCTTAAGGTGACACAGGATAGGTTATTGTATTCCCTTAAGGTGACACAGGATAGGTTGTTGTATCCTTTAAGGTGACACAGGATAGGTTATTGTTTCCCTTTAGGTGACACAGAATAGGTTGTTGTATCCCTTAAGGTGACACAGGATAGATTATTGTATCCCTTAAGGTGACACAGGATAGGTTATGTATCCCTTAAGGTGACCCAGGATAGGTTATTGTATCCCTTAAGGTGACACAGGATAGGTTATTGTATTTTCCTTTAAGGTAACACAGGATAGGTTATTGTATTCCCTATAGGTGACACAGGATAGGTTATTGTATTTTCCTTTAAGGTGACACAGGATAGGTTATTGTATCCCTTAAGGTGACACAGGATAGGTTATTGTATTTTCCTTTAAGGTGACACAGGATAGGTTATGTATCCCTTAAGGTGACCCAGGATAGGTTATTGTATTCCCTTTAGGTGACACAGGATAGGTTATTGTATTTTCCTTTAAGGTGACACATGATAGGTTATTGTATCCCTTTAGGTGACACAGGATAGGTTATTGTATCCCTTAAGGTGACACATGATAGGTTATTGTATTTTCCTTTAAAGTGACACATGATAGGTTATTGTATCCCTTAAGGTGACACAGGATAGGTTATTGTATCCCTTAAGGTGACACAGGATAGGTTATTGTATTCCCTTTAGGTGACACAGGATAGGTTATTGTATCCCTTAAGGTGACACGGGATAGGTTGTTGTATCCCTTCAGGTGACACAGGATATGTTGTTGTATCCCTTAAGGTGACACAGGATAGGTTATGTATCCCTTGAGGTGACTCAGGATAATCCGCATTATTCATATACAAACATGATGGAACTTGACTTAGAACATTAAGCGTTATCTAAGGTGCAAGTAATTCATACCCTACAATTCCGGCCAAATTTGAACCCTTGTAATTTAATGAGGAGTAATTAATTTTGCACATTTTTTGTACCTTTATGGTTCCGGGATCTGGGAATCTAGGCTGGTACTCTGGTTTCCTTCTGTTCCATATACTCCTTATGACAATACATATCGTATCTTTACCAACTCCCGAACATTAATTAAAGTTGTACATGTATTATTTTTTCGATAAACATTGTAGAATTGTGATTTAAAAAATTAAAATATGTACATGTAGATGAATAAGAACTAAAAGAAATCAATAAGATTTTTAGTTTCGATTGTAGTGCTGATGTTGAGTCAGATGATGATTAGTTATAATAGAATATGTAATATAAATCCTACAGTACTAAGAATCAAGATGATTTTTTTTTCTTTTTTTGTACATGTATTTCTAAAGTTTCGACTTAAAAAAATCTTCAACATGAATGCAGTCACAGATTCTGCTTTCAGGAATTTTCATGATTGCAATGATTGAAATAAAGAATACAAATTGAAAATACTTCACTATTTTGTATTCTTGAAATGTTTATGTTATCTTATTTACAAAGGCTACCTTATACAGATGAAGATGTACAGAAGATGATATTTGGAAGAAGCTTTGAAAATGAGAAAGATCCTGGAAAAGGTATAAAGCTTAAACTTGCATTATATAATTGCTACTATGAAACATACCAGTAGATTTGAGTACCAAATTCAAGAAAATTTCAGGTTATCCAATTCAGTCTTTTCGATTTTACATGCCTACGTTCAATTTGTGCAGGTATCTGACGTAAAAGCATTGTGACGTCAATCGTTTCTTTTGAAAACGTCATATCTGTAACCCTGTTTCCCTGAATTTCAGGCTGGTTTCCATAAAAATTGATGACGTCACAATGCGTTGACGTCAGGTACCTGCACAAATGGGAAGTAACTCTGTATTTCGAAAAGACCCAATACGCCTTTCCAAGGAAACTCCCTTCATGACATAAATATATACCCAGTTTCTTTGTCACTCCAATAGAATCTTAATGGGTAGTGAAAACTGAAAATTTTTTAATCCTGTACATGTTCCATTTGTCTCTATATAAGATCATGAAGGATATTTTTAAGGAGCTGTTAAGATAAGGACCCGATTTAGCACTGAAATCATTTGATTATTTTTCACATGCTGTCCTTTCTTTGCATGAAAATATTGGACAGAATTAAAATATAGAGTATTAGAAAATTCCTGAAAGGTATTTTAAGAGAATTATTTTGCAAGACTTTATAGCTACAGTTTAAGAGGTAGGGCTACCAATATTGAAAAATGTGAAAAAAAAATGCATTATTTAACATAGATTTGATAAATATTACGTTCAAGTTCTATGGGGAAAAACTTTCAGTTTGCCATTGATTTCATTAGGAAATACACTCATTTTTACCCAATATCTGTCTGATATGATTAATTTATCCTGTCTGACAGAAGATTCATATTATGCGGACCAAGTTAGTTATATTATCTTCCAAACAATTTTGTCGAATTTTGCATTTTGAAATTTAGACTTTCCAGGGCAGATTTTACACCTTATCTTACTAGCTCTTTTGTTTTAAATACTTTTAGTAAGTTGAAATCATGTGCAACATGCCATTTTCATTGATTTGAAAATAAGATATGCTTAAACTAAACTATATTATTATAATATATCATTTGAACTGACCTTTTCAATCGCTGAAATAAAATGCTAAATTTTGTGACCTCACAATGCTTTTACCTCAGACAAAAAAACTTCGAACCTCGATTAATCATAAAAAATGCATTGTTACCACTTGAATTCTGTTTAAAATTTTTGTGTGATCAGTTATGTACCTTCAATGTTACCACCAATCAGAGCTCCTTGATTAAGATTTTCAGTAATTAATACATCACAGTAGTCCTTTTCAATAATTAGTGCTGGGTTTTGTCTTTCAGCTATAGCCATGTTTATCTCAGGAGTTGATGCTCCCCCGGCAGGAAAAGTAAAAAGAAAAGAACCACAAAACTCAGGTGAGATTACTGACATAAAAGAAATCCATAATTATTAAATGATCTAATTATCATTATGCATGTTCAACAGAAGGTACATGTATAAGATGTAAAAAAAAAATATAAAGGATCTGACATATCATGATGAAAAATGCTTCTATGTGGAAAGTGTTTTCAAATAGTCTTATTTATTCGCAATTTTCGAAATCCCGAGTTACTTCTCATTTGAGACGATATCTGATGTAGACTGATTATGACATCATCAAATTCTATGGAAACATTCCTAAAAGTCTGGGAAATGACGGTATAAAATCGACGTTACCATACCATTTTCATGACGTCACGATGGTTTTACGTCAGATACCATCTGTAAGGGGAAAAAACTCTGTATTCCGCAAAGACTCAATTGGAACAAATATGATATTACACATTTTAGAATATTATATTTGATATTTGATGCTACCATTATATACATGTACAGAAAGCATCTAACAACAACTAAAATAATGCCATCTATTTATTGACAAAATTTAGAAAATATTTGTATGAGTTGAATTTCTCTTATTTCTGTTTTGAACATCTTTTTTTCAGAAATAAGTGTAGATCTATAGATATCTCCAATAGTTGGACTAAAGAAGCAAGAGGGAGATAACTGACAGAAACTGTTAACCTCAGGAACTGTGATTTTACAACTTTAAGATTATCGGGAAATTGATCTCTAGTCTTTCATTGATTGTAAATATTGGTTATTGTACATAATTATGTAGTTTTAGAAGAAATACATGTATTTCTGCATTTTATAATTGATTTTAGGGACACATTGCTTGTAAGTTGTTTTTTTTTTTTGTGGAATATATTTATGCAATATTCTCTCAGCAGTTGTAACACAAAAAGCTTGAATTGAAAGTAAAGTTATTTGTAAAAATGGCTTTCATTTGTTTTAAATATTGAGATACACTGTACCTTTATTTGTAAAGTGGAATAATGAGTTATATACTTGCAAAATGATAAGAATATTATTGTATGTTTTTTATGATATTTTAAAATTACATGTATAATAAACAGATATATTGTGAGTTGCATATTGCTTAGTTTCTTTACCTAAAACTAACAGAAAAAAGTCATATTAGTTTAATATGCTTTGATCAGTGTCATATAGTAGACCGTCCCCCTAGCAGATCTTGCCCTGGACAATTTACCATATAGCAGAACATCCCCCCCCCCCCCCCAAGAGGATCTGCTCTGTTACTATAGCAGATCACCCACCCCCTGATATTTCACTATTATGGCGGATCAACCCCCTGTAATAATAAAAATTTCCAGGGGATGTTTTATCTTTTGAATCTCAAAATATTTGACAGAATAGTTTTCCATGACCAAAGTATGCGTCATGAGCTCCAAGGTTAAAGGCGAAGGTCAAAGTACTTGTGAGGTGAAAAATCTTCTTCATTTTCTTCACTGCCTCTATTTACCTGAAAAATATTTTACGGAAATGTTGCCTAGGAATGTTTCGTGACCTTAATCCAAGGTTAAAAATCAAGGTCACAGTACATGTGGGTTGAAAAACTTTGTCCGAACCATAATTTTTCGCTGCTGTTGTGGGTCTGAATAATTGTTCACCGAATTTTTTTCCAGGACCCAAGGATGTGTCGTGAACTAGATCCAAGGTCATGAGTCAAAGGACAGTGTCGCAGTACTTCCATGTTGAAAATCTTGTCCTGGCAAAAGCTTTTCACTGCTCGGATTAATCATTGTTTCACAGATGCAATACCCTTGATCAAACGATATGATGTGTCATACCGGTATTTGTGATCACGCCACCTTGCCCCTAATTCATAAGAGATGTGAAGTTAACCGGATAAAGGCAAGTACTGTGTGAGAAGAGGAAGAAGGATAGCGGGCATTTGTTTCTTTCTAAAAAAAATTATTGAGATAATTTTACTTTGACTAGGTCTTTGGAAAATATTCATTTGAAACATACATTCCTCATGTCCTAGCCATTGTAATACGAGTCTTTAAGATGACTTTCATTCACATTTTCTGCCTGAACAATGCGTTTTCTTGAAATACAAATTAACTGCTTGAAGAATTGGTGTTCAAAAGATTACATTAACCTGTTATGTGTAACATCCCCCCTCTTTTGGCACACAATTTCTCATGAATGCAATAAAATCTCAAAACTTGTAACATATGTAAAAGTTCATGCATTTTTCTATAATTTTTCCAATTTTCAGACCATTTGGACAAAACACTGATTTTTTTTATGATTTTTTTTTTAGTTTTTTATTTCCAAAAAAGCTACTTTTAGCTTAAAAATGACCTTGAATTTTGATGATTGACCATACACGACCTTTGTCTAAAAGGATCTATCCTATTGAAGACTTGTGTGAAATATGATCAAATTTTAAGATTTAGGAGATATAAGCTTGAACAGACGGACAGAATGTTCTGTCTCAAGATAAGCGTATAAAAACTTCAAACTTTGACCTCGGCCATATCACTTTATCTAACAAGGTGGGGCTTTGATATTTGTAGACTCCTCATGACCACAGCTTTTTTAAATTGGTGATGTATTGCCTTACTTTGGTACAATTCAACATCTAATTTGGACAGGGTTCTTGGAGTGCTAGGACTGTAAACTGAAGACAACTCTGACAGGAGAATGGTTTAAACTCTATATAGGTCAGATAAACTGCTAGTACAACTCTGTACATCACTCTATAAAATTTTGCATAAGGAAATTTTTCCCCCTATAATTTTTAAAAAATAAAACAGTCGAGTTATTGCATACTTTTTATTCTCCAGGTTTCTTTCATTATTCTACATAATCATCTTACAAATACATGTACAGATATATTGTACAGTAATATTGCATGTAACATTAAATGACAATCAGTAAACAGATTCATTTGATACCAGCATCAATAAACGGATGTACAAAAATTAACAAATTTTATGTAACAAAGGTCTAAATTCAAATTCTCAAACAAAAAACCATTTCAGTATTTTAAAAAATCTTTTTTAAAATAAACATGGCAAAATAACCAATGAAGTATATCTCAAAACATCAGGGAAATGTTTAAAGCAAAATTTTAGCATAATCAATACTCAGTGATAAACACAATATTTCAAAAAAGCTTACAATTCATATTTTTTAAACTTTTATGTAAAATGAATTACTATTTAGTACTTTTAGAATTAAACAAATGAATTCAAGAAGAAAAACATTCAATTTACCTGGTATGTATATGTAACACAGTTTGCATTTTCAATTATACAATTTATAATGTACAGTGTGGCAGCTCAAAGTTTGTATATGTAGGGCGAGACAAATAGAAGAATAGCAATTTGCCGATGAAATTATTTTAATAATAAAACAAAGAAATCCTTCCCCTGGGATAGTTTCTTAATATTCCACATAGGGAACAGTTCCTTCTCTCTTTGTCCCCTTATTTTGCTCCTTGTAATAATCAACTTACAGGAAAAAATATAAGAATTTTTATTATTGTTAAATGAATGTTATATACTGTTATGTAACTCGAAAAGAAATTTGGAAATTTTGACTACTTAATAAATATTTCTGACAAGTTAGGTTTCTTTTTCACATTTTCTGTATCTTACAATGGAAAGTAATATTACTCAAAAATGTTTTAAAACAATATTCATTTTCAAAACAAACTCATTCTATTTAGACATTACACATAAACATACAAATCAATTAGTCTATGATTTAGATCATATTGTTTAAATGTCATGGTAACAGTATTGCACAAGATGTGAACAAGCCTTGAGAAAATTTTCAGTGAAAAACAGAAATGATGTTATCAAAATAAAAAAAAATTAGGGCATAATAATTTAGTATTCAAGTACAACACAAAGTTCTGTCAGTTTTTTTATGTTTGTTATAAATTCTATGTATGAATGGAATATCAGGCAATTATTATAGTGAAAAAAACTTTTCTGTGCATTGACGCAGATATTTTGTCTAAATTGTAATTGATGAATAAAAACATCGAATTCATTTGGGACAAGTCTCAATTAAAATCACTTTCAGGAGAGGCCATTTAAAGAAGTAACACTACTAAGAACTGAATGAATTTTTTAGTCTGTAGAAAAACAAAATATCTTAACATTTGGTTACAACTTTTTTAAAACAGGGCAAGTCAGTGAAACAATAGATAAGCCTTTCTACTTTATTCTCATCTATTTTATGTTCAGCTTGCACTGTACAGACGATTTTCACTTTTAATGCAGTTTTTAACAGTTAATGCACATGTATTAATTGGTCCCCTAGCCAAAATATCAGAATTCGAAAAATATCTTTCTGGCACCTACTAAAGAAACATAATTTATCAGAATTTGAAAAAAAGAAGATTTTTGAATCCATTAAAAAACTACCAAAACATACATGCACATACTAGCACATTCAGCTTAAAACAGCTGAAAATCGTGTAGACATTTTCTGTCTACAATCACGAAACTAAAGTCATACAAAACAATATAAAACATAGAACAGTAACAAATTTTGCTGGGATAAAAACAAAATTGTCTGTGATGAAATAAACAAGTGAGAGAAACTCAAAAATATACACATTACAACATATTTTAGTATATTGTATACTTGTTAACCAATCAATTTACATACAGCATACAAAAACATAAATGCATACAACATAAAGTGCATAGGCAAGAGTGATTGAACAGTACAAGTGAAGAATAAATTATACAGGGTAATATATATTCAATAAATATGAATTCGTTATATTGTAGGATTGCACTTCTGTGGACTGTTTGATACCTTTGGCATAATGAAATACAAAAGCCGTATAATCGAGTGTTAATAATATTTCATACAAGAGAAAGATTAAAATACAAAAAGTAATTGTCTTTGTTTCACATTTTTTATGGGTAAATACACTGTTAGTATCTACATGTAACATGGGCTTTTATTAGTCTTGATGTATTCATACTGTATGTGCACGAATACATAACCTATGATTTACAAGTGTGCACATGTAAATGAACTTCTAATCAATGTTTTCCAAGCAATCTTTAATTTCAATGTAACTTGATCAAAATATACGTATACAAATTTGAAGAAGCAATATTGCCTGATTTAAGTGACAGTGTAAAATGAAATATTCTAAAAACGCAGAACATAGAAAACTTCTTAGTTTGGGTAAAAATAATACTGTGCTGTAATAAGATATATGTTCATGTCTTATTCATTAGAATACAAAATTACAAAGCTGGTATGAAAAGCAAGAAAACAAACCTTTACACTTCAGTACATGCCTTGTTGTTCATAAAATAAATTATTTTTGTAAGTGTAGAGTCTTCAGAAAAGGAGGGTGAGCAGTTGGAAGTTTCTTGTTGCGTTCTTAAGATTTTTAGATTCTAAAGGTATCTAGAATTCTAAAGGTATCTAGGAGGCCAAAGCTCAACATAACCCCTTGAAACTGTCAAAAAGTTGCAACCCTATTGGTAGTATCAATTTGTACAGGAGTACTTATCAGCAAATAAATGTTTCAAACAAAGCAATCCAGAACAGTAAAGAAAGATATATATCTACAGGTATTTCAAATATCTTACTTGTACAAGCCCTGTATTGTTTTAAAGTATCATTTCTTCAGTCATGGGATGAAATGAGAGCAAATGCATGCAAAAAATGTGATTTTGAAACACAAATGTCAGCACTTATCTTTTGCGTGTAGACAAAGTCCCAGCAAGGTCACAAGGTCAAATTAAGTACCAAAAAAAAAAAGGTCACAAACTTGTGATCATTTGATTCACAATCTGTATACCATTATGGGAATAGAAAATTCTCAAACATAAAGAAAAAAAAAATCTCTTAAATCCAATCATGTACATGTAATTCTACTTCATCAATTGCAACCTTTGGAATTTGTTCTAAAGATATACATCCTTACAGAATAAGAAGATTTATTTTGATCAATGTCATCATCTATCATTTATATATTATTATAGAAGAGTATCTGAGCAGACTAAATACATGGTAAAATTGATACATGTGATAATGATCAATCCACGAATTCTACATAATTTTCAGGAATAAGTCCACGTTTGCCATTCAAGCTTCCCTCTAGCCAACCTGGCTCTTTCGACTGCCGAACTGAAATAAAAATTAATAATTTAAACAACTGGATTCGAAACTCAATATTTACATTGCAAGAGGGATTTCTTATGTTGAACGCCTCTTCTGATTATGATTTTCAATTTCTTGTCGATGCCACATCAACATCATGGAAATATATCATTTTCAAGAACCATAATTCAGAGGAGTTATAGAGAAAATGGGAACATTTTGCGATAAAATCATTGCTGTATAATTTTGCATTGAAAAGAAAGAGATGTTTCACAAATTGCAGATCCCATACATCCTAACTGTCCTACTCTTCCTTGATAAATTTACCAACTACACACATAGGTTATGAGAACTTCTTGGATGTATCAATGGCTTTTCAACTCAAGCTCATTGGTGTCATAACTTTTGAAAAATCATGAATATCCAAAAATGTATAATACATCAACACACCTAACAATACCACGAATTTCGTTCCTTTTTTGAAAGTTCCATGGTTACTTTAACACATCTTAAAATGATCAATGAAAATATTTTATTCATATCTTCAAGTACTAACCATTTAGAATGATCATATTTGGTTCAAACGAGAGCTCTGTTTCATTGTCTGCTATACACTGATAAAGAGTTCTGGCTGTCCTGTAAACCAGAAAAAAAGTATATTTACAATGTAAAAGTTACTATCAGAGGAAATGTTTTGCTTTCTAGTGAAATAATAAACGCATATACATGTAGGTAGATCAAATATTTGTCATAAGCGACTAGAATACTGTGGTTTACAATATGCCTGAAACATTTTTTGACTAGGATTATCTCTTTGATAGTTTGGATAAAAAAAGGCTGTAAGTTATTCTGCTATGTCAATAATAGAGGATCTCAAATGATTATCTGTTGTGTATGGTATTATGAAAAGAGTTGTGTGTATTTACATCCCTGGACTATAAATCACACAAGGAGATTCATAAATACTGTATAAAATGTACTAGTAGAAAAATCATTTGAGATTTTTTCATCACATAATGTACATTATAATTGATAGATAAAATGTCCAAATGTTGTAATTTTGATGTCATTGCTATCAAATAATGCACAAATGACACTGTTTCTATTCCGTCTTTTCGAAATACAGAGTTACTTCCCATTTGTGCAGGTATCTGACGTCAACGCATTGTGACGTCATCAAATTCTATGGAAACCAGAATGAAATTCAGGGAAACAGGGTTATAAATATGACATTTTCAAAGGAATTTAATGATGTCACAATGCTTTTACATCAGATACCTGCACAAAATGAACATAGGCCTGTAAAATCGAAAAGACAGAATTGTGAAATCATATAAATCGATCTTATGCATCTTGTCCAATGACAATGCCCTGAAGTGCTATGTAACATGTGTCAGAACACAAAAATTATGAAAAACTAGAAAGGTTTCTTGTTGCGGTTGCAACAAGAGTGTCTTCCTCCTATACAATTTTTGGTTTGGAAATATGAAGGACGTCACATTACATGTATTTATATTATATATTTAAGTTTTCAAATAGCAGTAACATTAAATTTTCAAACCGATAATTGTTGGTGAGCAAACATTTGATTTTGGGGGGGGGGCAGGAATTCTATTGCCAGCCGGTAAAATTTTTTCAGCAATTTTCTGAGCAGGCCATTTTTTTCAGCCATTACCAGAGTCGGAGAAAAATTTTCGCCGGTTCTTCGGGCCGGATTTAAACAAATTGTCAAATGTTGTGAATGTCTGTGTAAGTTAAACTCCCCGCTGTTACAGAGTATGAGTTAATAACCGTTCCTTCAGATGTCTCTTTGCAATTAGCGAATTTCAGACAGATTGTATGATGTTTAAATAGAACCTTTTCTAGATTTTTGTGCCTATGCGTATTAGGTCTCTGGTAGATACAGCTATGTGAACAGTTTGTATTTATATTAATTAATTTTTTGACTTTAAATTGTCTGGCACAAAGGGCCAGCAAAAATTTCCATATCATGCAATGTATCCTTACTTTTGCATGGTCCGGGGAAAAAAAATTGCCGGCCCTTTGGGCCGGAATATTTTTTTCAGCATTTTTCAGAGCCGGGATTTGTTTTTTGCAAATTCTTCCTGCCCCCTTCCCCCATAAAAAAGGCGAGCTCGTAGCTGTAGAACCAATTTTCTTGAGAAGAGAAATGGTTATAACAAGTTACGTTCAATATATATATATAAATACCATGAGGTTCTTGCTGTGCAGGTTCAAATTTGGAAACCCCCCCCCCTTCCCTTTTTTCAAAGTTTATTTTGAATTTCCATCATAGCGACATCGTTCAATATAAACAGAACTGTTTTCGAAAAACGAGGGGAGGGAAGAATGTTGGAGAAATTGTTCATCAATTTGTAAATAAACCAACCGAAAATTATGTTCGAACGTTTGCTAGAATTAGAAATTAAACTTGATGTTCAAAATATAGTTATTGAAGTTTAGAAACAGGTTTGTAGGTTAGAAATCGGAATCAAACTACCACTTTTTGTGTGTAAATTCTGGTTTGTAGCTGATCTCTTCTAAATTAATCAACTGTTTTAAAATCAAATTGTGTATATCGAAATGTATTTATGAAATGCATATTCATCATTGCCATGAAATCGGAATTTGAAAATCTCAACACTGCTTTTCTCGAGTCGGACTCGGACTACCAATTTTAGTGTGCGCCCGATCTGTTGGCGTGAAGGTGTATCGAAATACCCAACTCAAAATTTCGATGCTCATATCTTTTCAACAGTAAGAGATAGGAAAAATCAGAAAGACTAAATAAGACAGATATATGGATAAAAAATAATAATATTGAAATTTTTAGGAAACTTCATAAGCTTAATTTTTGTTTACTATTATAAGCAAAAAAGTGTCTTCCTCCTATGAACTTCTGAATTTGGAAATATGAAGGACGGTGAAGGACGTCATCGTAATAAATCGTTACAGTGTGCATCTAGCATTTCATATCTTGCATGGCTGTCGACTTTCAAAAAGAATGGAAATTGTAGATAGCAAAATACGAGATATTTAAGCTTACAAATAGCAAGACATGAAATTTTCGGTCCTTTTGAGTAGTTCGACGCTCCCGTCAAATATTTGAATCTACTAAAAAACATGATAAAAAAAATAACAGAGACCAAAAATAAAAATGACCAATCTAGCTTTTACTCCAAACGTAACGTTGGAGAACTTTCATTGTCCTAGCTTACAGGGTTCTTGAGAAATCGCTGATCCAATTTTCCACGGTTACGAAAACAATAGGTCTTCCGACGGAAGTCGGAAGACCTAATAAAATGTGTAATGGAATATGGGGGGGTACCATGTGATAAATAAGCTTACCTCCTTGTTAGTTTGCCCACAGAGTTAGCATTAGGTGATCCTGCTATACTTCCAGTGATGCTTCCAGTCATACTTGTTATCGAGGAACTCCTACAAAATTCATGTAATATTTCTTCTATAAAGTATCTTTACTGACATACTTAAATCTCAGTATTCTGTTCACTACATATACATGTACTTTAAGTAAAATGAAGCACAAAATGTATATGCTTATTTTACACTGGATACAAAAACTTTTCTTCTTCAGAACTACATTGCAAATTGCAAATACATGTACCTGAGCCATCCTGTTTTAATCTTGGAAAACAAGCTCAAATGTATAATGTACAAATCAATACGGCCTATCACTGTGGTAAAAAAGGTTGATCTAAACAGGGGAGGGTGTCATTCATGTTGCTGTCCTTTTTTTCATTCAAAAACAAAGACAAAATATGCATTCAAAAAGTAAAAAGTATCAACCCTTCCCCCCTTTTTTTAACCCTACCTTGCAAAGAAATTAATACTTGTTTCAAAATGATTTTTAAATTTTTGGTTTTGATGTCCATCTTTAATTACAATTGAACAAAATTAGTCTTAGTCCTTTTTAAAACAACTTGACAATTCTAGTTATGAAGGATTTAGACACTTTGTAAACATTTTTTTTTTTACTATCAATTTTAAGTTTATAATTCAACACTATAACACGAGGGCTTAGAATATACAATTGCTATTTTGGCTATGCAATTAACAGATCTCGAGTTATTTTCCATTTGGAACAATATCTGACGTAAATGCATTTCAACTTAATGAACTTCATATATGAAGCATATTTTCCCTGAATTTTTTGCTGGTTTCTATAGAATTTGATAATAAATGGATTACGTCAGAAGCCGTCCTAAATAGGAAGTAACATTGTATGATAATAAGTTCAAACGATCTCTCACCCCAGATAGACTTAACCACAGATTTACCCGTTCTGAGACAACTCTCTCCCGTATCCCCAGATGTTTGTCTCGAACCCCATCATCAACTCTTACTGTTGTATTACTGTGTCACACAGATAAACATTTAATGCACAAATAATTGCAATGTTTATTTATAAATTATGTAAAAATTTATGGGTTGAAGAAAAACAGTTATCCCTTTGTACAGGGACAGGGAAGTTCCACTCTTATATCAAAGATTTTGCAACATCCACAACTCTGAAATCCTCGTCGTGGGCTGCAAATCTTTGATAGGAGGGTGGAATTTCCCTGTTTCTGTACAAAAGGATGAAAGATTCAATTAATCTATCCTAAAATCCAGGAAGTATCAAAAGCTTCCCTCTATTCTCATCCCAAACCTTTCTGCTGAATGAAGGCACATAATACATTGATAAAGAAAATCAGGCATCTATATATTTGTACATACACGGTATAATTTAATATACGATTAAGAGCTATAATACCTAGTTTACAGAGAATATGTTTTCTATACTAAGAAGAATACTGTACAAGTAACATAGTATCCTACCAAGCTATGTATATTTTGAGCTATATATACATGTTCTTAATCAAGATGTACTGTATAGTCAATTCTGATGATTTTTTTTTTCAATCCAACAAATGATGCTCTGGGCATTATTATTTAGACAAAAATAAGCAATCAGATTTTCCTTTTAAAAGAATAAAACAGTTCAAGATAAAAAATATGAATATGTTTTCAAGAGAAATATAGTCAAACAGACATTAAATGTTGAAAATTGTGAAATACTCCTTGAATAAAAGTCCAATCATATTACGATTTGAAATCGAACTAATTGCAAAAGAAATGTTTTTAGTGTTATGCTGTACGTTGAGACACTTGGAACAACATATCAAAAGTCCTCTAAAATCCTCTTGGTGGAAATATGATTTTTTGGCCTCACAAAAATTTTTTGCGCAAATTGGAGAAATTGTAATTTTGGTGGTTAATTTCTCTATAAATCATACCATTTTCCTTCCTTGGAAAGACTGGCTATAGTATTATTTGCTGAAGCCAAATTTAGGATGATTTAAGGAATCATTGTAATAATTTTTTGGTTGATCGAGGTATCAACACCAAAAATTGAGGGAAAACTGCATCGTGCACGTAGCGCAAGATGCACAAGTTTTCCCTCAATTTTTGGTGTTGATACCTCGATCAACCAAAAAAATATTACATTGATTACTTATCATTTCATTTCGTCGCTTTTCAACGTTTATTTTCTGCTTTGAAATCACGTCGCTATTGATGTTGCTTATGACGTTGCTAAGCGCATACTTCCGTTTTTTGTTGATACAGGTGTCAACAAAATTTCTCGCCCAATCAGAATAGTCGTTTCTTAATCATAACGATGGACATTAAATGATTATGAATATAATTGAACATTTTTATTGGTTTGAAATTGCCAAATGTAATGTCGAAATTTGATAAAATGAGCATATCCCCCATTTTCAGAATAAGATTACAGGGAAACGAATTAAAACACCATCTCAATATCATAAAATTGTAAAAACATTTCTAGCATAGTAAATGATTATGCATAAACTTTTGTGTCACAATGATTCTTCTTTTAGAAAATCAGCCACAAAACCAGCTGGTTCCATCATTTGTTCAGGTATTCATCAAATTATAGCAAAAAGAGAGAAAGTAAACTTAATTTCACCTTGAATGTTGAAGATTAATTGAATTTAAATTATTTTGTTAATTATTTGGAGTCAAATTAACTAAATGAATGTGATTTTATACTGTTTTGACTGCTGACTTTGTCAAAAACTATTATCAAAGTAGACAATTTTGAAAATTTTGGAGAATTGTTGAAAAAATGGTCCAAGGTTTTTAGGTTAAAATTCCTAATATTTCAAAAATAGTCATTGATGAAAAAAGCTATCTGAAGCTGGAATTTCATATTTATGCCGGAGTATTAATATTTAAAAGATCGAACATTGTTTAATTCTTATAATGGGGGCATGGGAAACCGACTTAAAATTCTCCATAATTTTTTTTCTAGATTAGAAAATGTTAGAGGACTTTTTTGAAGATCTTTCAGTTGGTATAAAGAACATATAAAAACTAAAATGACAATGCATAGTCTTGAAATAAAAAAGTCCTCCTCAAAAATGTGTTTAAAAAGCCAGGACTTAGTCAATTTTCTCACTTAAAGTCAAAATATCATTCTGATTCAATTTCATACTTGATTTTTTTCTACATTACTTAAAATTTACTTTATCTGTCATAATATTCATAAAGTATATTGAGCATAATTATGAAATCAAATAAAAATCTATGCTTACCCATTTCATTTAAGAGAATTATCTGAATCAAATTGACAAAATATTCATTCTCATTAAGTAATTTCTTAAAAAGTATGGTCTGGACCGAATTCAGAGATAAATAACTCCGACATTATAGATATCATTTCATGTATTTTGATATAGTATAAAAATATGTAGTACAAACGTTCAATTAACAGAAAATAACGTTTTTTGTTGTATATCTTGATTCCTAACAAAGGCCACAAACACGTGCTCAAGGCGGTTTTACTGACTGAAAATTGCCATTTTTACCATTTTTGATTGGTCTGTTTTCTGTTTTGCTTACATCTACAAGCTTGAATTTTATTAAATGTCTTATATAGTTACTAAAGATGTCATAAAAATAATTTTATGCTAAATCTGAATCTTTCTCTTGTTGTTATGATCAACTAAATATGCCACATTTGGTCTTTTTGCATTTCGACTTTAATGAATGGGGGTCTAAATACTGCACTTCCCGTGAAGAATCGAGTGAGGACTTTTAACATGTGTTTTGTACGTGTGTTTAGACATTAAATCAAGTCTTAAACATAGTGTAATCAAAGATTACGAAGCTCACCTCGCGGCAGCAAAGTTCAATTAAAACATATTCTCTAAGTACATGTATAACAAGAAAATCACTCAAGTGGGAAAAAGTAGGTCAAGGTCATTTTATGAAAGTTTGATCAAAGATACATCCAATATGCAAGTTTGGTACATGTAGCACTTATACTTTGCTCAATATTGGCCTTTAAAGGCAAAATCACTCAAGTGAAAAAAGTAGGTCAAGGTCATTTTATGAAAGTTTGATCAAAGATACATCCAATATGCAAGTTTGGTACATGTAGCACTTATACTTTGCTCAATATTGGCCTTTAAAGGCAGAATCGCTCAAGCGGAAAAAGTAGGTCAAAGTCATTTTATGAAAGTTTGATCAAAGATACATCCAATATGCAAGTTTGGTACATGTAGCACTTATACTTTGCTCAATATTGGCCTTTAAAGGCAAATTCACTCAAGTGGAAAAAGTAGGTCAAGGTCATTTTATGAAAGTTTGATCAAAGATACAACCAATTTGCAAGTTTGGTACATGTAGCACTTATACTTTGCTCAATATAAGCCTTTAAAGGCAGAATCGCTCAGCGGAAAAAGTAGGTCAAGGTCATTTTATGAAAGTTTGATCAAAGATACATCCAATATGCAAGTTTGGTACATGTAGCACTTAAACTTTGCTCAATATTGGCCTTTAAAGGCAAAAACACTCAAGTGGAAAAAGTAGGTCAAGGTCATTTTATGAAAGTTTGATCAAAGATACATCCAATATGCAAGTTTGGTACATGTAGCACTTATACTTTGCTCAATATTAGCCTTTCAAGGCAAAATCACTCGAGTGGAAAAAGTAGGTCAAGGTCATTTTATGAAAGTTTGATCAAAGATACATCCAATATGCAAGTTTGGTACATGTAGCACTTATACTTTGCTCAATATTGGCCTTATAAGGCAAAATCACTCAAGCGGAAAAAGTAGGTCAGATGCTGCATCCGATGCATGGGTTCACCTCAGCATCTCAAGATGAATCACTTGTGCAAGTTTGGTTACTGTAGCATCAGTACTTTGTCAGATACTGAACTACCTCAAAAACTTTAACCAGACATTGACAAAGTCATTCAACCAGAAAATGTAGGTCAGATGCTGCATCCGATGCATGGGTTCACCTCAGCATCCCAAGATGAATCACTTGTGCAAGTTTGGTTACTGTAGCATCAGTACTTTGTCAGATACTGAGTTGCCCAAAAACTTTAACCGGACGCGGACGCGGACGCCGGGGTTATAGCATAAGCTCATCTCAACTTTGTCGAGGTGAACTAAAAATGCTTTTGCAATTACTTCGATTTCAGCCCATTTTTTGGCATTATATGACTGGACTACAACCATGATATTAAACCATTTCCCTGAAATGCATCTTATGAAAGATATTCTGTTCTTATATGAATTACAATCAAACCTGTCATAATTTGACTTAATTCACTTAACTTTTGACTTTAAATTATTTGTACACTCTAATAATCTTTTACCTTTAAGCATCCTTTCATACTCTATACAGTATAGTCATCTTGATATACATTGACTACATCAATATATTGTATATAATATACATATGAATATGATGGTGTTATATCCGATATGATGATTACTCTGTACATAATAACGTGAATAATTATATACCTCAACTTTCCACATTTTTACAGTGGTATGACAAAGTGGTAGAGTATGCTAAGTTAAATGTACTTTATAAATACAACATCATCATTCCTCAATCATAAATTATGATCATGTATCTCAATTTTATGTATTCAAAAAGAACCCTCTAATTTTCATTTTCCTTTGTCTTAAATTAAAACAAAATAAAACTTCACAACATTTCAACTCAATCCCCACCCCCACCCATCCCCCCAACCTACCAAAAAACAAACCAAATATTGTTGATAACAAGGTTAATATTTGATGCAGTAAGTAGTTTATATTTTTAGTTTTAGTTATAAAAACAGTCATGCAGTTAGGTACACTGATAATATCAGTTCTCTACACATGTACCAAAAGAGAATGTACAAACATCTTTAATTCAAACATACATGTAGTGATACATGGACAATTTCTTCAAAGCCTACTTATATTGTATTCATGTCATGTAGAATATCACATTTTATTAAATGATCAGGAATTATTGCCGATTTTTGCTTATTTCTGATTGGTGGATACGGTGTTTGATAGAGTGTACCTCAGAGTGAGTTGACCGCTAATGCTCCAAAGCGGTCTATTCGGGATTAGCGCGTGTGTGTCCAGCGCGTGCGTTGATTTTTGTAGTGTTAGATCTTTGACTTCGCGTATAATTACAATGCAAATTTTAATAAAATCCTGATAATTTAATAAAGCAGTTATTGACTTTTGATTTTGGTCTACTCGTGACTATACAGACCTTCGGCCTCGGTCAACCAATACCTGACCAGGTCTGTATAGTCATGAGTAGACCTAATCAAAAGTCAATAATTGTATAATACTACACTGTGACACAACATGACCATGATGCAACTATACTGTAACATTGGATGCATCAGTTCCCTATGGCAGTGTAACATGGAGAAAAATTATGGTTGCATCAAAGATTATGAAGTCATATTTTCTATTCAAGATTGAATTTCCAAACACGAGTCATTCTTTGCACTAAAGGGACCAGAGGTACCTCTCCAAACAAATTACGGTATCATGAAATACACCGTTTTCTCAAACACCTTGCACTTACCTGCGCAAATTGCATAAAAAGACTTTTTCGAAACAGTTTTCATTCTATTAAAGACACAAGAAGATAGTATTTGTTTTTTTTATCACAAAGAAAAACTAACACAATGACCAACAATCAATAGATGCATCCGACATTACAGAATAGTTTCATAATGGTAACGTTGTGTCACGGTGTACTATATCATGCTTACATGATAAACTTCTAAACTACATGCGATTTGAAATGCAGATTTCCCAATAAAAAACTATCTTTTTCAAAAATAGATATTGCAAATCATCCCAAATCAATTAAAATCATATTTCTGCAATTCAGATTTTATCATAGGTACTAGAACTGTTTTGCATGCCCCTTTGGTACATATCATAAACTACACGTACAAACTGACACATTAACAACAAGACTGATACGACGTAGACATGTGGAGCTTACATGGATGTAGTGTGAGACGAGTCCGAGGAACCACGTTTCTTTATGCTGCCGCTACGGTGAAATAAGACGGTAATTCAAAATGCAAGCTAAATTCTAGCTATATTTAGACCTATCGCTACACAACAGGTAAATTTCTAAGACATTCTAATTTTCTGACAGACAAGTCTTGTTAGTAGAATGACTTTTAACATATCAAACTTGGTAATCCTTACTTAAACTAAATGTATTATTAAATGAATCTACAATATTCCAAAATAAGATATGGCTGTTAAGATATTACAATTTGAAAAGATCACATATTTGACTTTGCTTACACTATCTCACAATTTTTTTTCACGACAAATTTGAATTTAATTATCCAACCTTGAGATTCTGATATTGGATACAAAGTTTAGACTGTACCTATATTATATGTATGATTATGGTAATAGACACTATACATGCAACATTTCTTTTTTATGCCCCCGGAATCACAGATTCGGGGGTATATAGTTTTTGGCCTGTCCGTCTGTTTGTCTGTCTGTTTGTCTGTTTGTCCGAAAAAACTTTAACATTGGGCATAACTTTTGAATGGAAGGTGATAGAGCTTTCATATTTCACATGTGTATTCCTTGTGACAAGACCTTTCCATTGATACCAAAATTTTTGACCTTGTGACCTTGACCTTGACCTTTGACCTACTTTTCAAAAGCTTTAACATTGGGCATAACTTTTGAATGGAAGGTGATAGAGCTTTCATATTTCACATGTGTATTCCTTGTGACAAGACCTTTCCATTGATACCAAAATTTTTGACGTCATGACCTTCACCTTGACCTTTGACCTACTTTTCAAAAACTTTAACATTGGGCATAACTTTTGAATGGAAGGTGATAGAGCTTTCATATTTCTCATGTGTGTTCCTTGTGACAAGACCTTTCCATTGATAACAAAATTTTTGACCTCATGACCTTCACCTTGACCTTTGACCTACTTTTCAAAAACTTTAACATTGGGCATAACTTTTGAATGGTAAGTGATAGAGCTTTCATATTTCACGTGTGTATTCCTTGTGACAAGACCTTTCCATTGATACCAAAATTTTTGACCTTGTGACCTTGACCTTTGACCTACTTTTCAAAAACTTTAAAATTGCGCATAACTTTTGAATGGAAGGTGATAGAGCTTTCATATTTCACATGTGTGTTCTTTGTGACAAGACCTTTCCATTGATACCAAAAGTTTTGACCTCGTGACCTTGACCTGTGACCTACTTTTCAAAAACTTTAATATTTGGCATAACTTTTGAATGGTGATTGATAGGGCTTTCATATTTCACATCTGTGTTCCTTGCAACAAGACCTTTCCATTGATACCAACAGTTTTTACCTCTTGACCTTGACCTTTGACCTAATTTTCAGAAACTTTAACATTGGGCATAACTTTTGAAAGGTAAGTGATAGGACTCTGATATTACTCATGTGTATTCCTTGTGACAAGACCTTTCCATTGATACCAAAATTGTTGAACTTGACCCTTCACATACTTAACAGAAAATGAAGTTTATACTAACAAAGATGCTAGCGGGGGCATTCGTGTTTCACAAACACAGGCTTTATTAGATTATACATTTCCAATAAATCTTTTAGCAACCAATAATAAATAATTATTTATTTCATTTCTTCTTAGGAACTAGACGGTCTACTGTGTATGCATTTCTATTGTTCATGTGACCTTACCAGATCTTTCACTTTCATTTACAGATTTTTTACATAAAGGTAACAGAATAGTTCCACAGCATGGTAACAAAGTTATAATTTACAACACTAGGCATCCATGTACTTTAAATATTCCTATGTTACCTACGAGTCAATGGAATTTCACTGTTAAATTCAAATAAATTAGGAAATATCACCTTGTTTAATGTGTGATTCAGTCTTAAATCATGTTAGGCTATCATCCTATCTTGAAATGGTAAACATTTACGTGTAGTCTCATTACGATAATTTGATTTTCAAGACTCAAAACAAAATTTGAGAGAATTCATAAGAGTTCATTAAGTATTGTTAGCATAGTTTGCACTAAAGTGAATAAATTCCTTGACTTTTCCAAGATGTTTTCTCTAAAATCCATTGACTCAAATCATTATCATCTTGAATAAACTCATCGAGTTTCACTTTACTGATGATCACTTCATCTGTTTTATATAAACAAGATTCCATTATTAGTACATCTTTAGAATATTAAAATATTTTTCATCCTTTTTGGAAATTCCAGACTACGTATAAATTTAATATAAAATCTTATGACGAAATTTTCTAAATCTCTTACTTTATATTGTTATTTTTCCTTTAGTAGGCAGACATGTTAATGTTTTGTAAAATGAATTGTTTCAACCAATCTCCTGTGTCCTTCAAAAGACAACACAGGGGGATGAAACCAATTCTAAAAGGAAAAGGCATGAGCATAATTAAGACAGGCAACACTCCATGCTACAAACATTTTAGTTAAGGCAGTTTTTCAAAATTAATAGATTTTTTTTATGTTCAGAGAGAAGTCTTGTCATAGATTCAGAATATCTTATACTTGTACTTAATGCAATGATGAATATCCTATAGTCATATTATTTCAGAATTTTAGAATTCTTGCAGAAATAAAGAAGAGTAAAAATAAAAAGAAAATTTTCCTCAATGAAGATTTAATTTTTTGTTTTTAATCAGAAAGAAATGTGTCGAAGCTATGCAAGTCATTCATTAATATGTTTTTGAATGAAAATAATTACCTTTTGTAAATATTACGTGGCACTTTCATATTTTGTGTAATGATGGTTGATTTAACCCTGGGTGAACTTCATAAACAACATAAATGGATCATCACTTAACATAGTATAAAAGTTTTTTGAAACAAAATCCTCAATTTCCTTATTTTTTTTTTTTTAGTTTCCATACTATTTATACAATCAGGATGTTAAATCTATAAATTTCTAAGGATTTTACAAAAACTGATCAAGACAAGGAAGAAAATCTTTATTATCATTGAAACAATAAAATGTTCCACTCAAATATTTACATTTACATTTCTAACTCAGTTTCCTGTCTGACAATGTCTATTAACATTATTTGTTGTTTCTACATTGAATAAGTGTTTATTCTTAAGTAGAGGTCAAATAGTTTGACACTTTATGCCATCATGAGATTTAATACAGTATAAATAGACAACATCCACAATTCCCTTGTTTTTGTTCCTTTTTTTATAGTTTCTTTAGTTTCCATACTATTTACGTAATCTGGATATATATCATTTAACTGAGCTATGTTTTAACAAAAAGATAATTCCAAGGAATGCATGTGTCGCCTGCGAAACATAGCGACACTCAATAATCACTTTTATAGGGTGTGACATCCAAGTGTGAGAGACAGACGGACAGATAGACGGACGTGATCTCTAAGTGTCCCTATGCTTCGTGGGCAACATCATAAAAGTTGGATTCTCCTGAAAAACTCCTATGCTTACAAAACTCAAGCATTTGTTGAATTCTCACTATATCGATAGCTGAAGCATAATTTTTCCTTTTAAGCATAGCAAACTTGAACCAATGTTGCTCTTGCAAAAGCACTTCACATTTTTAACAATAACACTTGAAAATTCTACATGTACGTGTACATACAATTTCCATTTATGAACTAATCAAATTTTACCATCATGAGAAAAATCAATCCACTTAGCTAACATTGAAGCACATGGCATTTTTCACTTTTCCTATTTACAAAACATAAAAAAAAATACTTACAATGTGGGAACATCTCCACTTTGCGCCATTCCAAATTTATTGGCTGAAATTGAAAAATATAGTATACATGTACAAACTTACATGTAAATATTTCTTTACATAAAACACCACTAAAGACGGTATGGCCGGATTGCAAAGTAAGTTTTTGTCACCAACTGGGTCAAGGTCACTAAGTCAAATATTACAGCATACATCGAGAGGTCTTGTCAGAGGCAACCTACATGTATAATATAAAGTTTCTTTCTACTGTATACTGTTCCTTAGATTTTGCTTAAACCAGGAACTTTAACCGAAATCTTTAACTAGGTCAAAGTCCAAGGTCAAGGTCACTAGGTCCAATGTAACTGCATAAATTGAAAGGTCTCGTCATGGGCAACCTACATGTATAATATAAGGTTTCTACTGCATACAGTTCCTTAGATTTTGCTTAAACCAAGAACTTTTACCAAAATCTTTAACTAGGTCAAAGTTCAAGGTCAAGGTCACTAAGTCAAATGTTACGGCATAAATTGAAAGGTCTCATCATGGGCAACCTAAATGTATAATATAAGGTTTCTACTGCACACAGTTCCTTAGATTTTGCTTAAACCAGAAACTTTAACCAAAATCTTTAACTAGGTCAAAGTCCAAGGTCAAGGTCACTAGGTCCAATAGAAAGATCTCGTCATTGGGTAACCTAAATGTTTAATATAAGGTTTCTACTGCATATATTTCCTTAGATTTTGCTTAAACCAGAAACTTTAACCAAAATCTTTAACTAGGTCAAAGTCCAAGGTCAAGGTCACTAGGTCCAATGTTATGGCATAAATTGAAAGGTCTCATCATGGGCAACCTAAATGTATAATATAAGGTTTCTACTGCATACAGTTCCTTAGATTTTGCTTAAACCAGAAATTTTAACCAAAATCTTTAACTAGGTCAAAGTCCAAGGTCAAGGTCACTAGGTCCAATGTTATGGCATAAATTGAAAGGTCTTGTCATGGGCAACCTATATGTATAATATAAGGTTTCTACTGCATACAGTTCCTTAGATTTTGCTTAAACCAAGAACTTTAACCAAAATCTTTAACTAGGTCAAAGTCCAAGGTCAAGGTCACTAGGTCAAATGTTATGGCATAAATTGAAAGATCTTGTCATGGGCAACCTTCATGTATAAAATAAAGTTTCTACTGCATACAGTTCCTTAGATTTTGCCTTAACCAGAAACTTTAACCAAAATGTTGACGACGGACGGACGGACGGACGGACGGACGGACAGACAGACATCGTCAATCTATAGACCGGAATTGCTTTGCAATCCGGCCAAAAATGTAAGAAAAATATAATCTTAAAAATATTCATCTCATTGAATTGTTGTAGGATGATAAACACCAATTTAACAAGGTAATGCCATAGTGACTAAACTCATTTTCTCAATTTATTCAGCCTTTTCGAAATAAAGAGTTACTTCCCATTTGTGCAGGTATCTGAAATTTATTGTGATGTCATCAAATTGTATGGAAACCAGCAAAAACAAAAACAAGAGCCCCAGGGGGCACAACGCTCACCTGATACCCATGCACGCTCTAATTGACATACTGCTATTGAATACTGATAGTGCCAGTACCGGGATTTTAGCCCACAACCTTTCTAAAAAGATTTTTGCCGGATGCAGAGAAGTTTTTTTTTTCAGACAACATTTAAAAGTACAAAGAAGAAAAAATAGTCACATTTCAAAACAATAACTTTTTTTAAGTCATATGCCCAACTAGTATAGTTCAATTATGCAACATCAAAAATAAAATCATATTGTAAAATCCCACTTTAATGCGCAGCAGAAAAAGAATAAAACAATGAAATGATTTCATAAATTAAGTTTATTTAAAACTGAACGACCATAACTTTCATTATTGATAGCTAGCATGCCAGAAATTATAAAGCCTGACAGGCTGTGTTTGTGAAACGAGAATGCCCCCGGCGGCATCTTTGTTAGTATAAACGCCATTTTCTGTTAAGTATGTGAGAGGTCAGGGTCAGCGTAATATTGGTATCTATGGAAATATCTTGTCACAAGGAATACACATGTAAAATATGAAAGCCCTATCACTAACCAATCAAAAGTTATGGGCAATGTTTAAGTTTTTGAAAAGTACGTCAAAGGTCAAGGTTATGGTCACGAGGTCAAAATTTTGGTATCAATGGAAAGGTATTGTCACAAGGAATACACATGTGAAATATGAAACCTCTATCACCAGCTTCCATTCAAAAGTTATGCCCAATGTTAAAGTTTTTCGGAAAACAGACAGACAAACAGACAGACGGACAGGCCAAAAACTATATGCTCCCGAATCTTTTATTCCAGGGGCATAAAAAACAAAGATTTTTCGGTTTTTCCTTTATTCATATTAAAGTATACTGAAATCTAAGAATGCTTTTGAATAGTATTGATTTCATCTCAAATACATGAAACGTACAGTTAAAATCGTTTTAATCCAACATTTATCAATTCAAATGGATTGTGCAGAAATTGGGCCAATTTGTTTTCCAAAAAGCAGTGTACGGTGTATCAAACCTCATGATCCAGAGGAAGAGATTACTCATTCGACGTTTCTTCAAGAAATCAGTCTGTAAATTACTTCATCTAAGAGAGTCTAAGACAGAGAAAATTCGAGCAAACTTTATACATGATAACAAGTATATGCAAGTGTTCCAAGTACATGAATGATAACCATTATGAAAGTGTTCCAAGTATAATGCACATTAAATAAAAATCTATTCCGTTTGCACTGTATCTCCTGAAATGTATCGCAGTACTAAAGGGTTGTGGAGGAATTAAACGGATCAAATCTAAAGTACAGCGACTTTGTTTACAGTTACAGTTATAGATCAGAGACCACTAAAAGGTCGGCTCTGATTGGAGAAAAACCTGTAGGGTGAGGGGGCCTGTTATTTTAAATGTGATAGAAGATGTGATTGGCTATCAATTCTATTTTCTTTTGGTATATTGTTTGAATATGATATATATAGGTAAAAAATAAGTGCAATTAAAATGTCGATACCCGGATATTTCCCTAGCTCCCGATCCGCTAAAGGGGACGGGCGCGGGAAAATTTGAAAATTCTCTGCGGGGTACCTTGTGACGCAAATAGTGCGAAAAAGAGCAGGTCATGCTAAATTTTTTAATTTAGTTTCGTATAAAGCTTGAATCAATGAACAAATCGGTATATAACATGCATGGCCAGCAATGTTAGTATAGACGTTATAAGGCATTTCGTTAACATTACGGCCTATGGAAAATGATTTGGTTGTCTCTGACCTAGAAGGTGTAACTACAGTTAATCATTTTAGCAGGGAATCCCTTCCCTTTTGACTGGTGAACCGGGCTGAATAAAAGGTGTCACCTCATTGGTCATAACTATTGAAAATTTAAAAATAGCACATTAAATCAATGTATGATTCCCTGCTGTCTGTAGTAATTGAGTTTTGAACATGATTTTGCCTTTTATGTAATCAATAGACCGATTTGAAAATATATGAAAATTAGCAAATTTTCAATTCGGAAGGAGGGGTCATTAAACAAGTGAATTTTGCAGAAAAAGTATGCATGACCCCCTTTTTTCTTTCGTTTTTATGCGTGCCAAAGATGTCCTAGGCCAAAAATATTCCTTAAAAATCTAAAAGTGGATATCTTGACAAAATTCTTTCACTTGTAGGGTACCATGCATGAGTACCTCATATCTACAAAATGTCATGACAATCTGAAGAGTGGTTATAGAAAAGAAGCAGAAAATGTATGAAAATCACCCCCCCCCCCCTTCCTTTTTACATAAGAAAAAAATTCATAAAAAATCAAAAAAATAAAATTTAAACCTAAAATACATATCAAAGCATTAAGTAAGTTAAATATGATAAATATGCAGTAAATGAGTGTGTAAAATCATACACTTATTGAGTTATTTAAAGAAATAGTGCAAAAATGTGCATTTCTGACTAAGTCCGAAAAGACGTCAAAAACGCGTCAAAAATTTGACTTCGAAGTGGAACCAAAAATAACAACACTTCTTAAGACATCTCTCTAGATCATCCTGATGCTTTCGGTTTGTCGATACATGCTTCGGTTCTGAAGAAGAAGTTTGTCATAGGAGGGTACCCCCCGTGACCTACTATTGGCTGTGGTGGCGCCACCTGTAGACGGATCCGGACGAAAAACAACAACACTTGTAGGGGACCATGAGTACTTCATACCTACCAAGTTTCATCAAAATCCCTTCCGCCATTCTGGAGAAGAAGTTTAAAATGTGAAAAGTTTACGACGACGACGGACGACGACGACGACGGACGACGGACGACGGACGACAGACGCAACACTATGACAATAGCTCACATGAGCCGTTGGCTCAGGTGAGCTAAAAAGGGAAAAAAAATTTTGTCGGGATCCCGTCGGGGTTTGAAGCCAATCCCCATGGGTCCATTGGGCATGGAAAACATACATTATACCTATGTACAATCTTAAAAAATATTCCTTAAAAATCTAAAAGTGGATATCTTGACAAAATTCTTTCACTTGTAGGGTACCATGCATGAGTACCTCATATCTACAAAATGTCATGACAATCTGAAGAGTGGTTATAGAAAAGAAGCAGAAAATGTATGAAAATCACCCCCCCCCCCTTCCTTTTTACATAAGAAAAAAATTCATAAAAAATCAAAAAAATAAAATTTAAACCTAAAATACATATCAAAGCATTAAGTAAGTTAAATATGATAAATATGCAGTAAATGAGTGTGTAAAATCATACACTTATTGAGTTATTTAAAGAAATAGTGCAAAAATGTGCATTTCTGACTAAGTCCGAAAAGACGTCAAAAACGCGTCAAAAATTTGACTTCGAAGTGGAACCAAAAATAACAACACTTCTTAAGACATCTCTCTAGATCATCCTGATGCTTTCGGTTTGTCGATACATGCTTCGGTTCTGAAGAAGAAGTTTGTCATAGGAGGGTACCCCCCGTGACCTACTATTTGCTGTGGTGGCGCCACCTGTTGACGGATCCGGACGAAAAACAACAACACTTGTAGGGGACCATGAGTACTTCATACCTACCAAGTTTCATCAAAATCCCTTCAGCCATTCTGGAGAAGAAGTTTAAAATGTGAAAAGTTTACAACGACGACGGACGACGGACGACGACGACGACGGACGACGACGACGACGGACGACAGACGCAACACTATGACAATAGCTCACTTGAGCCGTTGGCTCAGGTGAGCTAAAAAACAACAAAAAATCAGGGAAACTGTTCTACATAATGTACATGTATAGGAATTTAATTACGTCACAACTATTTTTACATCACAACGTTTGCCTATAGAATCGAAAGATGGAATTCTTAAAGATAGGTTGACTAACCTAGAGTGTTGACATAGTTTGATGGTGCTCTGGGAGCAGGGCCTTTTCTGTGTCCCTCGTGAGACGGTACAGGGGAAGAAGGTTCAAGGGACGAGGAAACATGGTTTGTTTGATTCGAGTTGAGGGACTCTGAACTATCACTCGTACTGCTACCATGCGTCTCAAATCCTAAAATTAAATAATATATTGAAAGGTATGAGAAGCAGTGGATCTTAGATAAAACTTTTTTTCTAATATGTTATTTCAATGGAGGAAAACAAATACAATGTATATCATAAAGCCTTCAAACATACATGTGTAATGAGTCATTATGTAGCAGATCACATGGCTGCATAATACAATGAGATCATACCCTAATATTGCTTTAATCATTCAAAATGATCAGAGATACAAGCACAATAGATTAACACAAAACACCATTTTCTGGCTTTTTTTAATAATTCAAATGCATTAGAATGACAAGGATAGTCTACAAATAAACCTCCTGTACTTTTTTGGAATATTTTGAGTCCTTCTTTTCAAAATCATGTAATGAAATATCTGCAAAAATTGTTAATAAACTTTGCTAATCAATCTAAGTTCCTACTTTCTGTATTAGGGTTGTAGATATCCACCAGGCCTGGTTTGGGTTTCATTGAATGTCTGGTGGCAGCTGTGGGAGGGGGCGGGGCTTTGTTGGAGTAAACCGGTTGTTGATTGGCTGATGTGGTAAGTGTAGTGTGATTGACACCTGGTGTAAACTTATCAGTAACAGGTCTAGGTGTACTGGTGGCAGGTGGTCGACACCGGGTATCAGCAAAGTCAGCACCTTCTGGAGGGGTTTTAAAAATCTGTAAATACAGAAAACATTGTCAATGCTTAATAAACATAAAATAAATTACTTTCGGAGTGATCACCTATAATAATCATTTGAACCTGTCAAGACAAGACAATATTTATTTAAAGTCAACACATACATGTATATGAACAACATATTAATACAAGCTAATGTAAGCTTTTGACCAACATAAAGTGTGCAACATAAATGTACAGATGAGAACTACATAAATATGTATGTATATCAATCTATGGTATGAGTAAATCTTTATTTTACATATATGAACATTCACTTGATTTGGTAAAGAAATTACAATTGCTTTGGTAAAAAAATTTGCCAATTTCGACTCTTGCCATTTCTAAGAATTCAAAGCATAAAGTAATACATTTCATTTGCTAATCTGACCTTTTCATAATTCTGTATGAGTATTTCTACAATGATATTAAGGAATTTAATATCCATGATGGCTGCCACCGACTCTTCCTCGGCTCTGAGGAGAGTAGGCCCAAAGCACACCCCTAGATTAGCCACGGTCATAAGGTTCTGGGAATTGTTCTCTGACACTCTAGAAAATCGCAAAACAAAACTGAATATCAGCATATACATGTAAGCACATGTAATGCAGGATAATGAACAAGATTCTTTCAACCTTCAACCTAAATATGCTAGCAAGAAAAGAAAAGTATAGTCTGCGTAAATAGTCACTATAAGAGAAATACTGATTTCAAAAGATTCATGATTTCTTTTCATTTTCAACTTTATAGCACAAGTTTTATAATGCGTTATGTTTGACTAGTACTTACTTTTTAAGATGCTCAACAAGAAGTTCTAACATCTCAAAATTAGGTTCCGGTAATTTGTGAACAAGCGTGTGTATATCATGCACCCGTAACGTCTTGGATTCCTGTTCTGTAATAGAGGATTATACAACATAATTATAGGTACGTTTGAATAAAAGTTTTCAAAATTCAGTAAATAATGGGTAGACTTACAAGCAGTTCAATTTGATATAACAAGCTAAATTTCTTCTAATATTTAAACTAAAGACAGATAGATGTACATGTATGTATTGATTTCATAGATGTTTTGTATGCAAATGTTAATGCAAGCATTGCAACATAAATGTATACACCAACTGACCTGCAAAACTTTTTCCAAAGCCTGTATCTGATTAATGTAGGTATAATAATAATTACGGGTAAATTCTAGGGATTGTATAGAAGCATACTGGGAATGTTTACAAGTGCGGGCTTGATATTCAAATGTACATTTTTGTTCAAAACTACATGTACATGTATTCACATAAATCATTTTGCCAAAACTACTAGTACATTTTGTACATGTATTTGACTTTTTCAGCTGATTTACTCTTTTTTCAATTCGCACAAAGGAATATGGAAATGTTGATAAGGATGTACATATATAGCTTAGGATACTATGTATACAACAATGTGGGGAAAATACATGTAAATGAACCCACAATCAACATCTCAGCTATGACCAGCTATGGAATCACAAATAAATAACATAACAAAAATCAAAATTTTGGTAGCTAAACACTATAATAGTATAAAGTTTACATATGAATGATAAACATATGATTTACTTCATCTAATATCAGACTAATAATAAGAAAAAAATGTGTTTGTGAAAGACGAATGTCACCGATTGTCATCTTTGAAAGTAAAACAGCTGTTACGTGAAAAGTATTTCATATTACGAGGTCAAGGTCATAAAGTCAAAAATTTTGGTATCATGAAAAGGTATTGTCATAAGGAAATATATGAGAAATATGAAAGCCCTATCAATTACCATTCAAAAGTTATGGCCAAGATTAAAGTTTTTGCGGACAAACAGACAGACCAAAAACTATATGCCCCAAATCTCCGATTATGGGGGAATAAAAAACAATAAGGGAAAAATTGTGAGATTAAATTCACAGCAAACGATGATTTTGTGCAATTTATAAATGTATGTCTGAAGACTTTCAAGGAGTTTAAAAAGAAACAAAGGAAAAATGTATAAGTAAAATAAAGGTTAAATGGACCTTGGAAATGATAACTACAAGTAATATACATGTATGTCTGAAGAAGGTATATGTTTGATATATGAAATGCACCTGAGTGTAGTGTGGGTGAACAAACAGGTAAAAATATCTATGTGTATAGCTGGTTGTAAAACATTATGTCACCTAGTCAATGTACCTTCTGAGCTATCTATCTCTATAAATACAAATACATGTATTACAATTATGATGTGGCATTTATCCATGGGCTTGCTACAATCTTAAATCCAAATTATAACCCCTTTATTAAGATTATACTATATTTACATGTACACATACATGTATAACATATAATTTATCTTATTCCATCTTTTCAATACAGAGTTACATGTACTTTTCATTTCAGATAGTATCTTACGTAAAAGCATTACGACTTAATGAAATCCTTAAGAAACCTAATATTTGAAATATGTTTTCATGAATTTTATAACGGTTACCATGGAATTTTTGACATCACAATCAGTTAGTCTGATACTGTTCCAAATGTGAAGTAACTCTAGATAACAAAATGACCTGACAAAGTTTACAAACACATAAGGAATTGCCTAGTCATTGTAAGCTAGGGCAATGACACCCTAGCTTGTGTTCGCTTGGAAATACATGTACATTAGATTCTAAATCTATATATACTTTCTACAATACATACATGTATGTGTATTGTTTTTTTTTTCAATAATTTGTTACTTACTGGCAGCAGCTATAAATTCCTTGTGTAGTTTGAAGGTCATAAGAGGTTCTGGCAGTGATCTACAAGTAATTACATACATGTACATTGTATTTTTGAAACCTTGTATATCACTTTGTGAGTTTCTTGTTCTGAACATTTGTCATGTCATTTCCATACTTTTTGCTTTTATAAATACGAAAAATAATACAAATACTAGGACAATGGAAAGAAATCTCCCCCTATCTCTGCAGTTTTAATTTGAAAACAAAGTACATGTATTGGTTCATAAGAACTAAAGATTTTCTAGCGTGTTAAAAGAAGTCTGATTTCATACAACACTTTAATAGAAATGATCAGAATTTTAGGGGGGGAGGGGGAGGGGTGGAACAGAAGGCCATACCATGGAGTAAAGAAAATCACTTACCTCAAATAGTTTTTTACAGCACTAGTAATAGTTTTTATTTCAAATTGGTTAGGATCATCTATATCTATTTTCTCTCTTTTCTTTGGATCTATGAAAACATACATGTATATAATTAATTTCAAATTCCATAATGATATAAATACAAATTATTGTATGTCAACATTAACACATGTATAAAATTCAGGCATTTTCCATCTATAATCTACCCATCTCTGGTGTGTAAGAATTTATTCACATCTAAAAACTAGTATAGCCCTATCAAAACAAAGCAACAAAGCCTTTTTCACCAAAAGTAATTCTTTCATTTTCTTCAATATTTGTAATTTCAAATATCATGAAAATTTGTACATGGACAGGAATTATGAATAAATAGTGTGTCACCTGTTGCATGTCTGACCCTAAATATTAGACTTTGACCTTGACAGTGACCTTGACCCTCATTGAAAGTTCAGTATAATCATGTTTAATTTGATGGTAGAATAATGTATATCAAGCAAGTTGTAGCCATTTATGTGTAAAAGTGACAACCAGACAAATGACACAAATGGACGCTGGAAAGATTTTTCCCTACATGCATATGTTGCATTTACATGTATATTGCAAAAGACTTTACAAAAAATAAAAACAGAATACACAATATAACCCACCTAATCCCTGAGTAAGCAGTTTGTTGACCTTCGAGTTCACTCCTACAACTCTGTATAAACCTTGTTCTGAGAGTCCTGAAATACATAAACATATTGTGTGGACTACATGCAAATATACTTGCACTTGTGTTAAAAAGAAGATTTAACCTTATTATTTACAAATTTAGAAACATGTCTGTCAGTCCAGTTGTGTAATACTTTAATTTTAACATACATTGTTTATAAGTTTAACGCTACTGTCAGTATATTTCCTAATTTGATCATTAACATACTGAAAATTGAAGTTGTTATCCTACAAACATTTTACATTGATAGGCACTTTAATATAGAATAAATAACAAGAAAATATTGTTTTCTTGCATCTTACCTCTATTTTCTACAGTATGAATACATTTTCGGATGAACACAAATCCTACATCATCTAATGATGCTAAAAGGAAAGGATCATATAAAATCAAGAAAGGCAATACCAGTATGCTTAAAACATTTCTTTGAAATATAAGTACATGTATATGTACATGCAAGAGATTTGACAAGTTCATATGTATTCATCATTTTTTGTCTATTGTTAGTATTTATAGCTACAAGTGAAATTCTCAGTACTTATGAACAGGTACAAGTATAGGTCTGATCAAAAGTTCTGTTATTATGTAAACGTGTTGATGCATAGAATTATCATAATGAAGTTCTTGCTATATGAAGTACAATGGAAAACTTACAATCTTCTGAACTACTGTTTGGTTTGACATACACCTGAAAATAGTATAAAACCTTCTTGAACAAACACAAAACATAAATAACTGTAACAATTCAAAGAATTAACTGTGAACAATGAACAGTGAGTATTGTGCCAAATTTCATATTCTCTTATATACTTAAATCTGACTGTTCAAGAACAGGTATTTCATTAGCCACGAGTCCTAATCATTTATCATGTAATTCTTATACATGTATTTTGAATAATATAAATTTCATGTACTCATCAGAAATATTTGTGACAGTGTGCGACTACCAGACAGATGGACATAAATCAATGTGATCCTTATAATATTACATGTATATGTCACATTTGCATTTCAGGCAACATATAAACTTGACATACCGGTTCTCTGCCATCCATGGCATCCATCCACTGTCTGCGATCTTGGTCTGACAATGACTGGAACGTTAATACTTCAGGTCTGAAAGTACAAAATTGGACCTAGTAGTATTTTGAAAGAAATCCTAGGGACAGATGTTTAATGATTAGAATTTCAAGATCATAGGTCAATTCTTTATCTAATATGTACTTGAAGGTGAAACCATAGCCTACTACGAGTATGGTGTTGGTTGTTTTGTTTTTTTTTGCAAAAGTTGCTTAAAATTTCAAAACCTCCTTTAGATTTAAGCAATGGCAAACTTATTCCTCTACCTACAGCTGTTCGAAGAACTTTTTGGTCAAGGCATTTAGAAAAGAATTTTTAAAAATTAACTACTAGCATTGTCCTATTACAAAAATAGGATGCGCCATACTGTAAATTGTCCTTGGACTTTTAAGCAGGTGTCATACCTATCATCAACAGTGATATCAAAGCAGAATCTTTTCTCTATAGATTGAGAGGCTCTGCGAATACAAGACTTGAGCTTCAATTTTTCGGTGGTTGGTTGACTCTGAAATTGATAGAAATATTCAGCTTAACATGTTTCTGATATGACAAATTCATCTCTGAAACCAAAAATAGATTTTGTTGACAAAATTTGAATTTTAACATGTTAAATAAGAAAGCCTTAGTCTTAATCAATCATCTCTACAGATGTCCTTATGGATTTTTGCGAGTACTGAAGTTGAATTTGGAATCAGCCTTGAATAACTCGGAATTACTTTAATGCAGATACATGTACAAACTTATATTGACACAAGTTTGAGATGAAGAATCTTATAATCTAGCATATTCTTTTAGTTTTTCTATGATAAATGTATATCTGTTCTAATACCAGTTTTCCTGTGACTTGATTATAAGGCATCATGTGAAATTCTTTTCCCTCCTTTTTATACCAGCAGTAGTGCTTTGTCCATGTTGTACTGAGGGCCTCTGTAATACAGACAATGCTATACATTACAACTTCTAAACGTGCATGTCAAAGCCCTAAAGTGATTGGCAAGAAAACTTTGTGAATGGACCATTTTCCCATGATTTCTATGATTTTCTGCATTTTCAATGAATGAGCTATTTCTTAAGACAGAACATTGGGCCATTCATCAACTTATGGGACTATGGCTCTTCCCAATCACTGCACTAATACTGAGAATGAATATACACACCTTGTACATGCAGAAAATGCCAATCTGTTCTGCGCTTACATGTACGTGTATGTGCCTCTCATTGACACATCAATATACGAAATACGCTAGAAATGTGTTTAGATACATCACATATACCGTACTCTCAATAAACAGAGGATAAGACTTACTTTTCTCCATGAGGTAGAGGTAGCCCTCCTTTGTACAGCCTTTATTGCCCTGGTTTAACCCTGCTGGCTTCTGTAAGAAAACACAACATATGTTATATCTATAAATACATCTTACATGTATTACTCAGTAGTTTTTGTTGTAGACATAACACAATTTTCAGTATGAATTTCTTTCTGATACAATTTCATCCCTTTTTATCCTATCCATCTAGAGAACGTTTATACAATTCCTCATCATAAGGTTCATATTTTCAATATCGCAAGTTATACAAATGTATTTATCATAAAGCCTCAAAATACATGTATTTGTATTGTAAAACTTGTAAAAATATTGTACAATTTGTAAAAGAGATCATATATCATAACTTATAAAGAATAGGGTGATGTCTAGATCAAATTGAAATGTTGAAATATCTCTTCCTTCTTCAATCTGAATGTATACATGTAAACGGACAGTTCTGATCAGTCATGTATTATAGAAATAATATTAATGGTACTTAAGAGACGATGCAAAGTTCTTTAATTTGGAGAAAATCGATGTTAGTTTAGCGATAGACAAAAAATGGTAAATTATAGAAACCTTAGATGACAGTCCCATAACTAAAATCGATTTGTTTTGTGTTTTTCTCTAGCTCACTAATGTCTAGCAAGGAATGTCATGTCATACTTTCATCATAACCTACATGGTAATTACACTGTAGCTCTAATTATTTCAAGCTGATGACTGCTGGTACAATGACCTCAGCTTATTTTCTGGTATTCTAGAATCTGCATCATACACTGTTTATGATTCAGAAAATGTTTACCTTGCCAATAAGCAAGATCGCAAATACAGCGCGTGCAGTGTGCCTGTTCTGATTTTTCATTTAGTCATCTACCTAAACCATTGTTCAAAACTTGGGCAACTTTTCTGCCCAAGTAAATTGATGACGTCATAACAAAGGAGAACAATCGAGATGTGAGTTAAAACATTCGTATAGTCTAGTTAAGAAGTATTTGCGATCTTCCATATTATTTTTAAATAAGATGCTGATTCGGCTTTTTATTTCTTTCTTTCCTTTTGGATTTTTTGTAAGAACTCAGATTAGAATACATGTATTATACATGCTAGTTGTAATGCTATTAAGTGAATCTCTGTCAGAAGAGGATTTTTAAATTTGAAGAAAAAGGTAATGCTTATCAATTTGAAGACGTTTCAAATATAAACAGAAACAGCGTTTCACATTAGTCTTATAAGCAATACAATCATTTATCAAAAGTTGTCATGCCCTTGTCAACTTTACTACCTTTTAGTAGATAGAGGGGAGGTCAAATTTTACTAATTCCATGTTTGAATCAAGCCAAATAGTTGGAAATCAATAGTTCAATGCTTACAATTATAGGCTGTACGCTAAATCATTAGAGAATTCTAACAGGGATATGTGGAGAACAAGCTTTGGATATTTGAAAATGTAATTGCAACATAAATGTAGATTTAGATTCTCAATATCGTTTCCAAGTCGAGAGCTATTGAATTCATAGACAACTACATTTCACCGATATTGAAGACATAAAATGTGTAGGAGACAAGAAGATTTTAGTCTTGAGTGATTTTACCATATATATGTCGCTTTCCCACTTTTTGTGTTTCATGTGTGAATAAATAGCAAAGATATCTGATATATACGTTATCTACTTGTTGTGCTTGAAAAGCCCAATAATCAACCCACAAATAGCTATTTCATCATGTACAAAGACATTTTTTTCTGCAATATTAGTAAAGAAATTAGATTAAGAACTCAAAAAGAACAAAAATTTGTAAGAATTTGATAATGAAATGAAAATTTGTGTGCATATACATGTATACTGACATGCAGAAAGTTCCAACTGGTTTCAAAAATAAATTCAAATTCAGAGAATCATTTTACATGATGGCAAAGCTAAAGGTTTATGTGGGCACTATTAACTATAAATGTATGTACCACATCAAAGGCGATGCCCTACAACAAGATATAAAGTAATAGAATTAAGATAAAGTTTCAGATACTCAAGGTTAGCTGCAATTCTGCTCATACAAAGTGAAGGTCAACTCTGCTAGTTTTACACTTTACTGAATGCAATGTTCAACACTTAAATTTACCAGTAAAATCACATTTGATGGAAAGGCAGAAAATTTTAACACTAGTACTTGTATTAATTTCAACTTTCAAGTAGTGTACATACCCTATTATCCAGCATTTTCAACATAAGACTTTCTGTGTGCTCTCTCTGACTTTCAAAACTTTCTCTCGTCTGAAATTTATACAAGATGAAATCGTCTTAAAAATTCTTTTGAAATAGGGATACAGATAATAGCTTTTTTTATATTTCTATCTCCAAAAGTTTATTCACATGGGATCTTCATACCAAGCTGTAGTAAACATCTACGTATATGATAAAAGCTTTCATTTTATTATTAAGCTACATGTATTTAATTTATCTGATATCTTTAATAATATATTATTTCTTAGGATATTTATTCAGAATCTCATTTAGACTCTTCAAGACTATGCGATAGGAATTCACTTATTTTATAAAACCTATTTAAACAGAAAACAATTCGAGGTTATAATAGATATGGTATTATTGTATATCTGTAATTCTAAGTCTAAAATATTTTCAATAATTTCTATGTTATTCTACAGGTGTATATACATGTATATATTTTTTTCTTTGAATGTAATCATTCTAGTACAAAGATCAAACAAGACATAAAAGAGTAGATGCCTATATGCATAGTCATAAGTTTCAAAACAATCATTAAATCTTACCTTCTGTAAAACTTTTTGTAATTGTGTTGAGTATTCTTTAAGGTCATTACTTGCATCAAAACCTGATTAATAATTTCAAAAATATGATCAACTACATGTACTAACAGATAAACACAATATTGAGAAGTTTTAAAATATGATGAATTGATACTACACTGACTACAAACAAAATCTAGTTGTCGATTTGTGCAACTTGCAGAATGGTTTGAATTTGCTCAATTTTCTTTTCATCCAATTCAGATACATGTAGGTTCACCAAATGACACATTTTGTTAATAAAACCTCTCTATGATATTTTATTTGCATGGTAACAGGCAAAAATAAGACAGGGATGAAATTTTCCCTGTATACCGTAATGCATCATTTTATTCTAAGGTAACAGATTTTAAGAGTATATACATGTATTAAGAACTATAAATTACATTCTAGTGCTTACCTTGATGATAAAATGTGAAAAGACTGTACATGAATGCTAAAATCTGAAAAAAATACATGTATATGATGTCTGTTAAATCTATAACAATTATCAACACATAATTTTCACTTACAGTAATTATCAAAGTGAAGAATAAATAATGAATTTATCAATCTTTCATAACATTTTGTCAGGGTGTCTATCAGAATTTATCATTTTTTCAATCAATTCTCAAATTCAATAAACTATAATTTTTTGTTGTATTGTTAAACTCTCTTTGCACGCACAACTTCTTTGTGCATATTCTTTATATATATTTTATACAAATCAAGCTACTGTTTGTTACTCACTGTTTCAACAAAGTCGAATTTCTTTCTTTCCTGGACCTCCTGAAGTTTTAGTACATACTTCATGGAAGACTCTCTAAAACCTCGGAACTCCATCTCTAACTGAGCATCCGCCTGAAGTAAAATTAATTAAAAATTGTAAGCAAGGAAACTCTATCTAATAATACCATAGACCAACTTCATTTTCTGAGAGTGAGTCTCTAAAACTTGCTACTGAGCACAGAGTTTTTTCCCTTTACAGACGGTATCTGACGTAAAACCATTGTGACGTCATGAAAATGGTATGATAACGTCGATTTTATACTGTCATTTCCCAGACTTTTAGGACTGTTTCTATAGAATTTGATGACATCATAATCAGTCTACGTCAGATACCGTCTCAAATGGAAAATAACTCCGGTTTTCGAAAATAGCTAATATGTGATAACTGACTTCACTCAAATATACGTGCATTTTTTTAATTACCTAATACTTGCTCAAAATAATCTGTATTGATGTCACATTGTCATAGAAAAATTTTTGTTTGCAAAATTGTATTATTTCTATATAAACAAAGTACAGTAATCTTTAAAATTTGGCATCAGAAAATCTGTAGCTACATGTGTACATAAGACTTCAGGCAGTCTACTACATGTGTTAGTTATTAGGTTTGATACTGGCTGTCTACAGAGATTTGTCAGGTTGATCAAGTCCAAACTGGGTAAGGCAAAGCCAAGCCATCTATGGGCTTGATCAACCCTACAATGGTGGATGGTCAGTGACAAAACTAATAAAAGTTATATTTTGTCGAGAACCAAAATCTTTGGCTGTCATCTTTGCAAACTTGCTCACCATTTGTTTACATACAGTTTTCAATAAGGGCGCTACTCAATTTCTTCTTACTGGCAAAATTCATGCCAAAAAATATCTATTTCTAAAAACATTTACCATAGAAACATGGTTTATTGCTTCATTTAAAAATACTTTAAGGAATCATGTAACATGCTCCTCGTACAACTCCTCTTCCAGGCAAATTTATCTATACAGAAATGGAGGACTTAATGACTGTCTACTGAGATTTAGACAGCCTATACATGATCCAATTGGTTCAAACTAGTATGAGGCAAAAAAAAAGTAAAACGAAGTACCCATACGACAGGAACACTTACCTCTTGTAGTGTGTTGTCATTTTTGGTTTTGAGGTTTAAATATCTATCAAGGGACTGACATATCTTTGCTGTTTGTTTATCAAACTGTTTTTTCTCCTCCTGGAAAAATTTAAATACAGATGTTTATAATCTATTCCATTCATCAATGAAAAGTATCCTATCTAATAGTATTCACAATTTCAGTAAGAACAAAATATTGCATAGATACATATATTTATATTGTTAAGGTCTTCATTTTACCAAAAAAAACAGAAGTCTCTGACGAGACTGTAGCTCTCCTGGTTGTTTTGTTTTATTCACTCATTGACAAGTGAATCAGAAACATATACATAAATAACAATTTCCATTTTATTTTAAACCAAAGACCATTATATATAGCGAGCAGGTGCTCTAACAAGTTATAAGTAGCACAACGAAATAACAAGTCCGTTAGACTGCAACTAGAATATCACTCATATAATTTTTAATATCCAAGATAAAGGATTTCAAAAAATAATGCCATACCCATTTTCCAGGATACCAGGGGTCAGGGACTGCTAGCTCATATGAACTATCAATGAAACAATAAGACTACAGATCCATTATATTGCAAAAACAACTAAGTTTCTATCATATATAGCTTTAGAAGAGTTGACAGCACAACTATATAGGAGAAAATGACCACACCCTTTTTCTAAGACCCTGGGGGTCAGGGGCTCAAACAAAATATCAGGTGCACAACTAGACCACACCCATCATATTGTAAAAAGAATTAAGTCTCCATCATTTATAGTGTCAGAGGAGTTGCAAGCACAAGAATACATAAGAGTTAAATAGGAGAAAATGACCACAGCCTTTTTCTAAGACTCTGGGGGTCAGGGGCTAAAAAAAGGAGCAAAACTAGACCACACATCCATCATATTGCAAAAAAAATTAAGTCTCCATCATTTAAAGTGACATAGGAGTTGCGAGCACAAGATTACATACAGTTATGTAGGAGAAAATGACCACACCCATTTTGTAAGATCCTGGGGGTCAGGGGCTCAAACAAAATATCAGGTGCACAACTAGACCACAAACCCATCATATTGCAAAAAGAATTAAGTCTCCATCATTTATAGTGTCAGAGGAGTTGCACGCACAAGATTACATAGAATTATATAGAAGAAAATGACCACACCCTTTTTCTAAGACCCTGGGGATCAGGGGCTCAAACAAAATGTCAGGTGCACAACAAGACCACACATCTATCATATTGCAAAAAGAATTAAGTCTCCATCATTCATAGTGTCAGAGGAATTGCGAGCACAAGATTACATAGAGTTATATAGGAGAAAATGACCACACCCTTTTTCTAAGACCCTGGGGGTCAGGGGCTCAAACAAAATATCAGGTGCACAACTAGACCACAAACCCATCATATTGCAAAAAGAATTAAGTCTCCATCATTTATAGTGTCAGAGGAGTTGTGAGCACAAGATTACATAGAGTTATATAGGAGAAAATGACCACACCCTTTTTCTAAGACTCTGGGGGTCAGGGGCTAAAAAAAGGAGCAAAACTAGACCACACATCCATCATATTGCAAAAAAAATTAAGTCTCCATCATTTAAAGTGACATAGGAGTTGCGAGCACAAGATTACATAGAGTTATGTAGGAGAAAATGACCACACCCATTTTGTAAGATCCTGGGGGTCAGGGGCTCAAACAAAATATCAGGTGCACAACAAGACCACAGACCCATCATATTGCAAAATGAATGAAGTTTCCATCATTTATAGTGTCAGAGGAGTTGCACGCACAAGATTACATAGAATTATATAGAAGAAAATGACCACACCCTTTTTCTAAGACCCTGGGGATCAGGGGCTCAAACAAAATGTCAGGTGCACAACAAGACCACACATCTATCATATTGCAAAAAGAATTTAGTCTCCATCATTCATAGTGTCAGAGGAATTGCGAGCACAAGATTACATAGAGTTATATAGGAGAAAATGACCACACCCTTTTTCTAAGACCCTGGGGGTCAGGGGCTCAAACAAAATATCAGGTGCACAACTAGACCACAAACCCATCATATTGCAAAAAGAATTAAGTCTCCATCATTTATAGTGTCAGAGGAGTTGTGAGCACAAGATTACATAGAGTTATATAGGAGAAAATCACCACGCCCATTTTCTAGGACCCTGGGGGTCAGGGGCTCAAACAAAATGTCAGGTGCACAACTACACCACAGACAAGTGTAATGCAGAAAGAGTTACATTCCTATCTCTTGTAGTTTAAGAGGAGTTGCGAGCACAAGAATTGTTTACGGACGGACGGACGGACGGACGAACTGACGGACGGACGAACTGAAGGACGGACGGACGGACGAACGAACTGACGGACGGACAGACAGACAGACAGACAGACGCTGGACGACGGGGTATCGCATAAGCTCGACTGGTCTATGACCAGTAGAGCTAAAAATTAAAAAATAAAACTTCTGGACAATCATATCAATGAGAAAAGATCTAGTTTCCTGGAGATTTATAAGCAAGTAAAGATATACTTAATTATGAGAAATCATTTATCCTTTTTTTTTTTGTTTGAGGTTTTTTATCATTATTTTGGTTAAAATTATATCACTTTTTCTCAGGAAAAACTTAAAATAGAACTATTCTTGAAAAAGAAATAACTTTATTATAAATCAATGAAATCTCAAACATGCATCTTCATAAATCAATCTTTTCTGAATAATCCCATTGTTATGTAACAAAATTATACAAAAAAATAAAATTCTCAGTAAATATAAATTCCATTAAATGCATCATAAAATATACCTTCTACTTCATATAATAAAACTGACAAGTAAAAAACAATTTATACGAGAGAAGACAAAGCAAACAAAGGAAAGGTTTATAATTATGCATTTTTTCTAGAAATATTTTAAATTTTCATGCATGAATAAAGTTAGGTGACTGAGTTTCTTTCTTTACCCTCTAGACAATTCAGCAAGCAAGTCAAAAAGGAAAAAAATCAACATTTAAATTTCAAGTTCCTCTCTGCTAAAAAGTTTTAGAAAAGAATATTTTTAAAATATGTTTCCACCATTTGTTAGTATTCATATCAGTTTTTATTCTCTTCATTAAAATTTCTGTTATGTAAACTAGTTTTTCATTTTGTTTTTTTTTTAAATTCATTTTTAAAAGGGGGAAGGGGAGTGACATCAAGCATATAAAGTCAAGGTTCTGAAAAAGTAGAACTTATTTTCCTACAATAAAGAAACTGTGAATGATTCTGGTGGCATATATACATTATACATACCTTAACAGATCCTATATGTTCTTTTCTGAAGCGTTCTAACTGCTGGAAATGTTCTGAAGCCTTAGCAAGCTGAAAAAAATTAAACTTATGTTTATTTCTATGGATAAACTGCACATGTAAGGGTGACAAGTGATTTACATAAAAATAAATCAAATTCTTAAAAACCCTATATATACCTGTATAAATATCATATTTTCTATGATTTTCTTGAAATTGTATAATTTTTTTTATATTTTACAGTTTATTGCATAAAAACATTGAACAAATCAGAGCCCAAGTCAAAGATGAAATTTGACAATGATCATAATTACCATTCTTTCTCTTTCCTCCTCCACTCTGTCTATCAGTCTGCCAAATTCTGTCAAAGATCCAGCTGAAATATAAATTGTTTTAATGAGCAGAGAACAGGGTCTTTTCAGATTTCAAAGCATATTCTATAGCTTTATTACATGTAATTCAAATGGTTAGGTAATTGATCGAACAAGAAAAATCATGGATCTATGAAATCAATACATTTACATATCTTAGTCATACATTTGAAAATTGTGCAGTATCTACACTATACAGACTTTCATTTTTACATGACAAAATTACAGAAATACATAGCTGCAGTCTCATACAAGTATTTTACAACATCAGCTTAGTGACTTTCAACATCTTTTACCAGTTTATCTTAAACACTGTACCAATGAAATCTGACATTAATAACTTTGCTTTCAGTAGTTTATGATTTTCTTATTACTTTGACTATAAAGGAAGCCATATGTTATTCTACAATGTAAATCAGTTTGTTAGAGGATGCAAAATATATCACCAGAATCCAGAAGCTGAACAAACATTTATACCTATTCTACTTTCATCATCTGTGAGTTTTTCTCCGATGCACTCAAACTTAAAGTCTCTAAGCCTCTGAGCAAATCCTTTGTACACTTTGTTCAGTTCTGTAATAAAGCAATAAATCTGATTAAGAAACCTTTGAATTTCAGAAAAATCTGTTTCACATAAGGATTTTATTGGTACATGTGCACTACGAATCTCTATATCAAACTTGAGTCCTTTGACTTTCTTTATTATTTAATATATGTATCATATTAATCTTCATATAAAGTTTTGGTAAAATCATCGAGAGACCTTGAAGTTATGTGTTACCTAGTGCTGTATTGAAGTTTAAGGGATAGTAAAGATTTCAAAAACAATTTTCAATACATGTATACACATGTACATTGTATAAATCTGATGATTCAATGATATCTCTAGAGTAGGAATTACAATGTACAGATCATATCATCCTGATTCATGAAAGTCTACAGTCTTTCATCAAGAACAGTTGTTCAGTCTGGGTTATTCATTATGTCTCATCAATCAAATAATCTAGCCATAGCTTTCAGTATAGCAGCTTTCATTCTTTCAATTTCCATCAGCTTGACCTTTCATATCATGCCCTTCAAAATGTGCAGAATTCCAATCCAAAATTCAGATTATGAGATTGTTTGAATCAACATCTGATCAAAATCTGAGAAGGCATTTAATCCACTTCTGGTACAGTACATCCTATATACATGTAGTTTACATCTTCACAGATACAGCTAGCTATTTAGTGGCTTAATAAGCAAGATAAGAGCTTGTAATATTTATAATTTGATTCTTCATAATACATTTCAGCTGAACTTCAAAAAGCCTTGGCAATATCGAGCCACTCAGGTCGAGATCAGTATAATATAAACAGGATCAAAACAGTTGGTGCATATATATAAGTACATATGTATATGTTATTAACCCTGAATTCAACCACCTACAGGAAGAGATCTATTAAGTATGAGCATGATAGCACTTTGGTGGGTTTGCTGTGAATTACCATGTGGGTGGATGGGGGTGCCAGAAATCTATTAGATACAAACAATTCTGATTATATTAATCCTTATTAACCCAGATCTGTATGGTATTATAGACAGATGTATACAGGGGATAATAAAATTATACAGTAACAATAACTCTGAGATGCTGCTGAATCGCCAAGAATCAAAGTCTCAGTAACTTAAGTTGGCGAATATCAAAGTATTAGATACATAATGCAAATCCCTTATGAAATTAAGAAAATTCTGTGGCCATTCTCCATCTGGTTTTAAGACATTTTCTATACATAAGCATATAACAGAAAAAATTCAGTTATTCTAAAAAAGAAGATGAAGTTAGTACATGTATAGAAATCCATTGATAAAAGTTTCAAAGTATTTAAAATCAATTCATCACAATTCATGAAGTAAGTATATATAGCATTTCATCAGATGAGCTTCCCTGAAGATGATCAATGTGAAATATTACCACTGAAAAGAGGGGGTGGGGGTAATTTTTTAATCAAAATAAGCTCTGGCAGGCTAAATTTATATACTTAAACAGGATGAATGAAGTGGTCATAAGTTACTAATAAATCTAAAAGTATAGCCTGTAATATTTCCACTCTATACTTCCCCATCCTAATGAGTTCTATCTTTATGCACATTAAAAACACTTGAAATTCTGATAATGGGCACTTTAAAATGTAAGTATCAAGGTCTTCATCTGTAAGGATCCTGTGACAAACCGACCTTGATATCAGAATTTCCTTACATTTTGGTACTCTATGTACCATAATTGCCTCCATGGTAATATGAGTCATGATTTTATCAAATTCCACTTCCTCATTTCTTTACTTAGAATTGTTCTTTTTTCAAATTTGACAATCAGCTACATGTAGGTGTGAATGCAGTAATACATGTATACAAAACATTTCACGAAATATCACTTGCAGTTTAAAAGGTTTGGCTAAGCATGCTAGTATTCAAACGACATTCAAAAGTAGGTCAAATGCAAATTTCAAGGTCATTGTGGTCAAAACTTTAATATCAATAGATGATAGAAAGGATTTTTTATGGAATATACAGATGAAATCAATTTTCATTCAGAAGTTATGAAAAAAAGTTTGGTTAAAGTTTTGTGGACAAATAAACATGCCAAAACATATACCCTCAAATACTCGTGAAAGTGTAATGAGGAAGCACTCTATGTATCATATAGCATCCCTTCCCTGGGTAGTACAAATCACATGATACCATCAACATTAACTTCCTCCTTATTTTACTGTTCATTGTTCTTTATTTCAATTTGAAGATTTGCTTTCTACAATATATATGTATCAAATTACAACACTAGACAATGTTTATGTTATGCATATCAACTTTTTAAATATACGACAATCCAGACATTTTACATGTACCAAGGGAGCTTCATAGTTCATTTTTCTGCTAATCCTTGATTGCACAATTTTTCTTATCATATCATGATATTTATATATTGCCACAGGGTAAAATTAAAAATTGCTGAAAAACAAGACATGCAATTTCTTGAAGTACTATTTTTTTAAAATACATGTAGGACAATGTTCATGAAGTAGATCAACAATGTGTCCTGCCTAATTTGGTTTCCATTTTCTATGTATGAGAAATTTCTATGTATGAGAAATCATCAAATGTAGGTTTTTGTATTACTGGCTATTAAGAGGTAATGTGGTTAGCAGAAGTCTGATAAAACAATTAAAGCTGATAACCCAAACACCACATCCTATATAGTTGATGTATAGCACGTGGATATAGCCCCTATCCTTACTATAATCATTTAACAGCGTGTACAAGCTATCTGCAACAGCTGACCTTATCTCATAGTTATCTCAATGAGAACAGATAGCTCAATGAAATATGCCAGAACTCCAAAAAAATTTTCTTTTTTTTTTTTCCCTTTTTTAAATAAAATACATGTTGGCATACGGTAGCTATGATATTAGATATTACCATTCAGATTGAAAGGAATAAAATTAATTCAAGAAATTTCAACTCATAATTAACTCTCCATAACATGTGTGTGGGTTTTTTTTTTTTTTTTTTAACAATTTCAAGAGATTTTAGTTTTAAAGCAATTTACTAAATTTTGGAAGAAAACATTATAGGATGAATGACATTTTAGTGAACACTCTTCTGAATGACAGATACATATTGTTCTATATGATTCATGTTGGCATGCAGGACTCAATATTTAAACACAAGATAGCAAAATTGAACCTAGCTTAAAAAATTCTTTAGAAATACAAGTACATGTACAATCTGTTTCATCCAGGACCTTCCTCCTTAAAAGGGAAAAGAATTATATTGTATAAAATTTGCATCCTGATTCATTTTGGGATACATGTATCAGCATTTATCAGATTTTCATCAAGGAAAAAGAAGTTTACTTTTTGTTACTTTGTTACTTTTTTTCTTCCTTATATTATACGGTACATTTACGAATATCATACTTTGCATTTTGTTCCATGTTGCAGGAAATACATCCTATGTACAGAGTACAAAGTGCATGGTCATATGACAAAATCTTCCTTGCCGCAGTTTTGGTATATAAACTATGACTATAATTGTGGACAAAACTTAATTTGATTTCCTCGTCCATATACTTAAGGTATCCGTTGTACAAATAAATTTCAAGTGTATTATATAGTAAGAATTATTGAATATTTTTACCAAAATATACCTTAATTTATACAACATAAAAAATGGTGTCTATCATCAAAGGTCGATATGCCAACCTTCACTCAATCCACGGAAACTATCGAGACACTGCCGATGATTACCATGATAATCTTAACACTGTTTAATGGACGAGACGTCCGTGAGATCTCCATTTGTACAATGGATACGTTAACTAGGTACAAGTAACAGAAAGCATATCATCCTTCTAAATTGCATATTTTTTCTACATTTAGTACGGTCCATTCTTGTTTGGTAATTCTAAATTGACTCCTATTTTGTTCATAAGATTAATTTTACCGTATATTGTCCTCTGTGACCTTGACCTTGTAAATCATATCTATTCAACAGAGCTAGTTCATCATTTGCCAATGGCTAACATACATATATGTTACTAAGAACATCTGTAAGGATTATTGATTCTATTCTGTTGAAATCTGATATTTTCACATATGATCTTTTCCCAAACTGAATTTTGTGTCAAGTTGAATTTATAAACTTTTGATCTTCAAATGTAAGACATCATCTTCTCCCCATTTGAAAATACTTATGGAAAGTTTTGGTGATTCTAGTACACATGAATAGATTTATTGTTTCCTATTTTGTTCTACTTCTAGAATAAAATCCATTCTACTTCTCTGGACCAATGCCAACAGTGAGAAAAGCGAATTCATGGACACTCAACACTCCAAAACTTTGTTGATAATCATGATAATACCGGTAATTAACACATTACAACTTCTGAAGATCTCCCTTAGGCGACAGAAATTTAATTCTTAGTTTTACAGATCTGCTGACCCTAATTTTACCACAATTTGGAAAAAAATAAAATGAACTGATTGTACAATTTTTTCTTCCGCTCATCCAAATTATAGGTTTTAACTTTTCATTCTCAATTAATCTTTATCGTACAAGTCTTTAACATATTTAAGAGAATGTGGCTTTGAAAACCTGATAAACAAGCTGAACTCGTGATTGTGGCACAAAACATGAAATGTTGAAGTTTACTGATTTTTATTTTATTTTTATTTCCTCCTCCTACCCTATTTTGAAAAAATAAAATCCGTAAAATTAAAAATCAAATTTCTGTCACCTTACCACTGTCAGTAGCTTTTCATATCATAATAATTATACAAAGTTACTAAGATAATGTGCTACATGTAGTAACTGGTAGTGCTGTATATTGATATTGGAATATTGAAGAGTATCGATACTTTGAGATTTTCAATACGTATCGATACACAAATGCTGAGTATTGATACTTTCAATACATTTGATAAGAAAATAAAATCCTAAACTTTTAATTCGTTTTTGGTTCTCATTTTCATATTTCTTCTTAATCTTCTTTGATTACATCAACGTTCAGACATACAAGTTCAAATAAACATGATAAAGTTTCTATCAAAATTATATTTCGATAAATCGGGTTGCCAATGTGACGTCACGTCCAAATTTTGAACTTAGGAAGAATTTGCCAACGATAGAATACTTTTGACGCTGTTATTTGCTGTGCCTGCAATGTTTGTGCAAAAATAGGGTGTTAAATACACAGGGGCTACAGTACACAGAGAGTACAGAATAAATACTCCCCCCTCCCCCCACTTATACTAATACATAAACAAATACAAGGGGTGACTCGAATGATGATACAATTTGTATCGCCCAATTCACTCAATCAATTTCTTACTCAAATTTTGTGCAATTGGTGAAAACTTGGTACAGATGGATCAAGAAACGTCTATTCTTCCTGAGTACATGATCAACTTTGTTATTTACCTGTGCAACTCTCTGTTATTGAGTGTAATCTTTCACTCGTATCGAGAACGGTGTCAAAGGAAATGTGAAGGCAATTAAACCTTCACCTTGCTCTCTGTCGTATATATAGTAGGCTACATTGTAGTACCTGATACTTTCCGAAGTGCAATTTGGAAATTTGATAAGGCTTATACAATGTATATAAATTTAATTTCAAATTTATAATGCTTATGAAATTACATCCAGCAATTGACAGCAAGAAACCTAATTCATTTTCGCAGTTTTTGCACATTCACCGGCTAGAGTAAATGCATGTAGCTTTCAATTTATACATGTCTTTGTCAAATGCATCCCAATACTTTCCGTTTTCATTCCTAAATCAGAGATTAATCTACAATTTGATCTATATGGGTCCCGTGGACCCGATGAAGTTTGGCCAATGGGTCCCGAGCCAAAACAATGGGTCCAAGCGAAAATTAATGCGTCCCAAGAAACAATGTAAACAGTCTTTTTTCGCGGCGTCTTAAGATCGCGAATATAAGTGAGATGTCTGGTTAGTCGCATTTTATGTCCACGAGAACTTAATGTTCAAGGAAAAATTATTAGAAATGTTAGAAATAAAATATCTATCTCCCAAACTTTAATCTAATAGTCAAATCTGCCGAATTATGTAAATCAAATTATAGGTAGTATATTAAAATGCTATCCAAACAAACCAATTATAGACAGTACGTATACGAAGACAGAGAAGAAAACTATTTCAATTGATTGATTAATAATGTCCTGCAAGGTTTATCGTCATGGTCATGGAAGAATTTTTCATAAATATATTGTATATATATATATTACTTTTGAATCCAATTGAAGTTGGACTCGCATCGTGACTGCATATAACTTTCACACCGAAAACGATTTCTCGTTCAATACCACGGACATGGTCAACCTATTGTTAGGTTTAAAAGAGTGGTCAACATATGTCAGATCGATTATAAATACGAGACATTTACAGCTATTACACTTTCTCCGACTTTGAAAGTTTTATGTAAATTTGATCTAAAACTGACGCATTTACGAAAGTGAATAATGCGCACGGTGGGACGCAGCGATCGGAAATCAATGGGTCCTGGGTCATTTCTATGCGTCAGAGACGCAGGACGCAGAGGTAGATTAATCCCTGCTAAATACATAAATTTTGGTATAAAAATCCAATAATCATGTTCATGCAACACCCATCCCCCACCCATTCCAAAGGGTCACGTCTATTTTCACATCAAGACCTAATAAGGTATGGAAATCTCTGCTTCTAAAGACCTTTGATCGTGTAAAATGCAAGCAACCTTACGTTTTGATGCTGAAATAAGGTCTTTTCCATCATTTATCAACGCCTTGATGGCTTTACTCGTCCTCTCCAGCTCTTTTTCATGATCGTGAAGTTTCTCTCGAAACGACGGACTGTCAGTAAGACATTCGGCAAATTCTAAAGGTTCTAATCCCATGTTTGCACTAGTATGAAATCAGGTGGATTTGTGCAAGAAAACGGGTAAAATTGAGTTATTTTGACAGTGTGTCATTTTCATTCTCTGTTGTTGACACGCGCATGTGCAGAACCATTTTCGTTCTTTCAACTTCCGGACACATGTGAAGTCCAGATTTCCTCTGCCAATATGCCAAAAAAGAAAACAGGTCAACGAAAAAAGGCAGAAAAGCAGCGTGAAAGACAGAAAGAGCTGAAGAATGCTGAAAGATCTATTGTTAAATTACCCTGTAATTTTCTGATGGTAATAATGTGGACAAAAAATTAATAATTTGATTTCTAACAAGATAATACGTTAGGACAATTAAAATTACAGTACAATTTAGATTGTCACGCCTGCCCCTGTCACACCTACACATTCTTTCTAAACATTCTTACTAAGACCTTGACTTCCTAAAAAATATTTAGAATCATAGTTACTGTCCGTGCGGCTCACTTCGGAAACTGAATAAACGAAATTTTTATAACTTTGTCATGCATCATGCAAAAATTAAAATAAAATCTATACTGGTCGGAAAGTAGTTATCGCCGTGCAGTAATTATCGCCATTTGTCCATTATCTTTGTTTATACTAATGACAGAGACTTGATTCTTTCAGCACTTATACTTGACTTATAATGGGTCCATAGAATTGCAGAAAACACCGAAAACACCCTAGTATTTACAGAAAACACCGATAAATGTACAGAAAACACCCATATATCATTCAAAAACACCCTCAGGATGGTAAAGTGGACCGATTTACATATACTACCAAAGTTTCATCTGTGTAAATTGCATTTTGAATGACTTAGGTCAGATTAATCATGTTAATATTTGATACACACATTCTATTTTTAGATCCGCGCGTCATATCGTTTTTCATCTATTTCATTTCGGAGCATAAGTAAAATGGCTGTTTGTTTGGTTTTTTATATTTTGGAAACTAGAACACCCCACCCATTCACGTTTGAAACAACAAAAGGAATTTAAAAAAAAAGGGGGGGGGGGGGGTTCAGTTTTGTCCAATTTGAATATTATTAATTTTTTTATGTATGTTTTATTTATTTATTTATCTGTTTCTATTTTTTTTTATTTGATTGATTGATTTTATTTATTTATCTATTTTTAGCTCACCTCGACGAAGTTGAGTGAGCTTATGCTATAACCCCACGCGTCCGCGTCCGCGTCCTCGTCCGCGTCCGCGTCCGCGTCCGTGTCCGCGTCCGCGTCCGGTTAAGAAGTTTGGGGTAGCTCAGTATCTGACAAAGTACTAATGCTACAGTAACCAAACTTGCACAAGTGATTCATCTTTGGATGCTGAGGTGAACCCATGCATCGTATGCAGCATCTGACCTACATTTTCCGCTTGAGTGACTTGGTTAAGAAGTTTGGGGTAGCTCAGTATCTGACAAAGTACTAATGCTACAGTAACCAAACTTGCACAAGTGATTCATCTTTGGATGCTGAGGTGAACCCATGCATCGTATGCAGCATCTGACCTACATTTTCCGCTTGATTGACTTGGTTAAGAAGTTTGGGGTAGCTCAGTATCTGACAAAGTACTAATGCTACAGTAACCAAACTGGCACATGTGATTCATCTTTGGATGCTGAGGTGAACCCATGCATCGTATGCAGCATCTGACCTACATTTTCCGCTTGAGTGACTTGGTTAAGAAGTTTGGGGTAGCTCAGTATCTGACAACGTACTAATGCTACAGTAACCAAACTTACACAAGTGATTCATCTTTGGATGCTGAGGTGAACCCATGCATCGGATGCAGCATCTGACCTACATTTTCCGCTTGAGTGACTTGGTTAAGAAGTTTGGGGTAGCTCAGTATCTGACAAAGTACTGATGCTACAGTAACCAAACTTGCACAAGTGATTCATCTTTGGATGCCGAGATGGACCTATGCATCGGATGCAGCATCTAACCTACTTTTTCCACTTGAGTAATTTCGCTTTTAAAAGCCAATATTGAGCAAAGTATAAGTGCTACATGTACCAAACTTGCATATTGGATGTATCTTTGATCAAACTTTCATAAAATGACCTTGACCTACTTTTTCCGCTTGAGTGATTTTGCCTTTAAAAGCCAATATTGAGCAAAGTATAAGTGCTAGATATTCCAAACTTGCATATTAGATGTATCTTTGATCAAACTTTCATAAAATGACCTCGACCTACTTTTTCCGCTTGAGTGATTTTGCCTTTAAAAGCCAATATTGAGCAAAGTATAAGTGATACATGTACCAAACTTGCATATTGGATGTATCTTTGATCAGTCTTTCATAAAATGACATTGACCTACTTTTTCCGCTTGAGTGATTTTGCTCTATAAAGCCAATATTGAGCAAAGTATAACTGCTACATGTACCAAACTTGCATATTGGATGTATCTTTGATCAAACTTTCATAAAATGACCTCGACCTACTTTTTCCGCTTGAGTGATTTTGCCTTTAAAAGCCAATATTAAGCAAAGTATAAGTGATACATGTACCAAACTTGCATATTGGATGTATCTTTGATCAATCTTTCATAAAATGACCTTGACCTACTTTTTCCGCTTGAGTGATTTTGCTCTATAAAGCCAATATTGAGCAAAGTATAACTGCTACATGTACCAAACTTGCATATTGGATGTATCTTTGATTAAACTTTCATAAAATGACCTTGACCTTCTTTTTCTGCTTGAGTGGTTTTGCCTTTAAAAGCCAATATACATGTACTAAGAAATATGTTTGAATTGAATTTTGCTGTCACGAGGTGAGCTTCGTAATCTGTGATTACCTATGTTTTTATGAATCATTATGCTTCAGTCATTAAGTATGTTTGATTCACGGGCATTAGACTTATTTATTTATTCATGAATGAATGAATGAATGAATGAATGAATGAATGAATGAATGAATGAATGAATGAATGAATGAATGAATGAAATAACACATCTTGAGCATTATTGAATTGTGCAATATGGATCTAATTGAGATTTTTTAATTTCTTTTTTCAGGGACAGATCGAGGATATACAGAATATGTAAATTTCATATTGCATTCATACTTATCATGCCTTTCATCATAGAAATAAATATAATGTAAATGAAAAACTTTGAGTTAATTTATGGAATAATCAGAGATCACTTACCCTTTCCCACACTTTTTTGGGAGGACCAATGTAAAAATGTGGGGGAAAAGTGAACTCAGATTATTTATGGAAGAAATGTACGATCTCCTTAATTCTAGTTCATTTGATAATTTGATATGTGTCCATCAATAGCTGGAAAAAAGAATGGTCTTGACGTACGGTGGGTGCATGTATCATAGGCGGATCCAGTCAAGTGGATAGAGGGTTGTACCCTCCCCCCATTGTGGCACCCAAAACAATTATGTGATGAGAGAAAGAGAATTTGAATTAAAGTCACTTCATATCGTCAACCGAAATTCTTGATAATTTGGAGAGAGGGGTTGACATAAGAAAGTAACACATATGATAGAAAAGGGTGCAATTTAGAGCATATTTTCATCGTTTTTTGACAGCGTACACATTTCCTTAAGTAGTATTTAGAACAAAAAAAGTGTGAGGTTACAAACGTTTCAAAATTCTTATTAACCAGTAGCACAGTATCAACTGTTATCTCCTCTGCTTTTTGTTCTTTCTATCCCAGAAAACCCCCCCCCCCCAAGAGTTAACCACCCAAATATATGCTATCGAATATCTGAATCGCCGAACACTGTTCAAGAATGTCGCCTATGTAATCTGTGATTACCTATGTTTTTGGGTTGGGTTTTTTTTTTTTTTTTTGTGTAAGTCTGTTGCGCTTGTGTAACATCCCAATAAACAAATCGTTGTTTTGACAAGTACACACATGTAATTCAATCATGCAGGGGTATCTGCTGTACATGGAAGGTGTGAAAATCATCAGAGCGTGATATCGCCGAATGCGGTCATACGGAGAATTGCATGGAATTCATTAATATGGAATTCATTAATTGAATATGATGATGATGATCAATGATGATGATTTATTGATACTTTGTACAGTATGGTAATCCAGTGTTACATGTACATTGTCATTATGATAATACTATAAGAAAAATCGTACAAACGTACGGTAATTGAATCAACCATACATATCTCATACTTCTTAATTAATTTTATGTTAACTTTGAGACTTGATTGAAAAATCTTCGCTCAGATATAAAACAAATGTGAAAAGTGTCATATTAAAAAAAACTAATTCAAAAGAATCGGTGAATAAAAGTAGGGTTTTTTACAGAAGAGAAGGAAAGAAGAAAAAAATATGAATACGGATACAAAATCTGGGGAAAATTGAATGAAAAATAGGAAAGTAAGGAATATGTTTTATGGTATATTAGGGTCAGGAATTCGATCCCTATATATAAGTAATTTTTACATGAAAAGGAAGAGAAGAAGCGACTCCTCCTTAAAAACGAAAAATAAAATCTTGATTATCAAACTGTACATGTATCACTATATACCGTTTTTTTTTTTCAGGGAGTGAAAGTGAAGATCATAATTTTTTATTTTCTTTTTGTTTGGCCATACAACTATTGTCCGAAAAAAAAAAAACGATTTCTAGTAAGTAAAACATTTCTACCCGGGCTTGATCAATTGGTTCAAAATGGTTCATAAAGGGTTTTTTTTTTTTTCGTTTTATATTGGAGTTCATTGCACGTTTTTCTGTACGTCATAGTTTAGACGCACAAATTTTAGAATATAACATGTTGTCATAATTGTTTTTATCGTTTTTTTTTTAAATGAATAATTTGATCACATTCGATGCATGCACGTACGTTACATATATACAGGATACTATTATCCCCTTTCGGGCCTCTTTCACACCCAATGTTAATTAGTGGGGGTTAATTAAATGTCAGTCAATCGAATAAACAGTACATTGTTGCAGAATTCATTTAATCGCCGTCCGTGTTAATTTTTTTTTTTTTTTTTTTTTTTGTAAACCAACATTTTCCCATCTCCTTTTTTATGTACCTTTTATACACATATATATACAACTCGGGTACGTGAAATAACATGGAATGCCAAAGTTTTGCATGATGTAAAAATCATCTTACCTAGCCTATCTGAGTGCTGTGATTATCTTTGTTTATCATTAAAAACAAAACAGAAAATATACAGAAAGCAAAAATCTTTCGTGCAAATTCTGCAGCAGGCAAAGTAACCGTACCCATCTTGAAAATGAAAAGTTATGTAAAGTTTGCAGATGTTGTCACTTGCATGTAAATTGTTTTTATAAAAATTGGAAAATTAATAGATAAAAAAAGATTATCACCATATACTTTTATTTTATTTGGAAACTTGTTAATGACATAGGCAGCCTGTGGATCAGATTATTCGATGCCGTTATTAACAAGTTTCCAAATAAAATATTCCATGTAACATAACAACGGAAAAATAAGGAATTTTGGGAAAAAATCACAGGAAGGGGGATCCTGATCCCCTCTTTACGCCCCGACTCTATAGATCTGCCCTTGAGGAAGTTTCCATCCGATCCATCTCCCCTCTGTTGAATGCTGCTATACTAGTATTTTGTTCAGTGAAATGACTTTTCATCATACTAATACCTGTAGCGTATATTTCTTTATGCCTGTGAACATGCTTTGTTAATTTCAGGTAGAATTTAAAAATTGAGATAACAAATACAGAAACTACTTGGAATGAGGACAATTTTTCGAGCATAAAATAAACAGAAAACCCTTTACAAAAACTTCGCGAATGTCTGTATGTATATATATATCCATAAGTACTCAAATATTGATGAGGTATCGAATCGATATAGTAATACGATCACAAAATTTTTGTAAATTTTGATTCAAAATGGTGAATTCTGTTGGGCATTAAGCAATTTTTACTACGTTTGCAGGAATTTTTTGAGTGCTAATGTTACAAAAAAAAAAAAAAAAAAACCCACAAAAAAAAAGAAAGAAAAAACCCGGAAACCGGGGTTTTTTCCCGACCCCCCCCCCCCACCCCCCTAAATCCGCCCTTGTAATTGAAAACATCTGGCTGAAGGAAAAACAATAGTCGGGGTCGAAATGTGGTCGAAATTTGACCAGTTTACCCTAAATGAAATATGTGTAACCGAATTCAATGTATAAAACTCTATAGGAAGTATCTCATCTTTATTTCATCAATTGTACATTTGATCATAACATATTCATACTGTAAAACAAACAAGAATTAGGAAGTTTGTACATTTCTAGAATGAAAAAAGAAAATCATAATAATTATAATAAGGATCTTCTTCATATTCTGGTATAACCATTGTTGCAACGAATCTTTCAGATGGACATCTCTCCCTGAAAAAGTTGAATAATTTCAATTAGATATTGTAAAGTTCGTTTCACATACTATAATGCGTTTAAGATCAAAGATTTTTTTTTGTCAAAGGAGGTCATACAAAGTCGGCGAATCAAACAAACTTAATGATTGAAGCATAATGATTCATAAAAAAAAATAATAATAAAAAAAAAAATAAATAAAATCAAAATAATAAGAAGTAGAAATAGATAAATAACAAAATACATAAAAAATAATATTCAAAGTGGACAAAAATGACCCCCTCCCCTTTTCATTCCTTTTGTTGTTTCAAACGTGAATGGGTAAGGTATTCTAGTTTGAAAAAAAAAACCAAACAAACAAGAAACAAAAACCAAAAAAAGTCATTAAAAAATGCACAGGCAGTGAGGCACAGGAATGAAATAGATGAAAAACGATATGACGCGCGGATCTAAAAATAGAATGTGTGTATCAAATATTAACATGATTAATCTGTCCTAAGTCATTCAAAATGCAATTTACACAGATGAAACTTTGGTAGTATATGTAAATCGGTCCACTTTACCATCCTGAGGGTGTTTTTGAATGATATATGGGTGTTTTCTGTACATTTATCGGTGTTTTCTGTAAATACTAGGGTGTTTTCGGTGTTTTCTGCAATTCTATGGACCGCTTATAATCGAACTGTATATGAAATTTCAAATGAATCCATGCAATGAAAGCTAGAATTTTAGCGGCTAAATTTCATGAAAATGCGTTGTCTTTTCCCGAGCTCCTCGGGGGCAATGGCGGTGCACCTTGCTGTCTTCTCTCTCAATCATTGAAGAAACTTTAAACTATTTTCAATCATTTTTATCACAATTACTGATTAGTAAAAGAATAGAGGAATCTGATGGTATAATTTTAGTTGGAATACTGTGGTTATTAGACGAGAATGATCCCACGTGGCGATAATTGCTTCTCCAACCTCTGTAAAGAGTGCTTAAAAGTAGCTCATTTTAATTGCTTATAAAACTGGTACCAGTCATCAGAATTTATTGAAAATTTATAGAAGTATAGGTAAAGGATTCTAGTTTGTACTGTCCAAATTTCATGTGCAAGACTTGAATAATAAAGGAAATAGAACAAAAAATGCTTTAAAAATCGGCGATAACTACTTCTCCACCAGGATCATTGAAAAGATCTCACTTAGTCGTAAATTCTTGTGTATGTTACATGGTCGAGGGTTCATGCAATCGTATTTTACAGACAAAATAAATTTTAGATGGGGCATTTTCAATGTTGAATTTCATTTTGAATGCATGCACTGAATATCATACAACTTATACCAAAATTTACGACAAAGCGAGATCTATTGAATAGTATCGTTTTCATTTAAATTTTCCAATATGATAAGGTTAGTCAAATCGCGTTGATCCAGTTTCCGAAGTGAGCCGTGCGGACAGTAGAACAATATGGCGTTTTCCGTGCAGGCTTGCTTACCCTACTGTCCTATTCGTATCCTGTTCACTATAAATCCAGAGCACCCTGTTTTGGTGATTTATTCTGTTGTCTGAAGAATTTTCTTATTATTTATTGTTTCTGAGAATTGACCTCCTTTAGTCGTAACTGGAAATTAACTTCAACTTACCCTATCACCAGTGCAGCCTTCAAATTGTAATATGAAAAATAAAATGTCTACAAACAATTTCCAATTGTTAATTTCAAGCCGCCGCCATATTTTTATTTTAGCTTCAACATTCAGAATGTGGTAAGACCGGCAGAGATGTGAAGGTCTCTCGAAGTACATTCTCAATTATAAATGTTCCCAATAATTCCGTACTAATATGTTCTATCTACAGTGTGTTCAGTAACTCTGCATGGTGATTGACTTGGTATTTGGACACATTCATCTGACTGTCTGTACATGTCAATTTCTACACATTTCGTGCAGTACAAGACATTCTTTTACATTCTCAGACTACATTCATCCCATGTTTAGTGCAATTTTAGTGGCCGTAGTACAAAACCATGCACAGGCTTTCTACTGTTCCTACTTTTTCCTACTATTTCCTACTTTTCCTACTTTTTTATTTTGATCCTTTTTTTCCTACTTTTTCTTTAAAACCTCCTACTATTCCTACTTTTTCATCTCAAAAGTAAAAAATTACTTGCTTCACTTGTCATCGACATCTGATTCAAAGTTTTTTAAAAATATCGGGCTCGCTTCGCTCGCCCATTCTGTATATTTAACATGGAAAATCAATCTGTCCTTAATTCTCTCTGTGATTTCCTCAAAGATTAACATTACCAGTCTGCAATCATTGCTTATTGTGATTTGTGTGTCATACTTACTAAAAATTGTCACTGAAAGTGATGGAAAATTTCCTAATTTTCCTCTATTAATTCCTACTTTTTCCTATTTTCTCCTACTTTTTTCATTGACTGCTCCTACTTTTTTCATTGACTGCTCCTACTTTTTTCCTACTTTTTCATCGAGTTAGAGTAGAAAGCCTGCATGCAAGAAGGTGTAGGTGTGAGAGGGGCTTTATTAAGAAACAAAACATAATTAATCATAGTTTTCTATACTGATCAAATTCTTTACTTTATTTATGGTTTGGGCGTGTCTGTGTTGTCTACCATTAGGAGTGAAAACATATAAATGTACTAAGGATCAAAGATTTACATAGTTTAATAAGATAATTTTTGGAATAAAGGATAGAAACTCCCAACTGAATTTACATGTAGATAGAAAATGGTGTATAAATTAGTGTATCTGACCCTCTTGAAGAAAAGGTATAGTCCCTTCCATCATGTCCATAGTTATTTGATACATGTACCAATTTCATTACATTTCTTATTTTTGTCAGTACATGTATATGTATTATTTTTGTCAGTACATGTATTTGAATTTGCATACTTAACCTTTCAAATGTTTCACTTTCGTGTGATTTATATATCGTGTTCTAATTTTCTTGATGATGACTGTATTGATGTCTACCATATTTTAATTACTTCATTCTTTATTCCAGGAATGTGACCAGTGTAAAAAGTAAGATTAATTTTATCAGTTATTTTATCTTTCTTCATTTAAGATGTTTTAGTTGTATGTCTATTAAACTGACAAATACTTTGAATGCTTAATAAATTCATTTTTCATGCTACTGAATAATCAAGGTTTAGTTTAAACATGAGAAAATGGTAAATTGTATTTTGTCAAATTATTCAAGAAAACTACTGTGAAATCAATTATTTTGTGGGGCCCAGTTTTTGTGGATTCATGAGATTCAGTATTTTCATGGGGATGTAATTTCGTGGATACAACCCGTTTAAAGAAAGATAACTGTAGCGAACAACAATTCCTTGAGGATGTAAATTTGTGGATAAGGCTTTGCATGAAAACCATGAAAATTAAGCCCCCACAAAATATAATGTTTTCACAGTATTGTTTCTCAATTTTCTTAATTGTCACTTAAGAACATGTTTAATATATGTCCGTTACTATTCTTTTCAAAAGTGATATTGTAAATTAAGATGAAGTATCAATTACTTCTAAGTGAATCTTTATGGTTCCTAGTAAATGTCTCAGTTATAATTTATTTTGTTGTTATTTTCAGAACACAGAAGAATAGAGCATTTTGTTATTTTTGTTCAGCCTTACAAAGACTTCCAGTATGCGCACATTGTGGTTGGTATACATATCATGGACATTCTATCTATATACTATAAAATGCCTTATACAAAGAATGTCTGAAATAAGTTTTTGCGACAGTGTGATAAGACTCTTTACTTAAATTAGAAAAAGACAATTAGTTGACGCCTAGATAAGATTTGAAATATTTTCAGAATTTAAAAAAAAGTCAGCATTATTGACAAATTTCGCTTGGGTGTCTCTAGCTATCACCATCATGTATATTGACAATATTACTAGCTGAATTTTTAACAATTTGACAATATCAATGGTTGAATTTGTAAGAATTTGAATTTTGAAAATACCAAATTGGCTTACATTTCCATTATCTTAAATGAAGAATGTGATTGTGTTTCACAAAATATTATTTAGGATGTAGAGCTTGTAGTAACAATCACTAAAAATCTTTTCATTATTGTAAGGAAATTAAACATCTTACACTACTGAATTATCCATTTGTATTATGCCTTTGCTTTTGGTGCATCCATAAGTTTTAATGAGATTCTTTGAAAGTAATCTACTAGTATTAAAAGTGACCAGTATTACATTTTCCATCTATTAAATGTTTATTAATTCTTACTGATGTGATTTATATATACATGTATATATATTTTTTTTTGTCTTTTTGTTTAAGGAAAGCAGAAGTGTTTTAGTAAGCTGGGAGACTGTTGTATAAAACATTCTGGTACAAACACAGTGGGTTTGGCCATGGTCGTAAGTATACTACTTGTACTAAGTCTTGTAGCTAAATGTATAAGAAATTTTACACACTATTTAAATTCACCATTGGGCCATTATGCAATTTTAATTCTTAGTAATGATGGGGATGTGATCTATTTTGATAATTGCTAGTTGGACCTGTTAACAAACATGATTATTTTCTGTTTTAAAGTGGAATTCCAGTTCACAGATTGATAATTTTTCACTTTAAGTAGAATTCCACTTCACAGACAACCAGAAACTTGGAATCAGGCCTGATTTCTAGATTTCCAGAATTCTGATTGTTAAGGTCTGTCATGGATCTAAATGTCTGTCCATACGTGTTCATGTATATATCTGTATGATGTTATTTACAGGGCTCTATCTGTGATTTCTATGAGACCTTGGTGTGTCATGGATCTAAATGTCTGTCCATCCATATGTGTTCATATATGCATAAATCTATATGACATTATTTACAGGGGGCTATCTGTGATTTCTGTGAGGCCTGAGTGCGTCATGGATCTAAATGTCTGTCCATCCATACATTTGTATGTGTTCATATATGCATAAATCTACATGTATATGACATTATTTACAGGGTGCTATCTGTGATTTCTGTGAGGCCTGGGTGTGTCATGGATCTAAATGTCTGTCCGTCCATGCCTGTTCATGTCCACTCAAGGATGCAGAATGTGCAGAGTGTGATAGAGGTGTCTGGGATCATGGTATGATATTATGTGTTTTTGAATCTAAGGCACAATATCATGTAAATTCAATCCTTTTTATGCTATAATAACCTTTTGTTTTTTTGAAAATTTCTTTTTGTAAAATTTATTTTTCAAACAAAATTACTGGATATCAAACCTTTTTCTGCGCACATAAGTGGATGGACACCCATAGAATTTACTGCTTATAGTGCATATAATTTTGGATATGGGTCTAACCCTTACCTTCAAGAAAGTTTTATTAGATCATGTTTGTCTTGTTTTTATTTTGCCTACATTTTGTAAACATGCATATAAATGATCTTTAATGCCCTCAGCAGTACCAGCCTTAGTGATATTTTTTAATCTCAATACACAAATTTTCAATATACATGTAGATTTATTATGACCAGAGCTTTTTTTCAAACTATGACTTTTGAATCAAATGACCTTGGTGTGACCTTCTATCCAAATAGTGCATATAAGGGTAGGTACATGTACCTAAATTAATTACAACATGTAATTTAAATACAAAATGTACAGGTACGGTACAACTTCCACAGTTTTCTTCAACAGGTGGTCGTATGTTTAAGTGCTCGTACTGTAATAAGTTTCTGTGTGAAGATGACCAGTTTGAGCACCAAGCTAGCTGTCAACAATTGGAATCTGATAGTTTTAAATGTAAGTGTTTAATATCAGTGGTGTGAGAATGGTGTGTATGTGTAATAATGTGTGGTAATGTGTTGTGTAGAGTTGTAGTGTTGTGTAGAGTTGTAGTGTGGTGTAATGTGTGTGAGTGTGGTGTGAATATTGTGGTTTTAGTGATGAGTATTGTCAAATAATTTTTATTATTTCCACATTGCCTATATAAAGATTATACAATAGTACAGGACAAAATTTTATCTATACCTAGTGCATGTACATGTATATAGATAATGTCATGCAATAATACATAGTTGGGGCTGCTGAAATGACTGTAATAATTGCTCTGTCTATCGATGTATAGACAAAAAAGGATGCACAATAAGATATAACCGGCTTCACAGATTCTATAGTTAGTGCATCAGTTTTTGTCTATATGAATACATCAATAGACAGAAAAATTATTTCTTAAATATCAAAATTTTTATACAGGCTGTAATCATTACTTTTAATGTATACTTGTATAATGTATATTTTGGGAGATGAATTTATACAAGCACTGCACTTCTTTTCAGATCCCTTCATTCATTATTATTGTCATTTATATAAAATGCACAATTTTCCATGAATAAATATGTTTAAACTAATGTATACTGAATTTCTGAATATACAATTTTTTTCTCACTTTTAAGGTATGTCCTGTAATAAGTTAGGACAGTACTCATGTCTTAGGTGTAAAGTAAGTACATTTGTTTGTAACTTTAAATGTCAAAATTAAAATATTTTATGAAGAAAAATTGTAACTTTTTTTAATAGGGGTGACAATTAGAGAGAAAATAATTTTTGCAAAAGTATTGATACTGAAGAAATTACTATTTCGATGGTATAACATGGACTATTGAACATAAACTATTGCTAAACATTGCAATTGTATGTACATGTGTATATTAAAACTGCAGTCAACAAAACAGGAACCTTGTAATTGTATATATAGATACAGTAGATACATCCTGTCCCCCTGATTGCCATATACATTATATTTATGAATCTATCTAATCTAAATCAAAAACTTTGTGGTTTTACAACCTGTTCATGTATCTCTTATTGAATCAATCATTCTTCCACAAACGTGGACAAAATCTAAGTCCAACAATTTTGCGTAATTTCATTGCGACGTCATCATAAAACTTTTGATTCATTGCAGAATAAATGAATGAAAAGGCATCATTTGTCAGGTTTGTAGATTCCGTAGCTTGATTTTCCCATTATTTCTGCAGATTTGTTTCTGTGATGATCATGTGAGAAGGAAAGGATTTAAGTATAACAAGGGTCAGCCTATACCATGTCCTAAATGTAACTTTGAAACCAAGGAGACAAAGGAACTTAGCATCAATTGTAAGTCTTTTTAATACATTTGTTTGTAGGAAAGATGATTCTTTTTATTGAAAGCTTTTGGTCTGTATTTCTATGTAATTTTGAGTTTTTCTTATGAAATAGCTTCAGACATTTTCATCTAAGTGAATAACTAATCAAACATCACTATTATATTTATTGTATGAGAAGTTTGTTGAAAAATCACCAATATTCAATACATTGCAAGATTCATTCGTAAGTAGGAATCTTTTGGGATATACATGCAGTGCATCGTTCTATGTAAACATGGTAAATTGTTCATTTTCATACAAAGAAGTGTGAACACTCTAAAATTTAAGTTTTATACACATTGATGCCCGACATCTCATCATTTCGTAAATTTTTTCATCTCCAAATTTTCTACCGTTACAGTACGTCGTGATGCATTGTCACATGTATTCTGTTGTGACATCACAATGAAAATATTACAAAGTTTTGTGATGTCTGGTGTCTGGCTGTCTGGTTGATTACTAGCCAATAGCAAGAGATTATTTTTCTGTGTTATAAATATAAAAATATGATTTCTACGGTAAGATGCACTTGTTTTACAGCTCGAAGCTATGAGTATGGTAGACAGAAGATAGATGATGTAGATGACGAGTATAGTTACCAGAATTATAACTTTGACGGTGCATCTGGGTTCTCGTTTGGTGGGGTCAAGGCCACTTATGATGATGATGATGATGATGATGAAGATGATGACGATGATGATGACGATGATGAAGGTACTGGTATAATATTGTCACATTTATTTTGTCATTTGAAAAGCAAAATGGAATAGAGGGATCGCTTTATCTGGTGTCCAGCTGTTTATCTGGTAGACATACTTTTAATTTAATAACTTTCACTTGAGTAATGCATCTAATTATGCTAATCTCTTTGAGAGCAAATACAAACAAAAGGTCAATGTAGGACACCATGTGTTCTCAACCTATGTTTTATGCAGATTTGAAAGAAATTATTTTTCAAAACTATACTTTGACAATTTTAACCTATCATCTTACACAATACATTGTCAGAAAACATCAATCTAATGTTAGAATCAAGCAATTACATAGAGTATAAGGGTGTAACCAATATTAGATATCAGTGGCATTGTAACAGTTACATGTATGTAGTTATGAAAATTTGGGAGAAATTTCTTTGTTATCCCGGCTTGATAAGTAAAGTTGAGGACAGGATGAAGCATTATTGCTGTACATCTGTTGGCGAGTTTGGTTGATGGTGATTGTGCTTGTCCCACACCCATTGACAATAGTAGACAAATTAAACAATGTAGACCCTCTCAGCCTTTTGCAAATTTTTGCCAAAGGGGAGAGGGGATATGAAACCTCTTAATTTTCAAGGTCAGAGGTCAAGGACATACTGTATACATGTCAAATTTGCACTTTAGAGGAGATGCAAAATTTTTGCTGCCCTTATTAGTCCCCTACATGCAAGGCCAAAAGGGACTCCTATTTCAGACAGAATTTTAAGGAACTCTTAATCAAAATGTCCAGGTTTCAAAAAAATGTTTAAGTAACTAGTTACATTTGTACTCCATTGAAAAAAATGCTTAACTGGCTAAAATGACACAAGTAATATTAAAATCAGAAAAAAAAGAAATCATAGGCCGATTGGGAAAAAATTCTAATGATTTATGACGATGGAAAAAGTACTAATCATTACCTACCGTTATGTATTGTATTATAGATGACGATGAAGATGATGTAGATGAGGATGAGCTTTTAGATGAGTTGGAGCAGTTAAAATTAGATTAGCAGAAGCCTGTAATGGCAAAGTGAACTTTGGATACAGAAGATAACAGTTTGGGACACCCTGCATGTGATATTTATTGTCAATCGTACAAACGTAAATTCAGAATTTTTTTCCAGTTTTAATAAAAATTCCGCTTTCTGGATTATCAGAAGTTTGAATTCTGTCTTCAGAATACAATTCTGTGTGATTCCTGGTTATGAATAGGGCCACTGCATGTGGAAATCATCATTTTGAACCTCTTCAGATTTTTTAAATGTTCCATCCAATCATGTCTGATAAATGTGCTATATAATTGTGAGTATCTCCATCATTAGTGCTATAAATGACATCACCAAATCAGTTTCTTGTCAAATTACGCAATCAAGTTAAAATTTATGATTTTTAAATACTTTAAAAAATTATGATTCGAGGGATTTACCACATTCTTAAGATCTTTCGGGTAATGGAAAATTATGTGTACGTAAACTTGTTCTGGTTTAGGTTACTAGACAATATAATTTCTAAGCTTTCCTATTTATTTTGCAAAGAATTGAAGAAAATCCTGATGTTATGAACTGGGGGGAAGAATTTTGTATCCTTAATTTATATGCTAACATCTTTACAATAAATTAATGTGATATTATACTAAGAAATGTTATTATTTTAAAACCTCAGAGTTTATTAAATTATGAAGCAGCGTCATTTTGTTTCGACTTTATCTTAATTTCAGCCTATTTGTGTGCAAATCAAATTCTGTCATCCAATACCATCAAGTTATCAGTATCTTTCACCAAGCAGATTTCTGCACACTTGGATGCCTTATATGTACTGATGTACAATGTATATGGAATATAAATATTTCCTGAACATCTTGAGTGAAGACCATTATTGGTGCACTGCTTGACATCTACGTTCAAATTCTGTAATTATTGAATTCTACAAATAAGAGACAAACAAGGAACTAAAACTCATTTTAAAATGAGTCCTTGAAATCAAAGTCTCCTGTAAGGGAAAGGTCAAAGCTGATCTAAATGTGAATTTTGATGTTGCCTGCAAAGCTAAAATGCCTTTAGAGGTCATCTTGGTAGTCACACTTGTACTTATTTAATATTCAGTAAATGTACCACTCTCTTACATGGAGAGTCAAACATGATGAAAACTCAAACATCCATTAAGGGTCAAGGTCACCTTCAAGATCAAGGTCAAATATTTAGGTACAATATTAGATAGGCCACATATGAACAGTCTTATAATAAAAGAGACATATGCCCTTAGCCCAACATTTGTAGGAAAACTTTCACCTTTTGAATGTGCTTGTGTTATTTAATGACCCCATGGTGTGAACTTATATCTTCTTTAATATGGTGAAATAAGAGTGAAAATGCTTGCTTTAATAGTTGATTCTCAGAGTCATGATAAAAATTCGAATTATATTAATATAGATATTGAGATGCACACCATGAAGACTGATCCATATCTATCTATGAGGTCACATTCTGTATCATTGAGAAGCTAGGACTAGTTTTCCAGACTGGTGGACAGACGAACGCACAAAGGAATATTTTTAAACTCCCAAGAGTTTTGGTAGGTGGAGGGGATTAAATTATTCTAAAAGATGCAACGAAAACTGACGGTACATGCAAAAATTGAACGCATCGAATAAAATGTTGAGTTGTGATTAATCTTTGGTATCAAAAAGGGAAGTTTAACACCCTTCGAAGTTTGGGCCGTCCTTTAAAATCAGAGTGTTCGGCACATACTTGACTTTTCTGAATACTATCATGCTAGATCACGTCATGGAATCGTATTGGTTACTTTGCAATTTTGTGATATATGTACAATGAACGCGGAAGTCACCGATGGCTATAATGTTGCCCATGGTTATCACTGGATTTTTTTTTCTTTTATTTTTGCCGGTCAACTCATCGCGGTAAATGGACAATTAAAACATTAATTTTATAAGTGAACAATTATCAATACATTGTACCACATCTAGACTGAATATTCCAGTCCCTTGACTACCGACTCCGTGGCCAAGGGACTGGATTATTCAGTCCATACCGCCCCAACCCCTATTCACTAGGGATTGATTGAAGGTACCTATTTCAAGAACTTTATTCGTGTCAACTCGCAAGGAAGTCCAAAATGTCTCAATAAAGGCAATGTTACATTGATCACAGCGGAACACACACATGCATGAGACGATAAAAGGGGAACTGCACGTAGAATTACCATGTCAACAAACAGACGGATAAAATGAGACAGCAAAAGGCAATTGAAACATGAAGGACAGTGAAACATTTACTAGACTGAAAACGGATTTAAAATTTTTCGTAGATGGCACAATCGAAACCCAATCAGATAAATATTGCAAAAAAAACAAATTAAAGAAAACAAAATGTCGGGTTACGATCATAGTGAAATTAGGAGACAGAACTTCCCAGAATGTTTTGCTTGCGCGAAATCAGTACAGGCTTTCTTCTGTCGATGAAATATAAATTGGCATCTAGACGTGAACAAAATATATGAATATTTGCATGGACACCAGATAATAAGAGAATAGAATGTTGAAGTTGGAAATTGCAATTTCCTCGTTTGACATCAAGTAATAAATAACCATATCTTAAAAATGTCCCATCCCCGTTCTACAACGATTTCGTAGAAAGCAAATGTCAATTAAATCTGCACCAATTATGATCGAATATTACTTTTGATGGATGGTCATTCATTTAACGGATTGCAGGTACATCACAGGAACAGCTGATACCCATTCTAGGCTTCGGCCTTTGATGTAGGGGTTGCATGATAAATGTTTGGTCAGGTGACAGTCCGTTTACACGTTGACCATTGGCTTAATTAGGTCCCACCTGGCATCTGTTACAAAGCACAGCTTTTGGTATTTTGATGATAATGATTCTGTTTACAAATATTCCATTCAGTACAAGCTAGGCGAAAAGTCGAAGTCAGGATGTTCGGAAAGGTAAGTCCTTTCCTATATTTTGTTAGTCAGACGAGCATTTATGGGGTTTTTTTGGGGGGGGGGGGGGGGGGGGGTGTCTGTTTTATTTTATTATTATTTTTTTTTTTAAGATACTCCTTTTGAAGGAGTCTCTTACTGTATTCGCGATTCTCATGTCGTTTCGAGGTACCGTCTCTTCCGGTGCGCAGCGAGAAATAGTTCCAGATTGTGTCAGCAGTTTCTCGACATCAAAACTTGCGTGTGGAACATTTATATCAGAATCGATTGTTTTGATAGAATGATAGAATTAATATAAAATTAGTTGAGATTTTCAAGATGAAATTTGATCTTTTTGAATTGTTATCGATTTGGGACTACTTTACATCTGCGCTCTATCGATGCTCCGCCCACCGTTTGACATTTAATGATTATCTTTCATGCGCGCACGTTCTGTGATTAGCTTGCAAGGTAAATATTTATTGATACGCAACAATTCTGAATTTTTCAATGCATATTATATTGTAATGCCGACACCGTACTGCTATGTTCTCATCAGATACTAAAACAACGTCTGACTCAACAACTCTAAGCCCCGCCTTTTACCAATTCGGGTCAGCTGTCAATCATTATCTCACGGACTTCAGAAGTATGGATATTTCATAGCTATTTGAATTTGATGAGTATCATCGCTATTTTGTAAAAGATATGTTTATTTTTTCAATTCAGGACAATCACATGTTTATCAATACGTTAATTATTGTTTACAAGGTAGAAAGTAGATCAGAGAAAAACTTCAATTTTAGATTGATTATGAGTACAGATTTTTGGCCCCCAACGACTAACTTCAATCAACATCGGAATTATGCATTTTCACCGTCAAAAGAAACCGGCCTTTATCGAAAAATAAAATGAATTTGTTTTCTCTCTCTCCTTCTCTCTCTCTCTCTCTCTCTCTCTCTCTCTCTCTCTCTCTCTCTCTCTGATATAGATATAGGCAAACGATTTTTACTGTCCCGCGAGTACTAAACAAAAGTTCAATCAGTTGACTCTTTTGAATATAACGACATTTGCCACTAATTTAGATACCAGTAGTTGATTATTTTATGAAATGTTCATGTGTTCATTAATCAGTTTCTTTTTTCAAATTATTTTACAAGTGTTCTTTCTTTCAAACAAACGCATTAACCAAATATAGTCTCAAGTAAAGATTCAATATTTCAATAAGAATAAACAACTCCTTTCCGTAGCTCTTAAAACTATAAATATGGCTTCTTGTATAGTACATTGCCTATGAAGTTATGTGATCGGAAAAAATAATAGTCATTTACGATTAGATTTTCAGATAAACAACCAAAGACATCCGATATAATGCCAAAAAAAAAAAAAAAAAATACTAGCGCCTTGTTCTGGTATTTCAAACGGTTCTAAACAGGTCCGCAAAAAAATCGATTTATCAAGGACGCGTATCCAGACAAAGATGAATCATGTAAAAAAAATAAGGCATATAAAGTTCATGGGCGGATCCAGGATTTTTTTCAGGGATGGTCCTAAAGTCCGAGTTTTTTTTAAGAAATATGTACATTCATAGAAAAAATTAATTCAGGGGTCGTCTGGAACACCCCCCCCCCCTCTGGATCCATACTTACACATCAAATCGCATAAAGGGCAAAGCCATTTTGTTTTTGTTGGTTTTTTTTTTTTCGGTGTTCAAAGAGAATCATGTAATTGTCGGCTAAACATCGTCATGAATATTAGGCCGATTTATCACTGCACGCTATAATATTTTCCGCTGACGAGACGTTTTTTCTGATAAAAATACCCGCCGCGCCTCATGTTCTGGGTAACAGTCGATCGCTGAAGATAATGTATCTGTTTATCAATTTATCAATCTAAAGGGAAAAAATTCTTTAAAACACTTAAATATTTCAGTAATCACACCTGGGTCCAGTATTGAAAGCGCGACGTTACGCATAATTTTACGATAACGGCTATTAAATCAGAGAGTATACATTAGGGTATACGTTTTATGTGTCATGCTGTCATTCTTGACTGTATTATATTATGTTTATTATATCAATATTGTAGGGAGAGGGCACTCAATAATGTTGTTAAAAATTAACACCTGATCCCATTTCATTGAGTTGGAAATGAAATATGTTCAAACAAATCAAGCCCAAAAAAGGTTTTTTTTTTTGTTGCAGGAAATTGGCGTTTCATGACTCCTTTTACATGCGAATTCATTTATACGGCAATGGCGGAATGGCTGACGGTCTATTGAAATTTAGACTGTGTGCACGTGACGAGATTTACGTTCTCTGATTGGTTCGAACTAGTCCGTGGCAAAATAAAAATGAATGTCTAGACTTTATTCACGCATTGTAAATATTTTTTAACGAAACTGTAAAACAATTGTACCCGTTCACGGTTGACAGCTCGGGCATGTGCCGCTGAGATATTAAAAGGCCGGCCTGTTCGCATGGGCATATACTTCTGATAAAATAAGTTTGTATACTTCTCTTTTTCGGTCTCTTTATATATACGTGAAATGGTAATTATGTAAACACTCTTTTAATAGAATTAATTGTTATATTTCCGAATCTATTGAGATCATAATTACGTTCAGGATGAGCGCTGACAACTGCTGAGAAATGTAAGCTATAAAACTGGGAAGTGATTTAATGCGAACCTACATCTTTCGACTTTTAATGCAATGAAATTCCGCTCTTCGGGAGATGTATCGAATTTAGACGAACTCAACGGACCTACCCGAAAAAAACGACGAGTCTTTATTGCATGCAAAATTTAATGCTTATACGTTACGAGACACGGGATTACGAGACTAGATTAGGTACATGACAACATTTTATTGATAAGTCAGAAAAAATGTCTCGGAATGTGTCTCGGAATTTTTCAATTTTTGTCCCAGAATTCTTTCATTGTCCCAGATTTTTTCATAAGTATGAACACTTTACATGTGCATATATCGTGTAACCAAATATTACAAATTAACACTTACAGTGAAATAAGATGTTACAGCAGATTCTAAGTGGAGTATCTTTCAGGGCCTTCAGACCTTTGATTTTTTATCAATTTTTGTTTATCTATTGCTTGTTCGTCGGTTGCCAAAAAAGAAAAAGAAAAACACGAATGCCTGATGCAAGTTTTGAATTACAATAGGTTAATGGAAAGTCATCAGATTCTAACGTATTTTGTTTGTGACATTGATCTATGTGTTTTGCCTACCCTTTTCAAATTTTCGCATATATTTTTGAACGATAAGTTGTGTGATCTCATTTTTATGCATAATGTTTAGGTCTGTCTGTTCGTTGTCAAAAGGAACTTGAATGGTAGGCATAGCTTGTGAATGATAGAGCATTGGTAGGTCACATGTTTTTTGTTTTGTTTTTTTTTGACAAAAGACTTTTCTACAGACACATATTTATTTTATTTTATTTTATTTTTTATTTATTTTTTTTTTCTTTGTGGCCTTACTGAAACATAAGCCTTTAGTTCTCCAGGAATTTCGTCTCAAGAAACTGTAAAACGGTTAGAAAATAAAGAAAATGTCAAATACTAGTACGTATGGAACGAAGAAACCCTTACACGAAGGGATCGCTACGAGGAGTAAGCATCTCCTGTTAACTAGAAACTACACTAGTACTCGTATATTGTGATATAACTTGGTCTTCTTAACTCAATAAAGAAATTGTGTTCATTGCCCCTGTTTTATTTACGTTTCGGCCATTTTAATTCTTTCCAGTCTTATATTTGTTCTATTTTCAGATGTCTCGTGTTGTTTTCATAGTATCAGTTGCTCTGATGACATTCTCCATTGTACAGACACAGAGAAAAGTGAGCGCACGTGATCCATGCAATAGGAACTGTGCCAACATCAACTCTCAGACCGTCAACTCATGCATGACGTTATATCCACTGGGGCATAACAGAGACAAGTGTCTCAGGGAAGGAGAACGCATGCTCAATGGCTGTTTTCTCAGATGCACAGGGAAATGAACTGATTATACCGATATTGAACATTCATATACACCCTGCTTCCCAGTCTCGACACTGACAAATGAAATCTTTGCTCAATTGTATTCATCATAATCGTCGAAAATAATAAAAATATCTAAAACTAAATTCAGTGTTAACGTATGTTGTTGTGCGAAACATAATCATTGTTATAAATTCAAAAATATGTGCCTAAGAGTGTACAGGATTCCGGCAAAGTCTCTTATGTCGAACCTTGGCTTTTGACATCTAAAATTAATATTACTCCTTCTTACATCGTACATGTTAAGTACACCAAGTTTGAATTCGTCCAGCAGGGTGATTTTTATTACGACCTATCTTTGACCCTGACCTTGAAAATGCGACCTCTACTGTATATACAATGACTGTCAAAGTCCAGCCTGTGACCTTGACATTTGACCTTGAAAATTGATGGAGTCTCCCCTTTAAATATTATTCTCAAGTGTTTTAAGTATGAAGATGGTCTATTGAAAGAGGTCTATGAAGTGGATTCAATGAATTTTATTTTGTCCAATCTGTGATCGTCACCTTTGACCTGTGACTTTCGGAATAACAGAAATCCTTCTTACATATAAACATCATTCATATCCTTATACGCAGAATTTGTTGAAAATGGTTAAGGTTTTACCTCTGGCTTTGTGTAGGTCCCATCTGTGACCTTGACATTGAAAATCAATAGGGCTCCTCCTTAAGCATACCAAATACAAAGATCTGTTGAAAAAATTGACTCTAGAGTTCATGAAAGGATTTTTATTTAGTCCAATCTGTTATCTTGACCTTTGACCGTGAAAACCAACGGATTTTTCTTTAGGGTATAAGCAATATGATGAAAAATGTCTAATCTAGTATACAATAAAACCTGATATATCCACTATTCAAACTGCAGCATTACTATGTATATTGTAAATGGATTACAACAAATCTTATAAAGAAAAACATAAAAAAAAAATCATTCCAAGGAATGCATGTGTCGCCTGCGAAACATAGCGACACTCAGGAATCACTTTTATAGGGTGTGACATCCAAGTGTGACAGACAGACAGACAGCAGACAAAGTGATCCCTAAGTGTCACTATGCTTGGCAGGCGACACAAATATCAGCTCCACCAAGTGACCTTGATCTTTTGTTCTCCTTCCTTGATCTATAAATAAGAGTCAATTTATGAGTGCATAATACAACAAGTAAATAATGTAGCACAAACATGTAGAGTTCAGCTGTACATATTATGCTCATCAACTATCAGAGTCAGTGCAGTTTTGAGAAGATACCTTGCAACAAAAAGAATTTGTTCATGAAGTGATGAACTTGCCAACATACAGAATATCTCAATTTTTGTTAACCAGTATAACATACTGATATGATAGTGATGATCGAGTAACTGAACAGATTTGAAGATTTTTTTTTTTATCTTTTATTGCATACATCATCATTGAAAATTACTTGTGAATCAATTTTTTTTCTATGAATACATAATTATCATTTAACAGGGGTATTTTGCATGACCTTCAAAAAATATCAGGACAGATATCAATGTGAACAGAAAAAATGTTCTACATGAAATTGGTACTCAGATTTGAAAGTCTGAAGCAAAATACTCATAAGTACGCACAATTTTACTTATTTAGAAAGTTAAATTGTTTATGATGAGTATCTATAGCACATGCAAGCACCTTTACAAATATATTTTTTCCATATATGAATGGTATTAATATAGAGATTATTCAGGAGGATCTCGTGGGACGACAAGTATACAATATTATGTTTGTAACAGATGAACATTGATTTCTGCAGTAGCAAAAAAGGATTATCATGGCAACAATACATTATTGAGCAAAAACATAACTGAGAAACACATAAGGTCAGAAGCAAGTTATTCTTGGGTTAATAGAGCCTAACTTCCAAGAAAAAGTGGCAAAATATAGCATTCATGTTCTAATTTTAAAAACTTGAATTAAGAAGAACTTATATCAACAAAATCCAATGCAATGCTGCATTAGAAGTTGTATGAAATGTCCTGCACCTTCTGCATACATGTATTAGTTTACCATTTTTACCATAAGATATATAGAGATGAAATTCAATTCAATTTTGAATGTCTTGATTCAATTTGCAAAATTTTGACAAAATATTGAAACTTTATCTTATATCTTATAGTTGGTTTTTGTTTTTTGTTTTGTTTTGTTTTGTTTTTTTTTAGGGGGGGGGGGGGGTTCTACTACGGAAGGACAGTAGTGGATAAGCATTCAAGAAATATATATTCATGTTACTAGTCTCAGGAAAGCTATTCATGAAAGCCATCTTAATGAATATTTGTTTTCAGCAATGATCTATGACCCCAAGGTGTTACGTAACATTGTCTCTTCCCAAAGATCATTAATGGCAGACTTAGCTTCACTTTAGTTTATTTTACAGTTTCTATTGCATCTCTTAAGCCTACTTGTAATAAAATGAGAATACAAGCTGCACGAAAATCATGCAACATGTTCAACTAAATTCAAGGGGACCCGAATTCTATGTAGAAATTCAATGTTTTTGATCAAATATTGTAGTGGAGTTTCCATTGGTCAAAGTTTATATTCTTTATTTTCATCTATATTGTCAAGGGAGTCGTGAGACAGTTGTGAACGTGCTTGCTTCTAGTGCTCGAGGTCGCGGGTTCGAATCCCACCTATGTAATTTTTTTTTCAAATGGCTTTGTTTCATCAAGATATTCATTTAATTTCTTGGAAATTTCAAAGTCACATGGTTAGAGTGAAGGGTAGTCCATACTTATTTAAAGCTTCTATGGCATCGCTAAAGCATACTTGTAATAAAATGGGAACGCAAACAGTACAAAAATTATTTAACATGTTCAACTGAGGTCAAGGAAACCCACTCCATGTAGAAAATATGTTTTTTATCATTTATTGAATAAAAATATTTCTTTTTTTTGTGTGGTTTTTATTTAAGGTAACATGAAACTTTCATAGTTACATGGTTAAAGTGAAAAGGCAGTCCGTAATCCAGCTATAATATTAATGTTATAGTTTCTCTTGTTTTGTAAAATTGTCGTCATAAATTCTTAAGAAATAGTGCAAGCTATGAATATGCATCATTTGTAACATACACTTAATTCAAATGTTATTTGAGATTCGAGATTCCATTTCAGAGTTCCTGAAAAATATCTGCTTTGCCAATAAAAGATGTTTGGTCCATTAAAAACTCACTTTATATCTATTATTTGGACCAATAAAAATCCCCAAATGTCCGAAATTTCATGGAAGTTTTCAAGAACTCTGAATATCCAAACATCAGTACTTTGACAATCAAATAATATTAAAGTAAGTAAATATCAAAATTGTAATTATTGATTTTTTTCCACTATAGGGATGTTCGCCGTGACGTCACGGGTCTCGCGAAAACGAGGCTGGTTGGCAAAAACGGTTGGCAGTGAAGGGAAATATACGGGATACCCGGGGATAAATCGACACTTGATGCTCTAATATGCGCTACTTTCCTGTAATTATTTTATTGATAAGTCCTGCTGTGATACTGACCATTCTAATCACAACAATAAAGAAATCCCGCTGAGTTTGTTAGTATATAATCAGACTGCCGTTCGATTGGGGGGGGGGGGGGGGGGCAAGAATCAATAAACTGCCGAATTTTTTTCTTCAGATTTTGCTTTTCAAAGAAGCCGGTGTAATTCATAGTGTCCCATTTTTATGTTCCTGTATTAGGTGTAACATACCCGACTAATTACCAGTTGTTTTGACAAGTACACACCTATCCCTCCTCAAACATGCATATTAATTAGTTGTGATTTAATTAAGGCGGAGCATTTGCACGGGATGGAAAGAGGGAAATAGTTTGACCAAAATTAATGTCGAACTGTTTGAAAACGCAAAACGGAAAAAAAATAATTTAACTCACAGACAACGTTTAATAAAATAAAGAGTACTAATTTTCTTAGCTGGTTCTTTTTTTTTTTGGGGGGGGGGGGGGGTGTTTTTGTTTTTGTTTTCTAACAACTGTCTCCGATTTATAGATAAAGCCAGTCCTAGTAATAACAATGAAAACACGCACAAATTATCTTTTTCTCTTTTATTATTCCTTCAGTAATTTTCTTTTGAACCTCGACTGTTAAAACATCCAATATTTGAAAAGAATTTCAAGAGTAGATGTTCGGACTCCATCTATCTAATTTTCCATCTATCTAATTTTCCATCCATCCATCCATCCATCCCTCCATCCCTCCATCCCATCCCATCCCATCCATCCATCCGAGAAATATTGAAAAATGTTTCGCTGTTCCAACTTTTATATGATTATGATAATATATATAAATGGGTTGTATTTCCTTTTTGCTTCTTTCAACCAAAAGACAAATGTAATGTAAGTATTTAACCCCCCCCCCCCAAGATGGTTTAGATGTTTCATCCATGTCAAAGCATCAAAAACTGAAATATGAAATGGATAGATCACATGCAGTGGCTTTCTCTCCTTTGCGGATCATTGGTTCCGCCGCGGCGCTTGGGTGAAAAATTTACCTGGACAGCCGACAAAAATCAAGGTAAATGGCAGGTGTCAGATCATTGTCTTGTGTATACGAGATACACCGTATAGGTTGGACTTGATAAATTGATGAATGATATAAGATGTTCACATTCACGACTTTAAAAATTAAATCAACCCACAGAGAGACTAAATGCTATTTATACATACCGGTGATTAACAGAGAAAAATTAAATTAAAAAAATATCACAAGCAATTAAAACGATCGATTAATATTTGAACAACTTTGAAGTAAATCTTAACTTAATTATATCTGTCGATAAAACGTACCAATAAGATTATTAACGTAAATAGCAGTGGGCATTGCTATACATACATGTATTATATAAGAGAACCACTTTCTGCCAACCAATTTTCATGCGCATGCGCAGTGTGACGTCACTTTTTCGTCACTCGAACATCCCTATAGAAATATTCCTTTCAGAAAATTAAGAGCACTTCAGAACACTTTATGCTTTTTATCACAGCCAGTTGAGATTTTAAATGTTGGTAATTTTAAAGTTTATACATTTACCACGGTACTGATTTGGTAACTGTGTGTAGGCTATTCAAGAGTCACAGATTTTTAACTTTTCCATGGTTCTTATTTCTATAACTTCCTTTAGGCTATTCAAGAGTTGCAGATTTTTCAGTTTACAATGGCACTTCTGTTAGTAGCTTCCTTTAGGCTAGCTAAGAATCTCAGATTTTTCAGTTTACAATGGCACTTCTGTTAGTAGCTTCCTTTAGGCTAACTAACTAAGAGTCCCCGATTTTTAAGTTTTCCATGGTACTTCCGTTTGTAACTTCCTGTAGGCTATCCTGCCGCTCGATCACAGAGAAATCTATCACAATTTTCTTCTTCTTGGGAATATATTGTCTGTAACAGAGGAAAATATAATAGTAGATTATTTAAAGTACATAAGTACATGTACATGTATTACAGAGAAATAAATTCCACAAATAACACGTAATACATACAACCCTGTCTCTTATGTTGAGATAGTTATGAAATGTTTCAAATATACATGTAGGTCTGGGCTAGCTTCCACTGGGTTCAGCGCATGTACATGAAATAATGGCAAAGTTCATTTTTAAGGAATAAGAAAATTTTGAGTCTAGAAATATGAAATCTGTTTATTCAGAGAAATGCACTGTTTTTATTATTATAACAAGAGGCTGCATTCAAGACAGAATATAGAAGTGTACATCAAGGATTAATTAAGAAAATTTGCATGTGGTCTATTTAAGACTGGTTAACTCAGTCCCACATCTTGATAGGGTGAAAATAATAGTAGTGAAATTTACAGCAATGAAAAGTACTTTCATGATTGCTACTTCTATAACTATTTTGGGTTTTTTTTTTGGTATTGGTGGTCTTTCGAGAAATTTAATAATCATGTCAATGCATCGAAATTCATTTCCAAAATATTGTACATGTTCTTAATTTTAGTGCGACCATATTGTGGTGGAAGCAAACATACAGGTAGTAAAGTGCTACTTTGTAGTAGAGTGCTACTTTGTAAATCCCTGAATAGCACATGAATGCTTTTCCTTCCCAACTCATCAAAAATATAAATGTTAGCTAAACTTAAAATGGCGCTTCCATGGCTGCTCTAAACCTGCTAAAATATGAATTATGCTGCAACAACTACACATATATTATACATGTAGGATTAAAACATACCTATACTTGACTCCTGCGAGGTCCATCATTCGTCTGGACGCCTTAAACTCTGGTTTGTCATGATATTTATCTGAGTAGTAAATGACCTCCTTAATGCCGGACTGTATCACCACTTTAGCACACTCATTACAGGGAAACAGTGCTACATATATGGAACAGTTCTTCACATCGGCTGAATTCTTATTCAAAACAGCATTCAACTCAGCATGGCAAACTGAAAACATTATAGTTCATGTACAATTCTACGCATTTGAAAGTAGTGGAAAAAAGTTAAAGTAAACTTCAACAGGAAACAGTCAAACTAATGTCTGTAGGTAAATAAAGAGACTTTCGAAACTGTTACACAAGACTGATGACCAGAGGTAACAGTGTTCCAGGTATTCATATATACGCTAAATTTTGAGCTCTACAATTTCAATGGACTTTCAAAGACATATAAAGTATATGAATGGAATATATTATCTTTACCCAAAAATAAACTCTTATGCTTTGGAGTAAATATCAAACAGTATCATTGCTTAGTTTAAAAAAAAATATATATATATATAAATAGAAAATATCTATGCATAATAAACATTTTGCTATGCTCTGGTGCACAGATTATACCAACCATATAAGCGCTTAGTTTCAAGGACGTTTTCTCCCTCCCTATTCCATGGCATTAAATCGTCATCACAACCTACTGGCATTCCATTATAGCCTATCCCAACAATCTTCTTTTCTTCATTTACAATACAAGCACCGACCTACAAAAGAGAATAAAGCCTACGCTCACGCAGCAAGATACGCCCGTTGGGATTTTTTTCACAACACCAAAATATCTAAGTCCCATAACTCCATAAGGACAAATTGGATGAACCTAGCTTAAAATCGAAAGGTGGCTTCCTCTTCAAAGTCTGATCAAAATGTACAAATATCATGAAAATCTGTTGACACATATTCAAGTTATTGCGTTCCATGCACCTATATTTTGCCCTTAGCTTAACATGTATGTGCATATAACCCCCCCCCCCCCCATTACACATAATTTCTGGATTATGTGACAAAAAATTCAAGAACCCCTTATATATGTGAAAGAACATCCTTTCTACTTGAAGTATACAAAATTTCAAAACATTTCAACCAGAAATAGATTTTTAAATAATTTTTAACTATTTTAGTATATTTTCACTGTATTTTAAAATATCCAAGTCCCTTAACTCTGTAACGACATATCAAATGAACCTGAAAATCGAAAGGCGGCTTCCTCTCCACAGTCCAATCAAAATGTATGAATTTCATGAAAAACTGTTGACGCATATTCAAGTTATTGCGTTCCATGCGCCTATATTTTGCCCATAGCTTAACATGTATGTGCATATAACCCCCCCCCCCCCCCTTCCTATTACACACAATATCTCGCTTATGCGACCAAAAAATTAAAAACCCGTTACATATGTCAAAGAGCATCCTTTCTACCTTGAAGTATACAAAATTTCAAAACATTTCGACCAGACATAGATTTTTAAATAATTTTTAACTATTTTAGTATATTTTCACTGTATTTTAAAATGTCTAAGTCCCATAACTCTGTAACGACATATCGAATGAACCTGAAAATCGAAAGGCGGCTTCCTCTCCACAGTCCAATCAAAATGTATGAATATCATGAAAATCTGTTGATGCATATTCAAGTTATTGCGTTCCATGCGCCTATATTTTGCCCTTAGCTTAACATGTATGTGCATATAACCACCCCTACCCCCTTCCTATTACACACAATATCTCGGTTATGCGACAAAAAAATTAAAAACCTGTTACATATGTCAAAGAACATCCTTCCTACATGAAGTATACAAAATTTCAAAACATTTCGACCAGAAATAGATTTTTAAATAATTTTTAAATATTTTAGTATATTTTCACTGTATTTTAAAAATCTAAGTCCCATAACTCTGTAACGACATATCGAATAAACCTGAAAATCGAAAGGCGGCTTCCTCTCCACAGTCCAATCATAATGTATGAATATCATGAAAATCTGTTGACGCATACTCAAGTTATCGCGTTCCATGCACCTATATTTTGCCCTTAGCTTAAAATGTATGTGCATATAACCCACCCCCCCTTCCCATTACACACAATATCTCCGTTATGCGACAAAAAAATTAAAAACCCGTTACATATGTCAAAGAACATCCTTTCTACTTGAAGTATACCAAATTTCAAAATATTTCGACCAGAAATAGATTTTTAAATAATTTTTAAATATTTTAGTATATTTTCACTGTATTTTAAAAATCTAAGTCCCATAACTCTGTAACGACAAATCGGATGAACCTGAAAATCGAAAGGCGGCTTCCTCTCCACAGTCTGATCACTATGTATAAATTTCATAAAAATCCGTTGACGCGTATTCAAGTTATTGCGTTCCATAGGCGGACGGACAGACGGACAGACGGACAGACGGACGGACGGACAGACGGACGGGCTTCGCCATACCATAATACGTCCCGTCAAATGACGGGCGTATAAAAAAATGATTAATATACTTAATACTATCAGTCATCAGAAAAGTTTCTTAACTTTAGGCTCAATTAACACAACAGCTATTTTATATTAATTTGTATTAGAAATACCAGTACAATTTTCCACAAATAGTTTACAAGAAATTGGAGATAAAATTAATACAATTTGTGAAATGTATACTAAAGGTGGAACTTTAGATTGATTATCAATAATATTGGTATCTGTAGAAAGGTCTTGACACAACAAGTACAAATCAACGTTCTATCACTGTTATGAGGTGTGACATCTAAACTGTGACAGACAATGGACACGGTGATCTCCAAATGACCCTATGCTTTGCAAGCGACACAAGCCCTATTTCTATGATCCAAGGGGTCACAGACTTGAATAAAATATCAGAAGAACAAAAGACCGTTATTTGATCATATTGCAAAAATACTTCATCTTTCTTTCACAAAAAGATAGAAATCGTGAGAAATGTTTCCTGGATAAAAATAAAATACCACATATACAACTAGGCAGACTAATGGACAGATACTAAAGTTTGTTTGGACTTATATCAATAGAAGTAAATATCAGACAGCTGATGTCTAGATGCAGAATTTTGCATATAGCGTATCATTAATACTTATTATAATATGAATTTCAAAAGATTTTCTCCCAATATGTGCCAAAATTATTCTCCTACACATTCCTACATGTATTGGTTCATGCAACTCAGGGAATTATTGGACAAAAACCACAGCTAGGTAATAGTCATTTCTAAATTAATCAATTAATAATCATTTATTTGATTGATAAGACTATTGATAATTAATTAATTATCTATATATGTATATATAATCAAATAGTACTTATAAATAAGCATATTTATTATACCTCTACTGATTTTTTCCTATATAAAAAGAGACTCATTAAATTTCACTAAATCCCTGAAAATCGCCTGATAAGACTATTTCCCTGCAAAGGGGTGCGTTAGTTGAGAAGACTATTTCCCTAGGGAGTTAGTTTCAAAATGGGGCGGAGCTTCTTTGGGGGTGTGTCAGTATCAGCCAATCAGCGCCGTTGAAGGTTGATCGGATGATGTGAAGGTTGATCGGATGACGCTATCAATACGCGAGCAGAGTAATCCGCCTCCTATCCGATTAGCACATAAATTAATCCGCAATAAAGATTAAACATGTATGAGTATGATAAATGATGTTTCTGTTTATCTTATCATCAGAAATTAATATTTTCCGTTACACAGTCATGCAGTCGAGAAGGCAAGGCAAAATCATTAGAATTTCCATTTGAACCCTGTGAACCTAAGAGATATGTTCGTTTCAGTATAATGTTTGTTTCTGTATACCTAAGAGATATGTTTGTTTCAGTATAATGTTTGTTTCGGTATAATAAAACAGTTAAAGTATACCATTGAGGGAGTTAGCACGATTCTGGTTCCCCTCGACCAGACCTATTTCCCTCGGCTTCGCCTCGGGAAATAGGTCTGGTCTCGGGGAACCAGAATCGTGCTAACTCCCTCAATGGTATACTTTAACTGTATAATATAGCATAGTAGCATACATGTATAGTATACCTGTGTTTTGGGATCTTTACTCCTTTGAGCAGACAAAAATGCTATGGCCATGAAATAGTCCGGCCATTCTAAATAGTCCTGTCTTTTACTGTAAAAAAGGAATGATGTAAATGAATGAAATATATATTCATTATATATGTGAGCTCTCATTTTAAAATGGGGATTTGTTACCATACACTTTAGGCAAAATTGCAATTCAAATTCAACGTTTTTGATCCACTGATGCTGTTAAAACCAAGTTAGCGGACCAGAATTAGAATGACAAAATCTCTCTGTCTACTCTGTGCAGGAAATACATATAAGCTTGCAAATAATCTTGAATTTTCACCCTCTACCTCATTCAAAATTACCCCCTGCTTCAAAAGTTATTATTGAATGTAAGTAAAAATAATAAATCTTACAGAAGAGACACATGTCAGTAGAAAAGTTCCATCAATTTGTAATCATTTAATACGAAATATCGCAAATACTTCTAACCTATATTTTGCAAATGTTCTCGCAAACTCTTCGATTGTTCTCCATTGTTATGATGTCATCAATTTACTTGGACAGAAAAGGTGCCCAAGTTTTGAACAATGGTTTTGGTAGGTGACTAAATGAAAAATCAGAACGGACATGCTGCACACACTGCATTTGCGATCTTGCGCATTTCCAATTGTATTTTTCAAGAAATAAGAAATGAAGATTCTGATTCATTGAGAAATTGTGTTGATACATCGATCAACTATTTCTTTTTTCTCAGAAGTCTATATACAACACTATTATCAGAACCAGGGATTCCTTCATATGAAAATCAGCCTGTAGCGGAAAATAAAATATATTTATGTTTGGTTAAAATTTCGATACCATTTCTTTTCTTCTAAAAAATGTACTGTCATGTAGAATTTGATCAAACTTGTTCTTATTCCAAAGATAAAGGGAAATGATTGTTCGCTGTTTGAATCATGGCAGAGTTTACAAAAAGTGCCGAATTGCCGGCAATCTCCAGTGGATTTTTTTAATGTCCAACAGTTTCTAGTCTCGAGCCAGACAAAATGTCCGATGATTTTTGGCCCCAAGTCCAAGATAATGACACAAAATTTACAGTATCTGATTTTCAATAAAGACATTTTTAAAGTCCCAGTAAAATTTGTTTCCCCGACACCGCTGCACTCTTTCGATTTCAGAATAAAAAAGTAACGGTATTGACCGACATGTCACATTATTGATCATTGGTTAAGTCTGAAGTAGTCTACAGTGTTCTCCCCAGGCCGTTTTAGCGTGGCGGCCCCGCCACGCTATCGAGATTTACCGCCACGCTATCGGGATTAGCACCACGCTATATTTTACGGCCGCCATGCTATATTTTTTCCCCTAAAAATTCGTGAATTAACTATTTTGTGTACCCCTTTGCGTTAATTGATTGATTTAAGAGCCGCTTTCCCGCTTAATTAGCCCCGGCTCTATACAACCCAAAGTGTTAAACGTCTTGTAACCCCCCGCAAGCTTTATTTACCTGAGCTGAGAACGTGTCTGGCTTCTACGGCGCACGTCAATCTATCGGACATTTAAAATAACTGCGTTGTCAATGTCTATCGAGTGACCAACAAAAGACGACCACTCTATAACGTAGTTCATGAAAACGTTTTCATCTACATGTATAATGGCTAGACCGTGTTGACCGGCACGTGTCATATAGTTACAGCGTAATAGAAATACAGTATATCAGATCATACAGATGTCATTAAAATATGTTTTTAATCCGTCTTACTGTTCGACATATTACCCGACCTCGCCGTTTTGTCATAAAAAATAATTGCCGCTTTTACAAGATATGAAAGAGGTTATCTCGCTCGCGCAAATCATTCTACTTTGAATAAATAACGAGTCGGTACGTCCGTATTTTTGTTTGTTTGTTTGGTTTTTTTTTTATCAGGGACGTATATAAACGTCCCTGCTTGAATCTAGTTAATAAGTTTAGATAATCATCAAAACACAACATGGTGCACGGACCATCGTTTTATTGATGAGTCGGAGCGCGATATAGAAGGCTTTTTATACGATTGACTTGGGGGGGGGGGGGGGGGGGGGGGGTGGGGGGTGGCCGGTTTGCTCCATACTGTTGGCAAAGTAGAACAATTGTCAGCTTTCATTGCCAGAGATTACCCAAAAGAATATTGCAATGGCTAATAAGGATGGGGGGGGGGGGGGTTAAATGTTTCCATATTTATATCCAATTTTTCAAGTGGGAATTTGTATAAAGATAATTTTCAAAATTTTTTAAAAGGTGAAACCTGCCCTTTCCCTGAACCAAAAATTCAGAACTCGAGGTTAGACACCCTTTCCATAACACACTTAGATTCACTAATATCAGTGATTAGGAAGGACAGAGGACATGCACCATAGTCCCATTAATTTGCAAAATGAACCATTGAAAACTTCGAACTGTTTTGAAGAAATGGCCCATTGATATTTTAGAAAATCATGGAAAGTGGCCCATTCACAGAATTTCCTTCCAAATCAGTGTAATATGCCAAATTCTTACACTAAGCTACCTGGAGTTATGGTCATGAGACAGTCTCAATATAATTTTCTCAAAAGGCCCAAAACTAATTGAGTTTTAAAACTGTCATGAATCTCTCTTTACAAAAAGAACACCAATGATCTCACTGTCTATTATTTAATGATAATTGGCATGTAGATACATGTAAGAATCATTATCAAAATTATTTTGAACAGTTTAGTAATAAAGCAGCAACACATGAAACAGTATGCAATGATGCAACGCGCAATGATGCAACGCGCAATGGGGCATCCCAACGCAAGGTGCACCGCGAAGACTTAGCACCATGCTATCTGAAATTTCTGGGGAGAACACTGAGTCTAGTATTAATTTTATTGAACATGTTTTATTAGTTACACGGTTAGTTAGTGACCTGATACGGAAAAATACATGGTGTGAAAAGAAAACCCGAAAAGCCGAGCCCGATACGGGTTTTCTTTTCACACCATGTATTTTTCCGTATCAGGTTGTGATGAAATATTTCTTCCAGCATAATATTTATTCCTTGGAAATTTTATCATAAAATATTTTTCCCAGGAACTTTTATTATGTATTAAAAATTCCGAAAGGAAATTTTATTATGTAATGAATCTTCCATGATCATAATAAAAGTTCTCGTGCCATAGAAAATATATTACATAACAAAACTTCCATCTGGGATTTTTTTCATGTTCATAATAAAAGTTCTGATACTCATGATACTAGTTAGTAGTACCATGGTAAAATCTTACAGAACAAAAATAAGGATTTCATATATGTGCATAATAGATAAATGATTGTCACTGGAAAAAATATTATAATGAATTACCTTATTTAAACATCGAATTCAGAATAAGAAATAATAAATTTCAAAAATCATGTACTGTATAGCATGGGAATTTGATCCCTATATTATTTCTTCCAATAGCAGAGTGTTTTATTTGTAGAAATAAAATTAAAAAGTTTAAAAATTATTTGAATAAAATTGAAAAGATAACTATATTATTAATACATATGAAGATACGAACCATTCCACAGAATTATTCCTGTAAGCTAACCATGTTACTGTAATTATTGAAATGTTTTAATTATGAGAAAATATCTGTAAGTCAGTCATTTATGTATTTGAAGCATAGAAGGAAAAAATATTACACATGATACTTACATATAATATTTCTTCCATTTCAAAGAAAAAGTAGTCCTTTGGGTAGTGAAAGAGTAAAACTAAAACATCAACAATTTTCATAACAATGTTTCCGCCATATAGACAGAAACGTTTTCATGAAAATTGTTGATGTTTTACTCTTTTTTCACTTACCAAAGGACTGTGGAAAAAGTATTATGGACAAGGAAAAAATATTCTATAATGAAAAATCCTGGGAAATTTCATTATAATAATAAAACTTCCAGGAGGAAGAAATATTATGCGGAAGAAAAGTTCGTTCACAAGGTCACTAACTAACCATGTAATGAATTTATCACGTCAAAGACCTCTTACTGTATGTGTGGGGGTCTCTGTATCATACAATTCACGACATCATAATAAATTACTCGCCTGATACGGATTTACAAGCCTGATACGGCTTTTTTCACTGCGTCATGACCATGATCTGACCAATCAGATTCCAACATTTTTGTCTGAGGCGTGATAAAACAGAATAACATTGTCCTGTAAAATCGTCTCTAAAAATGTACAAACATAGATATTTCAGTGAAATCACAATGTGTCCCGCATACATGTACATGGTAAAATTTTGGTACGGCTAATCTGCGAGTAATTAATGTATAATAGAATGCTTGCATGCCCACTTTATTAACAATTTGTGAATTAATTCTTGAGAAATTGTATACCAGCCCGTGTTGGTTGACAAAATATAGAAACTGACTACATGCCGTCACATGCACATGATGCATGTGTTATGTGTCACAGACATTATAATATTTGTGCGTACTACATCTACAGATTTTTTTAAAGTTCATACATGTATACTAATTTTCTCTCTAATATTATTTTCTATAAACATACAGCAAATTTGTAATAAATCATTTTGTATTTGTACGGTCAAGTTTAAGCTTTGTCTTGTGGATTTTAAGAAATTTCATAAAACTACAGGACAAATATCCTGTGGAATAATTGTCTCATTCTTAAACTCTGCATGGCGTGAGTCATAACTTGATTTCTACTTGGGAGGCAGTTGTATCACTGCAAAAAACTCCAAACTTATGAAATATAGTGCTGAGATAGATTGTTATTTGATTCAAGAACGTACTGTTTTTCTGTTTTGCTCTGTCTGTCTGCCAATGTCCCAGCAGAATTATCACATTAACTTTTGGATAAATTTTAATTTCTTTCAAGTGGGTATATTCAAGCATATGTGAATGACTTCAAATTTTATAGAAGGACTGTCAAATTTGTATGCACATGTGCATCATTATGTCATGAAGACATTTTCAGAATTTTCCATAAAATTTTGAAAGGAAATTTGAGGTAGGAAAATGAAAATCATAAGGAATTTGATGCTATAAAGTATTGCAATTTCTCTCATACCTGCGTATGTTTTACAGAGAAGGCCCATGAGATACAACTATGTGAGCGGCATCTGTACAACATATGATATCACGTGACAGCTGTATCTCATATCACGTGACGCTATTGTTTCAATTGTTTGCGCTATTGTGACGTCATGATTTCAGCCTGCAAAACAAACTAGTGGCAACGTGGCAATAAAACATTGAATTTAAGATTGTTTTTCAATATATTCTTGTGTTATATTTTGAAAAGCCTAATCTTATACATGTAGACATGATAGATCAATGAACCACTTTCAGGGACGCTGAATTTGAATATCGCAACAGTTTTGCTACTAGATAAACTTGCTATTTTTCAAATCTCCTCTTTTTCTCACTCAATTTTAACTTTGGCCCTTAGATATGAGAGAAAAATACCCTTCCATGGTCTTCTATGAAAGATACATCGGTTCCACCCTCGGGGTCTCAAAATTTTGCATAACACTTGGCAAGCCTCAGGTTTATATGATTTGAGACCCCTCCGGTGGAACCGATGTATCTTTCATAGGAAACAATGGAGGAGTCTTATAATATTGCAATATTTTTCCATAAATATTGCATTACAAATTTTACCCGCAGTACTCGGCCCTTTTCTAAACCTTTATTTTGTGTACAGACACAAGACAAAACATCATTTGGCAGAACTGTAGGAAGTACGATGATACGCCAGAGTGTGGAATGTACTATATTGGAAGAAGAAGAACTGTTCATTAATTTGACATGATGTTTAACGTTTGGTCACTCTGTCTCGTGTCCAGGTGCAGTGTCATGTTCTCTATTGCCGTCAAAGGGAAAATATCGCCAAAGTTTGTGATGTCCAGTGTCTGGATGTGTGACTCACTTGATTACTGGTTTTTTTTTTCTTCCCTTCTCTGGCCACCTTCAACTAAATATCAGGTTTGGGAAACTACAAAATATAGCTATTATAGCTATTCTTCATGAAAACTTTTTTTACCACTAGCCAGCCGGGCTAGTTGAGTGCCAAAATCTACCAGCCACTCAAAATTTTCACAAGCCATTAAAGAAAAATCAAAACGCTATAAAGACCCATCGTTTCCTCAGCTAGGTCTGTTGAATAGGCAAAAATTCACACATATATAGAGTATACACAAAAATCGAACGAAGTTAAACCACCACCCTATAATTTCTCTGGGGGATGTCAGCTACGTCATTATCAATAGACTCAATTTTACAATGAATGCATGATATTGTTTGTATAAATATAATTTCACATACGCATTTTGCCTGCAGAAAATGGACCGAGAAAGAAAAATAATATTAAGAACTTATTTGAATCATACACGATAAAAGGCCGACCGTTGCTTGTGCCGCTTGGCCAATAGTTATAAAATTTTCGTAAGAATTTCCTCATTTCAGTGTTCAGTCCAGAATTTTGAAATTGTTAGACATTTAATTGAACATGTTATACTCGCATATTAGTTGGTACCGTAAAATAAGCTGACATGACGCGCAGAAAACAATGCACTGTGGTTACGGAAATATTTATCTTGTATCTTAGGACAATATTTTAATGAACAGATTTTACAGGAAAACATTATAATATTTCATTTTAAACATGTTCAATAAAATAAACATTTCATACTTAACCAGCGATAAAAGTTGAGACGTAACGTGTACTTTTTACGGAAAGAAGGCGGCGATTTTACCCCAAGTAAAAGACGAGAAATCACCAGCCACTGGACCTTAATGAGAACACTGCATTTCATTAAAATTCACTAGCCAGTCGGGCTAGTTCAGCATCAAATTTTGGTAGCCCGAGGAAATAATTGGTAGCCAGGGCGGTCGGGCTAGTGAGTTTTCACGAAGACTGATATAGCTATAATAGCTATTTCTAGCTATACATTTTGACCATTTTAATCAAGTTTTTGGGAAAACTTCTAAAATAATCATTTCTGCATAAAAATAAGAATATGTATGGATAGAGAAACACAAATTAACATGATTTATGATGAATGAAAGTCGTGTTTATTTATGCTTTACTATTCATAAATATGGATAACTATGATAGGAAATGCCTACTTGTAAAAATATTGAGAATTTTCAGTAAAAATGGCCAAATTGTATAGCTAGATATAGCTATAATAGCTATATTTGGTAGCTTTCCGAACCTGAATATACTTTGCCATTGACAGAACATGGCCATGATGGAGTCAAATAACTCAATTTACATGTTGACAACACTAGATCTCGCTTTAATGAAGAACTAAAGAAAGTAAAATAAGGTAAAATTGGTGATTTATCAACCTTTGAGAAGGATATATAGTGCTTTTTTCGTCACCCGTGTTTTTCTCCGTTTTACTTTCCATTTCGAAGGAATGCGGGAAATGCAACTTCCGGTGTGACGGTTCATATCGACCGAAAACAAGTCTGTATCAACCATTTCAAAGTTACGACAAAAGACAGATTTCCTTTCATCACAACAGATCATCATCACAACAGATCATCATCATCATCACTACCACCTTCTTCTTCTATGATGGGTACCTCTCTACCCCTTTCCTCTCACTCCCAACCCTTTTCTCCCCTCTCCCTCTCCACCCCTTTCACCCTTCCTGCTCCCCCTCCCTCCCTTCTCCTCCTCCCCTTCTCTCCCTCCTCCTCTCTCCCTCCTCCCTACACCCTTCCCCCTCCCTTTCAACCTGTCCATCCTCGATCCTTAGTTAACTCCGTGAATTAACATTCACCAAAAGCTGTACATAACGAAAATGTTACCTTGTTACCTTGTTACCTAGCTTGTCCTCGAGGTCTCTTATATAGGCCTTGCCTCTCTGACCCGTCTTAAATATCTTCCATCATTGCCCGCCTCCGGTCCATAGCAGTCGGCTTCGAATTTTAATTTAAAATTTTTCCAGTGAACATTCAACCGGTTTTTAAAACTATTTACACTTGTGGCATTTACCACTTTTTCAGGGAGATTATTCCAGCAGTCTACAACTCTTTGAGTGAAACTATATTTACGGATGTTAGTTCGGCAGTGTTGTTTGTAGATTTTTTGGTTATGTCCCCGTGTTATTGTTGTGTTCCTTGGAAAGAGGCTACAACTGTCAACTTTATCTATGTTGTTCATAATTTTAAATGTTTCAACTAGGTCTGACCTTTTGCTGTGACCGTAAAATCACTTCTCCGTCAAAGCTGTAACTAACTTGAAATGTGCAGTAGAATAATTCACCAGTTTGATGCAATATAAAACAAAATTTTCTTACTTATATGTAATCGACTCGATATCGTGTTGGATTGAGTAAACGGAACATATCACCAAGGACTTATAAACAGAAAAGTCCATATACATGTAAGTATGATCCTCGATTCAAATTCAAATAAATCACGAAGTTATGTACGTCGCAGAGGGAGTTTTCTGCTCAATTCATTTTCCCCCGTAAATCGATCCTTATTCCAAAAAAATAAAAATAAAAATTTCCCAACTCTATATTTCCCATCGACTACGTACCCCGGCTAAGAATCAATACGAAATATTTACATCGATCCGCAGCATTACTACATACAAAACTCTTCGGTTAGGTCATTAACTTAACAATTTCCTGTGTATCCCAACTATAATTTTAAGCGGTATACATGTACTTCACTATTTGCGGATGAGTGCACGCTGAAACACTCGATCTTGTCATTGATTTTAAGTAAATGTTATATAGCAAACGATGAGATCAAAGAGAGTACCATAAACAGTACATATTAGATAAAAGGCATGGGTTGATCTTGAATTTAAATCGTTACCTTGGAGTCAAGGATATTATGTAAAGGTATGATAGAAATATAATAACATGTATATTCATTATACTCATGTATGTGCATTTTGTCGACATTTTAAATGGTTGTGTATACAGGGATGACTCAATTGTATTAACTGATCTTAAAAAAAGTCGGAATTCTGTATTTCTTGTTTCATATATGGGTATTGTTGTGGTACTTTTTCCTCGTTCTTCTCTTCAGAGGAAATAGGGAGGTCGTATCTATAAATACATAAAACTGGTATACTGGTATGGAGACACATGCAGGGACCCAAAGTCCATTTTGAAATAGGATACCAGAGAAACACAACCCTGTTTCATATGTTGACAGGAATATGATATCAGCAGTTTTAAAGTGGCTTGTTTCAATTCTACTTTAGAATCGGACCTATCTGTGTATATTATTATACAGGTGGTAAGTCTGGCAATCCCTCCCCAGCGCGTCAAGACGAGGGTACACGTAAAAGGGGCAGTCAAAGAAGTAACAATAAAAAACTATTTTTCTTATTCTTATATGCAAAGTTCACTTACAAGTCAGAATGCACTGTGAAATTATTGGTTGCATTCAAGGATTAATTCGCGCGAAAGGGTTGAGCACAGATTATTTAAGAGGGATAAAATGCTGAAGGAACAATTAAGCGAATGGTCAAGCTTTACGAAGATAATTTAGTTGAGCCCCGCCTATTCCACAGTGGCTAACAATGCACTCATTAATTAAGATGATCGTCACCAGGTACGATCACCAAAAATTGTTAATTACGTTGATGACATATCTATATGGGGAGTGTAACATTCATCGTGCTAGTGCTAGAACAATTATAATTGAGCATTAAAAAAATCTACCGTATATTAAACAGATAAGAAACATTTCGCTGAGTTTATATCATATTTGAAAAAAAATCAACCGTATAAAACAGAGTAAAAAGTTTCTATGAGTGTTCATCTTATTTGAAAAACAATTCCACCATATAAAACAGGGAATGAAAGTTTCATTGAGTTTACATCCTATACAAAAAAAAAAACCGGAAACAGTCTCTGTCTTTACATCCTATATCTAGAGAGCATTTGAAAGCAATCATTTATACCATATAAAACAGGGAAGAAAATTTTGAAAGCAATCATTTATTCCGTATAAAACAGGGAAGAAAAGTTTCTAAGAGTTTACACCCTACTTGTAAGGAATTCTACCGTTTAAAACAGAGAAGGAAAGTTTCTGTCAGTTTACATTTATTTGAACAAAATTCTACCACATAAAACAGGAAAGAAAAATTTCTTTGAATTTACATCTTATTTGAAAAAAAAAAAAAAAACAACCGTGTAAAATAACGCTCTGTTTCTCCCACTTGAGACTGAGAACTCTCAAATTTCCCTGGGGTGAGATAAATCGATCTCACCCTCTGACGTCATCGATCTCGCCCTCTGACGTCATCACTACCAAAGCGACGTTATGGAAGTAAGACAAACTTGTGATTATAACAGACACTCTAGATAGTGGATAACGTGGGAGAACAACAATCAAACACCACCATGAGGGAGGGATATGGCTAATTCTCAACCCTCGTGTAAAAATTTTGCTTGTACATGACTCGGCAAGCCTCGTCATGGACTTGCAAAATTTGTACACTCTGGTGAGAAATCGCCATCCCTCCCTCATGGTGGTGTAAGATTAATAGAATCTATCCCCAGATGTGATCAGGGACAAGGAAATCCAACCTAGCGTCCAGGATTTGCTTGTACCACGACGAGGCTTGCCGAGTCGTGGACAAAAGCAAATCCTGGACACGAGGGTTGGATTTCCGTGTCCCTGACCACATCTGGGGATTGATTTTTTTCTCCCACTGTCTAAAAGCGCTCAAAAATGAGATTTTATGTATTCTTTTTTCATATTTTGATCGGCTAATTTAGCAATCATGTATGATGTCACAGTTGACGTTACAGTCAAAAGGCACGTGAAAATGTTATTTTACCCCATAGGGGTAAGACAAGGATATCTTTTCCCAGCGTTTCCATGGATATCCCAGTCCACAGTGGGAGAATATATTAATCTCATCCAGGTCCAGTGAGCATTTGAAAACTATTCTAACGTAACATTTCGCCGTCACATTATTTCTATCGGTTATATTTTTTGTGTGTGAACACACACAACAAATAACCGACAGAAATAACGTGCGAGACGGGCGAAATATTGAAGCAAGTTTTGCAGTCTACCTATAAAACAGGGAAAAGGTTTTTATGTGTGTACATCCTATCCAGTAGTCCTATACGAAATAGAATGACAAGAACTACGTCGAGAAGCAATTATCATTATGTACAACAAACTCATTATTTTTTTCTGTCAGTAAATTAATAAACACAGTAATCAGATCAGACTGTCGGAAACAAATAACACAAAGGGACTTATAATCATTTGATTTGGAAAGGGGGGGGGGGGGGTTGCAAATTTTTCAGGTTGGATTATTTATTTCCAACTGAAAGCTGGTTGAATTATTTATTTTCTAGGATTTAATGACCAGAATATTTATTTTCAACTCGTGATAAGCAACAACAACAAAAAAATATATGTATTTATATAATAAGTGTCTTATTTTGTGTGTTTATGCAGAAATAATGTGGCCGGTCCGGGAATCGTGCCCGGTTAGCTCAGTCGGTAAGAGCGTCTGCCCTGTAAGCAGAAGGTCTCGGGTTCGATTCCCGGACCGGCCACATTTTCCATTCCGCCTGTCACAGTATTTGGTGCCGTGAGAGTGAACCTCATGAGTTGCTTGTGGTTTAAGGCAACTATGGGGAAGAACCAGGGATTTATTTGTCTTTCTTTGTGAGGTTTCCAGTTAACAACTTTGGGAAACCTCAAAATTTGGCGGGGTGGAGTGTGACGGTTCAGGAATCGTGCCCGGTTAGCTCAGTCGGTAAGAGCGTCTGCCCTGTAAGCAGAAGGTCTCGGGTTCGATTCCCGGACCGGCCACATTTTCCATTCCGCCTGTCACAATAAATTACAATGGCTGATGCATTTATTTTGATATAATGCGCGTTAGCGCATTTTATCAAATAAATGCATCAGCCATTGTAATTTATTTTGATATAATGCGCGTTAGCGCATTTTATCAAATAAATGCATCAGCCATTGTAATTTATTTCTGCATAAACACACAAAATTAGACACTTATTCTATATATATGCGCTTTCAAAGCCAAAAATAGAACATAGAAAGCTCCCAATTCTATTTTTAAAGCGAATCCGTCCACCAATGTGGAGGGGATTTAATTTCAGAAAGGAACAGCGGGAGTGTCCCCATGGCAACGTCATGCTTATTCAGTATGACTGAAATGTCATATATTAGTGCATTGCGTTATATCAAGTATTACAAATTAGAAATTTAACAATGGAATAATGACCAAATATGACCAAACAAGTTATTTATTACTCTCTAGATGTTGACTGTTTGGAACTAATTTTGTTTGCGGAATGTATTCCCATTTCTGTTATCCGTTTGAGTCAGTTGCAGCGCGGTGAAATCATGAAATGTTGACAGCGTTAGTTTATGGATTTTTCTTATACTGTGTACTGTTTATGGGTGGTCTATTTTGAAATTATCAAAAACAAGAAATCTTCATTCGATATATTTCGTTGAGCGTAGGATGTGACATCAATCGACAGAGAGTAATTGTAGCTGGGCCTGCCTCTGTTACTTGTTGTTGATGTCGTATTCTGTAATCGTCATTAGACACAGTTGCTGAAAGAGGTAAGGACTTAGTGGGGATGATTTTAGTATTGAATTCGTCTTTTTATATAATGTTATTCCTACTTTCTACATTGCATAGGAAAGGATTTTAAACTTGTTGATTTCGATTCAAATTCATCCGCTAATTGTTGGGCGTTATGACGTCACACGTACTGTCATTTTAATATACGGAAATCGATAACAATCGTCCTGAAAGCTTTATCTCAAGCAATTACAGTGGCTGTGCATATATATATATAAATAAAATACAAAAAATGGATAAAAACATTAAACTGGAAAGCTAAAAATCTGCTTGAGAATTTCTTATATTTTACTTCAACTGAAGTCAATAATGTTTCGATTTTTGAAGTGCAAGCTAATCGGTTACTTTTACAGGTAAACGTCAAGGATATATGCTGAACTTTCAAAATAAAAGGGTCATGATGTGGTTGGGTTGTTGATTAGGGAACAAACAAATTCAAAAATTAACAAAGCATTTAAAAACCTAAAATTTGATTTAAAGGAAACAAATACTTATAGAGATATAACTATTTCTACTTAATTAATCACTAAGTGATATATCAACTCATTAGTATAGTTTACTTTCAAGGTAGAGAGGAAGGCAGTCTAAAAAAGGAGCAATAGAAGTAAAGGAGACCAATGGAAGACCTTGATTATGATACTCCCCCCTTGTACAAGGCATCAGGAAAATCAGAAACTAAATCTTCATACAAGAGCCCCGTACCTTCTGCAAAGGCAAAGAAAAAATGTACTTGCACCTTTTGATATTTTGTCTTTTCTTTTTTTTTTGTCAATTTTATCACAACAAATTTGAAGAAATGTATCTGATATATTTTAGATACTTTTAAACTTGAAAGTAACACATTTCTGAACAGAAGAACAAACTTTTTATTTTGACATTTTGCATATCAGTTGACTTTTAAAATTTTCCATCTCCATGTAAAAGTTCATATATTAATTTAAACATTTTCTACTCTACATGTGACACTTATGCTTATATACTTATGCTTTATATACTTTAAAAAAAAATCTTTTATTACTTTAAATTAATTTAATCAATTTTTACGTGTCTAACAAAAACAAAATAATGTGGTTTGATTGCTTCAGATGTTGACACAAGATTGATTAAAAAAGAAAAACGAAACCATACTTAGGCTCAGTACCCTAACAGGTTTTTTTTTTCCAGCAATGGACGGAAGGGCTAAGAAGGTGATATTGAGAGGTAGTAATTAAGTGTAAATTTCGGTTTAGAATGAAAAATAATGCATTATTATTCATAATCAATTAAAAGTGAAAATTTCTTTTTTCAGCCCCACTGAAGAAGACCTCAGATCTAAAGAAATACCATGAATTGAAAAAAGATGTAAGTTTCTGCTTTTATATTAAGAACAGTTTACACATATCTAGGCGAAATTGGATTTAGATTTTTGGGGGAGGGAGGGGGGTTTTCCATTTTGTCGAGGTGGTCCAGTCTTTGATTTCAAAAATAAGAAATACATGTATTTTTAAAACATAAAAATGAGGACAATCAGATTTTTTTTTCATTAATTCAAGAAGGTTACATGTAGGGGGATGTAGGGAGTCCTGCATGACCACCCCTCCTTAGACCTACATGTATATCTAAAACTCCAGCATTTATTCTATGGAGATATCAAACCTAGTTGAGGGAAAGGGATGTTATCCTCTGATTTTGAGAAAAATATACACAAATAGAAGAAAATTAAGTGTTTTTGGCATATAAGGGGAGGGGAGGGGATAGGGGCAATATTCATGAAGCTTTAGATTAATATTCCAGCTCCAGACCTTGTTTCCTGTTCATTCGACTTAAATTTTTCAGATCATTACGCAAATTTCAAATATCTATTGCTAAGCCCACAGGGGCTAAAATACTTTTAAGGAAATAATGTTTGTGTGATGGGGAAGGGTATCTGGTGTCTGTCCACCTGTCTATCCATCTTTCTTTAACTGTGAACACCAGCTCTAGATAGCAGGAATAATAGAAACATTAATCTTTTTGAGTACTAATTGGTATAGGGTCTAATTGTGCACTTAATGTTTTGTCTTGCCATTTGCCTATGGGGACCTGAAAGTTGGTATTTAATTTTTGAAGACGTTTAACATCTGTCAAGAACTCTCGTGAAGACAATTTCTCAGAAAGTTTAAAACCACAGAGTCTTAAAAAATTATGAGTTCAGTGAACAAAAGCAACATATAGAGCTTCATTTTCATCTTATTTGAGACTGTCTCATTGTGGCCTTGACTTAGATCTTTGACCTACATCCCAAAAATTGGCTTTATATCTTTTAAGTGTAAGGGGTAGGTCATTGATATTTATATTAAGTTGTAGAATCCTTTGGACAATACATGTACCTTCACTGCTATTTTTTATTCAATACACTTCTTTTTTATTAGTCAATGATGTCTCCTCCTAATGATTCTGATGATGGTGAAATACCGGAATTATATGAAGAATTACCTGGATATGAAGGAGAGGGTGACTTTCAAATGTAAGATTACAAGTCTTATTTAGTATTTTTTATGTCTTCTTAAACTTGTTTTAAGTATAGCAAAGATTAAGAAACAGATATTTTTTGTCCTTTCTGTTTATCTTCAAAAACTTTGGCCATAACTTCTGAATGGTAAGTGCATGATCAATATGACTTTCTTATTTCACAATGTATATTCCTTGTAACAAGACCTATCTATTTGTATATAAGTTCTAACTTCTTCATCTTGGCATTTCAACTCCTTTTGACAAAATTTAACCTTGGTATTTCTTTTTAAAGTGGCCTTAGATGCAAGGATGACATTTACCTGGATTGCTGTAAGGTTACATCCGTCTGTTAATGTTTGTCCATAGCAGTCATACTTTCAGATAAATGTCTTGAACTTACCTCACTTGCATTAATTATTCTTCCACCAACTGTGCAGAGATTTAAGGAGGTATTGAACACTTAGACGCCAAATTCAATTTTTCTAAAAATTTCTGAAATTATATATATCTTGTCTGTCCTTGACTATACAAACTTACATTTGATTCTATCCACAGAAAAATTTTCTAGGAGACTTTGAAATATGCATTAGTTGACGTTTTCGTGAATTTCTTGATGACGTCATAATATTGAAAGTCTCATTCCAGTTCTCGTAAACCTATTGGAAATTAATTTTGATTTAACTTCCAAAATAACCATAAATATATTGCACTTACGTATGGAAAAGATAAAATGAATTGTGTTTAAACATAGGCAGGATACTTGAATAAAAGATGACACTGTCGCTAAAGAATTGCAATTTCGGGCCAATTTAATGTAGTTGCTAGTTAATAATTAGGAATCCTGTGGATGAATCTTTGTCAAAAACTATCAAAATTATCAAGAATGTCCAGAGATGAGTTCATGATTAAATGGGAAAAATTGAATTTAGGATTAAAATATTACAAGGCTTTATATTTTCCAATTTTTTCTTCCAAAATCGTCCATTTTCAATGAAGTGACATCCGCTTTCCAGTAACGTAAATTTGTCAACGAATACACTGTAATGAAGCTTTAATTTTCTATTTTGTACATGCTAAGTTTCAATGCAATACGATTAATAATAATGTTTTTATTGCATTTTGAATGCAAAGGTTTGTGACGCCATTTTTTCCCGATTGCGTCGAAATGACGTCGTGGTTTGCTCATGGATAAAACTCCCAAAGTCCTAAATTTCGAAAATCGCCATTATTTCTTCAAATGACGTCGGAAATTATTCAAACTTCATCAGGATACACAAATGCGTATATTAATCAAAGTATCAAATGTTTTAAGGGAGTTGAGACTGTACTTTTCCTATGAAGCGAGAAAGCAAATTGTGCCGCCGCCATCTTGGTATTCAAACCCTCCTTAAGACATGAAATATTATCTTATTGTCAATTACAAAGTATAGATGGATAAATATTCCAAAATATGAAAGCATTTACTAAGATCTATGTAACTACAAGTATAATTATCATACATGTAACCACCGAGAAAAAAATGACATTCTTTTATATATCATGATTTTCTTCCTTTACACAGACTTCAGGATATGACCCGCCAGGAGGCTGATAAACTTCTCAGTAATCCCATCAACAAAGCTGGGGCATTTCTGATCCGTCGAATCGTCAACATTCAGGGAAAGAATGGTTGAAATAATACAATTCATTTTTTTACATATTCAGTTGTGTTCTTATTATATTTTTTGTGTTGCCTGCGAAGCATAGCGACACTTAGGGATCACTTTGTCCGTTTTCCGACTGTCTGTCACACTTGAATGTCTGTCACACCCTATATAAAAGTGATTCATAAGTGTCACTATGTTTCACAGGCAACACATGCATTCCTTGGAATGATCTTGGCTGGTTTGCAAAGCAAAATCAGTCTATGAAATGATGATGACTGTCTGTCGAGCCATCAAGTGTCTATGATGAGATGAATCTAAATCAAAAATAAATTTTGACCTTGACCATGACTTTACGCAAATTTAAAAAGTTGCAGCAAATAGGGACATTCAGGATGAGGAGTATTGACAAATAAATTTATTTGACAATTAACCATTAAGAATGAACTAAGCGTGATAATTAATTTTTGCCTCAACCTTTTACTTGTGACATTGACCTTGAAGTAAGAACTTCATTTCAAAACCTTTAACCTCTTGAACTGTAAGAAGAATATACCACATGTTAGCTCCTTGTGACAAGACCTTGACCTTGACATTAAAGTTTGACCTACTTTAAAAACATTTAACCTTGGGTATATCTCATGAACCTTAATGGGTATGACTTCCATGACTCAATTGAGACCTTGTCTTTGACCTAGTGACCTTGACCTTAAAGTTTGACCTATTTTTCACAAATTTAAACTAGACTTAATCTCTTGTGTCTTTCATATTTCACATGAATTTTCCTTATGGTATTTGAGACTGTCTCTTTGTGGCCTTGACTTAGATCTTTGACATACATCCCAAAAATTGGTTGTATATCTTTTAAGTATAAGGAGTAGGTCATTGATATTTTACTCGTAGAATCCTTTGGACAATACATGTACCTTAATTATATATATAAGTATACATGAACTAAAACTGGAGCTTCACAGTCTGGGCCATACCATTTTTAGCAGTTTATGTGACTTTGAATCAATAAACTTTAAGTGGGTTTTTACGTGACTTTGAATCAATGAACTTTAAATGGATTTTTAGACCTAATTCAGTATAATTTGACATCCACAGACTGTTGTACATGTATGTGCTTTTAAAAGTTACTGTTTATATCAATTGAACTTTTTTCTTTAAAGTTTACGCATTGGTAGTCAAGTCTGATACGGGCAGTATAACCAACTATAGAATTCAACAGGATGGACATGGGTACACAATAGGGAGCAGTACTTTCTTCTCTCTGAGTGAACTTGTCAATCATTTTAAAGGTGATGAAAAATAATCCTTAGACAGATTATCATTCATGCAATTTATTTCTAAGCTCATTTTAATGAACCATGGCATACAATAAAACCAGAAATTTTCACAAGTATCATTTTCACAATTTAATTTCACAATTTTTAGTCCCCTACCGGCAACGCTGAAGGGGACTTTTAGTTTCCTCTCTGTCTGTCTGTCCATCTGTCCGTTCGTCCGTCTGTCCGAATATCAGTTTTCCAGACTTTTCTCTGCAACGGATGGAGATATTCAGATGAAATTTGATACACAGCTAGGTCTTGGATAGTTACAGAGCAAGTTTGACTTTCGTCATGCTTGACCTATTTTTAGAGGAGTTATGCCCCTTGATGACTTTGAAAATTCAGTTTTTGTCAGTTTTCCGGACTTATTTCTGCAACGGATGGAGATATTAAGATGAAATTTGATACACAGCTTGGTCTTGGATAGTAACAGAGCAAGTTCGACTTTCGTCACGCTTGACCTATTTTTAGATGAGTTATGCCCCTTGATGACTTGGAAAATTCAGTTTTCGGGACTTTTTTCTGCAACAAATAGAGATATTCAGGTGAAATTTGTTCTCAGCTTAGTCTTGGATAGTTACAGAGAAAGTGACTTTTGTCACGCTTGACCTCATTTTTGAGGAGTTATGCCTCTTGATGATTTGCACAAATCAGTTGTTGTCAGTTTTCTGGACTTCTTTTCTGCAACAAAATAGAGATATTCAGGTAAAATTTGATACTGAGATCAGCTTAGTCTTATGGATAGTTACAGAGCAAGTTCAACTTTCGTCACGCCTGACCTCTTTTTCGAATCGATAAAGCAGATAAAACCTCAGAACTGAGCTGCACGGTTTAATTAAAACTCATGTTTAATTGAAGAGTAATTCATAGGCAGAGTTGCAGGAGATAGATATATGCCACCAGTAGGGGACTAATATCGCTCAGCGATCATAACATTTTTAGCTCACCTCGACGAAGTTGAGTGAGCTTATGCTATAACCCCACGCGTCCGCGTCCGCATCCGCGTCCGTGTCCGCGTCCGGTTAAGAAGTTTGGGGTAGCTCAGTATCTGACAAAGTACTAATGCTACAGTAACCAAACTGGCACAAGTGATTCATCTTTGGATGCTGAGGTGAACCCATGCATCGTATGCAGCATCTGACCTACATTTTCCGCTTGAGTGACTTGGTTAAGAAGTTTGGGGTAGCTCAGTATCTGACAAAGTACTAATGCTACAGTAACCAAACTGGCACAAGTGATTCATCTTTGGATGCTGAGGTGAACCCATGCATCGTATGCAGCATCTGACCTACATTTTCCGCTTGAGTGACTTGGTTAAGAAGTTTGGGGTAGCTCAGTATCTGACAAAGTACTGATGCTACAGTAACCAAACTGGCACAAGTGATTCATCTTTGGATGCTGAGGTGAATCCATGCATCGGATGCAGCATCTGACCTACATTTTCCGCTTGAGTGACTTGGTTAAGAAGTTTGGGGTAGCTCAGTATCTGACAAAGTACTGATGCTACAGTAATCAAACTTGCACAAGTGATTCATCTTTGGATGCTGAGGTGAATCCATGCATCGTATGCAGCATCTGACCTACATTTTCCGCTTGAGTGATTTGGATAAGAAGTTTTGGGTAGCTCAGTATCTGACAAAGTACTAATGCTACAGTAACCAAACTTGCACAAGTGATTCATCTTTGGATGCCGAGATGGACCCATGCATCGTATGCAGCATCTGACCTACTTTTTCCACTTGAGTGATTTCGCTTTTAAAAGCCAATATTGAGCAAAGTATAAGTGCTACATGTACCAAACTTGCATATTGGATGTATCTTTGATCAAACTTTCATAAAATGACCTTGACCTACTTTTTCCGCTTGAGTGATTTTGCCTTTAAAAGCCAATATTGAGCAAAGTATAAGTGCTAGATGTTCCAAACTTGCATATTAGATGTATCTTTAATCAAACTTTCATAAAATGACCTCGACCTACTTTTTCCGCTTGAGTGATTTTGCCTTTAAAAGCCAATATTGAGCAAAGTATAAGTGATACATGTACCAAACTTGCATATTGGATGTATCTTTGATCAATCTTTCATAAAATAACCTTGACCTACTTTTTCCGCTTGAGTAATTTTGCTCTATAAAGCCAATATTGAGCAAAGTAATTAACTGCTACATGTACCAAACTTGCAAATTGGATGTATCTTTGATCAAACTTTCATAAAATGACCTTGACCTACTTTTTCTGCTTGAGTGGTTTTGCCTTTAAAAGCCAATATACATGTACTAAGAAATATGTTTGAATTGAATTTTGCTGTCACGAGGTGAGCTTCGTAATCTGTGATTACCTATGTTTGATTTTGTGATCAAAAGGTCAAGGTCATGATGATTGACAATAGTTTCTGAATCATAAAGAAGGATGTATTCCACCTATATCCCAGGCTTTCATCATGAAACTTCCTAGAAATGATCCCCTTGGGTCGATGATGTGCAATTTTGATTTTGGGACAAAGGCTCAAGGGTCATGTGAATTTGATGATTAAAAATGGTTTCTAGATCCTAATGTAGCATGTATTTCACCGATCGTAGTAACACTTGCCAGAATTGTTCCCACTCTTATGTACAAGATTGGCAACTTGGCATTTTTTTCCTGAAATGCACCTTAAGCTTGTTTTGGCTCTCGATGCTTGCCACTTTATTCATTTTTATTTTCCTTATGTATAAATTTTTGTGATTCCAAAATTACAAATCATTATTTAAACATTATGTTTTGGACTCATCATGATTGAATTTTCAGTTAGTTCTTTCTCTAGAATTAGCCAAGAACGGCATATAATGTACAATAAAAGCAAAAACCAGCCTATATGCAAGTATATTATATACCTCATCAAACACAATTTTTTGCTAGGACAATTTTTGAATTTCCAAATCACCCATGAAAAAAGCGAAAATTAATACCTCCTAAAAAATTATGGTTATACAATATTGAAATCAAACTGAGAAGAGTATATATAGTCAATTTATTTGAAACTATCATTTGACTAATGAATCAGATTTGTGATATCTTGAAAATTTGCATAAATTATGCACTGAATTCATCAGAAAAATATATCTTTAATTGGTTTGGTATCTTAAAGTAACATTTGAATTAAAATTACCATCAAAAAGTTTAGGAGGGGAGACTTCCCTTCCCCACTTCAACATTAAATTGGTTACAGCAGGGGTTTTTTAAGCGAATAGCTTTAAGAGATCACCTGAATTGTTTCACGCTAGAGAGCCCCGATTCTGTATAATTTGTAGCACGAACCAATCAAATCACAGGAATTCACATCGTGTGATGTATGAAGTCTTCTGAAAGAGAAGGGTCACTGCTGCTTTGAAATGTGTAAACGATGTAACTCTGTTTATGTCGTGTTACTTATTGTCGGCTTCCTGAAGCTGGACACACTAGGGATGTTTTTACTTCCGCACATACTTCGAAGAGGTAGCATACGAGCAATCTGCCAGTTCTAATGACAGCAAGCAAGCTGTCGACGGAAACGACCGACTGCAAACGAAGATAACGTCATGTTAATTTCTAATTGGAGGATTCCTGGACCGACTTTGAGAACAAAAAGGTTCGATATATGGGTTCAGTACCTCAGTCGTACGATTTTTGTATTTGTATATGGATATATTTCTTCTCTCCTTATTTCTTTTCCTTACAGTTCGTTCGTTTTCTTTATTTATTTTATCCGATCCTGCATATGAGTCCCACTTTTAGTGCAAGCTTCCTTTGGCGCGCTAATTAATATGCAGGAATGTTCCATTCATGAATACGTCCAGGATCGTATATGAAAAAATTCCTGATACGTCTACTATTTAGCCCCCCCCCCCCTTCCGCGAAAGAGATTGGTTCCTTGCCACCTAAAAATGATAGCTGACGCCGGCCGATGACAATCTTTTTTTTTAACGCCAGTACAAGTTTGTAGCATCGGGATATAAACACGTGTTGTCTATTTATAAACGTGAGATAAAAATAGAACAATGCACATGCGTGGATCCATACCTCGGGGAGGGGGCCAAAGCAGTATTAACTAATTTTAAGTAGCTGTACTTTTCTGTTGGATCGAATGTTGAACATGTGGATGTGAAGAAAGAGAGAATTAGGGAATACAACATGTACAACGACAATTCATCATGAACGAATTTTGTTACGGGAGAGGTCATAAATGAAAATCCAACGTTAAAAAAAGTAGAGAAAAATTCTTCGTTCATTGTTACACCATATCATTTTCTAGAAATTTTATAAAACTGAAAAAAATATATATACCCAGGTACAATGTACATATATTAAAAAATTACCTTCTCATTCCGCTCGCCGGTTTGAAGGATAAAACTGTAATAATTATTTTTGTTTATCATTGTTCTTTTAGACACAAGTAATTCTGTATTTTTTAAAATTTTCGAGCTTGTCACCCTTGCCAGTTTTCATAATATTTTCAGAAAGAAAATGAAAAAAAAAAAAAATTAGAACCTCTTCGCGTTGCATGCACCCGTCTCGTCATCCCAATTTCTACGGCTTAGTCCCAGGGATGTTTCTATGTCTTAAAAAATCGAGAAGATACGGCTTAGTTGTTTATAACAAAAAGATCTTTCAGGTGTTACATTACGACTACCTCACGACGTGCGTATGCGTATACTTTTAAAATTTACGTTTACAAATGTATTTACTGAACATCGCCCATTTCTAGGAATTGAGGCATTCCAAACCACACGGAAGAATATGTAAAGGTTTTCAGGTTTTAGATTGGAAATGGAAGAAGAATTTTAGCGTGTTAGACATTATCAAGGACGTACAAACATAATGAAAAAAAAAATATAGGCCTTGGATGCATTTTAATCTTTTTAGAAATTGAACTCATTACACTGCCGGTATATAATCTCCCTCTCTATGTCTTCATGATCTGCCTAGGGGTGAGTCGGCCCCGGGTCCATGGCAGCCGCTGATATCAGTGGTGGATTCAGGGGGGTGCTGAGGGGGCGTCCGCCCCCGGCACTGGTCCAAAATTTTCCAAAAAGCCCTACATTTTTGCCCATTTTCAGTAAAAATCGGCAAAATTCGCCCTTTGACCCCCCGGCAAAGGGGGCGCTGGATCCGCCACTGGATATAGTTCTGCATAGGGCTCCATGGCAGCCTCGATTTAATCGGGTAAACTCATTTAATTATCCAGTTATGTATTGATAGGCAATTCATTTATTCATTTTATCTTTGGAAAATTCAAGGAGTATTAATTTAACGGAAGATACTAGTATTTGTTTAAAAAGACTGTCTCATATTGCTCAACAACCCACTTCCCCTTCAACTTGATTCACCTGCCCGAATGCAGTGGCGGATCCAGCGCCCCCTTTGCCGGGGGGTCAAGGGGCGAATTTTGCCGATTTTTACTGAAAATGGGCAAAAATACACCTGTTTTTGGAAAATTTTGGGTCAGTGCCGGGGGGGCGGGCGCCCCCTCCGCACCCCCCCCTGAATCCGCCACTGTATTCCATTAATCAACCTTCTGGGTCGGCCACTAGAAGTATTGACTCTTTGGAAAATGCAAGTTCGAGAACTGTGTTCTTTTAATTCTAATGAAATCTTTATGGATTTGCATTTCAGTATTATTGTATATTTTCATAAACTTGTCTACGAAGGAAAGGTTGATTACATACATAATAAATGATATACTAGTAGTGATATTTAAGCTATTCGCTTTCAGTACCTTCAGTGCTTTGATTTTTATTTTGGGGAAGGTGCCTGTGCCTGTCTCATTTGGGAAAATCTGCGACATTTTGCTGAAATTGGGGAAAATTTTATACAAATCGTCATTGTAAAACCCTAAAGTATCATTTATTCACACTGCTAATCCATTGATTTGCTTGAACTAAACAAGGGATGAATGAAAAACTTAAAGATGCACTTAGAACATGTAGAAATAGGACATTTTGTGCTGACTTCCAGGTTTTGAGTCTTATTTTCTCAGGTGATTTTTTCATATTTCCTCTTTGGGAATTTAAGAGTAAGTTTTTGGGAAAAATAGAGGAAATTTGGCATTGGGAAGGGGCCGAAATTCGGCCCCAAAACAAGGGAAAAAAAACCCTGTATTACATTTCTATCTATTTTTGTTTTACAGCTGACACTCGTTATCTCGAAGTCGATGGGCCCACTGAAAATAGTACTTCGACATAAGCGGAGTTCGAGATAAACGTCAGTCGAATTTACTCTATATTTTAAAATGTATTGTACCATCTTTAAGGCCTAAAGAATCGTTTTGCTATTGTATTTCATACAATAGATATCGAAGTTCAAAAGGCTACTCATACTGAAAATGTAAACAAGCATTTTATTTCACAATGTAGAAATGATTCTATAAGTGCCATAAACATATTCTTAACACTGGAATTTTACGAAGAGGCCCATGGAGAACGTCAGATATTTGTATTCTTTGTGTGACCCCCCCCCCCCCCCCCCCTTCCGCGACGATCGCCTCACCAGTTTTGTTGTCTTATCAATCTGTCATGTGCCGTTGACCTTCAAGAGTTTTAGATCATTGTCAATTTGTCATCAAAGGACCCCAGTACAATGAAGTCGACATTTGCTCTTACGCTATGTAATTTTTCGTCTGCTAGATTTCAATGTCGTACATGTCTTCATTCTTCACTTAAATGAACTCGTATGCAATTTTCCTCTTAGTGTATGAAGTTTTATGTATGGATTATTTTGTAGATCGTCAGTATCACTGCACAGTTGCTCAAATTGCTTTATTTCAGTTACGATTAATCTTGCGAATTTTGAAACTTTACATGTATTTGTTTCTTTGTTTATGATTTTTAGAAGTGTCTTCTTGTGAATATTTCAACATAACAAACAATGCAATTTCAGTGAATGAAACATGCACATAACATTGTTTCCGCAATGATATTATTATCTAATTAACTGTTATCCCCCTTCATTAATTGATGTCACGGTTGATCAATCAACAGCGAATCACTCAACGGTGTGTTCCCCATACGCCTACTCGGTTAAAATAACATTATGTTAATAGGGTGTGAATGGGGCCATCAAAAGGGTATGCTTTGCACTAATTAGTTACCTGTATTTACCTGTATTTATATTACCTGTAAAGGTATTCCAACTTCAAGAGTATATATGTATGAACGACTTCCATTTCAAAAATTAGGGGAATTTAACCCCCCCCCCCCCCCCCAATTCACCGGCAGATAAAGGTTATCTTCGGCATAAGATACTAAATACACCCATAAAAGAGTGTGAAAAAATCATGTTTTGATCATTTTGCTTTATTATTTAATGCTGATAAAATTTTCAATAACTTAAAAGACAGAAATGGAATACGTAAGCTTAAAGAAAGAAAATATTTTTTTCCAATGTTCCTGATCGTTTTCTGTACTAAATATATCTTTGGTAATTTTTCTTCAAACAATTAAGATTCTTATAAGTTATATTTGGACAATATGTTGCCATGGAAACCATTTTGATAGCTTAGAGACATATGTAGCTCTTTAAAACAGTACTTCTATTTTCTTAAGATGAAATGCAACTGAACCCCAGATGACCCTGCTGTAAACTAAGCAAAATCATGCAAAAATAGGCACTTTTCAAGTCAAAAATAGGCACTTCTTTTCAAGTAAAAAATAGGCATTTTTCAAGTAAAAAAAGGCACTTTTTAAGTCAAAAATATGCCCCTTTCTGAAATTGTTTTATCCCTCTCCTAGACCACTTACATGTACATGAAGAGTATAGATTGTTGGAGTGCATTTCTTTTTTACATATTCACACATAAGAGGATACAATGATTTAATATAGAAATTTACAGTTTACTTCTATACCCGTTTCCATGGAAACGAGTATTTTGAAAATGCTTTGATTTCAATATTTTCAAAATTTAAAAAAAAAATTAGACATGATTGGCATGGCAACGGAAATTTATATTGCAAAAATGAAGCCACTTTTCATCTTATTGATTTATACCTATGTCTTTTACCAAAAATCTTTCAAAACGGTGACATGCCGTGCCACGGTCCTATGGAAATTTTGGTCCTTACAGAGAGTTAGTATTAAAATCTTGTGACAAACATACATGTCGAATCATGCAGTTGCGATGGGATGCTGCGCATTCGTTATTGTCTTGATAGTCATTGTCTTGAATTATTGCCTCGTTTGCGTGGAACCTTCGCAATCAAATTTGAACGTACATATAGTACTTTCTTCCCATGAAAAATTAGTAGTCTAGACTGACTACATGTACATGTAGTACATGTACCAAAAAAAAAAGGAAAAAGAAAACGGTCGGATATATTTTTTTTGCAAAGATTCAATCGTTAAAAACATAAATATGAAGTTCCCCTAAATGCATGTGTATATATACACGTATATTACATCTTTTAGTTAAACTATAACTTTGCTACATAATTAAAGATAGCTTTTTCTCAGACTCATTTCTTTTTAAATGAATCGATCATACATATTTTTCATAATTTTTCACGTGTAGCACAAAGTTGATAGAGATAGAGAAAATGAATATGTATGATTTCTACATGTACAGGTAAATCAGGTATCTAATTAGTACACATGTACCCTTTTGAGGACCCCGTTCACACCTTATTATCAAAATGTGATTTTAACCGAGTAGGCATATGGGGAATAAACCCTGCGTTACCTGTAATAATTTTTGTTTGTTTTACCATGAGCTTTTCACTATTATTTAGTACGTTAACTGGTTTGTTTATACAAACATTAGGACTTCGACTTAACGAGTATAAAATACACGAAGAAAGTGACTTGGGACATAGAAATTACCTTGAGATAAGCGAAATTTCGAGATAACCGATTTTGAGTTATCCAAAGTCAAATTGGTTAGAATATGAAGGAAAAAAATTGGGACCGCCGCTCGACTTCGAGATAAACGGAATTTCGAGATAACCGAGTTTGAGATAACGAGTGTAAGCTGTATTTGTAATTTTTATTGGATTTTATTTTTTAGCTAATGCAGGTGGCTTGAAATGCAAGCTTACACATTACTGTTATACTGAAAACAAGGAGAATGGTAATAATTATTAGTTGCTAAATAATAGAAAAGACATTAAAAATTTGGTATTTTGGTAATGAAAAGAATTTTTTCCTGTCATCTTTTTTAAATCATTCGGGTTTGTCCCGATTCTATTAGCCTTACTTTACTATATCAATTAATCCTAAAATGAAACAAAAGCAAAATGGATTATATGTAATTAGTAGAGAAATTGCTACATTCGAATTTGTTTTTATTTTAATACAGATGCATCCTCCTCAATTCCCATGGAGATTCGAGCCATGGACCAGCGTTCCATAGAACTTTTTAACAAATCTCTGGAAGAAGGGCGTTATAAATGTAATGTAATCCGAGTTATGGTAGTCGGACATTATGGGGTTGGTAAAACCACTCTGACCAAGAAGCTGCTTGGGCTCAAATTTGACATGTCACAAAACGAGAGCACAGATGGACTGGAAATATATGTGGGTCGTTGTAATGTGGAAACAGACAGCCATACGTGGAATACAGGGGAAGAAAACCAAGGTAACTACATGTATTACAAAGCTCAGATAATTAATCTACTTTTTGATTTCTCTTCTCTTCTTGGTAATACTTCCAATAAATAAAAAAAAATGGGTATTTTTAATGGTATTTTTTAATGGATTGCAAATTGAATTTCTCATGTATGAAATTACATTGCCCATCTTCCTGTTTTAATAAAGCTGACGTTGCATTTAGTGAAAGATACATTTAGGGGTACCATGCTTAAACATTGATATGGAAATAGAATTTTGTGAGTCTGATCTGAATGCAGCTATTGTCCTTGACCTTAACTTGAGGCCTTACCAATATAATAGGAAATATGGCTATCTACAATGCAAAATGTTGATATGAAAAGTGTACTAGATTTCAAGTTTTTACATTGATGCTCAAATCTGACCTTGATCTTGAAAATACATTTATTAAAATCATACTGTAATGTACCAATACTTAAAGTAGTATCACATAGGAACTAAACTTGATTACTCCACCTAAAAATGGCATTGACCTTGAATTTGAAAATAACCTTGACTGAGTCAAACTACATGTATATACTGCTATACCAAAGTGTTTTGAATTACATTCTACTTTCATTAATTTTCAACACAACAATCAGGGAATTCTGCCTTTAGCAATTTATTGCTTAATCAAACTCTTAATACATAGTTATATCCATCTATTTAGCTTATTAGAATACATGCATGTATATTATCTAGGATGAGTTTGCTCTACAAGCTAAAATTTTTAATATAGGATCACGTCCTTATTTATTTCATAAATATTTGTCTTAGAATTTCAAGGAGTAGCAAAAAAAAAATCAAAGCATCCAAATAATACATGTATAAAGGGTTTACTAATTCCATACTCGACAGATAAAGGGACCGATTTAGCAGAGCTTCTCCGGAAACATGGGGTTATAGATGACATGATCAAACGTGTGAAAAAGGTGGATAAAGACGTACAGGAGGACAGCAGGAAACCAGAACAGACAATAGGTATTGTTGATGGTATGTATTTTATGATAGAATAACATATTCAAAACACTACAAAGTAAGAGAACATTCTTAATTTAGTCTATGGAATAATTAAGCAATGAAAGCTGTACAAACTGAACTGGAACTGAATTTGTCTAATTTTTCATGTTACCTGCAATGCAAGGACAACATATACAGAACACATTGTTTGATGTCTCTCTGACTGTCCATGCATCTACATGTACATGTGGTCATGCACACGTTTGTGTCTGTCTGTTTAAGTGACACTGAACATCACAATGAGTGTCTATAACTTAGTTGATATACGTTATACGTCCATCAAAGCATGGAATGATCAAGGATAAGAAAACTCAACATTCATGCTGGTCAAGGACACCTTCATCATTGTCATACATCACAAACAAATGAAAACAGACAACAATAATATTATGTTCTGTTGAGGACTTTGCTTCTTCACACAAACAAATTGTGATGCAAAGGAGTGAAGAAGCGAAGTTATAAATTGTGAAGATGCAAAGTTATGATGCAAATATACAGAGAAGCGAAGTTACAATGTGAAGAAGCAAAGTTACGATACAAAGTTACAAAGAAGCAAAGTTACGATACAAAGAAGCATAGTTTCAAATTAATGTTCTTCGCTTGTTCGCATTGTAACTTTGCTTCATAACTTAGCTTCGTTGTATCGTAACTTCGCTTCTTTGCATCTTCTCAACTCTGCTTCTTCTCAACTTGCTTCTTCGAACTTTGCAACTTCACTTCATCGAACTTTGTTTCTTCGCATTCCGTTTTGGCATGTGCACAACCATGTTTCATTTCACTTTGCATGTGCTACTGTAAAACAGGAAGGCAAAAAAGCAAAGGAGTAAAGTTGCAAAGGGCGAAGTTGAGAAGAAGCTAAGTTGTGATGCAAAGAAGCGAAGTTACGATGCAAAGAACTTAACTTCTACACATAGTAATTTTGCTTCTTTGCATCATAACTTTGCTTCTTTGCATTGTAACTTCGCTTCTTCACGTTTCCATATCAAGCGTGAAGAAGCGATGTCAACCCTTAAAACGGAACACTGTACAGACACCCAAGTACACAATGTTTGGTCCTTTGGCCTTTATCAAGTGCAAAAAATACAATGTAGTTTTTGCACGCAATAAAAGCTAAAGAACCAAACATTTGTCTGCTCCATGTTTGTCTGTTTTTATTAGTATCATCCACTCTTTCTAGAATAAATATTTTAATTACTGCAAATTAGAAAACATACCTGTTGCTGTTGTTTTCATGAATTTTCATAATTAAAAAGTTACATGCATTAAAAGGCTGCCATTTTTTACAGATTCAGAAAAACAACCTGCAGTTGATTACTTCAGCTCTGAGGAAATGGATGAAACACTTTCTCCAAGAAAAGAGCTAAAGACTCCAAAATCCTTAAATCTACTGAAAGAAATTCTTCAGAGGAAAGAAGATGAACCAGAAAAGCGCTTCAGCATAGAGGTGTGGGACTTTGGGGGACAAGGATGCTTCTACTGTACACACCAGTCCTTCTTGTCCTACAGATCTGTCTACTTGTTGGTGTTTGATATTTCCAAGGACCTGGATGACTTTGTGAATGATGAAGATTTAGATCCTAGCGAGAGAAAAAAGTCAACGGTTAGAGGTATGTGACTATTTGACGATAGTCCTATTCATGATAAGGTTCATTCAGGTTACTTTTGTATTTATAAATCATTATTATTTACCCAGTCAACAAATCCAATTATGTTCAGGGATGGGGTAATTAAAAATGTAATTGTAATTAATTACAATTAATTACATTTTCTCAAGTAATTGAATGTAATGTGTAATTGAAGATTTTTCAATTACATGTAATTGTAATTTAATTAATTACAAGGCAAAAACTGCATGTAATTCCAATTACTTTTCAATTACATTTGCATCTAAAAAAATGAACACACAGATTGATTTGAGAAAAAAATTAACTTGTTGTTTAATAAATTATCATTGAGATTAGCCATAGAAAATGGTTAAATAAACAGTTGTACCTGAATGACAACAATAATTAATGTGACTTAGAGTTATCAAAACAAAGTCTTGTTATGTGTTTCTGTTCTAATTAGTTTGTTTGTCACTTCTGCAAGGTCCTCCATTATATAAGTCTTAGAGATAAAGTATTTTTATCTGTTTGTCCACAATAGAAAGAATGCATGAATAAAATTGTAAAAGGTCACTGTTGACAAAATTAATGTGTTATGATCCTAATGTAACAAAATTCAGTTGGGAAGACTAACTTATCAAAGACAATGACAAAATAGCTAGTAATTTTAAGTGCAAAGAATTCTGGGGAAAATTGCAAGGCAAAATGTGTGCATTGTACATTAATGGTTTCTCTGTGAATCTTTTAATTACATTGGACTGTTGAGCGAATATTGTCCTGCACTTTCTTGCATTTTATTAGAGACTTGAAATTACCAATCCGGCATTGTTAAAAAAAATGATATGCTAAAAATACATTCATAAAATGAAATGTAATGTGTAATTTAATTAATTACATTTGCAATGTAATTGTAATTTAATTAATTACATTGCCAAAAAATGGCAAAGTACTGTGTAATTTAATTAATTACATTGCCAAAAATTACAATGTAATGTGTAATTTAATTAATTACATTTCAATGTAATTGACTCCATCCCTGATTATGTTAATTATTAGAATAATGTCATTGGATTTTCTGATTTAAAGCTAATATGATTTTGATTAATTGTGTTTATTGGATATAAAACAATGTGAAACAAGGAAATGAAATTGAGTTACTCAGTTATTGTGAAAAAAATTTAGGTATATTGTTTTAAAGTAAAAAAGAAGTACTGTTTTCAAGAATGGTTAAGATAGGTAACTTGCAGGGACCACTTTTGACTTCTTGACTTTTGACTTCTTGATCAAGATTTGAGTCTATTCATAGGATAGTTGCCCAGAACTCAAGGACGTGACCTTGAACTAAAATCATAAGAAAAAGGCCAAGGTCACATTTTATTTGATGGGTGAAACCTTGTCTATGTCATTGCACCTGACAATCTGCTCAGATTCAAATGAAATTTCGAAGAACAATTGCTTAAGATCCAAGGATGTCGCATGACCTTTAGTTAAGGTAGAAGTCAAGGTCAAAGTGCACTTGTTGGTGTAATCTTGTCCTGGCATAACTTTGTACCCTCTGCAAAGAGTTAAATATTGATAATTTGAAACAAGTGTAGAACTTCCTTTTCATTGATGATCTTTTTTGCACATATGAATTCTATGTGAAAATAGAATGAAATATTGGTCAAAGACTATAAGGTCACATATCATTTGAATGGAGGCATAGTCAGGCCAATATTTCTTACCCTGGCTGCACAGATTTGAATAGTATTTCACAAAATGATCAACCTGTATCTTTCTTCACCAATTGATATTCAGGTCAAGGGCTTTTGAACAAAGGTCACTCAAGATAATGTCTGAAAGGTCGAGGATACTGATTTAAAACTAGGACATAGAATACCATGAAGTGTTTATATCTCCTTCTCCTTTCTTCAGAATTTGATCAAACAAAAGCAAAAGTCAATTAGGGATCCAAAGGTCAAGGTCACTTATTTACCAGAATGCAATAAAGTACTTGTATCTTCCTTTACTTTTCTTCAGAATTTGATCATACTTCACCAAAATGTTCAGGATGTGAGCCTTTTGACAAAAGTCTTTAAGGTAATTTCTGAAAGGTCAAGGTCACTTTATTCAAGATAGATAGATAGATAGTTTTAATGCTCATACCTTTCTTTCGAAATAAAAAGAAATTGCATGCAGATTTGATATGAAAACATCTGTTTGCAATTGTAGAGTTTTTGTCATTCTGGATAAATTCCATTAAAACCTATGCTGGAGGTGTGGTACGAGGTTGCCCAAAGATCATTATTGTTGGAACGCATCTAGATAAAATAGAGAAGGTAAGCACTGATGTACAAATTCATAAGGTGGCAAGAAATATCATAGTGCAGATCTCTTTCATAAAATTTGAAATTTCATTCTTCTTTAAAGGAAATTATTTAGTCAGATAAATATTTGAATTCATGTATAGAATTCAAAATACTTCAGACCTTATAAGGTTATAATGAGAAATATACTCATGATTTCAGAGTAAGCGGCTACAGAAAGTTGGAGAATATCTAACGGCCATCTGTGATACATACGCAGAAGACATAGCAAGTGGACAGCTCATCTTGGACAACAAGTTGGTGTTTGGCTTTAACAATTATGGTATAGAGATCCTTCAAAATGCAATCATTAAGGTGGCCAAGGGACAGCCCTTCTGGGGAGAAGAGTTACCAAAGGCTTGGATTCCCTTCCAGCACAGAATATCTATCCTTTGTCAGGAAGGCAAAAAGATCATTTCTTGTAAAGAGATCAAGGATTTCAACCTCACATTGCCTGTTCCCCTTGACCTTGAGAACATAGATCTTTGTCTGAGGTTCCTTCATTCTGTGGGATCTATCATATTCTACTCACAGAAAGCTCTATCAGCCTATGTTATTCTAGAGCCAAAGTGGTTAGTCACAACACTGCGCTCTCTGATCACATGTGAGAGTTTCTGTGCACAAGAAGAAGTTCGTCGCGGAGCATGCAAAATCCTTCAACAAATGGGTTTGATAAGCATGGAGAGAATAGAAGCAATTTGGAAACTCCCAGAATTTTCTGAACTTATACCTGTCAAGAATCACATGTTAGCCATTATGGAGCGACTAGACCTAATTGCAAAGCCTAAAATATATCAGAATGGGTCCATTGTAACAACTGATTCTTTCTTCATCCCTGCCATGGCAAAAAATTCCCCTAGTCCAAAATGGCTGACAACCATCGTGTCTAGCAGCAGAGTGCAGATGTGTTCCATTGACTTCAGTACAAGTTTCTTGTCACCTGCAGTGTTTTACCGTCTGATCAGTAGCTGTATCTGTATATGGCCCGTCCATCAGGATAAGCTGTACTTTGGCTGCTGCCAGCTCAGGTTGGATCCCCAGCACAGACTGCTCATACTGAAGAGAGGGGACAGGATCTGTCTTGTTTTTGAGCACAGAAGAACGGCTGTCGCCATCAACAAGAACCTTGTACGAGGAGTGATGGACGTAGTGGTTGACATACTTCAGGACATCATCAACATTTATCCTGGCAGAAAAGATTCTCCATTCTTCACAATATCAGGAAACTTCACTGAGGTTATTTTTATGTAATTTATCCCTGAAATTTACAATAATTATTACTGTATTGAAATATCAATAGTTTGAACAAATACAAAAATTATGGGAAAGGCTTATGAGGTACATTATTAATTTTTCTTACAGGAGGATGTCTTGCCTACATGTAGTGAGGGATGCACTTCATCCTGTATAGGTAGGTGCAAGGTTACAATTAAAACATTCAAATGTATTTTCAGAGAAGAGGAATATGCAATGATGACATTGATTTGAAATTTGACAGAATTTGATCATGATATTACTTCAATTTTTTTATACTGTAACTATGATTGTGCTTCTGTTTCATTAAAAATGAGAAGGAATTTTTTAAGACAACAGAACTCCAGTGTACCTAGTAATTGAACACGTTATGATAGACATGTCTGATAGAGTACCTGCTGAAATTTATAATGGATGCCAATAATGAAAATGTCTAAGATGGAAACTTTTTGCGCACTTTTCATTGTTTCATCAAAATGTAACCAACAGTGATGTCATCGTGAAACATGACGAGTTGGACATTTTTAGCTCAGTAAAAAGATCGGAAAGTTGTATATTCTGAATAATGCTTTACACTTAGATATACAAATTTGATTTTTATACATAGTTGGTAGGAATGACATTTTGTGTATCAGTCCCTCTGACCTTGAGCTGATGAGATTTGCCAAGAGCTGGTTGGGAGCCAAGGATAATTTAGTGCTGATCGCTGTGGAACTAGGAGTCGACATGAGGGAGTTGGAGCAAATCGAACACGACCATCGGGACAACCTTGTGCTGAAGACATTCTACATCCTGGAGAGATGGTCCCGTAGGAGAGGGAAATCAAGCTCGTTCAAGGAGCTGTTAGAAGCCTCCCAATGTGATGTACATACCATATGCAAGGTCTGAAATATGTTAACTATGTAAATGATAAAGCCTGGTTAAGAAAATTTGTGCCAAATGTAGATTAAAATCATTTTGTCATTGCTACTACTTCATTCATCAATTTACTTAAAGCTCCCAACATCTAATACTTCTCTGAACAGATTAAAGGATATTGATTGATTTTGTTCAAGACGATTGAAAATTATTTCATCGTGAAACTTAAAGCACTTATTTGCTATGCATGGAAGGTGTTCAAGACTATTCACTTTTGAATGTGAAGGTCAAGGTCATTGGAAATTGAGAATTAGAAAAGGTTTCTGGATCATTAGGGAATAGGGTTTTGATATTTCACATGCAAATTCCCCATAGCCGGAGTTTTCATTTGATTCCATGACTTCTAACCAAGTGAGCTTGGACTTTGAATTCCCTTAATAACATAAGGGTAAGGGTTTCAATATTCACATGAAAGCTGCTCATGACCAGAACATTCATTTGAAACCATGACTTTAACCTTTGACATAATTATATCTCTTGAACATAAAAAGGGAAATATGTTTTGGACTAGATTTTATGTTTCTGGTAAATTCCCTTTCACATAGACTTTTATTTTATACAATTACTTTTATACCTATTATTGAAATCCATATCTCATGAAATGTAAGGGGTAGGGATTTGATATTTCAAATCCCCATGATACTTGATGGAAAAAAATGTTTCTAAACACCCATAGTAGTACTACATTACAATCAATTTTTGCATATCTATTAGAATTTGCCTTAGTTTGTCAATGTCCTTGTGGAATTATGGATAAAACCATCATACATGTATGTGAATATTTTTACAAAATTCATATTTCTGAAAATTTGATTAAATCTTGATTTGCAGATCATGAGGGAAGATGATGCAAGAGGTGAGTTCCCTTCTTTTGTAGTGAAGCTTTGATAAAAAAAACAGATTTCATACCAACAAATGCACCAATTTAGGAGATTGTCTGCAACCTCCCTTATCTATACCCCGCACAAAAAAGTCAGATTCAGTCTTGCTGATATTTAGGTGTATTTTTAATATTTCAATGTTGGTTTAGCTAATTAAGTGTGATGGGCAATTTCAATATGATAGTCCATTGTGTGTCTTGACGTTAGGTGTTGCCTTGCTGCTTTAAACTATTCTTCTTCTTGTTTTATAAATAAAAATGAAAGGAAAATATTAATTATATTCAAATGATCTTTTTCTAAATATCATATTTTATTGGAAATCTACCTTATTTTATGACTTTGTTTTGACAGTGCATCAAACCATTCCAACGTCCAGGCTTGAAGAACAATGCACAGATGAGATGATAGACAAAATCTCAGTTTTGATTGGTAGGGATTTCATACACTTTGGCTTGGAGCTCGGACTGCACCAAGAAGACATAGAGGAAATCAGAAATAGCAAAGACACGCGGGGACTGTTTGATATGAACCGGAGGATAATGATGGTTACACGTGATCACAGACCTGGTGGTACTAGTCTAAGTATCAGGTCCTTGTCGTGTGCACTGCTGAGGATAGGACATGTAAAGGCTTTCGAATACTTTGAGGACCAGTTTATCACGGAACATGATGATGATCTCCAAGACGATTGGTGATTTTACCAAGCAGGAGAGTTTAAAGAACTAAATACACATTCTAATGCAACTTGAGACTGTCCTGATGAAACTTGAGACTGTCTCCCTTATATGTAAATTAGAGTTTGCCCGGTGATTATTTCCAGTACATTCCCTCTCAGATAAGTGGTGCCTATACTATGCAAATGATTTACTGAAAACTGTTGTAGCAACAATACTTAATGATGTCTGATATAATTAGAATATATCAGAATAGAGACATTAACAACAACGCAGCCATTGTTTTGTGGCTTTGTGATAATTTGTTTGGATCATGCTACATGGGAAAAAATTGTCATTTATTTAATAATTCAAGGAATTTACATGCAACCTGTCAAGAATAATATAAGACCTTATGAATTTAAAATCAAATTAATCAAATGTGAATTTTTAGCAAAAACATTTAGTTATGTCTGTTTTATATTTTCAAATATTTTACATGATTTTATGAGTCTGTGCCAATTTTTTAACATTTTTTTTTTATTTTCGTATATCTTTTCATGTTTTTCTTAAGTATTTGTATATCAGTATGAAGTACATGTAATATTTGTATGGGAAAGAATACATTTACTTTGATTTTGACTATTTTGTGTTGATGTTATCAATTTTCCTCTCTGAAAAACATATAAACATGCTATGATCTTTTCATTGCATTGAAAAAATTAAAGCCCTAAGAGTGCCTACAAAACTACCCTTCAAGGCATGATATTGTACATTGTATTGTTCAGCAGTTTAAGAAAAGAAATCCAACTTGTGCAGCCAATCAGATAAATTGGTGGTCTCATTGTTTGAATCATCAGGTTGAAAAGTACAAGCTTGGCAAAAGGCCTTGAGAACTTGCTTCTTGAAACTTTGTACAGTGGTTCAATAAATCAGATCCATTTTGCAGCCATCTTTACTTCTCTGTGTAAAGACGTTACATGTATTATAATCACATGTATCTTTAAATGACGTGTCATGACATTAGAATAGCAAATGGCAAATTCCATTTAAAAAAGTGTAGTCTATCTTTCAATCCATACCAAAATAAGCATCCAGTACTTCTGCACGCTGGGTAGTTGTTTTGTCATTATTCCATGTAGATGAGTGCAACATTCTTTTTTTACTAATACATTTGTGATGTGTTGTTTCTTTGGTCCTCTGTTTTTGAGAGCCAGACTAGCTTTTCAGCATAAACTTTGTCAGTGCAAAATTACTGTGCAAAAAGCAAGTTGAATTACAAAGAGAAGATACGATATTGGCGGGTTTGAATTTCCAAAGAAACTTTGTGAAGGACCATGTATAATTGCTTCTAGTCATGTTTTGTGAAATACAAAATGTACTGTGTAATTGTTCCGATGAAGTAAAAACTTGCACAGTTCATGACTAGGTACTGTAGTATGTTGAATGCTTGACCCTAAATATGCGACCTTGACCTTACAGGTATCCTTGACCCACATTTGATGTATGGTATAATGTTTGACCAAATTCCCTGCAAGTATGATGAAAGTAAACTGTTCATCAATCGAGTTGTAGGCATTTCTGTGTGTGACTCCCAGACAGGCATACAGACAGACATCAGACAGTGTTATCCAAATATGTCACTCTTGTGATGCAGGCAACATAAAAATATGTCATCCAATCAGATTCATTAGCAGCCATACTGTCTGACTTAGTAATCATGATTTTATTCTAATATCAGCTTTACCTTTCAATTACAAGGTTTTCATTTAATTCATGATTTTAGCATGTCTAAACAGAACTTTATACACAAAGTCAGATCAGATTCTGTTAGAAATTACAAGTACATTTGTGACTACAAGAAACAGATTTTGCTGCATGACACATTATTTGCAACCAGTGCTGTCACCTTACAAGTTGCATGAACAAATTCAAAATGTTCTCATTGCAGTTACATTACTATACCAAAACACTATATATGCACAGGCCATGTAGTTCCCTGAGATGTTACTATTGAAAGGAACGTGCTTCAATTCGTGTATTAACACTCGTGACGTCACAATGCATAAGATCTAAAGAAACATGCCGCGACGGCTGTTCTAACCTGCAAACTGAACCTGCGGTTAGATGAATTTTAACGTCACCCTTTTATATAGAAAAAGCAATTTCAGAAAACAAGAATGGAACAGACAACTATGGTGCATATATATAGAATAAATGTCATAATTTGTGTTTTGTTACGGGTATGCAACACACAGCAAGTGCATTTATCGCATGAAATGCGCTAACGCGCATTACATGTACGATAAATGCACTTGCTGTGTGTTGCATACCCGTAACAAAACACAAATTAAGACACTTATTCTCTATATAGCATCCAAATTATAAATACAGATCAGTTTAATAGAGGAGATCAGTATGTAATCCGAGATCAGAGCCTGGGTCTATAAACTAAAAATTAACTTGAGTCTATATTTACATACCCTTTCGTCTCCTGATAATGTCAGTGATGACTAGCAATTATTCCAACATTTTTATTTTTCTATTTCAGAATAGAATAAAATGAATGAACTCAATACTTCAAATTTCCTCTTCTTTGTGTAGAATAATGGAATAATCTATATTTGATGACTTTGACTGTAGTCAATTCATAGTTTATGGTGCCAGGCCTTTAATGACATCAACTTACCATGTGAATAATAACAGGTGTGGTAATCTACAATATAATACCAGTAGTCAGAACCCTTCCACTCCAAGATCGTTCAGAAAGTCTTTGTTCAAAAAGAAATATTGGTACCCAAATCACCAATTTTCAACATGATGCCTCCTGACTTTACTTTATTGTATCCTTGTCAAATGGCAAATCAAGGCTTGTTTTGCTTTTAAAGAGCTTGGTTAAAATAGATCTTGTTGTCTACTGATATGTGGTCCCATGAATAATCAAATACATATGTTACTGTTCAATAATAGATGTTTCTGTTGCAAATGTGATCTTGTCCATGATTACATTCCATTGAATACTATACAAGAACATGGTTGATAAAAGGAGACATCTATTTCACATATTTTAATAGGAATTTCACAGGTGGAAGAATACAGTACTCCAATATAAATATTATAAGACTCAAGGATGTGTCATAACCTTGAAACAAGGTCAACGCTTAAAGCATAACATCTTCCTCTCTGCATGAATTTCAATGATATTTCACATACTTGGTTAATAAGAACCAAGGTCAAAGGTAAAGGTCACAAAACACTTGATAATTGTCGTGGGCATAATTTCTTCTTTGTATGAATTTTAATAATACATGTATTTCACAGAATTGTTTCTTAGAACCCAAATATGTGTCATGACCTTAAACCAAGGTCATAGATCAAAGGTCACAATACATTTAGTCAATGTCTGGGGCATAAATCTCTGAATGGATTAAAACATATATTTAGAATGTTTTTTTAGGACCTAAGGGTGTCTCATGACATTGAAGCAAGGTCATGAGTTAAAAGCCAAGGTTGTAATAAAACTGTGGAAGATAACTCCTTTCCCTCTGCATGGATTTTAATCATTTGATAGAAATCTAATAAGTTAAACCTTTGTGTGTGAAAAGCAAAATGAGAATCTAACATGGTCATACAACTTCAAATACTAATACAAGATGCCGTACATACATATCCTTCTACAAACAATTAGAGATTGAAACTTTTTTTCCAAAATTTATTATTAAATGTTCATGATTACATTCCATTAAATATAATAATAGACCATGGTTAATATAACAAGGAGAGAAATGAGATTTGTATTTTTGTCCTTTTTATCATGTTTTCAATTGAAATTGCTTTGATGGAAAAATGCAATCTCTTCTCCAAAATAAATATGATAGCAGTACAACAGTTCTAAAACTAGTATCTAAAATGACTAATTCCTATCATAAAACATACATGAAATACATCAGAATGAATTAAAAATGAATTCAAACTAAAAGAAAATCGTACTGTATAAAATATAAATTATATTACACTGTACATAATTATGCATAAATGTATGTTGAATCATGACATCATATTTTATTTATCTTTATCCTACATGCAGAAATGTATCTTGATCATTTTATTTCTAACAGGACTAAAATGTTATTAGATATTACAAATAAAAAGTAATACAAAAATGCATTAAGTGTGTAGAGTGTTTTTTTTTTCACAAAAGTCAAAATTAAAGTTTCAATAGAAGAAGAGCGTATATATTCTTTGTACACATTGTCAAGAAAAAAAAAACTCTTTTTTTTTGGCACATTGCCACGAGGATGCATACATTCTGTGTCCGTAACCATGGTAACTGTAACGCACATAATGTCTGTGCTGTTAATTATGGATTTCCTGAGTTAAACAAATAGCGGACTTATCATACACGGTAGCTGATAAGTTAAAAAATATCACTGAAGAAGCCGACTCTGAAGTAAAGTCACTTTAGGATATGTACCGTAGCTGCCTTCATCTTGGTAGTGACTTTAGGATATGTACTGTAGCTGCCTTCATCTTTGTAATCTGTCTGAATCATTTTCTGTTACCTGCAAAATAAGAGATAAATTTAAGAGTCAGTTTTCTTCTTTTGTTTCAAAGCCATATTGTGTCTTAAGAAATGTGTGTTTATGTATTTGAATGTTAAATTTGTGGCTGTGAAAATGAATGACCATGATCAGCATGTTAATGTTTGGTATAGACACCATTCAAACTATCCCATGCTACCTCACACAGTATCACATCAAGTCCTGGCCTCAGATAAAAATAAAGTACATGAGATATTACAGATAGATTGACATTGTCGTGGGAAGACAAAGCTTGATATGTGACATATAGAGTAAGAGATTACAAAAGTCAAATTCATAAATGTTTGATGGTGCACTTGGACTTTTGCATTTTACATACAATATTCAAATTGCCTAATTAAGTCATTATTTGCATTTATTTCATGTTGTCTCAATGTTGGAATAAATGTTTTAAAAGTTTCAATCCTAGAAAAATCTACATTATCATATACATTATAACAACTTTACTGAAAGCATGGTCTATAAAACTGAAGATATATGACCAAGACACACAGATGTCATAAAAGGCAATCTATCTGCTTGTCAGAATAACATAACATATTTTTGAAAATTAACAACAATTACCAGACCTTATCATTCATTCCATAAATACATTTTACTTTGAAGTCACTCATTTGTGAGGTGCAAATCTTTGCAAGAAACAAGCAATATTTGTGACAATTTCAGTTCTACGACAAGAATAGTAAGCTAAAAACAATCCTATAATGCTAATTCCTAATACCTGAAAGACCACAACCAAACTAATGGAACTTTTTGAGCTGGAAGTTACATACATCTAGTTACCATGATCTGATAGCTAATCACACACAAACAGGTAAAATGGGAAAATACAGATCTTAGTGCATATCAAAATCACACATCAACTCAAGAAAGCATTCAAATCTTCAATCATAATACATGTACTGTATCTGCAGACACGACACCTTGCAACAAGCTTTTACATGTGTTCAAAATCATGCAAAAATAAAATGATTGTGATACATCTAAATCAAACATAACATGTACATAGTAGCTAAGCCCCCTCTTGATATTCTTACTAACCATTCATCTTTAACATTAAATGTACTAGTGATATTCCATAAACATAACATGTACATAGTAGCTAAGCCCCCTCTTGATATTCTTACTAACCATTCATCTTTAACATTAAATGTACTAGTGATATTCCATCTATGCTTCTGATACTACTGTATTCTTTTCCTCAAATATAAATTCAGTTTTATGGTAGTTTGTGCGAAACAGTAATTACGACGCTTCATAGACAGACACTATATAACATTGTCAATTTAAGGCATCCGTCTCAATTGCTTGAATGAGCAGTGTGAAATACAGGTAAATAAACGTTATATTACTAGAGTTCAGTCTATGTTACAAATCATAAATCTTAGAAATAAGACAGGCTTCAAGACATTCATGACAGGAATAAGACACAACATTGATCATAGGTACCATGCTTCAGACCATGCATGGGGTAAATTACCATTTGGTTTTTGTTTCCCACACTTGTCACATTTCTTAAGTTTAGTGGACCTAACAGGTAAACTTAGTCTCTTAGATGACCATGTGGGAGAATTAATATCAGCTGAAATAGTACACAAGGTTAATATGATATAAAGAGAGTAAAGAAAGCACAATGTATATGTAAGAGGGCTGATTGATATATTGTGAGCCTCGTATTTAAGGATTTGAATTTTATCAGACATTTTGCATTGTTTTTCTACATAGTCCCCTTCAGTATCTATACACTTTTACCACCAGTGTTTAAGGGCCTCAATGCCACTTTTAAAGAACTCCTTATCTTGACTGGTCAGAAAGCCATCCACTGCAAGTATATCACCAACAAACTAAAAGTGGGTGCCAGCAATAGCTGCTTTAAATTTTTGGAATAGATGAAAGTCTGATGGAGCAAGATCAAGTGTATAAGGCGGATGCTCCATCAAATTAAAGCCAAAATCATGAATGGCAGCCATGGCAGTGACAGACTTGTGAACAGGAGCATTGTCCTGATGGAACAACACACCTTTAACAAGTGAGCTTTCCGTGGCGCTGAAGTTTAATATTTTCTCATAACAGTGTCAGAAGTGAAGCATAGTATGTGCCATTGATTGTTTGTCCTTTTTGGAGATAATCTATCAGCAGAATACCTTCTGCAACCCTGAAAACCGAGGCTCACGACATATCAATCAGCCCTTGTATGTTGACAAGATTAAGTCATCCAACCTTGAAAGGTTGAATGAACACTTTTTGAAAATTTTATAGCCTTTGAGTATAAATGTTTGCTCAAGAATGTTCCCATTATAATAGTTACAACATATAGTAGGTATATGTAATGTATGCTTAATGCTAGCAAAGCAGTAATTGTTACGACGTTACAACATTTTGTATAAAGTGGTTGATAAGCTAATATAATATAAAGAGAACAGATAAAGCAGCACAATAAATAGACAAATGATATAAAGAGAATGTGAAAGTGTGACATAAAGACTGACAGATACACATCCTTTGTTCTATAAGTGACATAATAGATGTTTATAGGTTCCTCACAAACATGTACTTGTAAAGGACAACATGTAACATAGAACGAGGAACCATATTTCGCCGGTGACCATACATGTATTTCGCCATTTCATAGTTAATTGATTCTCACTGGTTATAGGAAATGTTCAGCAAGTTTATTTTTCTATATCCTTTCAAATATGACCGTAGTAGTCATGTTCTGATAGATTGTGATATATCCTGCAATCAATTTTGACAAAAAATACCACAAAATGGGGAAAATTTAACGAAAACACCATATTATAGACGTAAACATCCGAAATATTTACAAATACCAAAAAATGAAAACATTTTATTTGGCATGATTTCATAGAAGTAGTAGTGATGAAACATTTCCTTAAAACAAAATCACAATTTTTGTCCGTTTGTGTGTAAATAGGATACATACCAACAAAATCGGCAAAATATGGTCACCCCCGAAAACATGGAAACGAAATATTTTGACGTTTTATAAGGAAACAATGAACTGCGTAAAATGAATTCTTTTTGTAGTTTTTCAATCAAAAATGGAGTTAATTAAATTCTAGCAAAAGGAATTATTGAATTGACCTCCAAGATTTGATATTTTCAAAGAAATATACGAAAAATACAGCGAAATATGGTCACTTGCTCTACAATTTTTAAGTTCTTAACGAAGAGCTATGCACAACATTTCGTCTACAGTATAATGTACATGTACATGTATGTCATTGTAAAAACAAAAGTACAACAAAGTGAGACACGTATGAGTAGAGTAAGGCCATGCAAAAAAAAATTTTCTGGTTCTCAGATAATTGATCTAAAAAATATGGGTAGGTAGGTAGGGTTTTTATTTTTTGTTTTTATTTTCCGAAAACTACTTAAGCACAATTTTTTATTCAGATATTATAGAGACTGTGATCTATAGTGACTATATTTGTTGTAAATGTTCACCATACTCAACTCTTCTCATTTTTACAGTGCCAAGAATGCTTCAGCCCAGTCTGCAATTTTAAAATTCACCTTCAAGCTGACAATCACTCGTTCCTCCCCCCCCCCCCCCCCCCCCCCCCCCCCCCCCCCCCGGTCACCATTTTGCATCTTGTGTACAATAACAAAGTACAGTACCGTAATCGTCCGAAAAAAAGTCCGCAAGAGTAGATATCACGCAGGCAAAAAATTGCGCTGAAAATCGTGGAAAAAATTCTAATCTAGTAAATAATACGCATTAAAAAAATCGAAATTTCGCCGATGTTTTCTCCCAAATTAAAAATATCAAAGAAACGGCCCGCTCGGTAATTTTTATTGTAATGACTTGAATTAGATACCGATTACAAAATAATCCATAGTACGATTGAAAGATTTAGGATTGACAGCCGTATTATGTATCAATTAACTGAACTGACCATTGAAATTTACCGTTAGAATAGATTTTACTTCCCCCTTCACCTGTCAAAAGTGACAGATCAATTTCATGCTTGACCGCAACGCTACCGGTGAAGGCTATTTGTCTCCGTTCAACACCCCTCGGGGTAGACAGGTGTTTACACATATACAGGTATTTAACGTACATGCGCTTGTACGATCTGACCTTAGATGACCAGGTACCGTAAATACTTGGACAAATGTTATTGTAACGCGATTGTTTACTTACGCACGGACTGGTAGCGTGAATTAAAGTCAAATATACTTACAAAATTGATCTATTGACGAATTATCTGTTCAGAAAATTAATAGAAAATTATATTTATCAGCATGAGAAATCTGGCGGGCGGCGGCTATTTTTTTCCCTTCCTACGATAAAAACGTCTCGTTTGGAGGAATTTTGAGCGCGCGGCGGTGTCTGAGAACCAGGATTTTTTTTTTATATGGCCTAATAAGAAACAATAACTAGAACATAAAAATGTTAAATTTATTTTATAAAATGTAATAATTACCTTCTTTGAGGGGTGTGGCAGATGGTGTAGCTCCATCATTCTCCTTGCCCTTGAAGAAGGAGAATGCCTTAGAGGGATCAAATCTCTTCTTACCATCTTTGGTGTCAAGCTTCTCCTCTAGTTTGGTTATTGTTCTCTTCTGTTTAGAGCACTGTTCCTTCAGGGAGGTGACCTCCTACAATACAACAATAGGTTGTTTTAAAGCAGTGGTCTAGTTTGACACTCTTGGTCAATTCAGTTTTCCATACATGAAAATGAGTGTCAATTTTATCTACATGTAGTTATTGTAGCATGATTGTTACTGAATGATAAAAGCAAATATTCCATGGTGACTTATCTCCCCCTTACTTTCTATCTTTCAATGCAACAAACAAAAGTTACGTAGGAATCTTTCATGATCTTGGTCTTTGAATAAAAAAAGAGATATTAGTCAAGACTGACAGTGAATTGACCCTTCCGAACGCGGGACAATTTTGAGAAATTCAATGACATCACAATGCAATTTCGATGTTTGACCGAGGTTCAAAGCTTGTTTGTCCGAGGTAAAAGCATTGTGAGAAATTTTGCATTTTTTTCCTGCAATCGGAAGGGTCAATTACATGTAATTTCTCAAAAAAAGTATAAAGAAAAGTTCTTGCCTTTCGTAGACTGTTGTTTTCCTCCTTCATCTTGATGATATGATGTATTTTTTGTTTCTGGTTCTGATGGCCGAGAAGTTTGGCATACTGTGTACTGAGTTTGTCTATCTCCGCTTGAGCATGGTTACTCCTACCTGTGTAGATTATAGATATGTACATGTACATGTATATGGACACATACAAATATATTTATAATTTTTTTTATCTATTCAAAAAACAGCCAGACTTCAGACATTTTATTAGCAATATGTTCTCATGATAAGACTTGAAATTAGCAATATTTCCCTAGTGATAATTTAGAATTTAAATTACCAGAGTTAAAATTGAGTATCAATCATGATGTCATGCTTCATATTTCATTAAATCATGTGATGCTTAATGTCTTCTCAACATTTACCTAAATATCAAGATTTACAAATAATATCATTCTGAAAATGGAATATTCAAATTTGCGTATCGATCTACATGTATGAAAAGTTTTCTTTCTAAATTCTCCTTAGTATGGACATTGTCTTCAAGAATACAAAGATTTTTATACTTGTAACTGAAATCACTTGGCAGCACTTTACACTGACGCAGAATGTTCCATTTGCTGGAGATAAAGTAAAAATACATTAATGAAATCTGAGTAGATATTCTTTACATACCAAGTAATGCTTGCTTTTCTAGTTCAAAGGCATCTAGCTGCTCCATGAAGGGTTCTACTTTTGTGGACAGGTCCTCATAAAGTTTTTGCCATCTGTAATTATATACAAAAACATGCAAAAGGAATTCAACTTTCAGCATAATATGTTCTAAATAGCTAATAAACAATTAGAGAATACCTAGAACTATCACAAAAATTTTATTTTCACTTTATAACAGTAAATGGTCAACTACATGTATACATTTGGACTAGATGAACAGATTCTGTTTTTGTCATTCATTACACTTTCTTCAATACCTAAAATGCATAATACATAACGATATTTACATGTAATTGATACAACATACATTTTTGATTCAGTATGAATATATCAATTTAGTAATTAGCCATTATTTCTGATTAATGAGGACTATAATGCCTTACTTTTCACATTCAGCAGTAAGTCTGTCTAACTCCTCAGGATCAGAGGAGCTTTTTGTGTTGTTTTGTATCTGAGTTAGCTCCTCTTCATGCTTCATTCTGATATCCTCTATCTCCCTTGTTTGCTCCTCCAGAAAGCTGTAAATCATCATTAAATATAGTTCTTGTATGAATTAAATGGGCAGAAAAATATCTACATGTAAATTTATGCTAATTAAAATCATTTATTAAAGCTGTATTATAAGAGCTACATGTACATCTTCCAATTGTCTTTCATTATCATTTTTTTGTAAAGAAACATATCTAAGAATTGAATGTTTGTTTTTGCCATTCTATTGGATGATGGAATGTCAGTTGTCCTATCACAAATTGTGTAAGATTGTGTAGCATAGCTTTTCATTTTTGTGTTGCCTGCGAAGCACAGCGACACTTATGGATCACTTTGTCCGTCTGTCTGTCTGTCACACTTGGGCGTCACACCCCATAACTTTTGATTGGTAAGTGATAGGGCTTTGATATTTCACATGTGTATTCCTTGTGACAAGACCTTTCTACACATATCATAATTTTTGACCTTGTGACCTTGACCTAGATATTTGACCTACTTTTCTAAAAATCTAATATTGGTTATATCTCTTGATTGGTAAGTGATAGGGCTTTGATATTTCACATGTGTATTCCTTGTGACAAGACCTTTCTACACATATAATAATTTTTGACCTTGTGGCCTTGACCTAGATATTTGACCTACTTTTCTAAAAATCTAATATTGGCTGTATCTCTTGATTGGCAAGTGATAGGGCTTTGATATTTCACGTGTAATCTTTGTGACAAGACCTTTCTACGCAAACCATAATTTTTGACCTCGTGACCTTGACCTAGATATTTGACCTACTTTTCTAAAAATCTAAGATTGGCTATATCTTTTGATTGGTAAGTGATAGGGCTTTGATATTTCACATGTGTATTTCTTCTGACAAGCCCTTTCTTCACATACTATATTTTTTGACTTTATGACCTTGACCTAGATATTTGACCTACTTTTAAAAAAAATCCAAGATTGGCTATATTTTTTGATTGGCAAGTGATAGGGCTTTGATTTTTCTCTTGTGTATTCCTTTTAACAATACCTTTCTACACACACCATAATTTTGACCTCGTGACCTTGACCTAGATATTTGACCTACTTTTCAAAAAAATTAAGATTTGCTTTATCTTTTGATTGGTAAGTGATAGGGCTTTGATATTTCATATGTGTATTCCTTCTTGTGACAAGGCCTTTCTACACATATCATAACTTTTGACCTCATGACCTTGACCTAGATATTTGACCTACTTTTCAAAAAATCTTAGATTGGCTATTTCTTTTGATTGCTGAGTGATAGGTTTTGATATTTCATATGTGCATTCCATGTGACAAGACCTTTCTTCACATACCATCATTTTTTACCTCGTGCACTTGCCCTATATATTTGACCTACTTTTCAACAAATCTAAGATTGGCTATATCTTTTGAGTGGTAAGTGATAGGGCTTTGATATTTCACATTTGTATTCCTTATGAAAAGACCTTTCTAAACATTCCATAATTTTTGACCTAGTGACCTTGCCCTTGATATTTGACCTACTTTCAAAAAAAAAAAAATCCGCTTCGCAGGCGACACAAGCATTCCTTGGATTGCTATTTTATCCAAGATATTGCTTTAATGTTGAAAATACAATGTACATATATACATGTATATATGGTCTTTTCATCTTAATTTTCAAACTTATACAATACATTTACCATTTGAATTATGTTACATGTATCTCCATATAAAACATACACTTACTTTTCTACTTGGTTAACTCTCTCTGTGAGCTTGGTATTCTCGCTATGAGCTCCGTTCAGCTCGGCTGTCAGAACCTTGATATGCTCTACTGATGTCTTGTACTCGTCTTGCAACCTGAAATCCAATCAAAAACTTGTACATCAGCGTTGACGAAAATGTAATCATTAATGCATGTAGTATTCACTTTTTAAATTTGAGGTTTCTTATATTTCTTTAATACATGTAAAATGAAAACAGACAGATCATAACTATATCAAAATATTTAATCAAAGGCAAACCAGAAATGGCTGTGTATTAAAGAGTTTAGTACTTGAGCCCAAATATTGCCTGTCATAATGTTCTGGTCTTGAATGAGTAACCTTCACATTTCTTGATATTGATTCTCAACTTCAATGAAATTTCATGCAAGATTGGTTAATGTATTACTTGATATATGACATCTATACACAAAGTTGTAAAATCATTTTGGATAAGAGTACAACTGATGAGGATTCATTATCCAAAACATGCATTACTGATTCACCGCAGTGAGAAAATTCTGCCAAGAAGGCTGCTCTCCGACAGCAAAGTTGGACACTTCATTTTTCTTTGTAGCTGTCAGGATATTCGTAAAATCTATTTTGTCCTTTAATAAACTTAAATACTCTTCCTAAATCATCACACTTGCATCAAATTTGTCAGTAAATATTGTACCTGTGAAATTGTTTTTTATACTCATGTGAGTCGGATTCCAGACGGCTGAAGTTCTGCTCTAGTTTTCTGTTATCCTCTATCAATGTTTTTCTCAACTGCTTCTCATTATCAACCTCTCTTTGTGCTTTCTCCAGCAATTCTATGCCTGTAAATACAATCATGTTGAGTATGTCTTTTCTTTTTTCCCTTAGTTGAAAAAAGTTACACATTTTATATTCGTTAAAAATTCTAACATACTGAGAATACTTTAAATCAGGGGATAACTTGTTTGTATTTGAATGATTTAAAGGCACAAATTGTATGATTTTATAGTCGCAAATTTAAATTTACCACTTTGCCATTGCGCCGCATGATAAATCAAATGTTTCACGATAAAGTTCATCAGGATTTCTTCCCCCTTTGTGCATGAGTTTTCAAGCACTAACGATTGTATTGATCAAAGAATGTACTAAAAGTATAAAGCTATTTCAGTAAAACTTTTTATGATAAGTTTGTTACCAGATTTGATTTCTAGCTGCCATTTCTGTTGATCCTCTGTCCATTGTTTCTGTAATTTCTCCGTCTCCTGCTCCTTCACACAGCGTTTATGTACTTCCTCCTACAATATATGTATGTCAGATTTAAAAATCCAATGATCGCTGTGCGATATAAGTCCCCTACCGGCAGAATAAATTTATGACTTGCATCTCTGTTCATCAGTTCATCTTCTGCAACAACAGCCAAGAAAAGTCTGGGAAACTGAATTCACGAAATTTGCTAAGTCCAAGGGCCATAACTCTTATGAAAATTAGTCAATCTAAATTAAACTCAAATCTGCATCACACTATAATGTATTCACATACAAAAAATCAGCTCATTATCTGCAATAACAGGCATGAAAAAGTCCGGAAAACTGAATATTTCATGAAATTTGCTAAGTCCAAGGGCCATAACTCTTGTAAAAATAGGTCAATGGAAATCAAACTCAAAGTTGGTCTGATTCACACTGAGATGTATTCATTTACCAAAAATCAGTGCATTATTTGCAATAGAACCAAAGAAAAGTCTGTAAAACTGAAATTTTCATAAAATTCGCTAAGTCCAAGGGCCATAACTCTTGTAAAAATAGGTGAATCAAAAGCAAGGTCAAACTTGGTCTGTATCCCATTGAGATATATCCACATACCAAAAATGAGTTCAATATATGCAACAACAGCGGAAAAAAGTCCGGAAAACTGAAACTTTCATAAAATTTGCTAAGTCCAAGGGCCATAACTCTTGTAAAATTAGGTCAATCGAAAGCAAACTCACACTTGGTCTGTATCCCATTGAGATATATCCACATACCAAAAATGAGTTAAATATATGCAACAACAGCGGAAAAAAGTCCGGAAAACTGAAATTTTCATAAAATTTGCTTAGTCCAAGGGCCATAACTCTTATAAAATTGAGACAATCAAAGCAAACTCAAACTTGATCTGTATCCCATTAAGATATATCCACATACCAAAAATGAGTTACATATATGCAACAACAGCGGAAAAAAGTCCGGAAAACTGAAATTTTCATAAAATTTGCTCAGTCCAAGGGCCATAACTCTTGTAAAATTAGGTCAATCGAAAGCAAACTCTAACTTGATCTGTATCCCATTGAGATATATCCACATACCAAAAATGAGTTCAATATATGCAACAACAGCAGAAAAAAGTCCGGAAAACTGAAACTTTCATAAAATTTGCTAAGTCCAAGGGCCATAACTCTTGTACAATTAGGTCAATCGAAAGCAAACTCAAACTTGATCTGTATCCCATTGAGATATATCCACATACCAAAAATGAGTTCAATATATGCAACAACAGCGAAAAAAAGTCCGGAAAACTGAAAATGGGACAGACGGACGGACAGACAGACAAACAGACAGACAGACAGACAGACAGACCGAGAGGAAACTAAGAGTCCCCTTCGGGGTTGCCGGTAGGGGACTAAAAAACATAACAAAACACGGAAAGGTAAGCAATAAAGAATCTTGGCAAGCATATTTTACAAAAAGTTTTTGTAAATGAGAATTGTTGGTTTCATGTGAGAATGAACAAGAGAAAGATAATAGTGAAAAATGTTATGATCGCTGAGCGATATAGTCCCCTACCGGCGGCATATATTTATGTCCTGCAACTCTGCCTATGAATTACTCTTCAATTAAACATATACATGTATGAATTAAATTAAACTTACTGTCTGTGCAGCTCAGTTCGGAGGTTTTATCTGCTTTATCGATTTAAAAAAGAGGTCAAGTGTGACGAAAGTTGAACTTGTTCTGTAACTATCAAAGACTAAGCTGTGTATCAAATTTCACCTGAATATCTCTGTTTGTTGCAGAAAAAAGTCTGGAAAAAACTGACAAAAACTGAATTTTCCAAGTCATAAAGGGGCATAACTCCTCGAAAAATAGGTCAAGCGTGACATAAGTCGAACTTGCTCTGTAACTATCCAAGACCAAGCTGTGTATCAAATTTCATCTGAATATCTTCATCCGTTGCAGAAAAAAGTACAGAAAACTGACAAAAACTTAATTTTCCAAGTTATAGAGGGGCATAACTCCTTGTAAAATAAATCAAGCCTGACAAAATTCAAACTTGCTCTGTAACTATCCAAGACCAAGCTGTGTATCAAATTTCATCTGAATATCTCCATTCGTTGCAGGAAAAAGTCCGGAAAACAGACAAAAACTGAATTTTCCAAGTCATCAAGGGGCATAACTCCTCGAAAAATGGGTCAAGCGTGACGAAAGTCAAACTTGCTCTGTAACTATCCAAGACAAAGCTGTGTATCAAATTTCATCTGAATATCTCCATCCCTTGCAGAAAAAAGTCCGGAAAACTGACAAAAACTGAATTTTCCAAGACATCAAGGGGCATAACTCCTTGAAAAATGGGTCAAACGTGATGAAAGTTAAACTTGCTCTGTAACTATCCAAGACAAAGCTGTGTATCAATTTTCATCTGAATATTTCCATTTGTTGCAAAAAAAAGTCCGGAAAACTGACAAAAACTGGATTTTCCAAGTCATCAAGGGGCATAACTCCTCGAAAAATGGGTCAAGCGTGACGAAAGTCGAACTTGCTCTGTAAGTATCCAAGACCAAGCTGTGTATCAAATTTCATCTGAATATATCTATCCATTGCAGAAAAAAGTCCGGAAAACTGATATTCGGACAGACGGACAGACGGAGGGACAGACGGAGGGACAGACGGAGGGACAGACGGACGGACAGACGGACGGACAGACAGACAGACGGACAGACAGACCGAGAGGAAACTAAGAGTCCCCTTCGGCGTTGCCGGTAGGGGACTAAAAACATCTTTCAATCTCACCTGTAACAATGCTTGGAATCGTTTTTCATTATCCTGCAGATTCTCAGACTCCTTCTTCAATTTTTCTCCAATGACTGATAACTCACTCTCCAACTTCTCTATTTCCTTTCTCATGGCACACTTTGTTTCCTCTGATTTGCCTACTTGGTCTGTCAAACAGGAATTTTCCTCTGATAAATTATTCAGCTGAATCTGTAAACCTTCTACTTTCTCACTCTCTTGTTTGAGTTCCGTCACTTTGTCCTGTAGATGATCACACTGACTTGACAGCTCCTCGTTTTCCACTTGTAGACTCTCTACTTTAGAGTCCAAGTCCTGTATTGTCTGTTCTGATGTGTACTGTTCCGCCTTATACTCCGCTATTCTCTCTGTAAAGGTGTGAATCTCACCTGAGACAGTCTCCCGCTCTTTCTCAAGCTCTTCCTTCAAAGATTCAATCTCAGACTTCAGAATAAATACTTCAGACTCCAAAGCTTTCTTCTCACTATCAACAAATTTAATTTCATTTTCCAGTTTCATTTTTTCTTCCCCTAACTGACTGATCCTTTTTTCATACAATTCCAACTTATCTTTTGTCTCAATTTGATCCTGCTCTCTCACTTCAGATAAATAGTCTATTTCCTTCATTAGCTGCCCTATTTCCTTTTTGAAACTTTCAATAGCTTTCTCCTTGTCACAGATAACTGAAGACATTTCATTTTCTCGGGACTTAAGTTTCGCAAGACTACTTGTTAAAGCTGCTTTACTCTGTGTTTCAGCCTCTAGTTCATTCTGCAGACCCCTGATCGTTTCTTCTCTAGCCTTCACAGTGACCTCCATTTCTTGCCTACCATTGTCAAGTGCTATAACTCTTTCATCTAATTCCTCCTTTTTGTTTTTCACATCCTGTACCTCGTCCATGAGCTTTAAGTTAGCATTCTGTAAGCTCTGCTCACACTCTGTCATTTCCTTCTTATGGGTCTCAAGTTGTTTTTCTAAGTCTGAGTATTCCTGCACCAACTGACTTTTCTCGGACGACAGATCATTGATTTGTTTAAGTAGCTCTGATTTAAGTTCAGTCAGCTGATCCACTTTCTTATTAGCTTCCTCCAGTAAATTACCGTTCTCTTTAGCCGTCTCAAAGTAGTCACTCTCCATGTCTTCCAGTTTCAGTTCCACAGCGGTAATTTCTGTCTCATACTTTCCTATCCTCTCTCTGTAAACTTCCATTTTCTCCTCGTATTCCTTCACAACATTTTTCAGATCTTCCCTCTCTGCCTGTACAGTGGATAATTCACTCTGTATGTTACTCATCTCCATATCTTTCTGTTGATTCTGGCTTTCAGTGCTAGTAAAGAGGTCTTCTTTTTCCTTCAGGGAACGTTCCAGTTCTGTTACTTGATTTTGGAGATGTTGAATTTTTTCACACTGTTCATCCATTGCCTCCTGCAAAATCAAATTGAATGAATGAAAATACACGCAGATGTATAACTGGACATTTAATAAAAATTTTTGTAGGGCTGAAATTAATTACCTACACAAAGAATGAGTTTCTTACAAATACTAATTAATGTCAACATCATTCTGTCACTTTTCAATGTATACATGTATGTATGATTCATTCGTTGACAATATGACGGTAGGTGTAATGACCCCTAATAATACAGACTCTGTTTCTAACAAAGTTTTTATTTCTCTGACAGATAAAGAGGTAAAATATAACTCCAGGATATCAAGTCTAATAGAATAGCCCCTATAATAATAACCCACCTTGACATGTTTCATTTCCACCCTGTTAGCCTCTAGTTGTATCTCTAGGTCTGCAATTAATTCCTCTTTGGTCTGTACCAGTGTTAACATACCACCAGAGCTAACCTCCTGGTCTGACAGCTGATATGCTAGTGTCTCTCTCTCCCCCTGTTACAATAATACCAAGTCAACACCTGATTAACATCAGCAAAATTAAACTTGTATGTGCGCTTCACATTAAGACTTACAAGAAGACAGGCTACCCACCATTAATAACGAAAGTACCCACCTGATATACCCTTTTATCTAGAAAATTTGTTTGATTCCTTTCAAGATCAAACAATGAATTTTCTTGCTATCACTTCTTTATTTCATCTCCAGATATCTAAGTCATGAATATTTTTCTCCATCTTTTTATTGAATTTTGTTATTTTAATTAACACCAATATAATCCATTTTCAGATCAATATAAACCAAAATGGACAATATAAGGTCTACATGTATTTAAAGAATTTTCAAGCTCAAAGCATAAAAATATAACTTTTCTAAGAGTTACTTCCCTTTGTCTGGAAATCCTAAGCATTTGTTAAATCTTATATTTCATATTACATGAATGATTTTTTATGAGCATGCAGTTTTGATAAAAGGTATTTTCCCAAAAAGCTAGATGTACATGTTCATGTTGGAAATGATAAATCATTGTAATCACTCAATAAATAATACGTACTGGTGGAGAAGTAATTATCGCAGATTTTTAAAGCATTTTTTCCTCCATTTCCTATGAATTTCAAAACTTCCTCATGAAATTTGGACAGCACAAACAAGAACCTTTTACCTCTTCTTCCACAAATTTTCGATAAAATCTTATCACTGGTACTTGTGTAATTAAAATGTGTTAGTTCAAAGCCCACTTTAAAGAGATTGGAGAAGCAATTATTGTCGCATAGGATCATTTTTGTCCAACGTCCACCATGTTTCAACGAAAATTTTACCATCGGATTCCTCTATTCTTTTTCTGATCAGTTGTGATAACCAGACTTGTCAGAATGACAACATAGCTCGCCGGTGGCAACCATATGTAAATTGCAACAACAACAATAAATAACTCCTCTGATTAATAAAAGATCTTGTCACAATCAACACATATGTCGATATGAAAGTCCTAACACTTCGGCTAAGGAAGCTATGGCCCATTATAAAGTTTTTGAAAATAAGGTCAAATTTCAAGGTCAAGGTCACTGGTCAAAATTTATGGTACAGCATGAAAGGTCTTATCGCAAGGAATGCATATGTGAAATATGAAAGCCCCTCCCTATTCGGGGGTAAAGAAGCTATGGCCCAAGTTAAAAAGTTTTTGAAAAGTAGGTAAAATTTCAAGGTCAAGGTCACTAGGTCAAAATTTATGGTACGGCATGAAAGGTCTTATCACAAGGAATGCACATGTGAAATATCAAAGCCCTATCACTTACCATTCAAAAAATATGGCCCAAGTTAAAGTTTTTGAAAAGTAGGTAAAATTTCAAGGTCAAGGTCACTAGGTCAAAATTTATGGTACGGCATGAAAGGTCTTATCACAAGGAATGCACATGTGAAATATCAAAGCCCTATCACTTACCAATCAAAAAATATGGCCAAGGTTAAAGTTTTTCAAAAGTAGGTCAATCATCTCCAAGGTCAAGGTCACAAGGTCAAAAATTTTGGTATCCATGGAAACGTCTTGTCACAAGGAATACACATGTGAAATATCAAAGCCCTATCACTTACCATTCAAAAAATATGGCCAAGGTTAAAGTTTTTCAAAAGTAGGTCAATCTCCAAGGTCAAGGTCACAAGGTCAAAAATTTTGGTATCCATGGAAAGGTCTTGTCACAAGGAATGCACATGTGAAATATCAAAGCCCTATCACTTACCATTCAAAAAATATGGCCAAGGTTAAAGTTTTTCAAAAGTAGGTCAATCTCCAAGGTCAAAAATGTTGGTATCCATGGAAAGGTCTTGTCACAAGGAATGCACATGTGAAATATGAAAGCCCAATCTGTACTGGTTTAAAAGTTATAAGCAAGGTTAAAGTTTTTGTGCACCCGCACGCCGACGCAGACGCCGACACCGGGGGTATGACAATAGCTCTCCAGACATTCGATCCGGCGAGCTAATATGACAATAGCTATCCGGACATTCGTCCCGGCGAGCTTAAAATTATTGAAAATAGTTTAAAATTTCCTCCATGATAGAGAAAGAAAACGCCTAGGTGCACCACTCTCGTCCCGAGGAGCTCCAGGAAAGACCCCCATTTTTAATGAAATCATATCGATAAAATGTAGCTTTTATCACATAGATTCATCTGAAATTTCATATACAGTTTGATTAACATACGAAGTACTAATTCTGAAAGAATGAAGTCTCTGTCATCAGTAGAATTAAAGATATGGATACGCCAACAATTACTGCTCGGTGATAACTAACTGCCAACGAGTACTACTGAAAATTCATGCATAATTTGTTTCTCTCACAGTCTGACAAGATTCCATAATGAATCTAATGCTAATGACATGCAAATGATATGGTTTATTACCTTTTCTTTGTTAAGACATCTAATAAGCTCCTTGTTTTTACACTGCAGGACATCATGTTCAGTCTGCAGGTCAAGTAGGTTGTCTCGAGTAACACGTAACTGGGCATCTAATTGCTCCAAGCTTTGTTTACTCTTTGTTTGTTCCTCATCTACAAATATACATTGTATACATACATGAATATCCTTATTATATTTGTCATCATCTGATTAAACAATTCCTTGCATCTACATTATCCCATCTCTGGCAAATTTCTTGAAATCTAATAGTCCATTTTTCAGATAAAAGATATTACCATTCCTAACCTTGATTTTATACACACAGACACCAGACATCACATCATTCGGCAAAATTTTCCATTGTGACGTCACATCTGATCGCACTGTCTTGAAGCACCTTGATGTGTTGTCATGCTTTTGATGTCACAATGAAAATATCAGGAAATTTTGTGATGTCTGGTGTTTGACTGTCTAACGAGTTTACTGGAAAATCATCTATTGGCTATGAAGCTTAGAAGCTTTTATCTGTTAATGTCACATACACAAACCAAAAGCCATCGGTGGCATAAATTTGTTATATGGCGTAATAAAGGGGGAATACAAAAATATATCAGGTCAATGAAAAATGTTGTTCTTGGTTTGACAACTATGATTTTTTCATTGACCCAATTTATTTCTGTATTTCCCCCTGTAACACAAGGTATAACTCATGTGGTACATTATTTTTAAAGGCACAACTTAAAATCTAAGGGGAAGATTTTGTTTAAGGACGACTCCAGACAGATTTACATGAAGCTATCCTCTATCAAGACTATGGTAAGCATTGTAATTTTAAACCAATAGAGCATTTACAAGTTATTGAATTTAGATTACACATGTCAAGTTTCCAGTATTTAATGTTAAACATAAATGCCCTCTGAGCCAATCAAATCTTCAAATATTTATATTGACAAAAATCATGGCTGATAGTAGAAACATTTCACAAACGTGGATCTGATTCTACTACAGATTGCTGATATTTCACTCACCAAGTGCTAGCTCTATATTGTGGAATTTTTCTGTCAGAGATTGGATGTTTCCATTCAAAACATTTTTCTCCCTGAAAATAAAAGATACAGACATTGAAAAGTACAAGTTTCATGAAGACTCTCTTAAATCTCTTAGATTTAGATACAGAATTCAATCAATCTATCATCAATATAAATTCTAATAAAATTCATAAGATTACAAAAATGTTAAAGATAGAATTTTTTGTCGTGATAAATTTATGATAATGCAATGCATCAAATATAAACTTTTGATGCTGTGTACATTTGAACCCTACTGACCATGTCAGGTTAACCTTTGCCTTCTCCCTCAATCAATATCAAACTTGGACCATATACTTTTAGTCACAAATTGACCCAATCAAAAGTTTCTAATTGTATATTTTACATGTCAATATGAAATTTACATTCTGCTATAACACTCATGTAATAGTTTAAAGAATAAAATCTTACTCATCCAGATTGTCGAGTTTTTCTCGTAAGGCTGCTATTTCTGCATTGGCCTCAAATATTCTCTGATCCTTAATCTTGATATTCTCTACTACACTTGACACATTGCCCTTTAGATACCTGTACAAAATTTAAGACATCATTCCTGTATGTGATGCAATGTTTTGATCGACAACTTATTGAAAATTCACAAACTGACAGAAAAAAAATCAAAGTACCTGGTATATGATTTTTGGTGTGCATTTGAATTCATTTCTAATTTCAATAAATCTGTAGGCACTTTTTGAAACAATTGCAAAATGATTTTTCGGGACAAATTAAATACATGTACATGTATCTGGGATTTTATTAACAATATCCTGAACTTTGTATGCACAACATGCATGGAATGAGATAAATATCACTAAAGATACTAAACTTGTTGAAGTGTGCATATGGTGTAATAAAGACACAAATACACATACATGTACCTAATTATATCTAAATTCTTTCTTCATTCAGTTAAAACAGAAACCTGTCATCATTTCAGTGTCACATCTAAATTTATTTTTACATTAGAAAAATCATATAAGCAATACCCTATTTGCTCCATATCCTCCAAGCTCTCTATTCCTAGATCTTTCAATCTGTCATGGAAAAGCTGTTTTTCCATTGTCAGTGTATCCCTTCATAAAAAAGAAATTTCATTGGTGCATGTGAGGAGTGCAAGAACATGCATGTATAAAAACTCTCGTTTCTTTATGTTTACAATCGTTTGACTTTCACTCAAGTATGCTTGTAGCAAAATCAAACTTAAAAGAATTGGTAGGAGCTTATGTGCTTGACAAGGTGAAAATCTCAAATGATTTGATTTTTTTCCACAATTTTGACCAAAGGAAGAATACACGTATACACTGCAGATAAATTCAGTACCTGCAGTGTTTGCAGCACTGCATTACATTATCTGAATAACTGGCTGTACATACATATACACACTGCAGATACATCCAGTACCTACAGGTTTGCAGCACTGCATTACATTATCTGAATAACTGGCTGTACATACATGTACATCATAACAATTTTAAAGTTGAGGTTGTTGATGATTCTCAAACCTACTGATAGATATAGGGAATTTGCCATTACCTGAGATCCTGAAGACATTTTTCTTTCTGTGTAATGATCTGTTGAAGGTCATCTCCCCTGACGACAGCCTCATGATATTTGTGAGAGAAGTCCATCATCTTGGCACTGTATCCTCCAATAACCTCCGAAAATCTCTTTTGCAGTTTCTGAAACAAAAATTGCATAGTTATAACACAGAGCTGTACTTGTAAATTTTCTATGGTGAGACATTCAAGCACAATATGTACATGTACATGTATCTTGTCCATCGGATATGCAATTAAGTTATCTGTCTGTGCAGCTCACTTCGGAAACTTGATAAACGCGATTTTGACTACTTAATCATGCAAAAAATTTAAATGAAATTGATACCACCCAATAGATCTCGCTAAGTCCTAAATTTTGGTACAAGTTATAGGATAGTCAGTGCATGCAATAAATTTATTTTTAGAGAACAAGTTTTAGATGGGCCATTTTAACGCCCCATCTTAAATTTATTTTGCCTGTATAATATGATTACATAAACCCTTCACCATGTAACATATACCAAAATTTACGAAAAAGCGAGATCTATTCAATGATATTCATTTGATCTTAATTTTTGCATGACAAAGTTATCAAAATTGCGTTTATCCAGTTTCCGAAGTGAGCCGCGCAGACAGTACACTGATTACCTTGAAACTGACAGAACAATTTAGGAATTATCAACTGCCCAACTGCCCCTTTTGTCGTACTGTAACATTACAACATCATAATCAATGGCCCGTCATACAATGCATTGACAGGCCATTTGACTATGATATCATAATGCATTAGTCTGCAAATAGGTGAAATGTTGGACATTTGGTGATCTCTCAATTCCTACATACAAGTAAATATGCTGCATTCACATTGGACTCTGCATGATGAAAAGTAATTTTATAACATCACGATATATCTGCCTTAAAATAGCTATCTTATCATATTTCATTGCAGAATAATATGCACAATTATGATTCTATGTGTGAAAATAGACCAAACCATTACACATGTACATATACAAGTACAACTACATATACATGTATACCTCAATTTTTCTTTTACACTTTTCTTCTTTAATACTGTTTTTTCTTACTCCTTCTACGGCCTTCTCGTTAAGGTCTGGATTGTCTGAAATGAGAAATTGACCTTTTCATTTCAGATTTTACCAAAGTACAATCTCAATTCATTTTCAAACAGTTCGAAATTTTTAACATCATTACATGAAATACACATAAACCTGATAACATGAATAAGATTTGAAATGAAAATTACATGCATGTTTTCTGTACAAATGACATATAACTTAATATCAATTTTTATTTCTATCAAACTCAAAAAAATTGAACCTGAATACCAATATATTCAATTTTCTAGAGTACTCTGCAATGCTCATCCTTACTCAAGTTACTGGTATCTTTTAAACAGATATTTTTGCCCTACAGCTTCGCAAATAATTTCGAAGTGCAAAAAACTTTTCATGAAAAATTGTTTTTGCAAAGATATTCATCAGATATGTTCAGTTGCTAAATGAATGCTTTTGTGCAATTACATGCACGATGCAACGTTTATTTTTAAACTTTGACCTTATTTAACTGAGATGAATAAACTATACTATAAGACAGAAAAAGGCCCTTAATTAGCAATAGAACCAAATAATGTAATACCTTCTGGTTGTATGTTTTCTTTATCCTCATCACACTTAGGACAGTTCTCATGACTGTTTATGTCTGTAAAATGTAACCATTATTTACATGTAGTATAAAAAACAGTGATTTTCCATGTAAAGTAACAAATACATTTAGGACAATGCTGCAAAGCAGACATCAAATTTCAAACAATACTGAAATGTCATAATATCAAGAGCATTTAAAAGAAGTACACTGTACATACGTTTGTATATACATGTATGTATATGCACAAATCTAACTGGCATTACATGTATGATAAATGCACTTGCTGTGTGTTGCATTCCCATATCAAAACACAAATTAAGACACTTATTCTATAAATGTACACTGTTTTAGTTAAGATATCATGTATGTTGACTTGTAATATTTACACTTAACATAAAAGAGGGGGATTGCAATGATGTAAAACTCAAATAAATATTTTACTAAAACTGACGGAAGGAAGTTTGATATTCCTGCTAGATCAGGTCAAAATTCACAAATGTTCACCACTTTCTTTTTGTAAAGCAAATTTTTGTAAATATTTTCCTGAAAAAAAATTACTGTGACACAAGGCACTAATGTTCTAACACATACCTAAGTCAGACATCTTCTCTTCCAGTGTAGTTATGATTTTCTCAAAGACAGTATAGTCAGACATATGGGCAGCTTTAGCAGATTCCAACTCTTGCTTCAGATGAGCAATCTCTTTGTCCTTAAGGTCCAGCTGATTTTTCAAGGCAGACAACTCTGTTTGAATTCCTTCATGGCGCTTTCCTGCATTTTCCATGGTCGAAACCTGAAGATGTGTAAACATAAATGTGCAAATATTGTTAAATCAAATTCTATGTTGCAAAGTGCATTGTAAAGCATTCTAAATTGCAACAGTGAACTTGTTTCCTTATTACTTGTGAAGCCTTTTTAATTCAAAAATGTTATGATCGCTGAGCGATATAGTCCCCTACCGGCAGCATATATTTATGTCCTGCAACTCTGCCTATGAATTACTCTTCATGTATGAGTTTTAATTAAACTTACTGTCTGTGCAGCTCAGTTCTGAGGTTTTATCTGCTTTAGCTTTATTGATTCGAAAAAGAGGTCAAGCATGACGAAAGTTGAACTTGCTCTGTAACTATCCAAGACTAAGCTGAGTATCAAATTTCACCTGAATATCTCTATTTGTTGCAGGAAAAAGTCTGGAAAACTGACAAAAACTGAATTGTGCAAGTCATCAAGGGGCACAACTCCTTGAAAAATAGGTCAAGCATGACAAAAGTCGAACTTGCTCTGTAACTATCCAAGACTAAGCTGAGTATCACATTTTAGCTGAATACAGTATCTCTATTTGTTGCAGAAAGAAGTCTGGAAAACTGACAAAAACTGAATTGTGCAAGTCATCAAGGGGCATAACTCCTCAAAAATTGGGTCAAGCATGACGAAAAAAAAACTTGCTCTGTAACTATAGAAGACCAAGCTGTGTATCAAATTTCACTTGAATATCTCTATTTGTTGCAGAAAAAAGTCCAGAAAACTGACAAAAACTGAATTTTCCAAATCATCAAGGGGCATAACTCCTTGAAAAATAGGTCAAGCGTGACAAAAGTCAAACTTGCTCTGTAACTATCCAAGACCAAGCTGTATATCAAATTTCATCTGAATATCTTCATCCGTTGCAGAAAAAAGTCTGGGAAACTGACAAAAAGTGAATTTTCCAAGTCATCAAGGGGCATAACTCCTCGAAAAATAGGTCAATCGTGATGAAAGTCAAACTCGCTCTGTAACTATCCAAGACCAAGCTGTGTATCAAATTTCATCTGAATATCTCCATCCGTTGCAGAAAAAAGTCAGGAAAACTGACAAAAACTGAATTTTCCAAGTCATCAAGGGGCATAACTCCTCGAAAAATAGGTCAAGCGTGACGAAAGTCGAAATTGCTCTGTAACTATCCAAGACCAATCTGTGTATCAAATTTCATCTTGATATCTCCATCCGTTGCAGAAAAAGTCCGGAAAACTGACAAAAACTGAATTTTCCAAGTCATCAAGGGGCATAACTCCTTGAAAAATAGGTCAAGCGTGACAAAAGTCAAACTTGTTCTGTAACTATCCAAGACCAAGCTGTATATCAAATTTCATCTGAATATCCTCATCCGTTGCAGAAAAAAGTCCGGAAAACTGACAAAAAGTGAATTTTCCAAGTCATCAAGGGGCATAACTCCTCGAAAAATAGGTCAAGCGTGACGAAAGTCAAACTTGCTCTGTAACTATCCAAGACCAAGCTGTGTATCAAATTTCATCTGAATATCTCCATCCGTTGCAGAAAAAAGTCTGGAAAACTGACAAAAACTGAATTTCCAAGTCATCATTGGGCATAACTCCCCGAAAAATAGGTCAAGCGTGACGAAAGTCAAACTTGCTCTGTAACTATCCAAGACCAAGCTGTGTATCAAATTTCATCTTGATATTTCCATCCGTTGCAGAAAAAAGTCCGGAAAACTGATATTTGGACAGACGGAGGGACAGACGGACGGACGGACGGACGGACAGACGGAGGGACAGACAGACCAAAGGAAACTAAGAGTCCCCTTCGGCGTTGCCGGTAGGGGACTAATAAAGAATACAACATAAAGCATGGAGGCATTATTAAATGTATATGAAACATCTAGTAGAATATTTTGATCAGATGTAATATATACATGAACATGTATCTGTATGTAGTAATGTGATCGCCTGGAGGTCATATGTCAAATTAATTTTTACAATAAATCACTTAGAGACACTTTTGCAAATCTATTGTTACATATACTCAGATTCAGTTTTCCTTCTTAAATATATGTAGTTTAATTTGTGAGAAAAAATAATCCAATTACGGTTACATGTAAAACTCAATACCAAATATTAGTGATGGGTGATTATCAATAATAATCAATTACATGTAGCGGCATGTTGAAGTCATCCGATTTCGATAATTGATTTTAAAATAAATAATTGATAGCGTGAAAGTACAGAAGGGGGGGGGGATGCCACTAAGGGTTCAGAGGAAATTCTGTCCCATTGTCTAAAACTATTTCCAATAATTTGTCTACTTTAAACCATTGCTATCATAGAGTAGATGTTGCTGTTGTAGAGTAACAATAGCCCAGTACCCGAGGCTTTCGGAAGTGCTTGCACTTCGGAAGGCCCCGGGTACTAGGCTAGAGTAACAGAAGCTAGCAGCATGAAATTAGAGAGAATAATTGTAAAAGAAAAATCATTAATTAATCTAATGACAATTTTCACACTAGACTTACATATTTCCGACACAACGACATTAATTTTGGGTACCTGCAAAATGCGAAACGAAAAGAAACGAAACAAAACGAAACGAAATGGAAACGAAATGAAAACGAAATGAAATTGAACAAAACGAAACGAAACAAAACGAAATAAAATGAAACGAAATACATATACATGTAAAAAGAAACCAAATTTATATACTGGTTAATTTTTCTATGGGGGAGGGGGGAGAGGTGTGTGTTTGGGAGGGGGGGGGTTGAAATATCTGTTTTAAAAGTGAGAATGAACGGTCCATAGGTAATTGGATGGTCAGGATACCCTTTCAATATAAATAATTAAATATGAAAATGAATTAGATTATTATTGTGAATATCTTATTTTCAAATCCTTACCCCAGAAATAATGATGAAATAAAAATGCATAATAATTGTAAAAAGTGTCAAACTGGTTCAATATTGAATATAGCAAGATATTCTTTTTCCTTGCTTCTCTGTGGTATTTGTGCTTGAACGAACAATTTTTCGCCTCTAATATATAAACCTCGCCCTTTCATCCCTTTAAAATTTACCCCTTTTCTTTGAAAAGATTTGAAAATAGAATATTCACTTATACTCTAATTTCCTTTTCATACTTAATTACTTATATTAAAAGGGTATCCTGACCGCCCGATTCCCTCTGGATCTTTCATTTTCACTTTCAAAACAGATATTTCAACCCCCACCCCCAAACCCACCGCACCCACCCCCACCCCAAAAAAACTAACCAGTAAATAAATTTCGTTTCATTTTGTTCCCATTTCGTTTCATTTCATTTCGTTTTGTTTCATTTCGTTTCGTTTTCATTTTGTTTCGTTTAGTTTTGTTCAATTTCGTTTCGTTTCCATTTCATTTCGTTTGGTTTCCATTTCGTTTCGTTTCTTTTCGTTTCGCATTTTACAGGTACCCATTAATTTCTTCAATTCTAGTCAATTTTTTAGGTAAACTGATTTTATCATTTGATAGAGAACGGTTGAAAATAATCCATAATCCTGTATGATGTTACTGTTTATGTTGACAGATAGTTTGCAAATACTAGTATGAACCCCCTTCCCCCTTTCCACTCCACAATGAAGACAACTGAAAATGATTGTTTCTGAATACTTTTTTACGCGTTTTTTAAATCAAACAATGGAAAGGGTATAGGGGGTATTTTAATACATCCTTGATTACTTTGATTAAGTTTATTCAAGGTTAATTCACTCACATGAACACATACAATGTATACATGTATCTGCATTGTTGTTGTTGGTCAGTAATATATTTTAAAATGGATGTTTTATTTGGATAAAAATGGTAAATTTGAGTAGAATTTAATAAACCGGTTATAATTGGTAAAACGCATCGGATACACCAACCGATTCTAACATTCTAATAGATTCTCGAATATTCAGAGCCGATTTCCCATCACTACCAAATATTAAATTCATGTACATTTAATTCATCTAATCCAGTTCCCTTCAGTGATAAAGATGATCATAATAATATCAAATGCTCTAGTACACACCTTGTTTTTTAGATGCTCATTACTTTTCTTGATCTCTTTCTGTTCCTTTTCCAGGGAAGCCACTTTAGCGATCAGGGAACTTTTGTCAGTCTGTGCTGTGTGTAAACGTCCTTCCAGCTTGACAATATCATCTTCTTTCTGAGAGATCTGCTTCCCTTGATCAGTTCTCTCTAGTAATAGCTTCTTTATCTAAAATTGATTAAATGTCCAGAGAAATCATTCATAGAAAGGCAAATCGAGAATATGCTTATACCAGTAGAGTGAAAATGAAATAGATTATGACTAATAAGACCATCTACATATTGCAATTCATGTAATATTATACTGATAATACCAAAATAAATTGTATATGTATCTATACACAGATCAGACTGCCAATATTTCTATACTTATCCACCATGTGGAAATATATATGTACCCAGGCCAGATGGGGACTACATAACATCATCATAAGAGCACAGGTAAATTTTCTCTCATTTTCTCTCACCGCAATGGGGTTAGCATCTCTTATACAGTAATACAACTAATAGTAATCTGATTGGTTCCCTTCTTTCCTTTAAATTTGATTGAGCCAATCAAGTCATCTTAAAACAGAAATAGGGGAGTCTCTGCTCATTGGAAAAATCAGGATTTTTTGTGGGTTTGTTTTTGAGGTTGCAACTCTAGGATGAGCAAACTACATGTAACAGACGTCACAATCTTCAAAGAAGATCATACTGTATTTCTAGATCATACCCATATTAATGATCAGGTATTTGAAGACCAGCAGTCAGTTTCACAAAATTACTTATGAAAATTTTTGGGAATTTTCGTAACTTTTGATAGTATAGTTCTTCTAAACCAAATATCGGGATATTTTGTTTCTGAATTTATATACCGTATATCGGGTAATTTTCGCGTCGGGTAAATTTCGCAAAAATGACCACAAAAAGGTGCGTCTTTTTTTCGCTGAGTCTAATTTTCACTAATCTATAAATACCAAAAATTAAAATTTGTACAAAGATTTATTTAATGTGAAATGAAATACGATCATGTCACTGCGAACGTTTTTCTGCTGGATTTACGTATCTACATATATGTGTACAATAATACAAATGTACAAGAATTTACATCATACAGTTCACCCGTTCAAAGCATATATGCTATATGTCATAATTACAGAACGACAACAGGTGGTTTGAAATAAAAGCCGACTTGCATTCGTATCGGTGATTGTTTGATATACCATGTTTGCACTGGGTAATTAGATTAATTAATACTACTTGTTATCTGTAAACATCAATTATAATAATCATAATTGTCTTAATCAGACGAGTACTCACTTATACCTCGGGACCATTACATATAATTGATCCTCTTTCGAAGCGTTAGTTTGTGTCTTTTTTTCGCTATGTCCATTTTTCGCGATTTGATGATGCTCGCGAACTTAGCGAAAATTAGACACACGCGAAAAATTCCCGATATACGGTATGATACCAGAAAACAAAATAAAATCTACATTGAAAAGCTGTTGAACATTTTATTCAACAACATAAGTTACGAAAATTTCTGATTTTTTCGTAAGCATTTTTGTGAAACTGGGCACTGGCCTTTATAACAAAAGTATTAGATTTAATTTACCTCTTTCTCAAGTTCTTTGATTTTTGCCATGTCAGCTGGATTTGACATTGGCTTTAACTTTGGCTTGGCAAATGACATCTGAAGCAAGAAGTTAACAAGATTATAAATTGCAAGTACGGTAATCCATTAATGTGATTAATTCTCATTCATTGTAACAATAGCCAGGTATATATATTTGTATCATAATTATACAATTTTACAACATACAGGAATTTGAACAGATTTTTTATTATAAACAATTGAAATACAGTATGAATAATCTTGAGCAAATGATCATTTATGAAGATTAATTATAAATTTAGCTTCTTTGACATTAAGATACAAAATGTATCATCATGTGATAATTTTACAAAATTACTGCACAATTTATGGAAAGCTGTATGAAGGTAACCACTCACATTTGATGGTTGACTGCACACAGACTCATTTGGTTTTGGTGTTTTTGATGGTGTGCTCCTACTTATATCAAATGCTCCAACCCCAGGAGTTGCATCTGAAAGAAATCAAAACAAAATGAATGACATAATCAAAACAAATTTCAAACTGAAAGTATATTTTGTACATGTAATTAGTCATAAACTTGACAAAATATGAGTATTCAAAAGTACATGTACCTGTCTTAAAAGACTACTAAAGACAGTAAAGTACTAACAGGATTTTGCGAAAACGGAAATTTCCCTTCTATTTGCAAACGGTAAAATATAATCATTCGAAAATTGGAATGGTAATACAGATGGAAAAGCACTACTCAAAAATCTAGCTTTTTAAACCTTACAAGGCATCATTTTTGGTGTACTCATTGGAAAATAGCAATATTTTACGCTTACAAAATGTCTCAACAAGGGTCGAGTATGTTAAAAGTAACAGCAATTCCTGTTCACATAGGGAGATATTCACTGATCATTGAGGCATAAATCCATTGTGTTGCATTTAGATTATGGCTATTGTGTCATTCAAACTTGACCAGTGTATGTTTTATGGACTTTGTGCATGATAAAGATGATTTAACGTGTTATTTCCTATGTGTACAGTGTAAACGCAAAAGCAATAATTTTTTAAAATTTCATTTTCAAACAGTGCTCTAATAGTTGAACATTACCCTCGATATTCATATGTATCCATCTTAAAGCGTTTTCACGTAAAATCAAAATTTCCGTTTTCTTAACTTGCTGTTAGTACTTTAGTAGTAGACTGCAACTTACTTAGAACAATTCATAGATCAACTTAAGCAAATGCAGGACCAAGAATAATTTTGTGTTTCTATCGCCTGTCTTTAATATTGGCATTACATTTGACCATGAAATCAGAGTTCAGTCTTGCATTGGCTATATGAGGTTTTTTGTTATTTCAAGGTCAAAAAGAGAATATATGAATGACACCTGTCATCCCTGATCAAATACATGTAAGAGTCAAGTGATTCATCTGGAAAATGCATTTACCATTACTACATGTTGTACGGTATATCATTATACCATCAAAATGATCAAGTACCTTTTTGATTTTTGAACCTTTCTGTCTTTTCAATCACAATGGCTCCTTTCTTTTCTCCCTCCTTTGGGTTGTAGGCTCCTACTGGTGGGGCACACCCTTAACAGTAGATAGCCATATTAATTATTACAAATGCACAAAATATATCAAAGTTATAAATAATTCTTCCTGAATTGTAATTGATAGTTGTTTAAATGCTTAATGAAATGCATGTAGATGGAATACTTTAGAGGGTTTTTTTCATTTTGCTCTACAATGGCTGTATACATAAATTTTCAAAATTACGTCAAACAGTACATGCATATCTACATTCTTCCATCAAAATTTTTTCTCAAATCTCTCAGTGATTGCTTGGTTCCATAATACTGTATATTAATTATTTGCTATCAACTGACCATGTCTAGTTGAGAGACAATTTGCTATTGCGTTTGGCACTTCACAATTTTTTTCCATACCAGATTATAATACAAAATGTATATTTTCTTTGATTCATTTATGGATAGATTCTCTTTATCTTTCTTGAGAAACCACTATCCTGATTGTCTATCAACGAATTGAAAAATCCGGAAAGTCATGGCCCACTGAATATTCATTTTTCTCCTCTTCATAGATAGCCTTTTTCATCACTTGTTCTTTTGAAGCTTATTTAATGTAAATGATGTAATAACCGTATTTATATAACCCATATAGTAATTGTAGTTTGTACCCAAACGGAAAAAAATGCTTAATAAATCGTGTTAATAAATCGTGTCAAAATCGTGTTAATAAATCGTGCCAAAATCGCACGATTTTTTCGTATGTAAATGAGCTAATAAATCGTGCCTCTAATAAATCGTGTTAAAATCATGGAAGCACGATTTATTAGAAATCATGGATATATGATTTGGATGTTAATCGTGTCCCACTAATAAATCGTGTTGAAATCGCATGATTTATTCATAAATCGTATTTATGTAAGAAGTCTAATAAATCGTGCCAAAATCGCATGATTTCTTGCAAATCATGTCCTGAATCTGTATTACCAAAGGTTACTGTGACCCAAGATGAATCACATTGTTGGAAATTCAGAGTCTGACCTGAATAATATTTCACTGGAATTTTTTTTTATAAGGTAATTGCTACAAACTTTCAGTTAAAACATATTTAAAAGATTAATGATATTATTTAGTTGATGTGTATGCATGTACATTCATATACTCTAAGAATATAAACTAAGTCTTGCAATTTTCAATATTTATTTACATGTACTTCTGAAATACATGTTACTTATAGCATTGTTCAAGTAATTACTCCTGAGTGTATACTAATGAGTGAAAGTATACATGTTTAAATTGATCTAATTCAATGTATATCATTTTTTTCTGATAGCTGTTTTTGCTTTTCTAAATGAGTTCCCATGTAATGCCAAATCTACATTGCTAATAAATCTTTCTAAATTTTGTTTCACTGAAAACAAATACGTATATCACAACTTAAACAAAATGAAAACTTACTTGAATAAGGCACATATAATGTACATATCCAAGTACATTGTTGTCTATTTCCTCACAAACAAAAGCACTTGTATCTTCATGGAGCCACAAATCAAATTAAATTTCCCAAGATGCATCTGATAGATTCAGGCAATGACTGACGAGATTGAAACAAATCATGTCTAAATCGCGTCTGTCACTTTCTCTTGTACTGATGTTTGCAGGTTAAGTTAATAAATCGTTTCAAAATCATGGCATAATTTACTTAAAGTTAATAAATCATATGTAAATCACACGATTTGCTCTCAAATCGTGTGATTTGCTTTCAAATCGTATGATTTTGCTCTCAAATCGCATGATTTTGCTCTCAAATCGCATGATTTGCTCTCAAATCGTATTTTTCATAGCAGCTAACCGTGATTTCTGAACGATTTATTTAATAAATCAGACTGAAATCGTTCTAATAAATTGTGAATCCATGATTTTAACACGATTTTAGCATGATTTTGACATGATTTATTAGGAAACACTTTTGAAAAAATGTTTATAATAATTTTCCCATATTGGTGTAAAATATGGCTAATTTTCCATATTGAAAAAGCAAACAAACAATATCTCGGTTACACATGTAGTGGTGGTGTCACAGTATGAACAGGGTGTGGGGATAGGGTGTACAAAAAAATGGATAAATGGGGTGTACTGAAAAGGGTATGGGGCGTAATGAAAGGGATTTGGGGGCGTACTGAAAAGGGTTTGGGACGCACATAATTGGATATGGGGCGTACTTAAGATGATTTGGGGTGTAATGAATACATATTGGGGTGTGATATTGGGATTCTATTACTTGGGGCATAATGAATTGGGTACGTTTCGCCCCAATAACATTCTGGGGCGATATGAAACTGGGGCGAAACAATCGTGGGGCCTACTAGTGGGGGCGATTTGTCGTCATGGCGATATGACTGTAATCCGATAGATCTCCAAGTCTCATAACTAACGGTGTATGATATATGCCTGTATGAGTATGACCAATACTATGCTAACATTCTTGAAGTCGGACTGGTCACATGACCAAATTTCCGCCATGTTTACAGGGGGATGTGCCTCTAGATTTTTCAGTGTGCCCTATGAAAAATACGTGATTTTGTTTGTTCCTTCTTCAAATCTCGTTTTATATAGGGGTTTGAGGAATTAAGAGCTAATTCATCAATGGTTCCTTCAATGAATTCTAGTAGTTTTATTCTTGATATGAAAGTTAGATTCTAGATATAAAGCAATTTCCATACACTATGCTCTATGATAAACACCAAGTTTATCTCCCAACTATTTTCGGAAGTTCTCTGTGCTTATCTCTAATTGAACCTTTGTGTGACATCACGCCTACTTAGAGAATGTGTTGCTTTCATGTCTGTGGTGTTTAAAAAAAAAAGTTACTATGCTAACAGTGAAAGAAAATAGATTTACAAAGGGAGATTTCTATGTTAATTTTAGCGTGACCTTCTCCGTAGACTCAGAGTTACTGTCCGCGCGGCTCACTTCGGAAACTGAATAAATGCGATTTTGACTATTTTATGATGCAAAAATTAAAATGAAGTTGATACCATTCAATAGATCTCGCTTAGTCGTAAATTTTGGAAATTGGTATATGTCATATGATAGCGAGTACATGCAATCAAACCATATGGACAAAACAACTTTAAGATGGGCCATTTCCCATGCTAATTTTTCCCGTGACGTCGTGACGCTCTCCATTGGCTCAAGTTAATCTCGGCGATGTCACGCTAAAATTTAACATTGAAAACGCCCTATCTAAAACTTATTTTGTCTGTATAAATTATAATATTAATTGCATAAACCCTCGACCATGTAACATATACCAAAAATTACGACTAAGCGAGATCTATTCAATGATATAGATTTTATTTTCATTGTTACATGACAAAGTTATCAAAATCTCGATGATCCAGTTTCCGAAGTGAGTCGCGCGGACAGTAAACATCGGTCAGTCGGTGATGTCGCGCTAAAATTAACATAGAAAACTCCATATCTATAATCTAAAAATATTTTCTTTTACTGTGAGCGTAGTATTGGTCGTACAGACATATATCACATACCGTTAGATATGAGAGTTCGAGATCTATCCCCCTATATAAATTTTGATCACAAAAATTGCTGACAAAGAAGAGAAAACTTCATTTTTTCCGATTTCTGAAGTGAGCTGTGCGTACATTAGTATACTGTGCTCACCGATCCACCCGCCACTGACACACAAACTTTCAATCAAGTTTAGAAATATAAACAGGGTGTGGGAAAATCTGGATAAATTTCTGCATCTTAAGAATGCAACATGACCGTGAGATTGTGTTCGAGGGCGAAGAGGAATTGGGTTGCGCATGCGCTAAGATCAGATGTCAACATTCTTGGTTTAAAATATTTCAATACAGCCTGCGCAACCCAAAAAAGTTATGTAAACTTCAACAAGTTGAAGGCGGTCACTACGAAGTAGAAGTAGAAACTCGAGACTCGAATCGACTCGCATTTTACAAAAAATACAAACAGTTGACAATCTTAAAATTCGCTTACCCTTATCTTCATTAAATCGTTTGATGCTTGCTTTTGCAAAAGACATGTTGGTAAGTGTGTTTCGTGCACACGCTCGAAGAGCGATCTTTCAATGTTTGAAAAACTTCTACACAGCCGCCAGAGTTCGAAAGGTTTTCAATGCTATCGGAAATTATCCAATCAGATTCGAGAATTTTCAATGGGAAGTCGCTGCATAAATTATTTTTCGTGAATAGAGTCGGACGACTTTCAATATCCGGAAAATTGGGAAAGATGGAGTCTGGACAATTTGTTTATTTTATTTTATTTTATTTTATTTTATTTTATTTTATTTTATTTTATTTTATTTTATTTTATTTTATTTTATTTTTTAATTTTATTCTTACTTTTTATTTTCTTAATTATCTATTTTTCTTTTTATTCTTTTCAGTTTTATAAAATTATCACAATTAGAAACGAGGGTGATTTCTCTGTTACCTAGATTTGGCGCATCCAGAACCTCAATCACCGAGGGGTGGGGGGGCGCTCAAACTATTTTTGGAGGGATCACTGGCGAAGGGCTAAGTGTGGCGGGAGGGTAGTGTTCGGGGGAATTGAAAAAAAAATGAAGCAAATTGGTGGCTTCTGGACCATATTTGAGCTGAATTTAGAAAGTATCAAGCATATGACTTAGTGTCAGCAAATGATTTTTTCCTTCAATGTCAATATAAATTAAAATTTCTCTCAGGTAAATGGGAGGATCAAGAAAGTTACCCAAGGGTTCAGCCAATACTCGGGGAGATCCAGCTAGCCTATGATTTTGAAAAAAAAAAAAAAAACTAATCAGCAAATTCCGCAAGGAGGGGGTTCCTGACAAAGTAGTGCATGAAAAATTCCTCGAACATCAGATCACGTGTGTCCCACTCCCTGATTCGGCTCAAATAGAAATAGAATTTTTTTTAGAAATTCTTTGCGAGGATTCCACCTTTATCTTGAAAATTGGAAAATCAGCAAATTCCCAGAGGACCCCGTCCAGACAACTCCCACAAACCAGCCCCCTCTAGATCCGTTTTTATGTAAAAAAAGTACGTGAAAAATTTCTTGAAAACAATTTTTCAGGGTTTTTTTTAATAGTGGTGTAACGATATATCGTTTGCACTCCTATCGCGATACAGTAGCTTGACGAGACGATACATCTTCCTTTCAGATACATTTTTTTTAACAAAAGCAAGCACAGTGTAACAAATAGAGACAATTTTTTTCCGTGTCATTTACTTATAATGCACATTGTATATAGCTAATGGTATATCCCCATCACCATTGAACTTGTGAGAGCCCTCTTTATGCTATTAAGACTAAATTGATGCATTTTTCTTCTTTTTTTGGATTCAAGGAATATGCGAGTGTCGGTTTTTGTCTATGCATCGATAGACAGAAAAATTATTACAGTCATTTCTTAAAGAGATCGCTCAGCTTGCGCCCATTTCCTGGATCAGCACAAACAGAAAAGGTGTTACTTTTCCAAATAGAATATTTAGTTTGAAGTTATAATTTGCCTTATTCTGGCAAGAAAAGTTTCTAATTGTTCATTCCGAGAATCCTTAGTTAAAACAGTTAGGATATGTCCATTTGTGAGGATTAACACTCAAATGTTCGGACAATATTCGGCTTATTGGTATATACATTAAAGTTTTCAGAAATAATACTTAGGCCATAGTATGAAAATAAATGTATTTCGATTTTTATCAAATACATGTATGCATGGGGTTTAATAAAAATCAAAGACTTATAAACTGTTTAAATATCAGCACTTCATTAGATTGTATTTATTTACAGAAAATTTGAATTTATTCGATTTAGCTGTGTTACTGTGGTAAAAAAGTAACTGCCATGGCATTTAAGAAAAAGAGAAAGAAACATGTTTCCAAGATGAAACATAAATATTAAGAATTTGGTCATAGCAGTGAGATCTCTACATATAAAAAGCGGCCACCGCGGGCGGATCCATTGAAGTCTCATTTTAATTACATTGAGAAAATCATTTAATTACATCAACACTGATAGTTGAACACACCATGATGGGATCAATAAGTATGCGCTATAAGGCATCCCTAAAATGTGACTCCCTAGGGGGTAGGGACGTCCTCCGATCGTGGTGAGGGTATCAATGGTTTCATTGTATTTCCGTGGCCCCGGGTGTGAACATCGGTGTGGCTGCCTTCAACGAGTCGTTAGTTATAATTATAATAAAATTATGAGGAGAAGCGAAACTTCTGAAAGTTGTATGAACAAAGAGCTCGGATGGAAATAAACAGTAACTCGTGGGATCAAGTTGTATTCAAAATCTTCTTAGAATCAAGAAGACCAAATTCATAAAAACAAACTATAATGTACCTGTTTGCCTTTGTGTTTATATATAAGTCCCAAAAGACATAAGAATAAGAAAACAAACAAACAAAAACAAAAATATGTATATATTGTTTTGTCATATAATAATTCTCACTACCATGTTTACGACGAGGAAAGAAATAACAAATTATGTAAAAATGTAAAATGCTAACTTGCTAATATACCAACGTTTTTAAATCACTTGGGGGGGGGGGGGGGGGCGAACAAACCAGAAATGAAAGACTAGACGAGAGGGGTCCGTGTAACACTTAACAATTCAAATTTCTAAAGCGTTTTGGAATTTTATATTTTTGATATTTTAACCAAAAACCTAAAATTTCAAAGTTTTAAAATCGTTTTGAGTTAATTACATCACACCATCACAACTGCTAAAGCAGTTTAGATTTTTGACTAAAATTTCAAAAAATTCAACACGTTTTTAACTTTTGGAATTTTATACTTTTGAGTAAAAACCTAAACTTTCAAATATTCAAAACCCTTTTTGAACATTTCAGTTTTTGTATAAAGTTTAAGATATTAAATCAGTCCGTTTTACACTTCAAAATTCTAAAATGTTTTTAAATTTTTGATTTTTGATATTTTAAACAAAAGCCTAAAGTATCAAAGTTTTAAAATCGTATAGAGACTTCCAAATATCCAAAATCACAATTATCGTTTTAGGTATTAGGAGTCGCAATCAGTACTGATTCTGAAGCAGTTATGTGTACTTGATGATAACTGTAGACTACCATATATGTAATAGGAGTATGAGGAGTTAAGTTTGAGTATATAAATCCATAACCGAAAAAAAGTGTTTACGATGGAGGGGGGGGGGGGGGGGTCGAGTCCCTTCCTGCAGGTCCATGTGGAGAAATGTTGACACTCTCATTTGCATAAATGACGTCAGGGTTTACACTGATCTGTTTGTCCATACTGGTTTCGATACCAAGAGGCTAAATGCTTCGTACTTCGAGTTGTGTGCTGTATTTGTCGTGGAAAGAAAACATCGTTGAAAGTTCATTTCACGAAACATAATTTTGACAGAATCCATTGCATGGTAGAAAGTAATTCTATGACAACGAGAAAGTAAATCTGACAATTGAAGAATGACATTTAAACAAGGGAGGGGAATTGCACAATATGATGGACATATTTCTAGATAATTTCGTGTTCATCCCTCAAAGATAAGGATGTCTAAAACTCTTCAAAAGCATCTGAAATTATGAGGGATTGTACGTAGATAAACTCAATCATTTCTCCAACTCATAGATAAAGCGAATTTGTGTCAATCTCTGGACTTTCCAAGTGTTAAATAATCAATATTACAATTAAACATGTTAAAGTCGAGAAAATATTTCCTTTTAAATTTTAAGATAAACTTATTAACTGAGAATTTCTTGAATCTGTTTCTAATCTTGTTTCATTAAAAGTTTCATGTTAAAGTCGATCGAGAAAATATTTCCTTTAAAATCTTAAGATAAACCTTATTAACTGAGAATTTCTTGAATCTGTTTCTAATCTTGTTTCATTAAAAGTTAAGTTACTAGATTTTTCGTGTAGTCGAGTGGTATACGTTAGTTTCGATGTCTGAAAGTCGCAATATGTACAACAAATCTGATCAATTAGATGTAACAGTTTTATCATTCAGTTGAATTCGAATACACTTACAAGTATGCATGTATATAATAAGTATGCAAGTTTCATATCTACTCTTTTTTCTACAAGTATGAACGAATATTTTATCGTTAAAGCTTGTACACATATGATCTTAAGAATCATTTGTAACATTAATTTATTCTTCTCTTTATCTGCACTTCCTTTTTTTTTCTCATTTTACTATCTTAAGAAGACAACGTATACATATTGCATTTTTCATGTCACATGGAGCTGTGGCCCACCTATAATAAAAAGATAGAGGAATTCACATATACTTTGTCATGCATTATGTTTTTTTCCCGGGATAAATACAGTTTAAACTAAATCTAATCAAGTAATTTTAGAACATATGTCTTCAATAGTTTTCCCCCTCGAGTTTTGTTGAATAAAACATTTGTAATACATGAATAATTCCCTCTACAACAAAAGAATCGTCACAGTGTTTGTCAAAAAGAAGAAAAAATAATTAAATAAAAAAAAAATCTTCGCTTCGCTCGCCGATGAAAAGGATCATCGCCTACTTCGAACTATCTGAAAAGACATGATCATAAGTGTACATAAGGCAGCAAAGTCGAGAGAACGGGGAGATGAGGGTCAAATGGGCATCATCGGTTGTTTTGTTTTGTTTTGTTTTTTTTTTTTTTTTCATTCATGAAAAATACCAGTTGAGCTGCTAAAATTGCATGACTATAGTTGGGGCCCCTCTGAGGTAAAATGCTAGATCCGCTCCTGATGACTATGTTCTTTATTTATATAAGTCCCTGTCATCTTTCTTTCTTTCTTTCTTTCTTATAAATTCCTCCACTGTACCACCCCCGATGGGATGTAAAACTGTGTGGTTTGATAAAATTTTCATAATGTTTACGTTAAAACAAGTGACATCATGTTTTAATAGTATATCATATAGAAAGATATGCCTTATAGGCATATCGACTATGTTTATTTAAAGTTAAATAAGTATAATTTTATTCGGACAGTTATTTGTGAATGTTACGTGGGGCGTTTTCAAGTGTTACCATAATCCCCTGGATATGGACCTCCTACCCGGATCAGGATGGACCATTGAACTCATTGCATAAAATCTGGGGTTTTGTTGTTGTTATTGTTTTTTTTTTTTTTTTCAGTAGTTTTTCCTTCAACCTTCGATGTGGGAGATAGATGTAAAAAGTTTGAGTCATACATGTACGTCTCAGTTCCTCTTCTTTTTTTTTTTTAACGAAAACTCACTAGTTTTCCGATCACTTCTTCTACCCTCCTCCGTCTTAGGTTTTGAGATTTACAATTTCAGTAAACTTCCTGTAAAAATAAAGACTTTCTAATCTGCAAAAATGCCTGAAAGTAAGTATTTTGTATGATGTGCAATATTTGCAATTGTTGGTTTCATGTTCAATTTTAAACAAAAGAGTATTTGTACCGATATAATCAAGAATTTATGTCTTAGCTCGAATTTTCTCAGATTTTTTTACCCTTCAAAAAAAGTATCCCCCTATTTGATGGAAGATTTATTCAACAAGTAAATCTATTCTATTTCTTTGGAATTTTCAAGTCTCTATAGAGATTATCTTCAGTCAAACTTTTGTGTGAGCCATGTTAACTTGAAGAATAGCTAAAAGTAACCCATCCTAGTCTTTATAAGTTTGGGTATGGTGTCTTTGGTAAGTTTGTTTAGTGTACTGGTGTAAAAGCAGTAACCGAATGGAAGGAGAACCCAAACGATTATGGTGTAGGGGGTGTTAGGATTAACGAAATTTGATAAAATTAAGGAAACTTATAAAGTTTCACTAGAAATCATTACATTTTTATAATAGGACGACTTGATAAATAGTTTTTGGGCATTTATTAAGCAATGATAGTTTTACTGCAGTCTTCATGAAAACTTTTTTTGATCACTAGGCAGCCAGGCTAGTTGAGTGCCAAAATCTACTAGCCACCCAAAATTTTCACTAGCCATTGAAGAAAAATCAAAACGCTATAAAGACCCATCATTTCCTCAGCTACAGTTCGTAGGTCAGTTGGAATGCTGGACGTTTCGGTACAAGGACGTTTCGGTACAATAGAAAGATGGTTCGGTGCAAGTAGAGACGTTTTGGTACAATGTAAAAGACGTTTCGGTACAACAAAAAGACGTTTCTGTACATGATTTTTTTATGATATGGGGTGATAATAAGTTTGTGTTTGGTTTTTGTTTTAATAAGTTTAGTTGCAACATTAGAAAATTGACGTAATATGTCTCATGATTTTATGAATTGCTCTTCTTCTGAAATAATGTTTATGAAGCATTCTTTGATGGATCGGACTTCAAAGACAAATTGATGATAAAAACAAGCTTTATAATATTTTGGAATTCGAGTTAAACAATTACGCTTTTCCACTCTAACTTTTCGGGACATGATTTTTTTTTGGGGGGGGGGGGGGGGGGGTGGGGGGGGGGGGGGTTGTATGGTAGTAAACAACATATTGATAATATCCTCTCTAATCAGTGAATGATTAGGTAATGTACGAAAACATAAGTAAGTACCGAAACGTTCTAAATCATGTACCGAAACGTCTTTGTACCATGTACCTAAACGACTTTTTTCTATGTACCGAAACGTCCTTGTACGGAAACGTCCTGCACCTGGTCAGTTGAATAGGCAAAAATTCACACATATAGAGTATGCATAAAAATCGAACGAAGTTAAACCACCACCCGATCATTTCTCTGGCGGATGTCAGCTACGTCATTATCAATAGACTTAATTTTACAATAAATGCATGATCTTGTTTGTATAAATATAATTTCACATACACTTTTTGCCTGCAGAAAATGGACCGAGAAAGAAAAATATAAGAACTAATTTGAATCATACACGCTTAAAGGTCGGAAGTTGCTTGCGGCGCTTGGCCAATAGTTGTAATAATTTCGTAAGAATTTCTTCATTTCAGTGTTCATTATTATTGTATGATATTTAATTGAACATGTTATACTCGCATAATGATATTAGTTGGTACCAAAAAATAACTGTCACGTCGCGCAGAAAACAATTCACTGTGGTTACGGAAATATTTATCTTGTATCTAAGAAAATATTTTAATGAACAGATTTTACAAGAAAACATTATAATATTTCATTTTAAACATGTTCAATAAAATAAACATTTCATACTTAACCAGCGATAAAAGTTGAGACGTAACGTGTACATTTTACGGAAAGAAGGCGGCGATTTTACCCTAAGTATAAGACGAGAAATCACCAGACATCGGTGCTTAATGAGAACACTGCATTCATTAAAAGTCACTAGCCAGTCGGGCTAGTTCAGCATCAAATTTTGGTAGCCCGAGGAAATATTTGGTAGCCAGGACGGTCGGGCTAGTGAGTATTCACGAAGACTGTTACTGTAGACTAGATATTACAGTTGGAAAAGGGTACCCTCCTAATACTCTCAGCAAGAACTATATTCGAGAGAATTTTCCCTAATTTTCTACAATTCAGTTTTGGAAAAGATGTTACTTCAGATTTACCAACATCGAATTGAAAATCGTTCATTAAAACACATCCAAATGCTCGATTGTTTGGTTACTACTTTAGCATGTTTAGCAAAGTTGTGAAATTAAGGAAATCTTGTGGTTAAAAGATCAACACGAAAGATGACAGAAGTCTGAAATGTTTAGATAATTATTCGATAGATATTTGAGACATACATAATTACATTGTATGCCAACCACTATTTGTTCCAAGTTTCATTCTCAGTTTATCAAAACAATGATTCGAATGAAGTGAATCGTGAATAAACATTCAAAATCGTTCAGTTACTGCTTTGACACCAGTACAGCCACTGCATGGGTACATTGCACAGGTCAAAATTCCAACATACAATTGCATATGTCTATGGATTGTTAATGTAACAGAGGTGGAATAGATATGCGTTTGATCTTGTTTGTATATTAAAACTGATTTTTTTAATATTCTAATTTGATGATATGACAAAGAATTGCAAAATGATGATATCCTTTATTGTAAAACATATCCCAATAAATGGAAATTTCAAAAAGACATTTAATTTTCAGATTTATTGGCATAATTTGACTGCATTAGTATAGAGAAACCACTATTCATTTATATTTTACTGAAAAGTTGCTGAAAGTGGTGAAACAAAAAAAAATCAGAAGGATACCAAACCTGTGGCTACGGTATGCAGAAGGAGCTAGAAACAACATGCTTTATTCAGCATTATCATTGTGATATGTTCTGAAAAAATCATCGAAATGTGTTTTATTCTCGGTAATTCAAAAGCTGGAAAAAGAAAACTATAATAAAATGTCTAACTAAATATTTATGATCAATTAAAAAAAATCACTATATAAATTTAATTATAATATGATATGCGTTTCTTTTTTTGTCGGGTATATTTCACATACGATTCCTCAAAACAAGAATGTCAATCTGATTAATTTTGTCCTCTGATTTATTGAACTAAACTTAGGAGAAACACACGTACACCTACTTTAAAAAGAAGTGCTAGTAGGGACATGATACTCACAAACACATCTTGCTTACATACTGTGGTATTTGTAGAAAGGGCGACAGAGATCTTTATCCGAAAATATTTTGAAAAGATAAGATTGGTTGAATCTTCATGTTTGCTTTCTATGTATTATGACTTTAATTCTGCATGAATTTGTATGGATTTATCTATTTATCTTGTAGGAGAGACAGAGGTGTTCTCCAATCCCCTACCTCCTACTGACTTTAACATCAATGATGAGGATGATGAAGGGTGAGTACATGATTACAGATATGTATTATAGTACCTACATAAGTAAAAAAAAAAAGTTAAATTTATTGATAACATGTGTAAAGCTTCATTAGTACACATGTATGGTTAAAAAATAAGTAATTGCATTGACGTGTTTATGTCATGGATTTTTTAATAAGAGGCAGCACCCGGCAAAATGTCACCTCCTCAAATGACTGATACCGCTGATTCAAATTTCTCCTGATTCTGTATTTCTTTGTACATTTATAAAGTTCTCAAATGATCCTCCTCAAATTTGTAAATTACTGCCTGTAATACATGTAACCCATTATGTATAACATTGTATTATAGCACCTACTTGTACATGTATTATAAATATATACATGAAATAGCATCTTTATAAATAAAAAATGTATCATTTCACTTTACATGTGCATGCATGATGTATTATACATCAAATGAAAATGGTGCATTATGATTGGATAGTATATGACACCATGAAAAAATCCACATCAGGCTAAAGTTATCCATACTTCAGCCATTTTCTTTCACAGTTTAGAATATTGCATATACCTGTATGACATAACCTGGGGAGAAAGACAAATATGAATTTATATATATATTGTTTTAATCCTGAATTATCATAGCTGCTGTTCTGTTTGCATTTGAATATGAATATGAATTCATGGATTATAAAGTGCTGTCTTATTTACCATGTTTACAGGCATGCCTTGACCAATGAGGATTTCCGTAAGATGTTGATGACCCCTCGGGTCGCTTCATCATCAACAGCATCGGCAGTGGCTCCTAAAGCAGTAGCTAAAGTCCCTAAAAGGTTGGATCATTACTCTATCAGCTAAATATGGAGCACAAATTGTTTAAGTCAAAGTTACATGTAACTTCTGACAGATATTATGAAGATTATTTTTGTACTATTTTGTTAGTTAGAAATATGTACATGCTTTTTTTCAAATTTTGTTCATACAAATGTATTTTAGAGAAAAGTTTGATCTATTTAATTGAATTATGTCTTATACATTATATGATTGCAAATATACATGTATAATGTCTTCTTGAGCTAAAGTTAAAACTTCTTAAGATGAGACTTTGCATTTTATATACATGTACTTCAAATTTTTATCTTATTCTATATACTATTTTGAGTATATTTTCCCCTGAGGCCATAATTAAAAAATTGTTTGTTTCCCCTCGCCCCGACCGGGTCAGGAAAAACGCCACCGAGTCAGATTTTTTTATAGCCAAAAAGTCCGATATATTTTTTTTTTTTTCAGAAATCGAATCACGGCTATGTCCATTTTCCGTTTCAACGTTACAATATTGTATCCAAATAGAATTGTAAATCAACTCAATAGCTTTCTCATCCTTGCATTATTATAAGAAATCTTGCTGTAAACCCCCCGTCTTCCATTCCCGTTGGCTTTGAACCGTCAGTTTACGTATTATTGATACATTGTTAATTATGTCTCTCTCTCTTGTAAATATCTTCCCAAAGTTTTCGAGAACACTGAGCATGTTCAGTCGTAAGTCATGATAAAACGAGCCCCTCGGTCTACGGATGTAAAATTTCATACAAGCATGTGCCTATTTCGAATTCTGCGAGTGCGACAGGTATTGTGGGCTCCCATCATTACATGTATACGCATGTGCCCAATCTAGTTCCTCAACTTCCATGTATGAAATCTCACGGATAGGCGTTTGAACGCTATGAAGACCCATCGCTTATTTGGAAGGATCCGCTGAGTGGGCCAAAATTCAGACAACATCTAAATGCATAAAATCGAGTGAATAAGAAAACTATAACCTGATCAAAGTACTCGGTTATTATGATTGACCTACATTTCTCTAGCGGTTGTCGGCGGTCCGTGCTAAGTTTTTGCATCGTGAATGTCATTATCAATAGACTCAATATTACAATGAATTTTGATGTGTTCTTATAATTATTTTTCACTTACGCTGTTTTACATACAATAAACAGACCGAGTATACAAACTTATTTCATCTTTATCATGGTTGCGTGTGGTCAATATCTATAGAAATTCAATATTTACAAGTCGTAAAAAAGTCGAGATGTAATCGTTCTATAGTGCATCTTATTCTCACAGATTTGACGTTGCCGTAAAATGACCCGTTACGCCGCGCTGAAACACTTGATGCACCTGTTGCGGAAATATTTATCGAGTATCTTGGGACAATTTTGTTTATATAGAATAGGTTTTACAGGACAACGTAATTGAGACACAACAGATATTTTGAGCTCGCCGGGACGAAAGTCCGAAGAGCTAATGCCATACCCTTGGCGTCGTCCGTAGAAAAAGCTTTAACCTGGGCTATATCTCTACAACCGTAAGGGGTAGGGCTTTCATATTTCACATGTAGATACCTTGTGACGAGACCTTTCATTTGAAACCATGATCTTTGACCTAGTGACCTTGACCTTGGACTTTGACCTACTTTTCAAAAACCTTAAAGTATGCCATATTTCTTCAACCATAAGGGGTAGGGCTTTCATATTTCACAAGTAGATACCTTATGATGATATCTTTCATTTGAGATCATGACCTCTTGACCTTGAACTTTGTTCTACTTTTCAAAAACTTTAACCTGGGCTATATCTCTTGAACTATAAGGGGTAGGGCTTTTATATTTCACATGTAGATTTCTTCTGATGGAACCTTTCATTTGAGACCATGACCTTTGACCCAGTGACGTTGACCTTGGACTTTGACCTTAACCATTAACTATTCAATTACTCATACTTTCGCTGTATCTTTAGCTCTCTAATGGATGAGACTAACATTAGATGCATAGAATCCTTATGACAATACTTTTTGTATTTTGGAAGTTATTTGATATTTGACAAAAACCTGCAACGGCGAGCTATGTAATCTTTGATTACCCTATGTTTTATGGAAAGCAGGCAATGATTTTTCCCGAAGTAAGAGGTGAGAAATCGCCGGCTGCCAGCTCTTAGTCTTTATCATATCAATTAGAAACACAAAGTGTGACTGCACAGCTGTAAGGAGTCTAGTAATGTGCTATTTGGATTCAAACGACTTGAAACATATTTGATACAGGTAGTTCTGGCAGCAAAAAAAAAAATAAAAAAAATAAGTACCCGCCTGCCGGGTCACTTGGAAAAAACAGACCCGGGGGAGGGGAAACAAACAATTTTTTAATTGTGGCCTGAGATTCTATTTTGATTTTATTTTACACATACATCAATCTTCATTTTTCAGTGTACCAGTCAAACAGGAGGAAGAAGATGATGATCCTGCCACAAGAAGAAAGAAGAAAAAAATGTACAACTTCTTCTTATTTTCCCTTTCATTTTGACTCTCTGAGATAAAAGGTGTTGTTAGGAAGATCAGATAGAAGGAAAGCTTTCAGTTCATTTCTATACCTCCTGCAGAGTTTTGGGGATACATAGAAATTACCAAGATTGTCTGTCCATCTGTCTGTCTGTCTTTCTATCAGTTTTGTCTGGGCAACAACTTTGAAACCCCTTTATGACTTTGAACAGAATTTTTGCCCTGAAAAGGGTGTGTCATTACCTTGAAACAATGTGATTGTGAAAAACAAAAAAAGAAAATGTCAAACAATGCAACAATGCTTTCATTACCTTTATACATGTAGATATGAGTAGACTTTACAGCTCAGTCATAAGTAATAGATAATCTTTTAATAATGTACCAAAATACATCTCATACAATGTATTTCAGAGTATTAGCAGTTCTGTACTTTCAAATGACATACAACGTGATTTTCCATAATTCTCCTCCATAGGCTGAGCTCCATTGTGATGTTATTCTTTATTTTACAGTTATTATGCCAAACTCAAGAAACTGGAAGAAGAAAGACAAAAAGAGCTAGAGTCTAAGTACAGGGACAGGGTTTGTATCTCCATACATATGTATATCTAGACAGTCATACTCTCTATGCTTTAACAACATTGTCTGTCCATTTTCTTTTATACATGTATATAAAAGAAAATAATATACATGTAAAAGAATGCTTAAACATTTACATGTACAATTTTGTCATAAAATATGTGAGTCTTAAATACATATTCAAAATTCAATAATTTTAGTTTTATAAGGCTTTTGTTTATATTTTTCAAATTATATGGTACGACATATATATACAAATTTACATTTGCTGAATATTATATGATTTAACTTCATGGTCATTCATGGCCATTATTTCAATTTTCGCAATGAATCAGTTCTTTACATTTCTTAACTAATTCAAATATCTTTTGAAAAGATTTTTTCGTATTAATACTTCAGGCTAAGGAGAGAAGAGATGGAGTCAACAGGGATTATGAACAGACAGAAATCATTAGTACTACGGCAGATTATAGGGCTGTGGCTCCTGATATCAAGGCGTAAGTTTTTGTAAACAGCTTGATTCCGTTTTTCTGCTGGTTACCTTTTCAGTGTTTTTGAGTAGCTAGCTATAATTTCAGTCCCCTTATTTCAAATGGTTTTTGTCAAACTTTGTTATTGCAGATTTTTTAAAAAGACTTTATTTTTTGCTATGCAGAGGGAAGGTGTATGTAGCATGTAAATTTTACATGAATTGTTGTACAGATAGTATAGATGGAATGGCAAACTTTTATTTTTCAGAGGAGAGAATTTGGCTGAGAGACGTAAACAAGTAATCCAGGAATCCAAGTACCTGGGAGGAGACATGGAGCATACTCACTTGGTCAAAGGTCTGGATTACGCACTCCTGGAAAAGGTAGGGGATTAACCATATTCAAGTCAATTGAGGGATTCCTTAATGTCTAACATTACTCCTGTTTGGGGGACTTATGCATTTTGATGTCAAACCATTATGTGGCAGGCCATTGATTATGGTGTAAAAGTTGGCCAAAATGTGTGATGTCAGGCATTTGGTGAACTCTCAATTACTCTATGTAGTGTTTGTATCAATTTCTGTTATACATTGTGTAATGAAAAATGTAAAGAAAACTTACCACTTATTGATTTTGTATGAATTTCTGTGACAAAATGCAAGAATGATTTGTATTTTCAAAGCTTCGGAAAGTGAATTATGGTCAAGAACTATCCAGGTATGTACTTGGTCACAGAATATCTTCTTAACTTTATGCTTTTTTGTGATCTTAAATTGTTTTACTAGGTGAGGGCAGAAATAAGTTACAAAGAGAGAGAGGAAGAGGAAACAATGGAGGAAGTAGTGGATAAAAAGTAAGTGCCATTTTAAACAGTATCTGCATAATTCATAATTTATTTAGTTTGCTTTAATCTGTTAATGTGTAGAAAGTAAATTGATGTTAGTGTAGTTGTGTAGAGGACGGAAAAATCAACTCACAATGTTAAAATTATGCCTTTGCAACAGTCGAATATGATCAAAATTATGCATAGGCTTTCCCTCAATAGTAGATTTCCTATTCAAACACGTACATGTACATGTATCTGTATATACTGGTTTGTAAAATAGGTAATATATACATGTTTGATGTGAAGTGAAGCTATAATTATTTATGATATGTTCATTTTCGTACAGAGAAGAAAAAGAAGCTGAGCCGGAGGAACAGATTCAGTTCAAAACCAAAATGGGTATGTTACTGTTAAATGTAGCTCTCATGTTTGAGATTTGTTGATCGTGCATGTAAAAGTTTATGACCTTATTCGTTATAATTTTATCTTCTTTTTTTGTGAAAGTTCTAATTTTGTATGTCATACAAATTAAAAAAAAAAAACCATCTTCATTGTAAAGCTGCTATAAAAAAACTTAAAAGTTATCAATTTTTTTTGGTAAAAGTTCTAATTTTGTATGTCATACAAAAGAGTTTTAAGAATAAGGGCTTGATTTAGCCCTGAAATCATTTGACTATTTCTCGTGCACTATCATTCCTTTCAAGGAAGAGGTTGTTCAGGATACAAATATGATGCATTAGAAGATTTCTCATAAGTATTTTATTGAAAAAAAAATGATTTAAGATTTGATAACTACGGCTTGAATAGGTAGGGGGTAACAATGTCTGAAAACGTCAAATAGTGAACGAAAATATACAAAAAATGCCTTTTTTACATAAATTTTAAGTGTTTTATATTTTGATCCCCTCTTACTTTAAAAATGAAAAAGAAAAAAAAATAACGTCAAAACCAGTATGTCCATGTAATCGGTAAAATAAGCAATCCGGAAACTGAACACCGTTTTATTTTGTACTAAACAGCCACAGTGTAAGCTTTCAGGCGCGAAATACACACTGTGTAGAAATAAACATCTTTATATTGTTTATTTCATTCTTGTATGTTGTATATTTCATCGGAATCTACTCAGAATAGATTGTTCCGTTGTATAATGAGAAGAAATGGGCAACTTTTATCTATCTAACCGCTTTTAAGTCAGATTCTTAAAAAATAGCCCATCCCCCCTTTTTCGTTTTTCGTCTGTGGGACATTGTTCCACCCCGAGTTACAGAACCCCACTTGGTCAGAAAATTGGTATTAATAATATACAACTTTGGTAAACGTGACATTCTGTAACTCGGGGTGGAACAATGTTGTAGAAAACTTTTCCATTTTCCATTGATTTCTATAGAAAAAAACGCACATTTTAACCCAATATCGGTATTGTTATTGATAATTTATTTGACCGGACATTAGATTCAGATATACATCAGTTTAGTTGATATTTCTATTCAGGGCAGATTTTACGTCTTATTCTTACAGCTCCTTTAAAAAAAACATCTTCATTGTAAAGCTGCTGTCAAAAAATTTATCAAATTTATTTTATGTTGGAAGCTTACATGTAATGCACTGAGAACAGTCCTCATGAATATTTAATAATTTTTGTGCATTCGACACATCCATTTACTTGCATCAAACACATAAAAGTTAATTTCTTCGTGAAAAGCTGAAAGAATACATTTCATATTTGCAAGATTTTCTGAATTTGTCATCTTCAAATATCTTTCTGACTACAGGGAGGAATATCTACAGGACTCTGTTCAAGCAGAAACAGCCGGAGAGGAACGAGTTGTTCTTACCTAGACGCATGGCGTACGTAGTAGACATCGAGGATGAATTTGCCGACAGTGATGTTCCCACAACAACAATTCGTAGCAAGGCTGATTGTCCGACACTCGAGGTAAGAGTTATGTTTATTATCTCACATGATTGTCAGATGTTGAACCGTGAATATGTGTACAGCTTACTATCAGTAACTCTTGACTAATGGTTTGTAAGAAAAAATAAGAAAGAATTATGGAAAAGTAAATTTAAGTCAAATCATAAAATGGGATAAAGGTGCAAACTATGTTTTTCTTCAGAAACACTTGTATCATTTATAAAGATTGTTCTTATGTAAGAAGCAACAAGTACTGATAGAAATTGCTTGTTGCTTTTAGTTACCAGTGATGAGTACAGTATTTCCTCTTTCAAATGAGATTACTTAACATTATGGTAATGATAATACAAACACATATTTATCGAATCTATATGTAGATTTTTATATTATTTTAGAGACAACATTAATTTATTACAGGCTAATGCTACTCTTACAACCAATGATATTGTCATCAACAAACTGACACAGATCTTATCCTACCTCAGACAGGGAAGGAGAGAAAACAAAAAACTCAAAAAGAAAGAAAAAGGTATGTGCAGGATCTTATCAAAAATGCAGACTTCTGAATTCATCTAAAGTATTTTTATGAAAACAAATTTAAACAGTATTTATAGAGAATGATTTTATGGACATTTAATTTGCTTAAGCCCCTGTCACACTGTCGCGAGTTCGAGCTACGAGTTGTGGCGAGTTACAACTCGCCACAACTCGTCATTTGTCGCATGGAACTCGTACAGGTGTCTTCACATGTCGAAGAAATGTCACCAGAACTCGGCGTGAGGCGGCGAGAATTTTAAACGGTTTAAAATTGTCGTGCGAGTTTTCATGTCGTGCGCATGTCGAGGAGATGTCGAACAAAGGTCGAACAGATGTCGCATAAACTCGTACAGGCATCGTGTGCATGTCTCCACTTCTCGTCGTTTCTCGCCATGAATCAAACTCGTGCGAGTAGGGCCGAGTTTATATACGAGTTAAAACGATATGAGTACGATGTCTGCACGACATCATGCGAGTTGTACCGACCTCTTCTCGACATCTGCGCGACATTGTACGAGTTATGCTCGACATTTTCTCGAGTTCTGCCGAGTTGAGTACTTAAATCCAGTCTTCCTCTGCAGCATGCATAAATGTATTCACTTTCATAGTATACCAATGATAGAGAACAAAAATAAAAAGAGGCCCAGGTTGGCTGACATGTTCAAGGTTACGCGAGCTCAATACACATACTTACTCCAGATAAATGCAATTCATCATGATAAGTTTGTCCATGTAACCTCTTACATCATGATGTCCTAATAAATAATAATAAAAATTCAAGGAAACAGTCCAATGTTTCATCTATGGAGGATAGAATAAGACCTCAATTTTAGCATGCACATGATCAAATTCAAAAGAGTCCATAGTCGGCTCTTGAATATGCACCCTGCACCATTCTTGGACACTCAGATTCGTTACTTTTACTAAAAGAGTCTTTCTGCTATCATAGAAGACATTTTTTCAACAGATTTTGCACCATCCAGAAGAAGATAACTAAGAAATGAAGATGTATCGTGTTATTAACATTTTCTTAAAGCTTGTACAGACCCATTCAATTAATTTTTCAGCAGTCTTGAAAAATAAAACGTGAGTCGATACACGCCAATCATACAAAAGGAAGACATTTTGTCGACGGTCGAAATTCTGCAATAATGACAATACCAATCCCTGTCAAGGGCTTTAAGATCGGGTGAGCTAAAAAGACTTAAACAGAAATTTATACCAAATTCACATGTTGACATAACTCGTACACTTTCCGTACTCAGTTCATCATAACTCGTACTTATCTCGTGCTTAACTCGTAGGCATGTCGCCACATCTCGTATAAACTTGTACGAAACTCGTACTGAACTCGTACCTTCTTGACTAAAGTCTTCGTTTGTCGAGAAAATGTCGTGTACAAATCGTAGAGTGTCGCCAAGTGTCATACTGTTCTCGTAGAGATCTCGAGCAAATGTCGAGCTCATGTCGTAATCACAAAAAATCAAGGCTAACTCGGGGAAATTTTGGCGAGTTATAACTCGCCAGCACTCGTACAAAACTCGTAGCTCCAATTCGCCACAGTGTGACAGGGGCTTTAATGAATTAAAAGTCTTTGAATGATAAAGGCCATTTTCTTCCTGTTCATAATATTTCAAATAACATGAATCAGTTTCCATTGTTCTAAAAATAGGAGCAGCTGAAATACGTGTAGAAGTGAAAGGTTTATAGAGAGATACATAACTTTACTAATTAGACTAAAGTTAATACCTGGTTAAGATATTGAGAATGGTATAGTTGAGAGACTTTCACAAGTTGTTGTCCCCCGCTTTCGCGAAAGCTCGGGGACATTAAAACCGGTTCGTCTGTCCGTCCGTCCGTCTGTCCGTCAGTCACAAAAACTTTAACCTTGTGCATAACTTTTGAATGGTAAGTGATAGAGCTATGATATTTCACATGTGTATTCCTTGTGACAAGACCTTTCCATGGATACCAAAATTTTTGACCTTGTGACCTTGACCTTGGACTTTGACCTACTTATTAATACTTTAACCTTGACCATAACTTTTGAATGGAAAGTGATAGGGCTTTGATATTTCACATGTGTATTCCTTGTGACAAGACCTTTCCATGGATACCAAAATTTTTGACCTTGTGACCTTGACCTTGGACTTTGACCTACTTATTAAAAACTTTAACCTTGACCATAACTTTTGAATGGAAAGTGATAGGGCTTTGATATTTCACATGTGTATTCTTTGTGACAAGACCTTTCCATGGATACCAAATTCTTTGTGACAAGACCTTTCCATGGATACCAAAATTTTTGACCTTGTGACCTTGACCTTGGACTTTATCCTACTTATTAAAAACTTTAACCTTGACCATAACTTTTGAATGGTAAGTGATAGAGCTATGATATTTCACATGTGTATTCCTTGTGACAAGACCTTTGCATGGATACCAAAATTTTTGACCTTGTGACCTTGACCTTTGAGTTCGACCTACTTATTAAAAACTTTAACCTTGACCTTAACTTTTGAATGGAAAGTGATAGAGCTTTGATATTTCACATGTGTATTCCTTGTGACAAGACCTTTGCATGGATACCAAAATTTTTGACCTTGTGACCTTGAACTTTGAGTTCGACCTACTTATTAAAAACTTTAACCTTGACCATAACTTTTGATTGGAAAGTGATAGGGCTTTGATATTTCACATGTGTATTCCTTTTGACAAGACCTTTGCATGGATACCAAAATTTTTGACCTTGTGACCTTGAACTTTGAGTTCGACCTACTTTTCAAAAAACTATAATCTTGTCCATAACTTTTTAATGGAAAATGATAGGGCTTTCACATTTCACATGTGTATTCTTTGTGACAAGACCTTTCCATGGATACCAAAATTTTTGACCTTGTGACCTTGACCTTGGACTTTGACCTACTTATTAAAAACTTTAACCTTGACCATAACTTTTGAATGGAAAGTGATAGGGCTTTGATATTTCACATGTGTATTCCTTGTGACAAGACCTTTGCATGGATACCAAAATTTTTGACCTTGTGACCTTGACCTTTGAGTTCGACCTTCTTATTAAAAACTTTAACCTTGACCATAACTTTTGAATGGAAAGTGATAGAGCTTTGATATTTCACATGTGTATTCCTTGTGACAAGACCTTTGCATGGATACCAAAATTTTTGACCTTGTGACCTTGACCTTTGAGTTCGACCTACTTATTAAAAACTTTAACCTTGACCATAACTTTTGATTGGAAAGTGATAGGGCTTTGATATTTCACATGTGTATTCCTTGTGACAAGACGTTGCATGGATACCAAAATTTTTGACCTTGTGACCTTGACCTTTGAGTTCGACCTACTTTTCAAAAAACTTTAACCTTGTCCATAACTTTTTAATGGAAAATGATAGGGCTTTCACATTTCACATGTGTATTCCTTGTGATGAGACCTTTCTGTTGGTAACAACATTCTGACCTTGTGACCTTGTCCATGGAGGTTGACCCACATTTAAAAACTTCAACCTCGACCATAAGTCTTTGATGGTAATTTAAATCATAGGTCTTAAATATTTCACATGTGCATACCTTTTCATAAGCCCTGTCCTTTGGACCTTTTGACCTTTTCTTGGAGTTAATCTTTCATATTTAGAATGTTGATAATATATGAGATATATTATTAAAACTTAAGAATGGGGGATGTCTGTAAGCATTTCTTTAAAGACAAACACCCAAAAGCGGGGGACCACAATTCCTTGAATTTGATTTTTTACCTTGATGTTGATTTACAGGTAAAATAAAAGAGGAGGATAAGGCCAGAGAGAAGCTTCCAGGAGCTGACAAGGAGTAAGTAAATTTTATAACTCAAAATATGATATCTTTAAAGTAAATAGATAATATGTACATGTTAGTGGTTTTAGCATTCAAAAACTATAATACTGTCATTGTATTCTTTTTTTAGATACAAAACTGAAATGTAAACTACATGTACAGTATATACAGTCCCTGAAATGACAATATGGACTTCCTCTTGTGTGACAGGGACATGATTTTCAGCTCTAAAATTATTATCCTCTCATTTTGATATAAAAGATGATAATCATCCAAAACTACTGTAAATTGCTTCATTTTCGTCAGTACCAATTTTCGTCAATTCGTTAAAAATGACCATTTTGTCAATATGTAAATTCGTCATCCAAGTGTCCCTAAAATGTAAATTCGTCTGCTCAAATGCCAACTTAACATTTAGATACGCCGTCCAATAGTCAAATCCGTCGGATGTGTTTGTTTTCATTCTTTGTTTAACATTTATCGGTAAACATACATTTAGACAAGTATATCGCCTACCTTGCTGTGAAAACATATTATTTAGTAATTAGAAGTACATTATATGTGACCTTGTGTTCATATTAAGTTTTTATTGATTTGTCATTTGCGTGTCATAATAACACTATTTAACAATGTCTTAAAACTTGGAACCTTCTGCTTCTTCCTCCCTCAACCGCAGAGCTCCCGGTTTATATTTAAGTTTACCAAGAGACTGATTCAATTTCTCCTTACTACAATTCATTTTTTGTCGGTAGTATTTATATTCGTCGGTACGTAATTTCGTTAAGGAAGGCACTGGCGAAAATTGGTATCTGATGAATAAAAACCAATTTACAGTAACATATTTAAAAACGTAACATATCAAACATAGTTATCCAAAACTAATGTATTAAACTGTATGACTCTTGTGTTATCATGATTGCCAAATGTCCGGCATAACAATTGTTGGTAGACTTTTGTACTATGGCATCATAATCAATGGCCATTTGATTATGAAATTATAATGCGTAAGTCTGCCAACAAGTGCAATTGAGGGATTGCCAAATCTCTGACACAGCACCTGTCAGTGGACTTTTACATTATGTCATCACAATCGATGGCCAGTCCAAGAATGCTTTGACAGGCATTCTGATTATTATGTCATAATGAACAAATCGCCCAACAGGTGTGATGTCAGACATTTAGTGATCCCTAAATAGACCACTTGCCAAAATTCATAATGGATGACAAAATGACGAAAAATGTCTTAAGTAGGTAATTTTTTCGATTTTTAGCTCGCCGGGACTAAAAAGTCCGGAGAGCTAATGCCATACCCTCTGCGTCGTTGTCGTTGTCATCGTCGTCCGTAGACAAAACTTTAACCTGGGCTATATCTCTTGAACTATAAGGAGTAGGGCTTTGATATTTCACATGTAGATACCTTGTGACGAGACCTTTCATTTGAGACCATGACCTTTGACCTAGTGACCTTTACCTTGGACTTTGACCTACTTTTCAAAAACTTTAACCTGGTTTCTGACAAAAACCTGTATAGGCGAGCTATGTACATGTAATCTGTGATTACCCTATGTTTTTTCATTGGTATGTCTCAATGGAATTGCATCTTTCAACAGTGATGTTGTAATGGAAAACAAAAGCAAAAGATGTTGACTCGGACATTTTGAGCTTTCTAACAGGATCGGAAAATGTTCTGTTGCTCACTAAACATGTCCACTTTCAGAGGAACAGGTGCATGTAGACAGTTAAAGTACAGATGGATTCAAGGTATTTGAAAATATTGCAAATGTAGATATTTGATGTTTTACATTTACAGTATATACACAGACCTGGCTGACTATAATCCTTACTCTAAGTCATCTAAGGACAAAAAAGAGAAGAAGGATCGTGACCGAGGGGACGATCATAGAGACCGAGGCAGAGACAGGGACCGAGGCGATAGGGAGAGGGAGAGGGACTATAGGTAATTTCTGTTTTTTAACAAAACAAATTTTTCATAAAGATGAATTCAGGATTAGTTTTGAATATTTTTGAAATTGTTTTTTTTTTAAATTGTCTAAAGTATTTTAAACGTTTTTCTTTTCTTAAGGGACCGTGATCGAGATAGAGATAGAGATAGGAAAGATCATAGAGACCGAGATAGAGGTAGAGAGAGAGATTCTCATCGAGACAGAGATCGTAGGGATGATAGAAAACGTAAATCATATTTTGAAAAACCAGTGGAAGAGGTAATCTTGTGATATTATGCTATACACACTAACTTTAGTCAGCTGTATATCAGTACTGTACTGTAGAAACTTCTTCTTCGGAGGTTATGAATGAAATTACAGAGAAAATGATTGATGGAAATATAAATGCATTATAAAATAACTGAATATTTGATTGAAATTTACTTTTATTGATTAAATCTGGAATTTACATTACGAAGAAAAAATCATTAACCAATTTTATGTGTAATATTACAGGATGAAGTAAGAGACAGAGGACCCGGTACAGCCAAAGATCTGGTCAAATCTATAAATGAACGATTCAAGGTAAAAAAATATAGATCACTGTTTAACTCAGTGTATAGTAAATAGACTACTTATCGAAATTCATTATGGCTGACAAAATGATCAAAAATGTCTGAGTTAGGCAATTTTTGTGCACTTTTTCATTGTTACGTCTCCATGGAACGGCGTCTTGAGAGACATCATAATGAAAAACAATGCCAAAAGATGTTGAATCAGACATTTTAATCTTGTGAACAAGATCAGAAAATTGTCTATTCTTATTATGCTGAAAGTAGTAGGAAAAAGAGTGGTGAAGAAGAAGAGATACATGTACCTAAAATGTTTCCCATACATTATTTGAAAATTGCTGCGTTTCTTCAATGGTAAATGTCCGTCATTTATTTTTCATACTCAAGAAAATTACTGTCCTGGACTGCTAGATTTTGAGAATTTCAAGTTAAGTAATTATGATGAAACTAAATAATTGTTATCTTATGTTTTTATATAACCTTGACTTGCTTTGATTTTGACTTTCAGACTTAATATTTGGGTTCATTGAGTGATTTTGGGATTTGATACTTTAAACTTTACATAGATAATGAAAATAATTGAATTGTTTTTGGTTCAAACTTGCCAAAACTGAGTTGAAATGTGCGATGAATAAGTTTTATAAGATTGTTTTTTCATCAGTAATCTATAGTGTTTTTACTTTCATATAAAGTTGGAGTCTAAATCATACTTGTAATATTTCAGAATTTTGCTGGATATGGAGACTTTGAGGAAGAGAAGTAAGTAATTTGCAATTTATTTGTGATTTTAAATTTAGAGGAAAGTTCACTTTACTTTTGCATTTCATCACTGTCTTTGTCTTTGGGGTTTGTCATTTGGAACTCTTCTGACCTTCAGCAGCAAATGTTTATCTTTTTACACGTAAATAAAACTGGAAATGAAAACTTTTTTATAGGACAATAGAGGCATCGTTATTATTACACATAAAACTTCCCATTTAATGGAATGACATGGATCAATTACTATATACATTAGGCCCCTTGAAAATTTACACACCAACTTTTGGAAAGACGTATGACAGTAACAAATCCTATATATGTAACTAATATCACATCCCCAACCTCTTGAGAGTACTTTTTGTATTAATAATGATTGATTTCTATTTTAGGAAAGTTGCTGCAGACAAGGAGAAGGAGAGGTTAAAGAAGATGAAGGCGAGGATGGAGATAGACAGCTATGCTGAATGTTATCCTGGGTATGTCACTGTCATAACTTTAATCATGAACTAATGCATTCTAGTATATTTGATATTGCTATACATTCATCAGTATTGTTGTATAAAAACTGTACAATAGCAGAAAATATATAAAAAAGCCAAATTGAAAGAAATCAGCCGATATTTCCTTTCTTTACATCGATACTGGACTGGGCGGTTCATACATACATGTTATTAAAAAACGATGTTGTCTTCAGGTTTACCAAATATGATTATGTTGCCAATAATTGTCAAATTTATTGTGATTTTATTGAGGCTTCTTCAGTTATTACAAGTTTATAAGACTTTGCATAGTTGTACCTTGTATGGGAATTTTTAAAAATCTCTACATATGTATTAATGCATGCATTTACATTTTTCAGTAATATATGTACTTGCATGTAAATTCATTTGAAATATTATCTTATTTGAGGAATTTTTTAAACTGATATGTAACTGAATTTGTAACATGCATTAAACCCAGAGCATATAGAAAAGAAAGTAGCATCTCTAATTGTAAATCAATTTTAAACAGAAATTGTCATATATTATTTCTGTTTCCTAGAATGGAGGAGGCAGCAGATGCCTTTGGAGACTCAGATGAGGAGGCAGATTACAGTAAAATGGACCAGGGTAATAAAAAAGGCCCTGTGGGCAGATGGGACTTTGATACGCAGGAAGAGTATAGTGACTACATGGCAAATAAGGAAGCCCTTCCTAAGTAAGTAGAAGTTTTATAAAGTTGTAATTGTGAGGTGCAATGCATATTTGTGTCCCATGCAAAGCATAGCAACACTTAGGGATCACTTTTTGTTATCTACGAAGTAACATTTATAGTACTGTCACAAGTGTTTTCTTTTTATAGTTGTGTTGTGTATGGAAATTAAGCACAGAATGTGTCTTCAATTTTCAACTTTTTAAAATACAGAGATTTATAAAAAAAAAAATAAAGTGCTTCATGATTAATGCAGATTTAGATAATTTGTCTGGTTTAGACTACTTACGTTTCAACACGAGAGACAGCATGATTTGAGTTTTTTTCATTAGAAATAAATTTTTACTGACAAACACCTTCAAATACAGAAGTATTTACCAACAGAGACTTATATAACAGACTAAATAAGTCTACATTGTACACAAAATATTTCAAGACAAACGAGATATAATCTATTAATCTTTAAAAATTTTCCTTTCTTAAGAGCTGCTTTCCAGTACGGCGTCAAGATGGCAGACGGAAGAAAGACACGACGAGCAGGACCCAAGGATGAAAAAGCTGAACTTGACAGACAATGGCAGAAGATTCAGAACATTCTTAATAAACGGAAAATGGGAGAGCCAGACGAGAAGAAGATGAAAATGTAGATTTTACAATCAACAATCAGATGTTTACTATGTAATCTCTCCAACATTTTTGTCTTACTTTGTAAATTTCCCTGTGGGAATGGATCCATCATGGACAATATCAAGATATTTCCAAATTTTTGTTGGATACCAACATGAATTTAAGATAAATGAACATTGAAAGATGACTATTTCTAAAAAATCAAACTATGCTTTTTTAAATAACATAATATATTGTCTGTGAAGTTACTGTTCAGAAAGACTCATTAGAGAGCAACTGGGATTTACAATTCACTACATTGAAATTTGAACCACATTAAATGTTTTTGTAAACTTACAAAACTCTAGTGACCTAAATTTAATGCTCTTGTAACATTCATAGACCCCATTTACATAGAGGGTTCATTTTGATTTATACATGTAAATTATTGATATGCATGTAAGAGATTTATCTTAGTCTAAAAAAATCATGTTTATAAATACTGAAAGCTTAGATCAGATTTCAAATGCACAACAGAAAGTAAAGAATATTTGTTTATTTCACAATGTTTATTTAAACATTTGAAAGGAAAATGAATTTATACCTGGATATGTTTTTATGTTAACATGTATTAATCAGATTGTCAGTTCGTGCGGAAGATACTCATTTATTCTGAGCTTCGTGTGTGCCATTTGAATAAATGAAATTGTGATGGTACTATTGTTCTTCTAATTTCAAAGCAAAATTGGAAAATCTTAAAGAAATGATTTTCTCTCCCCCCAATTCTTCTGGAAATGGCTGACTTTTTTTTTCTCTCTCCACATTTCGGTGTTGTTGAGATCAATTTTTAAATATCCAGTATTGTCTATGTATATAGAGCATCACCAACCCAAATTAAAGGATTCTCAAACAGGACTTTGTGATAATCTGTAAATAAAGATTTTAAAAGCTTTTCTGTCTTTCATTTCATGTTGTTTGTTTATAAAAGCTAATGAACTAAATAGAATGCAACCTTAATAGATTTGGATATTTGCAAAAAATTAAATTTTTTTCTTCTTGGAAAATGTGGTAGATACCCATTGTCAAATGCGGAACATGTTCTTAACTGCGAACATATTTTCACTGCAATTTGAAGTACACAAGTAAGAAAAATGTTTTCACTTAAAAACTCAAGTGGGTTCACTATAGAGATGTAATGAGCTGAAAAACATTCATTTACATACCTTGATTTCAAGTTCATGTATATATACATGTAACAACAATGGCTATAACAATTTGACTGGATAAATTTCAAAGTTCTTTCAAATTTGATACTTTGTTGTGCTAGTATGGAAGGATGATGCCTGTGAATTTGGGCAGAATATAAAAGGTTATTGAATTTTGCTGCATACTGGCACACAGAACTCAAGGTCAAGGCTTTCGCTCTTGTCATCCATAAATAATGTTTCACATTGATCTTAGGTAATTTGCTTATTTCTGCAATGTACTTATCCTACCTAGGAGTTAAATGGTACCTGGTACACTGAAACGCCACATGGCAATACAATGTACATGTATGAATAAACACTAGTTTTGAATATGGCAGCATTGTTTGAATACTAGTACTCTCTGTGGAGTTAGGAGAGCAATGTATAGTAAAAGTTTCACCATGGGAGTTGTGTAACAAACCATTTCAATTGATTCAGGACTCAAAATCTCTTGATTTACTTTTACATTGAGAAGTGCATGTATTTGAAAACTTACCCATACTGAAAAAAATGTACTGCTCTGATCATTGACCTCCATTTATATATGTTTATACGTTATCTTCAAATACATATTTTGCTGCCAAATTTCATAAATTCATTGGCGGTTACAAAATGATATGGAGTCTGTAAGATAAAGTGGCTGTCACAGATTATTTTTATGTTAGCTGGCAGATAAATCAGTAGTTGTTGCCAGAAGATTGTGTACAATACACACTAGATAAATGTGGTCTTCCATACAAAATATATTAATAATTTGTGATCTTGTCAAGCCATGTATTGTGCTTGTGTGAAACATCTAAAACAAGGTGTGCATATGAAACACTGGGCAAAAGATCAGGATATCAAATAAGAGCTCTTGCCTGATGAGTGCATGTGATATAAGAATACTCTATCCTACAAGAGGAGATTTGACCAGAATGTATTTTCCCGAAACTTCAAGGTCACTAGGTCAAGGTAGCAACTGAAAGGTTCTATCACATGCAATGTACATGTGAAATACATTTTCCTTGAGGCTTGGCGTCAAAGGTCACTTGTCCAGGATCCTGGTATTATATAAAAGCACTCATTGCAATAAATATCCATGTGGAATTTCAAAGCTTTGTGTATTAAAAAATGAGGAGTCATTAAGGTCAAGGTCATAGGTCCAAAGATCATGAAGTCAACTGAAATGTAATGATAATAGGAAGACACTTGAAATATGAGTATGTGTTGCAAAATGTTTTTTTTTTATGTCCCAGGAAAATATTCTGGGCATATGGTTTTTGGCCTGTCTTTTTGTCAAAGGCAAAAAAAAAATATCATTGGGAATAATATTTGAATGGTAGGTGAAAGGGCTTTCATATTTCATGTTTGTATTCCTTGTGACAAGACCTTTCTATTGGTACCAAACTTTGACCTTGACCTACTTTTGAAAAACTTTTAACACTGGCCATAACTTTTAAAATGTAGGTGGTAGGTGATATTTCAAAAGTGTATTTCTAGTGCAAAGACCTTTACATTGATACCATTTTTTTTAAATCTTGGACCTACTAATGAACAACTTTAACATTGTCCATAACTTTTGAATGGTAGGTGAAAGAGCTTTCATATTTCATATGTGTATTCCTTGTGACCAGACCTTTCCATTTATACTAAATTTTAACCTTTTGAACTTTGACCTTCTTTTGAAAAATTTGAACAATAACTTTTCCTGTTGAATTTGACCTACTTAAAATTAAATGGTGCAAGTACTGAGAAAGATTCGGGCCGGGGCATTCATGTTTCACAAACACAGCTTTCATTCCTTAAAGTATGTAAAACTACTAAAGTCAAGGTTATTAGGTATTATACGAAAGGTCTTGTCACCAGCACATGTGAAATCACTATGCTACATCTTATATGGTTCAAAATTTATGTACAAGGCTTAAGTATCAGATAAACAGACGAGACAAAAAATATACACCCTGATCTTCCATGAAATAAAATGTATCTGCTCTCATGACCTTGCCATCAAGAATGGATTCTTACTCTAATGTTAAACAATCAGTTATTTTGGCAAGTTTTGAAAAATATCCTCTAAAGTCATCATTTCATACATTTACATCTGCTGATTTCAGGGAAATCTAATTGAGTTAATCATCTGGATCTTGAAGTTGTAAATTGTTTAACATTCGCATAAGAATCTTGCATTTTAATTTTAAATCTATATATCTATAAATCGTAAGAGCTGGTGAGTGAATATTACATGTACTTTATTCAAAGTCAAACATATGAATAAATAAATCGCTCGGTTTTTTTTTACACATTTACAAGTATTTTTTACACTTTCTACACATCTTTATAATAATCATTACAGAAAATAAAGATTTTTAAAATCATTTTAAATACATGTAAACCCATGGACGGACAGCTTATAATATACTTAAAAGACTGACTTTATCATGTCATGAAATGAGATAAAATTGTATCATATATAGAGATTCACAGTCAGTAGTAGTCTATTCCCACATGATTTGACTTAAAATTCTGCTGCATAATGCCATTACAGTCCAAAGTAAACACGTAAAATATGAAGAAGTAATCTGTGAAAAAAAGTGCTATAACAATGACATCTCAGTACTCAAACTAGACCATTCTGAGTCTGATCTACATCTCATATAATACAGTACTACTATCACAAATATTTTCGCTGTATGATTTCACCAACCAAAGTCATCATCTGAGTCATTCCTGAAAAGAAAATTTTTCATTGTCAGTCTTCCAATGCTGATTTAAAACCTCTTGAGGCTCAACGCAAGTAAAATATTTATCCCATTTACTCATACAAGAACATCACTTAAATCTATAGCATTAAATTAATTTCATTAACAGTGCTACAATTAGCAGAATTGTTCTTTCCATAGGAGTACATCAGAGTTTCAAAAAAGAAGTGTAATTCTAACAGTTATTCGTGACATTTTAAGAATTTAATGTTCAAATATTTACTTTTGACTGTTAAAGATGGAAGAAGTTAATGACTTAGAATAACAGTTACTGCAAAAAATTGTGAATAATTCTTACCCTTGTATGTCCTCAGCTACAGATACTTCTGACTGACTTGGAGTTTCCTAAAATATGTAGACACTCTTAAGTCAAATTACATAGATACATACATGTATGAATTTTTCATTCATCTTTACATTTCTTATAAATTAAATTTCAATTATTTACCACATATTTTGTACTTCACTTAAAAATAGTTTATCTTTGAGTTAGTTAAAACTATCACACAATGTGAACAAGGGAATATTCATGTACAAGACACTATAAGACTCTTTCATGGTCTTCTATGAAATACAGTGGTTCCACCCGAGGGGTCTCAAAATCATGTAAAACCCGAGGGTTTTGCAAAGTTTTAGGACCCTGAGGGTGGAAATGATGTATCTTTCAAAGAAGAACATGAAAGAGTATTTTTCTCTCATACCTAATGGCCAAAGTTAAAACTGAAAGAAAAGAGATGAAATTTAAAAAATATCAAGTTGATCTAATTGCAAAAATTTTGCGATATTCAAATTCAGTGCTTTTCAAAATATAATGCAAGAATACATTGAAAAACGATCTTAAAATCAATGTTTTATTGCCACGTCACCGTTAGCTTTTTTTGTTTTGTGGGCTTAAATAATGACGTCACAATAGTGTAAACAATTGAAACAATAGCGACACATGACATGAGATACAGATGTCACGTGATATGTGATACAGATGTCATTCACATAGCTGTATCTCATGGGCCTTCTCTGTAACACATACGCGGGTATGAGAGAAATAAGAGGTCAAATATATGATACACATAAAAATAAACATACCTGCACAATTCTAGTATGTCCTTTGGACCAGGTGTCTACTACTCTCTTAGTTGTCTGAAATAAACAAAAATCCAATTTATAAGATACATGTAATATCAATCTCAAGCTAAAATCACTATATACATGTATAGTGAAGAAGACGCTAGTCCCTAACAATCTACAGAATCTTATCCATGTATGTACCTACAGAATGTACCTACAGAGACACTCAGATTAAAAACATAATTATTTCCATGTATAAAGGATTTTACTGAGACTGTAGTGCATGTACATGTTGAATGTACAACGGTATGTTGTAAAAGTTTGATCTCATTTACAGGTAGCAATAATTGTTGCTAATTGGTAAACTCAAATGAAAACTCTGAGTAAATTGAGATCAAGGTTTAAAAAAAAAGAATTAGACTGGTTATTGTGTAATAAATGCTGCTTTTAACAAGAATTGTTGTGGTACAAAAAAGGAATGGAAATTAAAAAGTCTTAACTTCAGTTGACATTAATGATTAAAGCATTTTCAGGTGTATGCAATAAATAGTTCTATTGAAGGAATGTTGGTTTTTTGTTCAAAACTTAAAATCTCAAGTGAATTATATTATGGCATATACACATGTTTTTAATGATCGAATAGACATACATGTATACATCATACATCATATTCAGTTCAAAAGAATCAGTGACAATGTGAAAAATTTTGTAGCTTTTGACAGTGAATACAAAACCTGTGCTCATTTAGTCAAATATCATCAACATACCCTCTTAGGCCTCTGGTCAAAAGAACAATATTTTTAATTTGAGTGGAATTATAATCAAAAACCTGAGATGAAGATATAAAGCTTTTATTTTGACACACATACATAAAGCAAACAGATATGCCTTTAATTTTCAATTTTTAAGAAGAAAGACATATTTCCAATAGATTAAAACTACATGTATATTTTTAATTTCTGACTTTACCTCATCCTCCTTATCTTTTTGCTGCTGCACCATAGCCATGTACTGCTGCATTACTGGGTCAATCTCAAGGTCACCCATGCCTTTGTCCTTGACCTCAGCTGCGTCTGCACCATCTACAGTGTCCCGTCCTTCCTCCTATGAACCAATAGTAAAAAACTAACATGTGATCTGTTGTGATATCTACATCCCAATCCACTCACAGTTATACATGTACATGTCCTTTTGAAAATAACAGTTAATGGGTGACGCATGTTATTGACATAGATTATTTTTCATCAAGAGATCAGGTTTTTTTCTGAAACTTTTATTTGATCTGATTGGTCAAGACTTGATTTTCTCGAGTGTATCTCTGTAGTGAATCTATAGTATGCCTTTGCTCTTGACCAACCAATGATGATGCTACTTTTTCAAATAGTGAAATTGAATTTTGCTTTGAAAAAGTGGTATTTACAAAAAAAGACACACATTTTTTTCACTCGATAAAATTGAATAATCGCATTCACAAAAAAAAAAGGCCAAAATGGCAGGATTACTAAGATTTCCTATGTCAAAAATTTCTGTTGATTTAATAGAACTTTAGAAAGACTTTAAATTTTGGTCTTGACTGCATGTACATGGTCACATATTTGTTAACCTTGACTTTGGTAAATCAATGCTTCACTAGGTCTTCATAGTCAGGAATTGAAGGATTGCAGAACTTCTTATGTCACGTCTGTTTGTTGACATATACATTATAATGTCTTAACCAAATGACCCATCAAAGCATTGTTTGACATGCCATTGATTATGATGTCATACAGTAAAAGCTCCCCAGCATGTTCAGACACTTGAATCGGACATTTGGCAATCGGAGCATCGACAAAACTGTCATGTCAATACCTGTACCAATTCTAAAAGTAGGTTCACATCAGATCATTTTTCAGTTCAAAGATTATCTATAAGAGATTTGATTGTCAGAGATTCTTAATGGACTGGCTGACTGAATATTTTACTATTTGCAATGTAAGAAATATGTAATTGCATTTTCCATATTAAACCATTTTTATGACATATGACAAGTATCTACCAGTTTTTGGAGTTCCCTCTGCTCCCTTTCCCATGCCTCCTTCTCTCTTTGTTTCCTTTCTTCCTCCTTCCTCTGGCGTTCTTCCTCCCATTTCCTCAATTCCTCCTCCTCATCTTTCTTTCTCCTTTCTTCTTCTTCCTTCTTTTTATCTATAAGAGCAAAATATGATTTTTTTTTCATGAATAGATCGAATCAACACTCACTCATTCTAGATACGTAGAATCAAAAGTAGATTCATACTTGTCCTGAGGCATATGAGAAATAACTTCAGATTAATGGATTTTTTTCTAAAAACGATTAAATAAAAAGATTATAATTATTAGAGAATGCACACAAGCACTGACAAAGTTATACAGTGGTAGGCATTCTTGATACATGTAATGTATGAATTGACATAAAGATAAAACAAAGAGTTTATTACTATGACCTTACATAATAGAATTTATTTGTTTAGTACTATCACTTGTAGTAAATATTCAGATTTCTAATAACATCAATTCAAAATATATACATGTATTTCATGAACAAGAGGCCCAAGGGGGCCACATCGCTCACCTGAGTTGCAGACAAAGGGTTAAAAGTCACAAAAATACTTCTACAGATCAAAGCCCTTGACAACCATATTTGTTGACCTATCGACAAGAAAAACACAAACTTGGCAGAGGACCTTGAGTACTTGCTTGCTGCAAGGTTTCCTGAAATTCTGTGCAATGGTTGCAGAGGAGATGTCAAAAATGTGTCAGCCAATCAGAGCCCTCGGCGGCCATATTTGGGGACCGATCGGCATGAAAAACACAAACTTGGTAGAGGACCTTAAGTACTTCCTTCCTGTAAAGTTTCATGAAATTCTGTGCAGCGGTTGCAGAGGAGATGTCGAAAATGTGTCAGCCAATCAGAGCCCTCGGCGTCCAATTTGTTGAATGATCGGCACGAAAAACACAAACTTGGTAGAGGACCTTGAGTAGTTCCTTCCTGTAAAGTTTCATGAAATTCTGTGCAGCGGTTGCAGAGGAGATGTCGAAAAAATGTGTCAGCCAATCAGAGCCCTCGGTGGCCATATTTGTTGACCGATCGGCACGAAAAACACAAACTTGGTAGAGGACCTTGAGTACTTGCTTGCTGCAAGGTTTCCTGAAATTCTGTGCAATGGTTGCAGAGGAGATGTCGAAAATAAGTCAGCCAATCAGAGCCCTCGGCGGCCATATTTGTTGACCGATCGACACGAAAAACACAAACTTGGTAGAGGACCTTAAGTACTTCCTTCCTGTAAAGTTTCATGAAATTCTGTGCAGCGGTTGCAGAGGAGATGTCGAAAATGTGTCAGCCAATCAGAGCCCTTGGCGGCCATATTTGTTGACCGATCAGCACGAAAAACACAAACTTGGTAGAGGACCTTGAGTACTTCCTTCCTGTAAAGTTTCATGAAATTCTGTGCAGCGGTTGCAGAGGAGATGTCGAAAATGTGTCAGCCAATCAGAGCCCTCGGCGGCCATATTTGTTGACCGATCGGCACGAAAAACACAAACTTGGTAGAGGACCTTGAGTAGTTCCTTCCTGTAAAGTTTCATGAAATTCTGTGCAGCGGTTGCAGAGGAGATATCGAAAAATGTGTCAGCCAATCAGAGCCCTCGGCGGCCATATTTGTTGACCAATCGGCACGAAAAACACAAACTTGGTAGAGGACCTTGAGTACTTCCTTCCTGTAAAGTTTCATGAAATTCTGTGCAGCAGTTGCAGAGGAGATGTCGAAAATGTGTCAGCCAATCAGAGCCCTCGGCGGCCATATTTGTTGACCGATCCGCACGAAAAACACAAACTTGGTAGAGGACCTTGAGTACTTCCTTCCTGTAAAGTTTCATGAAATTCTGTGCAGCGGTTGCAGAGGAGATGTCAAAAATGTGTCAGCCAATCAGAGCCCTCGGCGGCCATATTTGTTGACCGATCGGCACGAAAAACACAATTTTGGTAGAGGACCTTGAGTACTTCCTTCCTGTAAAGTTTCATGAAATTCTGTGCAGCGGTTGCAGAGGAGATGTCGAAAATGTGTCAGCCAATCAGAGCCCTCGGTGGCCATATTTGTTGACAGATCGGCACGAAAAACACAAACTTGGTAGAGGACCTTGAGTACTTCCATCCTGTAAAGTTTCATGAAATTCTGTGCAGCGGTTGCAGAGGAGATGTCGAAAATGTTAAAAGTTTACGCCAGACGGACGACGACGACGGACGACGGACGGACGACGGACGGCGCGCTATGACAATAGCTCACTTGAGCTTTGCTCAGGTGAGCTAAAAATGAGATATTCAAAGGTAATACCATCAAAAGAACTTTAAAATCTATAACAAAATTAGCATAAACACAAACCTTCCTCTTTATCGTCACTAGGTGATGACTTCCAAGCACTGTCTAGTGAGATAGGAGCAAGTTTCCCTCCTGGTGGAGGTCTTTTTGGTGTTACGTCAACTAACGGAGAAAAGTCAGCTCTAGGAGTAGTATCCAGATGTACATCTTTGACAACTTTTTCAGGTTCACTTGGTGTTACATCATCATCACTCGACCTTGACCCTGGTACAACCACAATACTTGGTGACCCAGGTCGTGCTTCCAGGTCAGACACAGTGATAGGTCGAGGTCGTTCTTCAACTCTATGGTCCTTCTTTCCTTCATCAGACATTGTAGATAGGTTAAACTGAGGAGGACGTTCTTTCCTGTCTGAGCTTGTAAGTTCATGTAGGCTATCATCAAGGCCATTTGCCGTAGGACGACCTTGATATGGTGTGGATGACATAGGACGGTGAATAGGACTGGCGGCAGGAGAGGGTACTCTGTGTTGACTTGAAGTCCCTACCAAGAAATATACATAAATGTAGAGTAAATGCCAAAACATGCTTGCTAAAATATTTGGATAAAAGATCATAAACTACAAATATAACACATAGGAAGACTTGGTACTTATATGTTGTAATACTATATATTCATATCTGTTTCAGATTAACTATTTCTACTAATGAGAATCAACTTTGTATAGGGGAAATTTCCACCTTGTTTGAATCTTTTAAAAACAACAATAATTCCCTGTCACTGTGGAGTGTTCATCCTTCCTACCTTTATTTTCAGGTACATGTTCAGGTGACTTTGCTCGCGACCTCTGTGGTGACCTTGACCTCTCGGCTCCTGCAGAGGGATTAGTCAGATTATAATGAAAATCCCTATATGCCGACTCTAGATTCTGTGCCTCTTTCTCCAAGCTTCTCAGTCTATATTTAGCTTCGGCTACAACATCGGCAGAATTCACAGACGACACATCTTCTTCAGAGAATGCTGGGTAAATTCTCTTTTTGCCACTAGATGGCAGATCAAGGTCGATGGCAACATCATTATAGACATCATTATCCTCATAACGTGGCCTTGCACTTCTTCTCGGACTTGGACTTTTGTTGCGGAATTCTCCACCAGGGAGATTAAGAAATTCATCACCTTCATCGTCGGAATCCTCTATCACAGGCTGTGCTGAGTGTAACGATGTATGAAACCTTCTATAATAAAAGGACTTTTGTTTACTCTCTTATCTTAAATGTGCGCAAGCTTTCTCATTCATAGCATGAGTAAATTATCATGGCATAAGAATAAGACAATATAATGATTGTACAAACTGTGTGCAAATTTATTTGAGAACAAACTTACTTAGGACCTTCTTTTTCTTGAGGTTTCTTGTACACTTCATTACTTAAAGCTGAAATGATAGAAAGGATGTTAAGATTTATTTTTAAAAAGAAACTTCATCGAGTGCAGCTTCATCGTCAAATATGAGAAAAGTCTACCACAAGATGATGAATGAACCATTGGTATATTAATTAGTATAAAAGCTGTTACCTGAAAAATAAGCATATTGAAGGTAAAAGTCACAGGTCAAACATGTTGTGACATAAAAAATCCTTTTGACTTATTGATCAAAAGTCATGGTCTAGGTTAAAGATTTTCAAACGTAGGTCAAATACCAAGGTCGATGTAAAAACTTTGGTAATAACAGTGAGAAATGTGAAAGAAATTGCCTACTATTTGAAAATTATAGAGAACCATGTGTAGATGTAAAAGTCTTGTATCGCATTAGCAATATTTAACTACATGTACTATATATAAACAACTTCCTTTATTTATTTATTTAAGCTTGTGAACATACACCCATGACTATTCTTAAAACGAAAAGGACCTTTTTAATATAACGTTTATTTGATAACTTCATCTGCTTTCTGAACTAAACCTGATAAAATGACATTACTACACTATGTGCTCTTATGTGATTTTGTTTTACATTTAATTTATATCAGCCGGAACGCCAGTCGGCACTTGTCTTTGAAGTTTAAAAACGAAGTCACGTGACAAATGTTTTGAATATGACGACATTGTACCACGTCATCAAAAACGCGTCATACTGACTGTGCTGCATGTGTAAACAAGAATGACACAGGTGATTTTGATGGCAATAGAGATACCGTTTCAAGTCATAACACTTAATCAGGTAAATTTTGTGGCATTTTGAAATAAATCGGGCGTTGTCAAGGGCAGTTTTTCGCCAGCGATCTGTTTACCTGCATTTTATTGCTTATTTTCTTTTAAAATCCCGGCTGGGAATGATTGGGAACAGTCTGAATGTAAACTTTATATATCACCGAAGTCACCAAAACCAAAAATAGTATGCCGATCTTTGCCTTAAGTGGTTTGTGTCACCTTTCAAACTTCGATATGCTGTTCGGGCGTCCATCTTCCATGTCAACGTATGGAAACTCGTTTGTAAACAGCGAGTACACGAGTACACATGTACCCAAGTCGGTGCTGCGAAGTGGTTAGATTTGCCAAAATGAAACATGGCATTGGCAAAAAATCATCTACAAGGTATCAAACCATAATTGGCATAAAACAAATGTTAAAAATTCCATTGCCACTTGAATTTGGTGTATTCTGATTCCGTAATGATGAATTTTAATTAAAATCTAGTCCTCGTTACAGCGATTTTATTCCTATTTATAGAGTACTTACCGACTAAAATTCTTTATAAGTATCATAATTGGGATTCTGTTGAAAAGATTATCATTGAATTTTGACCAGAATTGCAAAGGGTAGCATTTGTGTCAGCTTTTAAAACCAACGGTGTATGCACAATTTTCGTTGGATCTTTAGCAGGGCTAAAAAATATCAAAAATCCCTTTCAGAGGAATTTCAGTTATATGTAGTAAATTATATCCGAGTATTATTTGTTGTATAATAATATTTAAAATTTGAGATAAACAATAAGGGTCGTTTAGCCCAATTTATTTTTATTCTGCTACTTTTTGTGTCAAGAGTTATCCGCCCCTTTTAGAAACAATGCTTCCAACCGTCAAAATAGGGATTGGCGTTCCGGCTGTATGTTTAACGTAAATTTCCTGATAAACTGTCAAGCTAGGTGACTAATGCTCCCCCATACTTCATCAGGGGGTTTTTTTTTTTTTTACTTCCTTGTTTGAAGATTTATGTATCCACTTGAAAAATCTAGTTATAAATCTATTTCCTTTTCCTTTTTTCCCATTGCTTTAAAAATCAATAAATTCTAATTCCTTGTGAAAATTTTTCAAGATCTATATTTTCATTGATTTATACTAAGTATAAATCTGAGTTTGAGAATATAAAATACATGGATGTGTGAGAATATAAAATACATGGATTATTTGGAATAAAATGTCTGATAACTGCTCTATATGCCAAGATGTCTATGAGGAGCCGAAATTCTTAAACTGCGGACACACTTTCTGCTGTAAATGTCTTGATGTGCTTTCAGAATCATCCAGACAAATTAAGTGCCCTCTCTGCCGTCAACATACTACATGCCCAAAGAGAGGGGCGGAGGGACTAATGGACAACTTCTTGGTCAGAAACAGACAAATTTCTGAGAGAACTGAAACATCTTACAGAACTAAAACATGTATAGAATGTTTAAACACAACTGAGACAATGAAATGTGAAGGATGCTCGCAAAGCTTCTGTGAGAACTGCATGTTTTTCCACACACGACAAGATGAAGTAATGGAGGATGTAAACCAAGGAATAGAGAGGGAACTGCAAATGCAGAATAATCAAACTGCATTTTATTTCAAACTTGACAGGAAAATAAGCATTTCAAAGCGTAATCAGGCGCAATTTATGAATGGAACTACAATCAATCAAATAGTGATAGAGAGCTTTGGTGATGACAAAGTTATAACTGCATTAACGGGAGAAAACTCACTTGTTATATACAATAACAATGGTGACATAATAAAACAGCATTATTTGAATACTAATATTTTAGGGATTGCTTCTGGTCTGGAGAGTCAGCTGATTATCATTTCCTATCAGTCTAATGCTGTTTTGGGCTATTCATCTGGGACTATGAACAGACTGTTTAGTACACAGTCCTTTTTCCCAGAAGCTGTTGCATGCCTAAACAATGGCAGAATAGCACTAGTGGGCTATGTAGTTATCACGAAAAATTCTGGTAATCAAATACCAATAGCAGCTGCATTGCAAATATTTGACTATTATGGAAATCTTGTGACAAATACTCATCTAGTGGACAAAAATGGACCATTAACTATCTGTGTAAAAAGGAAATCTAATGACATTTACATTGGGGATCGGAGTAATAAAGAAATAATGCTTTTCTTGGAGGATGGTTCTTATGTATCAAGCTACAACAGAACGAAAATCAATTTAGGAAATCCTGTAGCATCAGAATTGGTCAATAAAGAGACACAATTTCCCTTCACTTTGGCTTATTATGAACAGACTGATTTGCTTTTAGCTTCCTACATTTCCCCAGTGTGTGACCAAAACAGGCAATTGTTTAGTGGAATTTATATCCTCTCACCTACCCTACAACTGCTGGGACATTTTTATTCAGATGAGAAACTTGGGCTACCAACAGGTGTATCATGTAATGATCAAGGTAAACTATGGGTTGGCGACGGAGCAGAAAGAATCATCAGAGTGTTCAAGTTGTCACGATACATGAATAAATTAATAGACACAGAAGACTTATACATAGAAGACTTGGATTCACGTCAGAGTTGGGACAGCTATGTATAGATTATTCAATTTGTATTTGAATATTTTGGACTAAGATTCACATACATGTCAACTTTGGAATCCTCAAAAGGAGAGATCTCCCTCCTCGACGGTTGAAAAAGAGGGAGATGGTGTGTAAACCCAATTTCACTACATTTTCAATGAACTGTGACATTTTTAATAAATTACGGCATTATCAATTAATTGCAGCATTTTTCAACAAATTTACTATCTTCTTTAATCTACAGTTCTTAAATATTGATTCCAGATATTACAAGATACATATGTCTATAATTTATTGTATTTTACTTTTGTCTTGTATTTCTTTTGATTATACATAAGTATTGTGCAACCTCTGCAGAAATGTAACTCTCCAGTGAAAACTCAATGATATTTGTTGATTTATCTTCACATTCAATAGATTGCATTGTTCAGGTCATTTGAGTAATAAAAAGTAGACATCAATTTACAAAAAAAAAATCGAAAGAGTTGAATACACTTATGGGTATATTTGTCAGTATAATAGTTATTACTGGAAAAGTACAGGTCTATTTTCAAGGTCAAAATGTCAAAAATGTTGGCACTGATGCAAAGGTATTCTTCAAAAATTTTGGTATACATGGAAAGGTCTTGTCACAATGAATACACATGTGAAATATGAAAACCATGTCACTTACCATTCAAAAGTTATGGCCAAGGTTTAAGTTTTTGCACACAAACAGATTAACAGACAGTCAGACAGACAGGCCAAAAACTATATGCCCTGAATCTTCGATTACAGGGGCATAAAAAACTTGTTAGTAATACTAGGAATTAGCAAGTGAAATATCTAAGCCTTATCACCTACCATTCCAAGATTATGGGCAAAGTTAAAGTTTTTTGAGTATGTTAAAAGTACACTTAGGATAGACACACCTACATGTATATACTCGCTGAACCACATTAAAAGTGATTGAGAACACTGAGAATAAACTTTTCTGGTCAACATTGACTTGACGCAGTAAAGAGAACACATAGTAATGATGAAAATTCACCCTTGTATGCAAAGAACAGTAAAGACAGAAGCACCTACAAATGTCCAAAACTATATGAATATACACTTAGTAAGAATAGATTGAAAGTTGACAGGTTGATAATGGATCATTTTCATATTACGGCTAGACTTGCATTTTAGACATTCAAAGACCCTACATCACAACATCTGACATTACTTTGACGTCATAGATAAGTTATAACGTCACAATACGAAATGCCGTCAAATATTGTGATGACATAAGTGTGCATAAAATATAGGTCTACTGCGATAATGTGAAAATAGTCTACTTAAAATTAATGCTTTTAAAGTTTTCAATTTCTTCATTCAATTTCTTCGGCAAAACAATTGCTAATCTGTGATCTTCTTATTCTTCTTGATGATAATGAAAATTCAACCCCATCATTTTGCTCCATTCAAAACAATTATCTATACTTTACCCACTCTAATCCAAAAATCAATTCGTCATTTTTTTTTTTTCATTTTAATATTAACTCCAACTTTGTTGTTAACAAATATGGTCAATGATCATTCTTGAAGATCATAAGTAAGTACATGTACATGCAAAGAAAGTATATGCATAGAAAAAAGAATTTTTCACCCATCTTCTGGAAAAAAATATTCTTTTTAAAAATTATGATATTTTACCTTGGTGTGTGATGGAGAGCTGGGCACGTAGATCTACAAGCTCCTGATTCATTTCCTTCATTTGATTGGTCTGATCTTCAAACCTCCTCAGTAAGTCACGATTTCTGTCCATCTGTATAAGGATTAAGGAATTGGGGATAAAATAAAACTACCATAAAAAAGGTAGTAATTATGGATTGTCATATCTTACATGCCTTTAGACATTTCATTTTTTTCTGTTTCATTCAACTCACATTGAAAATGTATGGTCCATTAAAACATTGCCGAGGTCGTTTGACCTCGCCAAATTTGTGTACTACATTTTTCTGTATACAAAGCAATAAGAAGTAGAGTACTATACCTCTAAAACCTTAAATTCAATTTTTGTCAATGAAGTAGAACATTTGAATCTTGTCTTACCTTCATTGAAATTATAAATTTACCTTGCATCATCAATACATGTGCCTAAAATTGAAACTAGCAGATATTTAGAAATTTTCTATAAAAAAATACAAATGTTTATCAGAATGGACAGCTGTTTGTATAGATACACAATATAAAATGAAGTTGATACCTCCTCTTGGAGCCTTTTTTCCAGTTGTTGTTTATTGGCCTCTGATAGCGTCAGTTCTTGCCGTAGACTCTCTTTTGTTTTCTCGAGTTCCCTTTGTAACATGAGAGTTTCCGGGGTAGGACGTCGTAACTCACGAATCATCTCCTCTTGCCCTAAAATCAAAATTGAATTGTTAGATCAGTATGACGGTCTAAAACAGGGGACAAGCTAAGGGTTTTAAACAAAAAATGATATTATTTTTTTCTTCTCAAGCAATTAAAATTTGAATTTTAAGCAATTCCTTATGATAATTGGAAACTTTTTAAGTCAAAATCATATTGTGAAGTTTTGTGTCTTCAATGTCAATATTTCTCTCTTTAGGAGGATACAATGTCAAGTTTATATCTTAAATGCTCTGTTTCTATATAAAAGTATACATGTGAAAATACATGTAGGTGTTTAGATCATACATGTACATGACATACAAGCCTGTTTACCCTCTAAATGAAGTTTGTTTGAACAAAAGCACTGAATACAGACTTAGACAGGAAAATACATATCCAATAACCCTAAACGTTTAAGTGACATAGAATATATGTGAATAATGTAAAACCAACACATAACATACTCCCTTTTATCTTATTTACACACAGCATTAACAAAGGAATATATATTACTGTGAAATCATTTATTTCCATGGGGCCAATTTTCGTGGATCCGTGAGATCCAGTATTTTCGTGGGCACATAATTTCATGGATTCCGCCCGTTCGAAGTAAAATAACTGTAAAGTCAGAAAGTGTTGACTACATGTATTACGTTAGTGACGATCTTAAAACATAAACCTTAAAGCCCCTCCATGCCAACTGGCTTATTGCCACTCACACCAAGATGTCGCTGAATTGTGACCTTATTACAGGGTGGGCACAGACTTTGATAAATGAAATTCCCTGATTTTCCAGGGAATTTTTATTCAGCATTAATGATTTTCCCTGTTTTCCCGAGTTCGTGGCCACCCTGTACTAAAAGCGGGTTTCACAAGGTTGGCTTTTGACAAACAGTTCTGAAAACAGTGTTGACAAACATTGCAATTGAAAGCAATTAACATACATGTATATGTCCACGTTATTAGAAGGTGTTAATACGCCAATAGCCTGTAAAACATGCATGCTTCTTTTGTCATTAAAAGTTTGTCCAATTTCTACCTTTATGTACAATAATTCCTTGGGGATGTAAATTCATGGATGAGGCTATCCACAAAAACCACGAAAATTGAGCCCCACGAAATATAATGATTTCACAGTATGTTGTTTTCCCCATGTGCAGGAAAAATACTGACATGGACCAATAAATAAGGTCAATTCACCCAAAAATACTTAAACAATGATGTAAGGGTAAACAGATCTGGCAACATACAATTACAGTCAAACCTGTCTTAAAGTGACCCTCTTTTTAGCGACTTCCTGCTTTATGTGACCTTTTTTATTCCTCCCGAGCAATTTTCCTATCAAATTAACCTGTACATAGCGACAACCTGTCTAACGCGACAACGACCGAGATTTTTTTGTCCCGTACCGAATTCCGAACCTGTATATTACGACTTTTAGTGTTGCAAAGGACACAAACTACTTAATATTTTACATTAAATCTCTTCATCAGTGTCTTTCATATTTAAACCTTCTGTGATAAATAAAATATAATGTGATTTTATATGTATTTTACGATTAATCAATAAATAAACGAATTGATATATGCAGTGATTCATTTTATAGTATTGCTCTTATACTACGAAAATGTTGTTTGTCAAAGTCAGATCAGCTTGAACCTGTATTCAGTGACCACCTGTCTTATGTGACCTATTTTCTGTCGGCCCTTGCAAAGTCACATAAGACAGGTTTGACTGTAATACTTACTTCCTCTCTCTCTTTCATTCATCTGTAAGAGCTCGGCAAGTCTCCTGTAGAAGAAAATCAATATACATTTAGTACATTATCTGAAAGTTACTTTTTTACACTACATACATACATGTATATATGTATTGCATGACCAATTTTTCCTCTTTTTTTCTTTTTTTGTCAAATTGAGATACAACTTTTTTTTCGAATAATACATGGAAATATGTACATGCATTACCAAGTAGGAATGGTGCATAATGTGGAATGATAGTAATGTTAAACATTTTATGATCATAAAATTCAGGGAAATGACGGCACAAGACACAGACAGTTTGTTACTAAATGATATTTACATTTTTTCTCATTTTATAATATACAGGTCTTGTTTTTGTAATTCACTGTATGATATAGGATATCTAAAAGTAAGATACACTTTGCAACTATCCAGCATACAATTGCGTATCACACATCTGATATCTCTACAATACATGCATATGTCTAACTCTACGAGATAATACTTACGTTCTAAGCGTTTCTAACTCTGTTCGTTGTACAGCATTTTGTTCTTTTAGATGCTTATAATCAGCCATCTGAAAATCAAAATATTTGTAAAACAAATATGTTTAAAGATTGAAAATCTTTTTGTAGACATATACATGTAATTCAAGAATTCTGGACTTAACCTTAACATCCATTCTGTAATATTGTAGGAATTCATTTATGCAATGATACAATTTAAACCTTCATGCATTTAAAAATAAATTTAAAGGTGACTTGAAGGTAAAGAACAAAAGTCATGTTTATGCCTTTGAGCATTTTTGAAAAAATATTTAGGTCTTGATGGATGCATATGCTCTTCATATCAAAATCATAGTGTGATGAAATACATGTATATGTAAGTATGACAACAACAAGAACAAAATGACCATGTAAAATAATGTAAAGACATTGAACGTAATATACAAATACTTTCATTATCATAAAGCAGATTCTCATAACAAAACAAAACGTTACTCACATCTCTGAGTTTTGCATTGAGTAGTTCATTTTGTTGCATAGCAGACACTTCTCCATGTTTTTCCTCCTGTAGTCTTGTCTGAAAATAAAATATGAGATATACATGTACAGAGATGTTACATTTGTGAAATATTTTTTACATGCAGCATTCCATATACCCTAAAATACTGTAAATCTAGTTTTATTCACAATTTTTAGCTTTTCATTAACATTTAAAAGGTCATTTGATCACAATAAAACATTGCTATAATTAATTTGAAATTAATTAATTACAATAAACAATAAATTGGTAACTCATAAATATTTCATCTCATGAATAGATATTTGACAAGAGCTTAAGGTGAAACATTCTTTATTCATTATAGTTTATCATATTAATTATACATGTATGTATGATATTAATGAATTTTTAATTTTTTGATGTTACTTTCTTCATACATGTAGTTTATCATGTGATAAAAAGAATCTCAAATCATGTATCTATCTAATACCATATTTATAAAAGTCATTGTTTTCTTTCAATCCCCATGCTGAGACTCAGGGATGTAAAATCACATGACTCATTTCATAATCACTGCATGTACGAGGGCTGATTGATATGTTGTGAGCCTCATATTTAAGGATTTGAATTTTATCAGACAATTTGCATTATTTTTCTACATAATCCCCTTCAGTATCTATACACTTTTGCGTTTAAGGGCCTCAATACCGCTTATAAAGAACTCCTTATCTTGACTGGTCAAAAAGCCTTCCACTGCAAGTATGAAGTCATCATTGGACTGAAAGCGGGTGCCAGAAATACATGTACATGTAGCTGTTTTCAGTTTTGGGAATAGATAAAAGTCTGATGAAGCAAGATCAGGTGACTAAGGCTGATGCTCAATCAAATTAAAGCCACAATCATAAAATGGCAGCCATGGCAGTGACAGACTTGTGAACAGGAGCATTGTCCTGATGGAACAACACACCTTTAACTAGTGAGCTTTCCGAGGCACTTAAGTTTAATATTTTCCTGTAACTGTATCAGAAATAAAGCATAGTATGTGCCATTGATTGTTTGTCCTTTTTGGACATGTTGGAGATAATCTATCAGCAGAATATCTTCTGCAACCAAGACCGAGGCTCACAACATATCAATCAGCCCTCGTACATGTACATGTATATGAAACAGAAAATAATCAATGATCCTACTACACGTACATATAATTGACCCTTCCGAGCACTGGAAAAATTTGAGAAATTCCATGACGTCACAATGCAATTTCGATGTTTGACCGAGGTTCGAAGCTTGATTGTCCGAGGTAAAAACATTGTGACGTCACGATATTTTGCATTCTTTTCCCACAATTCGGAAGGGTCAATTTCCATGAATTCTGCAGACCATTACCTACCTCTAGTTCTGTTATCCTTATGGTTTTATCTTTCATTTCATCCCTCATTCCCTGAATCCTCTCTTGTTCATCTCTCACTCTTCTCTCCTCATCTGTTTAAAGGTAAAACTTTATAAAATGCACAAACATACATATAATCTTTGATGGTTTGTACACATTTCTATTGCATTTCTATTGCAAATTTTATTAAAATACTTGTTTCTAACTTTGTGATCACTGGCAAAAACTGGTAACTGTGTTGGAAGTACATGTACTTATAGATAATGTTTGAAATGAATTAACTGTTCATTATAAGGTTATATCTAATAACTTTTGGTTTATTTAATGAAATAGAATAGCATAGAAATAGAAATAGAAGAGAAGTCAACATATAAAATACTGAATAGACTTTTCCTGACCTTTTACTCTCCTCTCTCTTATCTCTAGATTCTGTGATCTTTCTAAAAACTTAGCTTGCTCCTCAACTTTAAATCTGAAATAATAAGATAACAAATCTTCCAAATTTACAAAGGAGCCAAAATTTCAGTAAAAATATTAATTATAGATAAAACAAATTCAACGAGGAATGATTGAGAAGAACTAAACAGAGAATAATTTTACAAAGAATACTCCAACCAAAATTTCAAGCATTTTCAATAATGTAAAAGTTTCATGTGAAGGTACGTGTAACTGACTTGGTCATCTCATTCTGTAGTTTCTGTTCATATTCTGTTTCTAGGCGTTTTACATCGTGTTCTCGTCTCCGTAAGTCAGATTCTTTGTCTTTAATACGCTGTTCCTCTAATCTCTTCTCTCTGTGAAATTACACACTTAATTATAATTCTTATCATGTTTTAAAACAAACAAATTGCACAAATCAAACAATTAATTTTCAGGTATTAAAATCTTGACTGTATTTAGGCTTTGATAGTTACTTTAAGTGGTCAAATGAAATCTAGGTTGGATGCATATACATGTACTCTTGTAGATACATAAAGTACATTTACATCATGAACATATCAAACATAAAAGAACTTTATATTTATCAATTTCCTAAATGATGCCTGATTGCATCAAATTCTTACCTGTGTATTATTTCAGCTTCTCTTTTTACGTCAGCCTCTCGTTTACGGACAACTTCAATTTCTGATAATAAAGACTGTCTCTGAGCAAATACCTCTTTTTCTTGAATCTGAAATAAAGAGCAAAGCTGTAAATTACAAAAATTTACTAATTACTCCGGGAAAATATGAATAAAGCTGAGAAATACCTGTTTGATATTGTGTGTTTTTAACCTGAATTTTGAGGAAAAAAAATAACTAGCTTCTTCTAGGTGATTTCTAACATAACAGCATATAAGAAAGGATCGAAAAAAGAAAAAAAGAGTGAAATAATAGGAATGTTTTAATACCCAATATGTGCATGATTTGAGCTCTTGGTCATGAAAGGAGGGCAAAAGTTGGTCACATTTCTTACAGAATTATTTGAATTGTTACCCAGTTGCACACATTGTTGCCTGCTTGCACAGAAATTGATGAATAATTATGAGACAATCATGAATACATGTATATAAGTTATACATGTACATGTACATGTACAGTCAAACCTGCCCTTGCGGTCACTCGTTTTCTACGGTCACTCCCTGCAAACGGTCACTTTTTACTCCCTACAACACAATTTGCTGTATAAAAGTACCTAAATCAACGGCCACTCTTGTAACGCAGCCAGCGGTCAACAAAATTCTGACCGAAATTGTTTCCTAGACTGTTTTCAGCAGCCAGTTTTTGCAGAAAAAGTACATTTGTGTGTTTGAATAATGGATATTTACTATTAGAAATATTAATTTTAATGCATTTATTACACGGATATGCATAATCATAAACATATCGCTTAATTTGTTCAATAAGAGATCAAAAATACACCGTACTTGCACCTTAGACAGTATAATCAGTTATGATCCCCTATATCGTTAACCTGGAATGAAAGGCCACCTGTCTTAAGCAACCATGTTTGGTTTTTCCCAAAGCTGACCGTCTATCACAGGTTTGACTGTAGTAGATTGGGAGATAATGATAACTTAAATGGTTTAGCATCAGTTAGCCACAATAGATTTTGCATTCTCAAAAGTAACATACACAGAAGAGACAACCAGTACATGAATCTTTCTTACATCTTGTTCTCTCTGTAGTCTTTCTATAGAATTTCTCTCTTTCTGCAATAACGCTTCACTCTTTTGTTGATAAGATCTTTCTAGCTGTAAACAAAATGCATTAAAAATCTTTACTTCTTTGATTCTATTGATTACACATAAATCAAACGTAAATTGAAAAAAACAACAATGTCTTACCTAATATTATTTTATTTCAGTTTGCAACAAAAGAAAGTGCATTTATTTTATTATTTCAGTAATTATATAAGGATAATTGGCCTGCCATTTCTTTTCCTTCATAATTCTTTTATAAAATATGAGGTGAATATCTCGCTCCACCATCCGAACCTTGAGAAATGAATTTCATTCTGTTTGTTTGTACCACCCATGTCTCGAAACAGGAGTAAAAAGTTTTGCAAAAAATTTTCATGCATCACCCCTGCCTGATTCTTACGTGGACCTGTACTTAATAGCCATTCTCTGTAAGGACCAAAATTGTTCGGCACGGCATGTCATGGATTTTGATGATTTTCGGTATAATGGGTAAATATTAAGTACTGACCATGAAAATAACACTTTTCAGCCAATGTGACCTCTGGTTGCCATGGTAACGAGGTCATTCTATTTATAGCACTTTTGGGACCATGAAATAAGCCAGCTCCGGAGACTTCGTTGCCATGGATACCACTGTAACAGCTTCTTCATCTTTATATAATCTATTCTTCCTTACTTCCATTCTTACTTAGTACACTCAGATATGAGATATTTATTAAAGGAAGCTTATTGTATTAAGCCAAAATAAGTCAAAATGAAGCGAAAAATAGAGGTGAAAATAAGGGCCAATTTAGTGTGTTTTTGACCATTTTCAATCTTAAATATCACAAAAGGCACCAATAGGAGACTAGTGATTTTCATCAATGGAAATGTATGTTTATTGACAAATAAAATGAATGAAAAATTAGAGTGGGTATTTAAGAGTTTTACCTAAATTCTGTCGTCAAAGACCGTTGCCATGGCAACATTAGACTTATTTTCTTGTTTCATATTATCTTTGAAATTGATTTTATTCCTCTTTAGAGTTACATAAGATTGTCAAAATGTATGCATGTATAGAAATGACTTATATCTTTTACATAAGATCAATTAAAATGTTCAAGGTCATTGGCTTGATGTTCAAGGTCATTTATACTTTGAGACTCAAATTTTGCATAAAATATTGATTTTTTAATTTTTTTGTTACCGATTTTAGTGATTTTTTTATTTAAATATTTTCATAGGTCATATATATTATGAAAGCACATGAATATAAGAAAGACAAATCTTAGAATTTATTGAATTGTCGCAATTCAATAGGAAAATATTTTTCCGTCAAAAAACAAGAAAAACATATTTCGTTCCTTTTATATCAAAATACTCACCAAGAATTTAGATATTCGAAGATGTGAAGAAATGTAATCAATAGTTCTAAGAAATAAGTGATACATTTATCATTTTATGGCAAATAACTGTTAAGTTCAATATTTCAAGGTTTCTAAAATATTGACACCTTCATTTTATGAAAAATCAGGATTTTTCGTCAAATCTGGTCACTTAAAGTTTAATGACCTTGAAAATTCAGTGGGTGACCTTGAAATATTTTCAAGGTCATTTTTATATCAAAACGCCTCTGATAGATGTATACATGAACTTCTGTTCCAATATCATGCGTAGATAGTTTGATAGAGATTGTGTTTAAATTCATCGTATTGAAACCTTTCAGCCGATTGTTGCCATAGCAACTAAATTTGATGCTGCTTTGCATATAAAAGGACAAATTAGCCCAATTAATCTTTAATATTCATGTATAGTTCAAAGATGATACTAATTGGATAACTAGAATTTGGACTTCAAAAATTGGTGCTTTTATGAAATTTTCAACCTTGTAAAACAGTAAAAACATGCAAAAAAGGGTCTTTGAGTGCCCAAAACAAAGCCTTTTGATACCCTGTTTTGGCCCAATTTTTCATCTTGTATACATAAGGCATCCGAGATGAATGTAAAAAACTTTACAAATATGCATAATAATAAGGATTAAAAGAAAATAATCAAAGCAATTTAAGATTTAAAATGTACTTGTTTCCATGGTAACGAAGCCACCAAATATGCCTTGTCCTATAGATTTTCCAGATTTTTGAAACTTCAGACACGGTTACCATGGCAACGACAACCTTTTTGAAAAAACTGGGGGTGATTTACATACTAGTACTTCATATTGAACTTCCATACCAAAAATCTCAAAAATCCATGACATGCCGTGCCAACATGTTTTGAAATTCTTTGGTTCTTACAGAGAATTGCTGTTAACATCTGCGATATTTTTTTCAAACCAGACTAAATATACATAAGTACCTCTCTCCTTTGCTGATCATACTCTCTCTGTAGTTTGTCTCTCTCCTCCAGTCTGATTCTAGAACTCTCATTATCCTTTATCCTGGCAACCTTTATCAAATATCAGAATAGAAATATACATGTATAATGTTTTTTATTGATCATGAAGACGATTTCTACGAACTCAAATGTCTCTATCAAAATGAATGAATGATACAAATAAAACACAAACACTCAAATACACAAATTAACTGAGTGAGATCAGAAATTATTGGAGTTATCATTACTATACAGACTTGTAAGTTTTCATGAATAACATGGAATGTATACATGTGCTCCTGATATTATGAAGTCACAGACACGTGTACACATTTGCAATTATTTTGTGCTTTTATTCAGATAATTTGTACATTTATATTCATAAGATTACCTACATCTATATCACAAAACTGAACTTAATTACTGACAAACTCTCGTCTGAATTACCTATGGGTCTGGCATTACTTATTCAAAGCTTCTTTTAAAAAAGTTGAGATTTCACTCAAATCTTAAATTGTATCAAAATGACGTAAGTTTTAACTGGAGAGAATTGACTTTACAAAATTTCTGCTTTGAGCTTGAGAAGCTTTATACAAGTGATGCTCATTAAACATCCTTTTTAGGTGTCCAATGAAAAAACACTTATCACATCTTCATCGCAGCCTTTCCTCCATTGTTTATGACCTTACCTCTAATTTCTAACTTTAGGTCTGTTCTGTATCTTTCCTCCATTGTTTATGACCTTACCTCTAACTTTAGGTCTGTTCTGTATCTTTCCTCCATTGTTTATGACCTTACCTCTAACTTTAGGTCTGTTCTGTATCTTTCCTCCATTGTTTATGACCTTACCTCTAACTTTAGGTCTGTTCTGTATCTTTCCTCCATTGTTTATGACCTTACCTCTAAGTTTAGGTCTGTTCTGTATCTTTTCTTCATTGTTTATGACCTTACCTCTAACTTTAGGTCTGTTCTGTATCTTTCCTCCATTGTTTAAGACCGTACCTCTAACTTTAGGTCTGTTCTGTATCATTCCTCCATTGTTTATGACCTTACCTCTAACTTTAGGTCTGTTCTGTATCTTTCCTCCAGTGTCCTCTGGAATGACATGAGTCTTTCTTCCATTGCAGTAGCCCCCACTCGGTAGTTCTCCTCTCTCTGTGATGAATAGAATTCCTCTACCCCATCTAACTTCTCATCTTTAAAAGTAGAACCAGGAGTATTCATAAAATTCAAGATTATTTTAGACTGGCTAATGATATTTAGAAATTATTGCCAAATGACAAAGGCCTCTTCTTATTTTCTTTCTTTTATAAAAAAAACCCAAAATTTACAACACCTTCAATCAATATCAACTAAGTTTTACTTTCAAAGGTCTGCTAATTCTTGTACATGCAATTATTTTCATACAGCAGGTTTCTGATTTGAATCTTTTTATAATTACTTCACTTCAAAATTTATTTGATGTGTCAGTAAAATTCTACACCTAGACTGTGAATGAAACATATTTTATTGTCTTAGTAAACAATTGGATTGGGCACAAGTTTTCACAACTTAGAAAGCCGTCTCCATAGACTGTATGATGTTCTCACCTAGTGAAGATATAGGTCCCATTTTGATCAGGTCTGTCTGTACACCACATTCCTGGATGGAGTTGGCATGCAAGGCTGATATCTCACTGAGTAACTGCCACAAAAATCCTGTAAATTGTGTAAAAGTGTAAATCTTATATAGTGACAGTACATATTATGAAATTTTTCAAACTACAAAATAAAGGTTAGACTTTCATTTTTAGGCTTTTACAATAACAGCTCAAATTGAATCTCTACATTCATGTATTTTCGGTACAAGCAAAGCTTGCAGAAAACAAAGCGAAGGGTTTGGTAAGAGAAATAATTTATATGTACAATAATTCATTCTTTCGAAACAACTAGCTATGCACTTATCGCAAATCTGAAACCATGCTCAAACAAAGCTAAAACTTTGCATTTAAAAATAAGAAAATTTCACTCAGGTTAATCATTTATATCTAAGTTGTAGATTATTAGTACATCACATGTAAAATTGCATAACACAACACATCTAACAATAGAGAATATGCATGTAATTGTCACCTTTCCTCCCTGGTTCTGCAGAAGCCTGGAAAAGTAAACAAATGTACATATCATTATCAATGTGACTCAATTCATTATAAATGAAATTGTATGAATGAAAAGTAAGGTTAATTTCAGGAAATGAATTCCCTTAAATACATTCTTATATTTCAGAATTAGACCTTTTAACATTGTGTTAAATACTATAAAATGCTTATATTTTTGTCTCATACTTTCATAAACCACAAGACTTACAGTTCAAATAGTACATACCATTTTCATTATATTACATAAGTAATAAGCAAGATACCAAAATCAAGTCATCTGTACAAGAAATGTACATGAATACATGTACAAGTCAGTAAAGTGTACAATATTTACAAATTGAATTATGTCTACGAGAATGAATTTGAACTATTATTATCTTACCATTTTTCTGTAGAGTCTTGAATGTGGACTAATGTGAAGTATCTGTAGTAAGTCATATGTTGTAAATATCTGAAAAGTGAAAGATGCATGCATCTTGATAAATATAAAAATGAAAATTGTATGAATCAAATATCTTTTTTTGGAAAGAAAAAAAGAAAAAATGCCCATGATATATAATTGTTTAATATTGCTATATATTGTCAATGTTTGTGCTACAAAAAAAGAAAGAAAATAATAATAAAAAAAAATGAATCAAATATCATTCCAGCATCAACCTTTTTTATCGATACACAAAACTGTAGGTATTATGTTTCATTATCATTTCATATATTCTTACAACAAAGTTCACTACAATGTATTACGGTACAAAGTTTGTACAAATCAAACTTAGTAAGCAAATCTTTCTTCACATTTACAGACTTATAGGATGCCAGTCAGGTAACATATTAAAAAGATTCCGGTGAAGTTTTGTTTGGTTTTTACATGACAAACCAAATTTTATCTGTAAATGTCAGATGGTCAGGTGGGGTTCGTAAACACTGAAAATGTCATTTGTACCGTTAACCATGGTAACATTTTAAGGCTATAACATACATATATCACATATATGATTCTACTGCTATTCATACCTTGTCCCTTGCTGTACCACTCTCTGGGAGGAAGACACTGAGGGAGTAATCATATTTACAGTTCTTGAGATGGTCTGCCACCAGGCTATTAGATGCTCTGTGAAGTAGGCTGCCTTCCTCTGCTGATCTTTGTTCACTACCGGTCAGTTTCCCCTTTGTTGTCTGCTGTAACTCCTTCACCAGACTGTTGCGTAGTTGTGTCTAAGAATAAGTGACATTCAAATTTACAATGTATGTAACTTACATTATAAGTATTTGCAATATACATGTAATTACTATATTTATAGTACCTAAGGTATCTGCATGTCAATTTTGATAATTTTCAAGTATAAATGTAATTACACTTCTTACTAATTGTTGTGGTTTATTCATGTAGAAAGTGAAACTGAAATTGCTATGGACCAGGGACGTATATAAAATTTTATACGACCCTGTGTGGACCAAATGTCTTTAAGGACTATAAAGTTAGTTTTGCACCCTGAAAAACTATTATTATACAGAAATTGACTGTCTCCAAACACTATAACATAGCAATTATCAATCAAATTAATGTTTTAAGGCCAAAACTGTCACCCGACCGACCTTTTTTATTTTGCCCCGACTCTAATAGTTTTTATTGACATAGTCAGGAATCAAATCACAAGACTGGTATTCCTTCCAAGTTAGCTGTTATCAATTACATAACATTTATTTCCTTCACTTCAGTCAGACAGCAAGGTACCGGGTAGATTTAAACTGTTTCGTATGAGTGACCAACTGTCAGCAGTTTACAAGTGACCAAACAATAGGAACTGATTACCCGGTCACATTCCCATTATATAACTGGGAATAAAAAGTTTACAGCAGTTTTTATGTTTTAATATTCTTTACAAGAGGATGCCTTAAGATAAAAAAAAAAATTCCTGACCTACCGACCCAATTTTTTGTTCAGGTTTTTGTGCCAGTAAACTTTTTTGGCCTTATTAATTATATGAAAAGGTAGTGGCTCCGGATACGAATGTTCGTATCTTTAGACCTATGTCTCGGCGTACGAACACAAATCGTAGTGAGCTACTACATAAATATTTCAATTTGGTTCGTTTTTTTTTCAAGGCATCTTGTGTTCAAATTGTATCTTTTTTGTGACATATTCTGAAAGGTTAATTAAGTAAAAAGCACAGAGTTGCATCTACATGTACGTATTTGTTATTTTCTCAAATTTAAACTCTCAAAAACTTCAACTTCTGCTGGAACGACGGAACGTCAGTACGTGCAGACAACAGCCGACAAGCGCACGTCTATTACTGATCAGTGACCACTATAATGATTGAGAGCATAGAAAATAGCCTCTTGTCCCGGTTGCTAAATTACAGATTATGCAGAATAAACTCGTTTACCCTGATATGGTTACAAAAATCAACTTTTTATTTTGTTATGAACACATGACCTGTCAGTCACGTGACAGTTACAGACCAATCAGAAACATGTTCGTACGCCGAGACATAGGTCTAAAGATACGAACGTTCGTATCTGGAGCCACTGCCATATGAAAATGTGTGTACGTTACAGTACCTGTATGTTGAACACTACTAACATCTTTGAAGGTAATTACCTTACATTTACAATGAGAACATGAGCTGGACATTGAAATAGCAAGGGAGGATTTAATTAAGCCAGATTGACTTCAGTGAGAGCAGATAAGCTACATGTACAGTCAGATAACAAATACATTGTACTAGAGTACAGTAAACGCTGTTTAGGGCAGTGTTTAATTTATAAAGCAAGTTAGTTAAGATGATAACATAACAATAAAATGTTTAACAAGACAAACAGTTGCAATAAACTTTATTTCATTTATTAACACAAAGTTTGAAGGCGAAAAAAATATAGAGAAGAGTACATGTAACAAGTTCAAACATGTTTTGATCGCTTAGTTTGCTACTTAGATTGCAAGCTGTATCACTGAATAAAACCCATGACATAAGATAAAAACAGTAACAACTCAATCATATGACAGCCTGGATTTTACCTTTATGGAATCAACCATTCCACGATCTCTTAAACTGTGATACAGTCTATTCCGAAGTTCCTCTGCCGACATGTAATCAAGTTTTTCTTTCTCCATTATAGCGGCTTTGCAAAATGACAGTCTATTGCAGGGGTTATAAATTATCAAGATATTTAGTATTTACGCAACCATTTCATCGTGTTCTTCTTTATTTAAGTAAAATCCATAAACATTTCGAAAGTTCCGCTTTGTTTACATTCAATATCGATGTCAAGTCGTGCAATGTCTTTCTCGCGCTGGAACAAAGTCGTCTCGCCTCGCCAAGAGGAAGCCCATATACTTATCCCAACCCTTTCTAAAAGAAAATGTATTCGAAATATTTTTTTTTAATATACTGTTTTAATCAAAACATGAAGAGATTCTCAAAAATGAAAGCTAATATAGAAAAATCAGTGTGTGTGTGTGTGTGTGTGTGTGGGGGGGGGGGGGGGGGTGTTGTCATGCCAAGAAATTCTGTTCAATTCTGCCGATCGTCTCGATACGGTAGCTTATTAAAACAGCTGGTATCATAATAGATGATAATTTATAACGGTTAACTCTGTAGAAACTAAATCGCTAAGGATTTCTTGGCATGGGAGAGTTATAGAGATACTAGTACCGATCCCAATTATTGCATATCTAGGTCATTGTCCTGTCAAATAGTTCCTATAATTTTATCATTTTTTCAACAATATGTAGAAAATGCACATACAGCGTATCTTGAATTGTCTTCCTGTCAATGTTTAATAAATAATTGAAATAAAATGGTCAGAATAGTTTAAAGTGTGTGAGACGTTTACATGTGTGGAAGAATACGTGTGAAAATGGGTCCTCGGATAAGTAAAATTCGAATAATTCCGGTCCCGACCCAGGTGCATGACTTTGAAAAGATATTTTGAAGAGTTGTGTTCTTTGAATCTTTACGGATTTTTTTCTATGTGATTTAAATAAAATTTTTGATCATTGATTATGAAGTTAAGCATACATATAGAAATGCTATGACCAGCGCAACCCCCCGCCCATCCCGGTAACTTAATTTTGGATTCATTTTGATGAAAACTTTTTTTATTAATATTATTTTCATTTAATGAATAACTTATTTACAAGTGAAAAACTAGCAAAGTCAGAGTCTAGCCTACGATTTTAAGCTTCATTCTGAGCTTATACCGTACATACAGAGAAAAACGCGGGATTGTAAAATTCGGGGGGGGGGGGGGGGCGTCTTTCTCTTATTGCGGGTCGATATTTCGATATAATAAATAACAATGAACACTCTCTATCCACAAATTTTCGGCCACTCGGCCTTTATCAAGTGGAAAAGCACGAATACAAAAGAATTCTACGTAATATCCATATCTGCTGGTAAACAAAGCCCAGCGTAAAAATTTTACGTTCTTAAAAAATAAAAATTTGATTTTTACGCTGGGCTTTGTTTACCAGCAGATATGGATATTACGTAGAATTCTTTTGTATTCGTGCTTTTCCACTTGATAAAGGCCGAGTGGCCGAAAATTTGTGGATAGAGAGTGTTCATTGTTATTTATTACATTAAACTTCCCTACGGAGGACACTATTTCATTCTTTGATATTTCGATATATGCATACTTTTTTCACCTGATATTGTTTATTTATGGTCACTGACAAAGAGCAAGTAAAAGAATAACATTACAAAGCCAGAAATTTCTTTTTTCAGTTGATTTTACGCATTTTTTACAGATTGTTTTATCCCTCTCAGGCCTCATGGAAAAAAAATCATATAAATTCTAAAAATACAGCATGAAGTTTTTGCATTTAAATATCCTTAGATCAAAGTTTAAAGAAGACAACACAGTTTATCCTATGTGAATATCTTTATTTGGAAGAGAACAGGACAGTTTTGAAAATGTAATGAATTTTGCCAGATATTGCGTGCTTAGAAACAGCCATGCCAAGAAATTCTGTTCAATTCTGCCGATCGTCTCGATACGGTAGCTTATTTAAACAGCTGGTATCATAATAGATGATAATTTATAACGGTTAACTCTGTAGAAACTAAATCGCTAAGGATTTCTTGGCATGTCTAGTGGCAAAACATGGATCAGATTGTGTGTAATTTGAATGGAAACTGAGGAATTTCTTTAATTTTTGTCTAGCGCAACCAAAAATTAAAGAAGCTCCTCAGTTTCCATTGAAATTAGATTGTGTGGATCTCCACCTTGGCACATTTAGGACACTTCATATTTGTGATTGTAAGTAAAGAAATATCAATATGGGAACCTCCCACACAGATCTATTTCTTCGACTTCATTCACTCCCTCATTCGGCCTAGCTTCAGTATTTTGCACACAAATACTGATATAACCGAATAGGAACAACGTTTGAGACGAGCGAAATATTGCCTATTAGGCATGGTCCATTTGATATTCAGGGGGGGGGCTTGGGTTTTTTGTCGGAGCAAGATTATTTTTTTCGCCCCGGACCGGAGCAAAATTATTTTTTTCTGGCAAAGTTGGAGCAAGGAAATTTTTTTAAGTGATGCGCATACATGTATTAAGAATGTTTGTGTTTTATCAATAGAAATTATTTATATTTTTACTCAAAACTCTAAATATTGATATATTAGTTTATTTTTATGCAAGTATTCAATTCACTTTTAAACAGAGAGATAAAAGATTTTTACAATACAATTCTCAATATTTTATATAAGGTACATGTATTTAACATGTATAAGAGGGTCTGAGGGGAAGGTCTCCTAGACAATTTTTTAAATGTTACTAAGAATTGTAAATTGGTGAATAATTGAAGTTCTCCTTCCAAGCTTACAAGAACATGACTCTATGGAATATATACAATATGTATTAACAGCAATACATAAATATTGATAATATATTCAAGCTTTTAAGGAAGCCCTTATTCATTCACATATATGTATAACTTTTGATATCTTCAAATATCTGAACTTAAAATGCTATTAGTGAATAATGTTTTGATAGAAAACTATGGCGAGCCAAAAATTTTTGATACAATTTTGAAAACTGCGGCGAGCGAAGCGAGCCGGAAAATTTTCAAGAATTTTAGCGAAATTTTATGGTAATTCTTCACATTCAGATTATTTGTAAGAGCAAGATTATTTTTTTCTGTCACACCATAAGCAAATTTATTTTTTTCATCAAAATTTAGAGCAAAATTATTTTTTTCGAAAAAAACCCAAGCCCCCCCCCCAGAATATCAAATGGACCGTGCCTTACCCCATGTCTACTCCCTCTTCTTTGTCCGATGTGTTCGCATGAAGCTTTTATGTAGAACAAATATTCCCTTTTCGCCTTTAAAAGTAGTTAATTTTCGTTGCAAATTGGGAACTTTTACTTGAACAATTACTGCATACTTCATTGCTTGGCAAATTTATTTTATTTCTAGGAGGAATGTATGATTATCTATGCTTTTCTCGGACTACTTGTAGGGTTGTTGAATGTGGAAAGGTCGTATCCTAAACGAACACGAATTAAAAACATAAAAAAGCAACAAGAGAGGCCCCATGTATTCAATTGGTGAAAGGAGCTGTTAAGATAAGGGCCGTATTTAGCCCTGACTCCCGTGACTTATTTCTTCCGTATGGCGAATCGTACACAGAAAAACATGAATCATTATTGAAATATAATATATTTGCAGACCTTTTACATGTTTTACATTATGTTAAGGAACTCTTAAGGTTGTAAAATTAAGGTCGAAAGAGGTAGGGGTGCTCGGATAGAAAATCCGATTATATCGACAAAAAACGTATACATTTTTGAATATTTTATCTAAAATGGATAAATATAAGCTAAAAGACATCAAATATGTCTACATTGTGTATCAGAAATAGATTTCGAACGTTCTACCTCCTTTAATCGGTAAATAATGAAATCCGGAACTTAAAATACGGTCTTATTCTTCATTCAATGGCTACAATGTAAGCCTTTTAGCGCGAAATACACATTGACGGAGAAATGAACATCACTCTTGCTTATTTCGTTTCTAATTCTTGTATCTTTCATTCAATCATATCGAGTACACAATGTTTGATTGATTAAAGAGGAAAAATAGTCAAATGTGCTATATTTAATGGTCAAAAAGATCGATTCTTATAAAATGCACCCCCCTTTCCATATTTAGTTTTTCGTCTCTGGGGTAGTGTTCCCCCCGGAGATACAGAACCCCACTTTGCCAAAAAATTTGTATCATGGATACACATCTCCAGTAAAAGTGGCTTTTTGTATATCCGGGGGGAACAATGTTCAATAAAACTTTTCCGTTTTCTATTGATTTCTATGGGAAAAAGATAATTAAGTTTTGACCTAAAAATTAGCAATATTATGCAAAACAGATAAAAAATAACTTCATATTCTGATGGGATGCCGTATAAGTATACATTTTACCAAAAAAGGTTCTTGAAATTTCAATTTTCAAAATTCCACTTTTCAGGGCTGATTTTACGCCTTATCTTAACAGCTCCTTGACCAACCTTTGAATCGCATTTTGGTACTCTCAGTTTTGAATAAAGATATAGAACCCTTCTCTCAAGGAATCTTTGTCTTTCGTCGTTCAGTTTGTATTCCAAACTCGTTGTATCACCATATGAGTTGCAGCTTGTATCTGTACTGCAGTCAACCCAGTCTGTGTCTGTACGTTCGTCCATGCCAGGTAGTATACGGACTGCAAACATGATTATACATAATCAAATTAAGTAATCACCAAATTACCGGTATATTTCGATATCTAAAATAACTCGATGGCTTGATGAAATCTCAAATAATTCATTTACGAACATTTTAAAATATGCAATGAACTCAGAATAACAAGAAGTAGAACAAAATACCGGTATTCAGATTTCACGTGACAGGTCTAGTTCTAAGGAAAAGGAATGGGTGTATAATATTCAACCTAGCATCTGTCCATTTGGATTTGAACGCACCCCTCCCCCTTTCCTCCCCTATAAAAATTGTCCTAGATCTGCGGAAGTTTGTGAAGTTGTACGTTCTCTCACAACTTTCGATTTTAAAGCAATATGTAGACTGATGCCATTTACTTGTTACCGGCAGTCATGACTGCCGGTATACTGTAATCAATCGTGACATACTTGCACGGATAAAATAACTCTAGGCAATATGATTGGTGGACAATCACAAAATATGCAAATATTCGTCAAGGTTATATAGAATCTGTGCATATTTAAAATACTTTCATCAGGTCGGCTCAAGATTCTAGATGACTTGACAAATGAAAGTCATATCGTATCAGTGCATTTTCATCCGAAAGATGCATCAAAAAGTCTTTGTACCGATACGTCCTACAACAATCACAGATCCTCGGAAATTTCCGGTCAGAGACCACTAAAAGGCCGGTTCTGATTGGAGAAAAACCTGTAGGTGAGGGGGCCTGTTATTTTAAATGTGACAGAAGATGTGATTGGCTATCAATTATATTTTCTTTTGGTATATTGTTTGAATATGATATATATAAGTAAAAAATTAGTGCAATTAAAATGTCGATACCCGGATTATTTCCCTAGCTCCCGATCCGCTAAAGGGGACGGGCGCGGGAAATTTTGAAAATTCTCTGCGGGGTACCTTGTGACGCAAATAGCGCGAAAAAGAGCAGGTCATGCTATATTTTTTAATTTAGTTTCGTATAAAGCTTGAATCAATGAACAAATCGGTATATAACATGCATGGCCAGCAATGTTAGTATAGACGTTATAAGGCATTTCGTTAACATTACGGCCTATGGAAAATGATTTGGTTGTCTCTGACCTTCCGTAGCTTTAATCGGAAATAAAAACGGAAAAGCCCGGAAATGGCAATTGGTCAACAAGAACAAAAATAGTCTATATTCCAATTTTTCTTACTACTATTTTACAACATTTATTATAATGTCAGCTAACTGCCGGCAAGGTTTTTGTAAAAGCTAATACTTGTTGATACTATATTATTTTTATCAATGTCCCAATGTTTACTTGCATTACATCGGTCGGACTGAGGGTAGCGTACAGGTCATCATCTTACCTGAAATGGGATGATATTATAAATCCTATATGATCAACCCAGGTTACCCCTAAATACGACTTAACCGTACTACATTTGTACGAAATAAGCTTATTTTGAATAATTAATTACGTTTGGAAACATCATCTTTCCTCCAGAGACTCCCCATTCATTGATCCATCCCCTTGTCTTGTTTTAAGACAATGCGGTTTTTTTTTTCAACTGAATTGTAACCCTCCTCCTTGATTTGTTCTCCGGTAAGAGATATTGAAGTCGTAGGTTGGCCTGTTCGACGTGCAGGCACATCGAGAGCAGTCGACAAAAGGAGGATTATATATGTTGCAAGGTTCAAGCCAAACAAATTGAAAAGATACACATTCCTATCAACAATTTGGTTAATAGATATAAACCAAATGCAACATATAAAAACCACACTTATGCATGAAGGAGGGCTATACGTATGCTGCGTGGGAATCAAATGATGTGGTTATCCGATTTACATATCGGATTACATTTTCAAGATTTCAGTTCATTGTTTCACCAATAACGGTTCCAAATGTTCTCTAGGGTCTAAACTGAACAAGAATTAACGGTTCCAAATGTTCTCTAGGGTCTAAACTGAACAAGAATTCCTCTTGAATTACTATATTGATGTTGTTTTACAGGTATGTAATTTTGTAAATGAACTGTGATATTTAGGTTTTATTTCATTAAGGTGATATAATGGACTTAAAACAGATGATTGGCGTGCAATAGCGAGCAAAAAGTATAAGATCTTGAATTTTCAAATTATAGTACTCGATTGGATTGATGATTATCAGTGGCGGATCCAGCGCCCCCTTTGCCGGGGGTCAAGGGGCGATTTTTGCCGGTTTTTGAAAATTTTTGGGTCAGTGCCCTCTGCACCCCCCTAAATCCGCCACTGATTATCAGTGCTGCATGTTCTAATATAATATAATATAATATAATATAATATAATATAATATAATATAATATAATATAATATAATATAATATAATATAATATAATATAATATAATATAATATAATATAATATAATATAATATAATATAATATAATATAATATAATATAATATGTAAATACAACAAATGGCGAGCGACCGCGATCGGATAGCTATTTTTTTCAGATTTTGAATAAAAGGTTAGACAATAATGCCATTTATATCCTCTAATAGTGTCTTTTTTCACGTTCATTGCTCCTAGTGCCCTAGCTTGTCTAATGACCAAGGTGTAATGCATATCGCGGTTTGCTGATGGAAAAATATTATCAAAAAGGCAGATTTCCAATACAAATTCATGTTATTTTTTTTTCAAATATTATTACAACAAAAGGGGAATCGGGACTAAATTTTATGAAATATGTTTGTTTATAATTTTTCAAACTCATTATGCTTCGAAAATTCCACGGGGTCTGGACCCCCCCCCCCCCCTCTGGATCCACGCTTGACTAATGATCTATGAAGACTAAAAACAAAAACAAAAGTTGGAGTCTTACTTCAAGTAAGGTGGATAATTCTGACCGTCCAGTTTATTTATTTATTTATTATTATTATTATTTTTATTTTAAGAAAATCATTTTGAATAATTTTGATCGTACTATGCATGTAGTATATATATACAGCTCCTTAAACTTAAAGTGCTTTATCGATTTTTTCTTCAGGATCAGTTACTGGAATGTAGTTTGATTTCAAGTGAACGCCTGGATTTTCTTTTTTTGAGTGGAACTATACATGTTTATGTACGTTTTTATCTGAAAAGATACCCGTCCGCGTTATTTTGGCAATCGACAACTCTGTCAGATTGAACGAAAAGTTTGGAACCGAGTTGTCTCGCCTGAAGTTACTGGGGCATGCTGGGTATGTTGGCAAGGAAAATATTCATGGCGGACTGCGGATGTGTTTTCTTACTTTATAAAATGTTATACAGATTTCTTGAATTCCCGATGTAAATTGTAGGATTTAGAATACCTTTACAAATATATTTACTTGTATCTATATGGTTAAATGTGCTTAAACCACATTCTGTGCTATATCTGATTAATGAACTTGAAAAAAGTTTTGAATTTCTTTCGTTGTGAAACCGTAAGACGCCGATTCCAGAACGTAAAACCGAAGCAGAGGGAGTAAATGAATACCTTCGGTTATCATGCGTTGAGGTTTGTATCTTTGAAGAAAAAAATGTGATTATTGGGGACATGATCTGAATGATCTACAAAATGAAGATTATTCAAGATATGATTTTTTTATTATTAAAATCAAATATAACAAATGCCCTCTTTTTGAAGTGTAAATATCATTAAAATCAATACCAATACCTTGGTTTAAGTTTGTTTTATGTGTACAATTTTAGTGCTATACTTGGGATGAACTAGTGGTTATAGGATGTCCTTATGACGTTATGTACTCATAGTGATGCAACGATACACAATCTTACGATACGTATCACAATCCATAATTCAAGATATGATATGCATCACGATACTTAAGTTTGATATACACTGCTCCCCCGATTTATCGCCCTTCGTTAAACCGCCAACCCCGGTTACCGCCATCTTTTCCCAGTGTACAGATTTCCTTACATTATAGACCCCTGTTGTAACGCCAACCCCCGCATACCGCCATTCGGCGTACAAATTGTCGTATCTGGTATATAAAACCCCCGATTACAATGCCATTTAATTACTAAACAAACAACTTAGATTCATAGCTAGGTGCACTGTCTTGTTAATTATCGCGCTTGGGTTTATTTTCGTTTACATGAATGTTTTGATAACCAATCAATACATATGTACGTTCTTCTTCTTCTGCGTTGAGTTTACCTAGAAAGTGTAATTTGAACTTTAATCAATACTTATGGCGAGTCCAGTGAAGATGCAGTTTTTTAAAAAAGAAAACGGCATTTAGCCTAGCATAAAAGCGTCATTGAACCGACTATGGACGAAAAAGTAAAAGATGCGTTGTGCACGTATCTCGGTGCTACTAATGCCAATGCAAGGAATGTGCACATCAGTGCCTACATGTTCTAAAATTCAAATAAACCTGTATCATGTAATTCATGTTACTGTTTAACACTGACTTCGATAAGGGGCGGCACCCGGCGAAATTTTGACGACTCAGATGATAAAAGTCGCCGGTTTGAATTTCCTCTGATCGTTTATTTGCTCTAAAATTTCTCAATCGCCGCCTCAAATAAATCGTTTTGAACACTCTGCATGTACATGCATTTTTCTTTGACTCAGCACATTCTTGAAATGCGAAAATAAGATTTTTTTTAAAGCGTATAGCTGTCTATCATCCTTTTATTTACTCCCTCGATGTAACGCCACCCTCACTTTAACGGCAATTTTTTCTCTGGACGGATGTTGGCGTTATATCGGGGGAGCACTGTATTAAGATGATTTGAAGAAAAACATTCTTGTAAATTTCAATTGAAGAAAAAGAGCAATTTTACATTATGTTTTAAAGCCTTCAATTTCATATTACTGTGATGCATGATGTCACATTATTTTCCACATCATATTATTAAAGGGTCAAGGTAAGTCTGGTAAGATCTGTGTGTAGTGATAATGTAAAATGTTCATTGTTGAAAACGCTTGTACCTTAATTTGATACATATTCAATCCATGACCAAGGTTTGATCTGTACACAGGCTCCTATGGATCTGTATATAACAATATATAATAAGTGATACATGTATCTGTTCCCCTTGCATGAATTGGATAACGGTTATATCAACGTTTGACATGATGATTTCTCATAGTCATAAGTTGTGCACGCAAGAAGTATATCCACAAAAAGTATCTAAATTACAGTGCTTGCATGTTGTATAAAATGCTTGCACATTGTTGTTTATGTGTCAATTCTTGGTCTGATTTGTTGTCTAATTATAGTCAAATTTTTTATTTAAACTTGACAGCCCTCTTCGGCCACTGCCATGTTGTTTACCATCAAAGTCGTTTTGAAGTTTACCTTTTGCGGCAATTTGTAAAAGCGCTTAGATGACTTCGTTATAAGAATTTACGGATTTTGAATACCGCAGACCAAACTGTGTGTATCGCATATCGAACTGTAAGGTATATATATCGCGGTATATGGTTGCATCTCTATGTACCTATAATTTTGAGGTAAAAAGTAAAGATGTATATGCTTCCTTTCCGTGTTACCGGTAAATATAGAAGAATTTTCCTAGGAATACTTTTTTATTTCATGTTTATTGTTGATTTGTAAAAATCAAATTTGAATGAAGATTAATTGAGCAATGAGTTGTCAACTGAAACAAGAGACTTTTCATATGAGCACCATTAGTGCACCACACTTACTATGAGTACATAATATAGTATATATTCGCTAGTATTTCATACACTGATTCTATATCTGATACGATACATCAGTTTTACATTTTGTAACATACATGTACATCTACAAATTACAATATACATGTATAATATGCAAATTGTCAGAGCAATTTCAACAGCAATTTATGTCATGAATACATGGATTTGATTGAATGATAAAGCTTAGATTTAAAGTATACATGTACCGTACCATATAATATTCAGCCCTAAGAAATTAATACGGTAATAAATTTCTACATGTACAGTGTAGACTTTGCAAGATTTTATATCAGTCTATGTTTAATCTAGAGTAATTGTTAACCTAAGTTCAGCTTTAGAATGTTCTCCTTGTAATGATTTTCAATTTCTGGCCTTTGTTGACTTAATGGTTGACTTTGTTGATTTAAGGCGTGTTTGATTTAAAGTTTCACATAGTTGATAGTTGATGGCCAATATATTTTTCTATGTACATCTCCTTGTCACACTTTGTTAGATGAGTACATGTACTTAATTGATCTTTTTGCCTGTATTTTTGGCACCAATGCACTGTGCTTGATGCCCTAATTATTTGTAAAACTAGAATTTACATGCACATGAATAGATTTACAGTTTAAAAATTATATTTAACTTTTTGCTTATACTTAATTCCTCATGTTGGCTCTTTGAAAATTATGCTCTATTTGGTGGGGGGAGGGGAGGAGGGGGCACAAATTCCCATTCTGGGAATCAACTAAGATTTTAAAAATATCCAAATTATAAAACTGTCATGTAATCCACACTGTTAAATCAGATGTAAGCCCAGACATAATATTCTGCTTCATGAAAGTTCTGTCTCTTTAAGAATTTGAAATACAACATCTTAAAAATACTAGTTTATACTACATCCTCAAATGAAAAGAACCAAACAAAAGAACTTTAAAAAACAACATCCTCAAATACTTGGCTCTTAGATTTTTATTACTACAATGTAGTAGAATATATAATTCATTTATTATTACTAGTAGAATATATGATTCATTTATAAAAAAAGAAGAACTTTTGCTTGGAATATAACTTGTGTTGTTCCCCCTCCCTGTGTGGCATGACTATTGTTTCAAAGTTTTTGAAACTGAAAAATAAAAATATTTTGACTCTAGTGTGTCCCAAACCAGAGGAGGACATTAAAACACTAAGACCAACTTAGTGGAAAAGTTAATTGTTTAACTGCGGTTTAAAGATTAAAAATTAAGTTGGATATGAATGTACCTCTGTCCTCTAAGGCTCTTGATGCTAAGAAAATATATCAACATGTATAGTAGAATCTTAAACACAAAATGCGTTGCACTGACATGGTTTATTATCCAACACTGGGTATTTTAAAAGCTTTACATGGTTAGTGGGTCATATGCTTTCAATTTAGTACATCAATAATATACGTAACAATAATAAAGGAAAGTGAAATCAGCAACACTACATTGATTTTCTGTAATAAAGAATGTTTAAAATTGATTCCTAGCTGGCACGTACAATCGTGCGTTTTATTGAAACGTGGATTTAAACTGAACTGAATATTTGACCGTAAAACTTGTTTATTGGGAAACTTTCCATCCTTTAAATCATTTATTATGGACAAATTTGACACCCTAACACGGGATTTCTACACTTGATACTCTGTAATAAAATCTCCTGTCATTAATTCATTTTATTCAGCCATGGTCATTTTTTACATAGAGTCGCACAGCAACTATACTTTTCGCGTGAATATAGACCATTCTCAGTATCGTCCACCTTACAAACTACCCCTTGTTTTATTAAGAATTTTTAACAATCTTGTTTTGTTTTTTTTCTTTTTATTTTTGTAAATTGAAAGAAGACTGCATTGCGTTTTGAAGTAGTTGATATTGCAGTCAAGGGCCGTTGAAATTCTTTTTTATCGGAGTTAATACAAGTAAAAAGGGATAAACCCCCCAAATAGAAAATGCAACGTTAGTTTATGATGTTAATATCATACACATTGGTATCACATGCATCGAAAAACAATTGGCTTGTTTCTTGTCCATTTATAGCCTTTTCGTGTATTAATAACTAAATTTATTAAACTAAAAGAGAAATATCTTGGAAGAAGTTGTTAAAACATAACTTTTTAACATACACATTGGTATCACATGCATCGAAAAGCAATTGGCTTGTTTCTTGTCCATTTATAACCTTTTCGTGTATTGATAACTAAATTTATTAAACTAAAAGAGAAATATCTTGGAAGAAGTTGTTAAAACATAAAAAAAGTTAATCAAGTTGTCTTTAAAAGTAATTAGGAAGAGATAAAACTTAATTGAAAATTCTTTCATCTTCTATCACTGCCTGGTTTAAGAGTCATGTTTCGTGAGTGAGAACCCGGCGCTGGATCGATATCAATATTGTTATTTCGGAACTTTTGTGCGCTATCTCCATACTTTACAATCAAGTGGGGGTCTTTTCCTTTGCATTTTATTTGATACGTTTTATTACCCGATGTCCTTCCAGGTGTACGCTAAAGTTATTAATGCATACCTTCAAAGATTTTTCATTGCACTGAGTTATTTATTCGTAAAGATTTTTGATTTCCTCGATCGATTAGAAGCAATGATTTAGACATTTTGAGATACGAGATGTTGAAAATTGTCACCACTGTACACCACAGGAGCTCGATGCCAACAACCCTCAACCGCCCCTTCACATCTCTCTCTAGACAAGTAGAGGCGGATATTCTTGTGGATCGTTGGCATCGAGCTCCTGTACTATACACGTAGACATTTTTTCCCATTCAGCTGCATATATTTCATATTTCAAGTATAATTATGACGGTTGAAAAAAAAATGAAACCACATGCTGCATTTGAAATAAAACTAGAAAAATTAGACAAAGCATGCATCAGTAAAATTCTCCAGAATTTTTTTTCCACGAAACTGAAAATTATGAAATGAATAAAGTTTAAATGCTCATCTTTTGTATTTTTTTTTTACAGTATGTGCATTAGGAGATGTTCAAGAAGGCCGTCAGTTATACACGTACTAGGTCTGTCCAAGTGATATGTGATGAACAAGTACGAAATTCTAGGTGTTGTTGGCGAAGGTATGCTTGATGTTTTCTTATATTGCTAACTTTTGATTAAGAAATCAAAAAAAAAAAAAAAAAAAAAAAAAAAAAAGATAGTAAGTAGAACGCTGTTGAATTTTGGTCAGTAGATCAAAGGTCAAGGTCATGGGTCAACAAAATACTGTAACTCGGCATATTGTATACATGATGCATATTTCTTGTGAAGTATTCAGGACGAAATTACTACATACAGTAGTTCATACGTTTTGTAATTTCTCAGCACTTTTTCATCATATGGTATAGAATTCTCTTTGTTATATTACAGGTGCCTATGGAGTGGTCCTGAAATGCAGACATAAGGTAGGAATCCTCAGCTTGTGTTCTTGGAAATCTTATAGTTTTCTTCAAAATCCTGATTTCCAGTCAAAGTTCTATGGTCAGAACTTATATCAATATATCTAAAGGTGTCCAGATAAGGCATAAATCATGCCGTGAGGTGTTAAGTAAAACCATGATTACAATTACAGGCTTTAATCAACACAAGCTTATTACAAATTCAGACCATTAGTCTTGGTCAATAGCCATTAATCCTGTAGAAGTCTTAACTTTGACCTTTATGGACTTGGTCAAAGACAGCAAATCTCATAAGTAGCACTAAGTGCCGATTAATACGACCGACTTCAAGGAAACGCGATTATTTCTATCAGAATCTTTTTCGGGCAGCTAATTAAATTATATGTAGTTTAATACAACAATACATTTTCGTTCTGTACATGGTACTCAATGAAATATGCTTGGGGCATGCTTAGTACCAAAGGGCTTTACTCTGTAGTCCTGAATTATTTTTTATTCGAGATGGACGTCAATCATATTTTGCTACCGTACTTTCCGACGCGAAGTGCGTTGTGTTCTAGAGAGATCGCTTTGTGCGGCATATGTCCGTCTTTCTAGACTCCATAGTCTCCATATCACTCTACATAAACAGCTACTACTTGGACGGGTATAGAAAAATTGTCCAGGGGGTCCAAGCTGTCGAGGGAAGGGGGGTGTAGCTACCTAATTATATGTATCGAAGGCTTAATGAGGGTATCGGGAATAGTTGAAAGATGAACAAAGATAGTAAAAGTCGATATCTAGAACTTCCTTGTTCTATAGAAACAATTATGTATATGCACAAACTGTAGTTTTATTTTGAAGGCTATAGGATGATAAAGCAAGTATTGAAAGGCAATGTTCTGTAATCGTATATTTTCATATTAAAGTTCCTTTGAATGAAGGATGTTTATTCTTGGGTAATGGATTTTTAATAAAGATTTGGATCGCATGACAGATTTATACTTATCGTAAATATTAAAAATGTGTATGAAAGACTTTCTGTCCATTGTAACTCGGGGTAATACATATACATGGCAAGTGCGTACTTGAACGTACATTATCAGAATGGACCATTTGGTCCTAAAATCGCAGGCCTGGCCCTTAGGTTGGCGAGTTGGAAATAAAAAGAATGATTAAAGGTCCCCGGCTGAAGTTTGTTTACTCCGGTCCTTGTAGTCCGATAGTCCTGTATAACTTATCACATACCTTTTCACAAGTGTCAGATTAGTAGTTTGTTGATATAGGATAAGCCGGAAAAATCTGATTTGTTATGACACGAAATATAACATAAGATACATTAAGTCAAAAGGTTTCTACAATTGAAAGGGCGTTTTGTTTCAAATTCGTTTCTGCAGAATGTTTATATACTTCAACAAAACGGACTAGATAGTCAGGAAATACAAAATTTAGAACTTTAGATCTATCTAGTCCCTTTTCTTTAAATTCGTGCACCATACATTTTTCAATAGAGTTTATTTCTGTGCGATTTAATCTCATAATGTCACATGTCATACGTAAGTTCCAGCTATGTAAAACAGACAGATCAAGATCAAAGGCCTCATAATGATAAAATATGGAGTGCGTCCCATTCATTAAAGTTCAAATCTAAATATCATTGTGACGCATGCGAATTATAAAAGGAAGTGTGTCGTGTATAACGCTGTAATAATACAAAAATATAATACGGGAATACGCAATTATCATTTTCGAAAATTGAATCTAATTTCATTTACTTTAGGATATCCTTCCTATTAAGCATAAAAAGTTTACCACTTGACGAGCGCAAATTATGTAATCATGAATTTTTGGCAATTTACTTCTTATGCGTGAAATAGGGTCTCTCTGCATAGCATTGATCCACAATACAATTTAAAGTAAACAAACAGCAGGTATAGGTGCACGAATTGCGAGTGACTTTCAAACATATTAAAACTTCTTCAGCGCTTTCGCATAAATAATTTGTATACTGCGGAGATTCTTTTCAAGTGTACCAATGCGCTTGTGTAAACCCGTCATGACCCCTTGCGGTCTTGTACAAATACATTAAAAGAATTCAATAGTGAAATTCAGGTATTGCATATATCTATTTGATACATTAGGGAAACAAATTCTAGACTTTAAACTTGCAAAATAGAAATATATAGATATATTTATATTTTGTCCCTTGCAAACCATGTTTGACTTGCATAATAAAAATGCTTAAAATAGATTATAGTTAGTTTGAAGGTTATTTCACCCAGGATTTTTTTAAAAGATGCATTGGTCTTCCTTGTATGGAAAAATGATAGTAGATAAGATCCAATTTGTCTTGTGTATAAAAAGAGAGATCAATGGGTGGATTTATGCATTGATTCTAATGAGGGAGAGGGGAAAAGATCCGCATGGCTATTGAAGAAAATAAAAAAGTATATCGCATGGCTTATTCATTAGAAGTAGCTCATTATGAAGAATTGAAGATCATATTGCAATAATATGAAGCAGAAAGTAGTATAACATAGTATAGGTTGTCATCGACATCATGAATTTTGAATAAAATACCCTCCTCATCTTCAAGTAACGAAGGCTCTCTGTTAAACTGTACAACAACAGTCTGGAATATGTACAAAGGTTTGTGAGTAAACTTGTTTTTAGCTCACCTCGACGAAATTGAGTGAGCTTATGCTATAACCCCACGCGTCCGCGTCCGCGTCCGTGTCCGCGTCCGCGTCCGGTTAAGAAGTTTGGGGTAGCTCAGTATCTGACAAAGTACTAATGCTACAGTAACCAAACTGGCACAAGTGATTCATCTTTGGATGCTGAGGTGAACCCATGCATCAGATGCAGCATCTGACCTACATTTTCCGCTTGAGTGACTTGGTTAAGAAGTTTGGGGTAGCTCAGTATCTGACAAAGTACTAATGCTACTGTAACCAAACTGGCACAAGTGATTCATCTTTGGATGCTGAGGTGAACCCATGTATCGTATGCAGCATCTGACCTACATTTTCCGCTTGAGTGACTTGGTTAAGAAGTTTGGGGTAACTCAGTATCTGACAAAGTACTAATGCTACAGTAACCAAACTTGCACAAGTGATTCATCTTTGGATGCTGAGGTGAACCCATGCATCAGATGCAGCATCTGACCTACATTTTCCGCTTGAGTGACTTGGTTAAGAAGTTTTGGGTAGCTCAGTATCTGACAAAGTACTAAGTTACAGTAACCAAACTTGCACAAGTGATTCATCTTTGGATGCTGAGGTGAACCCATGCATCGTATGCAGCATCTGACCTACATTTTCCACTTGAGTGACTTGGTTAAGAAGTTTGGGGTAGCTCAGTATCTGACAAAGTACTAATGCTACAGTAACCAAACTGGCACAAGTGATTCATCTTTGGATGCTGAGGTGAACCCATGCATCGTATGCAGCATCTGACCTACATTTTCCGCTTGAGTGACTTGGTTAAGAAGTTTGGGGTAGCTCAGTATCTGACAAAGTACTAATGCTACAGTAACCAAACTTGCACAAGTGATTCATCTTTGGATGCTGAGGTGAACCCATGCATCGTATGCAGCATCTGACCTACATTTTCCGCTTGAGTGACTTGGTTAAGAAGTTTGGGGTAGCTCAGTATCTGACAAAGTACTGATGCTACAGTAACCAAACTTGCACAAGTGATTCATCTTTGGATGCCGAGATGGACCTATGCATCGGATGCAGCATCTGACCTTCTTTTTCCACTTGAGTAATTTCGCTTTTAAAAGCCAATATTGAGCAAAGTATAAGTGCTACATGTACCAAACTTGCATATTGGATGTATCTTTGATCAAACTTTCATAAAATGACCTTGACCTACTTTTTCCGCTTGAGTGATTTTGCCTTTAAAAGCCAATATTGAGCAAAGTATAAGTGCTAGATATTCCAAACTTGCATATTAGATGTATCTTTGATCAAACTTTCATAAAATGACCTCGACCTACTTTTTCCGCTTGAGTGATTTTGCCTTTAAAAGCCAATATTGAGCAAAGTATAAGTGATACATGTACCAAACTTGAATATTGGATGTATCTTTGATCAATCTTTCATTAAATGACCTTGACCTACTTTTTCCGCTTGAGTGATTTTGCTCTATAAAGCTAATATCGAGCAAAGTATAACTGCTACATGTACCAAACTTGCATATTGGATGTATCTTTGATCAAACTTTCATAAAATGACCTTGACCTACTTTTTCTGCTTGAGTGGTTTTGCCTTTAAAAGCCAATATACATGTACTAAGAAATATGTTTGAATTGAATTTTGCTGTCACGAGGTGAGCTTCGTAATCTGTGATTACCTATGTTTCTTTTGTTGTAGGAATCAGGAGAGATGGTAGCAGTCAAAAAGTTCAAGGACAGCGAAGGTCAGTATTATGATTAGTCTATATCATAATGATACATGTACGACAGAATGTGATATGAATAATTTTCTTATTACCGCTTCGAAACCTATAGTGATTTACCACAAGGAAGGTAAAAATTCAGGGAATGTGTCTATAATAATTCAGCTGAAACCTCAAATGAATATTTGTCTTCGGCTTTAAGTCAAATTCTAAAACAGAGTTGCTCAAATTTTGACATCAAGACAAAACAAAACAAGACTAGAACAAAATGAACAGAGACAAGAGACAGTGATCTTCATTACTAGTTCCTGGTTTTTGTTTGCGGAACAAAGCTTGGAAGGCTTCGTTTTCTACAGACTTGTAAAGACTCAGTTTGAAAATGAGAATGGTAGATCATTATGTCGATACGATCGGAAAATTCAGTCATTCGTTAACTGTCGTGATTATGTATCATTTGGGAAAGATTCAATGTCGAACGGATATTTCACCCTTGAAAAGACACACCAATCTTGATAATGCTTTGATATTCTATACTGTATCCATTTTTTCTACCGATAAGTTCCTCTCAATAATTTTCCGAAGATGTCCTGAATTTGTCACCCTGATCCAATTTTTTTGCACTTCGCTAAAAGCGCATCTTGCGTCTATGCTTTATGGTCATGATGGTGTATATAGGTTTTCGTATGTACTTTTCTTGTCCAGTTAGCTTTGATTCGAAAATTGTATTGCACACGTGACACACGGCCTAACTAGTAGATTATTGATCGTTAGGGGCGTTGTATGACCGCCTGATCACAAGGTACCATGTACTTAATCTCTGATGTCAATATTTGAAAATTTAAACGAGGTATAATGGAAGTATAAGGTTTAGTGACTTATACAGATTAGACTTTGTTGGTTTATCAGCTTATAAAGTGAATAACGTCGGTTTTGACCATCTACTGTAGAAGCGGACAACGATTTAGGACATGATTTTATATCTATATGGAATATGACACATTATACAAATAAATGATACACATTCTAAAGTATATAATTGAGAGTAAAAGCACGAAACGGCCTTGAAACAGGCTGATGGCCAAGAAAATGGAACACTTTAACAGAAGAAAAAATGTTAGAATTTAGGTGTTGCCGAGAGAAAAGATGAACAATATATTTGATATTTGACGAATGAATTGTTCCTAAAGTGAAATGATAACTTATCCAATTAACAAGTTATTGAATCAATGAGTGGTCAATATTTGTAAATCGGTTATCTTAGGCGTTCTCAGTGGTGAAGATTTCAGGGGCCAATAACTCCTTCGTGGAGATTTGCTGCTAAGGAAAATTCCTGGGTAGAAAAGGCAGCAAAAGTAAATGAAATTAAAGATTTTTTTTTATTTAAGTAATATTTTGGAATACTCCCTTATTAAGTCGGAAACCAATGAAAGTTATTTTTTCACTGTAAAAACCTTTCCCGAATGATTCGAACATCAGTCAAACATATTGATGTCCTCTCAAATGCTCACTCTATTCGAATGTTTTGAACGATTTTTTCCTTAAATGAAGTTATAACTTTTCCCATTAACAAATGATTGAACGATCAATTATATTAAATCGTTTATCTCTCAGACTCTGCTGTTCGGATTTATTCGGCTTTTTGGTTAAATGTAGATTCCAGGGGCGATAACTCCTCCACGGAGAGGTTTTGGTGCTGAAGCATTGGAAATCAATGTATGTTTCTACAAAGGCTTACAAGTCTAAGTGTTTAACTCAGGATGGCTTGACAAATTGGACGGTAGATTTAATTAGTTATAATTACCTGCATTAATTTCATGAAAAGGATTTTCTCTTTCCGCGGGAAGAAGGTCGGACGCGCGCAGGATACGGTCTCAGGTGTATAATGTAGATAGGTGAATGTAACATTGATTTCATTGCCTACCTGGTATTTAATTTCCTCGGGGAGGCAAGTGTTAGATATTTCATATTTGATCGTCAACTATTCGATACCATGCCTATTTCTGTTTGTTTTATTACCAGGGTAGGGACTCGGTAAATACATATGCTGATATTAATTCTACAAGCCGAAGACCTTTATAATAATCTTGATCTAGACTTCATGTGAAATGAGCATCTTACTGAATTTTTATGTGAATAAATAACTCAATTTCTGTTTGTGAATGCATTTGGGAAATTGAATATAAAAAAACGAAGACATCCTATATGCCGTGTTGTACGCCCATATCATAAACCAAATTATTTTGTCGTAAAATGAACTTGAGGTATATTCTATTAAGATTTTAAGATCTGAGTGGGTTCATAAAGTTTTAATTTGAAAATGGCAACACGATATGAACACGTAACTCTCGACTCTACTTAAAGCACGAGCCCTCTTTGAATCTCTTATATGACCATATCTCGGGTATCTTTGAAACTTCTTTGAAGGTTGTCGATGGCCTAAGGTGGCCCCCTTATAGACATTTTGGTCAAAATGTCAAGGTCAGTTTGGACATACGCGGACATATCTTATTACACGAAGTATTGGTTTACACTGTACCTGGGTACATGTACATTTATAACACTAAGTAAGAAGACTCGATTTACATACTTCTAGAAATATTTATTCTAGTGCATATTAAAACATTATAACACTATCAGTTCCAATGCGACCTTGACCTCTAATAACATCAATAGTGTTTAAAAGAGAACAAATAGATGTAATCTTGGAGAAGACGAGCAACAAATATGTTGGTTATTGATGCAAAAAAAAAAAAAAAAAAAAAAAATTCTGAAATATAATGTCTTGGTCTCATATATGATGGCATTAAAATATTTCTCTCTGCTTGATTTAGATCCTATAGAAAGGTACCATTCTTACTTTTCAGAAAATGACGACGTTAAGAGAACGACCTTGAGAGAATTACGTATGTTACGTACGTTAAAGCAGGAGAACATAGTGGACCTAAGAGAAGCTTTTAGGAAGAAAGGAAAACTCTACCTGGTCTTTGAATATGTGGAAAGGGTAAGGATGCCTTCTTATGCACTGATTCTCAATAGACTTTTAACTTCATTAATTGCCATTTTTAACCAAATTCGTGAAATTAAATGTGATATTTCTTTAATTTCTTTAATGACAGAGCATGCTCGAGTTACATGAAGAAATTGTAATGATTTCCATTTTCAATAAAATTCAAGAATTTGAAATTAAATGTGATATTTCTTTAATGACAGAACATGCTTGAGCTACTTGAGGAGATGCCAAATGGAGTACCTACAGAGAAGGTCAAAAGTTACTCATATCAGCTTTGTAAAGCCATAAAATGGTGCCATTCTCAGGACATTATACATAGGGGTAAGAATTTTATACTTAAATCTTTTCTTTCATAGAATTTCTAACAATCAAATCATTATGTATTTTTCACAGAAGAGATATCATTCTTATACAGCTATTCGTAATGTGCATTCAGCTCTTTACATCAATGGCTTTTATTGCAAAATGTATCAACAAGTGATCAATACCCTCTGACTTTTATATAAGACTTGCCTTTGCAAATCCCATAGTTACAAGGTAAATTAGATATTAAGCTTGTATAGACATTTTTATTACTTCCATTTTCTCCCTTTCATGCTAAGCTAATTAGAATTTAACCCTTTGCTCTTTGTGTTTGAAGTCAGCATGCGCAAAAATCCAATTGATTCCAATGAGGAATTGCACTAAGGATTCTATCGCACGTAAAATTTACCATTAAAGGGGAAGTTTTGCATCCCCCTCTACACTGACTCTGCGTTATAACAGCGTTAATTACCAAACTAATCATCTCTCTCGTACTGGCTACCCACTATTCATTTTCTGTTCCGAAATGGCAATTAAGTAAGGCATAGAATATTTATGATGTTTTGAACGGTGAAGTAGGGATAACATCCCCACAATGCAGGTCTGGTAGGTATTACTTGCCATCTATTGATTCCTTGATGTAATAAGTCACTGCTCATGTATAGGCAGTTGTCAGGTGACTCCTAGGTGATACATAGATTTTTCTTGAGGTGATAAAGTAAGGAATTCACAACAAAAAATAAATGAGATCTATTACTCCCTTGTATATACTGAGGTCTTAAGAATTTGTTTCATTATTAAAGATTCTGTATTGACTTTGAGCAATAGACATTTAAAATATTCTTTTTCTATGGAAAGTAGGGTTGGATTGTGAATGCCAGAAATGGAAATTTTATGTAGATTGTGTGTCTGAAATCTGCAATTCTATGATATGAATTGCAAATTGCTTTCTAGATTATAAAGAATTATATAAAGAAACATCTGAAAACCAGTCTAAACATAATTCAAATAAACATCAGTAGCAGGTCACAAAAACTGGGAATTGCGCAGCTGAGATTGAATAGAATGCTTACATACATTTCAAAAGTCAAAGCATTTATATTTATTTATTTATAAGAAACTGGAAATTAATATAGATTCTAGCTAAACACATACCAGTGTACATTTTCAGCCCATTTCACAAGCCCGTCAAATGAAATGCATAAATAGATGGCATATCTTTCATTTGAGTGGGTTTTTGAAGGCATTATATTAATGAAGGAAGTATAACTTTTAGACACTGTAGCTGAAATATTCAAAGAAAATAATAAAAGTGATTATTTCATAAATTTACTGATATTAAAAACTTGCTAGGTTTTATAGAATTTTGTATCATACTTTGGTTTCATATAGAAATTATTTTTATAGATATTTGCACATCTTTTCAGACATAAAACCAGAAAATCTTCTCATCAGCAGAAATGACACCCTCAAACTCTGTGACTTTGGTAAGAGTCTATATTTCTCTCTAACACAAAATAATTTGCAGAATGTCCATTGTAGCTTTATTAAATTTTATATTAAAAAAAAAGACTCCATATGTAACCCTTGTCATGATATACAAATAACAGATATTATTATGATTTTCGTTTTTCTCTTTTAACGCAGGGAATATAATTGATACAACATATAAATTTCAAGCTTTTATGATAAAGAAAATTGATATAAATATTTTTAAATATTTTATTCCTTATAACTTAACAGGGTTTGCTAGGAGTATAAACGGAGGACTGGTGGGTGTATACACAGACTATGTAGCAACACGATGGTATAGGTCTCCAGAGCTACTCCTGGGGTGAGAGGCTTTTATTACCGTTTTAAGAAACATATTATGTATATTGATGAAATTCTTATTTATGAAATCAAAAAAATCTTTATTTTTTTTCTAGAATTTTATGTTTTATAAAAAAAATTAAAATATAAAGTTTATTGTTCAAAATTGGAAAAAAAGCCCCGTTTTCCTTTTCTCCTAGAAATGTTGAGTAAAGTTGTTCATATTTTAAATTGAACTCATACCTTTGTACAGGTCTGCGTATGGTAAGCCAGTAGACATCTGGTCTATAGGGTGTATAATGGGAGAGTTAAGTGACGGCCAGCCACTGTTCCCTGGAGAGAGTGAGATAGACCAGTTATATGTCATACAGAAGGTGATGGGACCACTGCCGTCAGACCAAATGAACATGTTCTTCTCAAATCCAAGATTCTCAGGGCTTAAGGTAATGATAGCTTAACATGTCAGTACATGTTTGTACTTTGATGACCATATGTTAAAAAGTATTATGGTGATGCTCAGAAGATAATAATGATATAAAGTATAATTATACTATTTGCTAAATGTAATTGAAATTGTAATTAAAATGAAGGCTATGAAAATAACTAGGTCTTGAAACACAGATATCCTTATCAGATAACATATTCATTAAGTTGCATATTTTAAAATAGCTAGTTGGTTATTCCATATAATCCTTCAATTTCCTTTATTTTTCATCGCTGAATATCATGGCAATTTATAACAATTTATTTGTGTTTTAGTTTCCGTCAGTATCCAGACCTCAGACTTTACAGAAACGTTACCAGGGTATTCTCAGTGGTGTCCTTATAGACTTCATGGAGGTAATTATACTTTGCAGGACAATTCTCCTATTATGACAGTGTTTTGGATTTGCCACATATTTTTCGCATTGAATTGTATCAAGGAGACCGATTTGTCTTTGCCAGTATTTACCGTGCATCGCAAATCTTTGGTTTGTGTTTTCTAACCTTGACCTTAGTCAAGGTCATATTATAACATGAAATATAAAGGGAGAAGAGACATACTTCATTTAGGAGGTTAATTTTCTCTGAAGTTATGTAGGGTCATTTAGACCACACCAGGAAATGTAATCTAAATTTGAAGAACACTTATTCATTTTCTTCAACTAGTTCACCTATACTGATGTAAGTCAAATTACTCCTCTGATAATATGAATGATAAATGTAAGATTGATCTTTTCTACAGCAAACCCTTCAGCTTGATCCTGATGATCGTTTCTGTATAGACGACTGTCTGGAGCACCCTGCTTTCCAAACGGAGCACCTGCTGAACAGAAACCATGTACAGATACGACGAGTTAGTCCTCAAAGTGCTAGTAAAAAACGCAAAAACAACTATACTGACCAAGTCAAAAGGTATGACATCATAACTGCAAAAATAGGTGAAAAAAATAAAAAAATAAAAAAGTATCGTCTCCCAACATCAAATTTAAGAATTTCAGTTAAATATTCAAAATTACATTATGGAAAATTGACTACTATGTCATTCATAGGTGTCGCACAATCTGATTAATGAAATATGTCTTGTAGTTCAATAAAGCAATTTCATAATTATACACATTATGTCATTGTAACATTTAGTCGAGTATGAGTGTACAATTTTGTAATAATTTTTCAGTGAGAATTTAAAGAACCTCCAAAGCAACTACAGACCTGATACCGGGAGGTCACAGAAAATGGTCGTAGTTGTTGAACGACAAGAAGAAAAAATGGATGTAGAAGATGACGTTTATAATTCTCCTGCCAAAAGTAAATACATAAAACAAGCTAAAAACGTGTCGAAAAGCAATGCCGAAAAAATAGCAAGTCAAAGCGAAACAAAGGTGCTAAGAGATGCAGAAAAAGCTGAAAAAGTGAACTCTACAAGTGAAAAATATACTGTACAGCCGAAATCTGCATCACAAAAGTCAGGTGCATTAAGTTCAAAATCAGCCAATCAAGGCCACAGTTACAAAGCCAGTAGGGAAAACTTTGAGGAAAAAATCAGCTCAAGTAGAGACGCTTTAAGCGGTAAAAGTGTAAAGGATATTGACCATAAACATTCCACGTCACATGTTAATGGAGTGGAAAAAGTGATAACTGCTGATACAAGACAGCCTGCTAGAATAGTGAAAATAGAAAAAGTGGTGACGGTTGATAATAAAACTCTAAAACAGGTGAATGAAACTGCAGGGAGACATTTATCAACATTCTCAGATTTCAGAAATCCAGTAATGGATGAAAGTCCAGACACGTCACGTTCCTCCGTAGATGAGAGTACAAGTACATCATGTACAACATGTACGACAAACAGTGAAAACAGTGCCCCCTCAACTATAGATACTTTAGATCTATCCATTAGTCACAGTGAATCTAAATATCTTAAAAATAAAGACAGTGTTAAGGTTTCTCCGAAAATGGAATTTCAAATCCATAAGCCTAGTCCTGAGCCCGATTCTCTGCAAACCACACCACGAGATCCCAAGTCTAATTACTATGTAACAACTAGCAGGTCAAGTACTTACACTGTCAACCTGCAGGCGCCTAATCAGTATCAGGGGGAGGTAACTAATGACCAGGTAGAGGATCAAGGAGTACATCATGAGAGGAAAAAGGTAGTACAATTTTTTTTTCATGTCAAATATCTTTCAGCAATATAGTTATGGAAGTAATGTTTGTCCTCTTTCTCTTTAGGCAAAATCTATCTTTCAGGGAAAATTTTTAGAAATTTCTGTTGACTTTGCATCATTTCAACCCTTAAATCAAAGCTGTCTGCAAAAGATGTAGCTCTTGCAGTGCTAATTGCCAAAGGTTGGGCGTTGCACCTGTTAGCAGACTTTTATATTATGATCTCATAATCAATGGACCATCAAACAATGCTGTGACTGGCTATTTGATTATGACGTCATAATTTATAAGTGTGCAAACATGTGAGATGTTGGACATTCGATGATCACCCAATTATTGATGTGTCAGCAGTTTCTGTTGATGTACAAAGATCACCTAAATTTTTTTAATCAATGAAAATGGCTTTAACCTGAAGCCAAGAGCGTTAATTATTATTTTGATTTCTGGTCTGTACTTACTATAAAAAAACTATCTTTTAAATTTCTGCCACTCTCAGTTTTTAGATCGGGCAACACAGGAGGAATTACAGAGGATTAAATCCAGCACACTGGGACGCAAAAAAGCTGATAAAAATCATCAGGGCTCCTTTATACAGACAATCACTGATAGACTCTCGGATGCCAAGGTAATATTATAAGTCATTTGAAAATTGCTCTAATTTTAGGTCAGATTAATTGGTTTCTCAAAAGTCCTAATATAGAAGACAGTCTTTCAGACTTGTAGAGATTTGCTCTTGGCTATTCATTTCTTGTTAAAAAATCATTATACTATAAGGCAAAGCAAAACTTTCAAGATAGTGATTTAGGGCTTTTTTTCTGCTCATTTTAGGGCTGAAATTCGGCCCTATTCCCAATGGCAAATCATACCTTTTTTCACAAAATCGATCTAGAAGTTCCCAATCTAAATAACAAAAAATAATTTGCGAAAAAGGCTGTTTTATGATTAAAAATTCATGAAACATGAAAACAAACGCAAATAATATGAAGTAAGTAATTTTTAAAAAAATTTTATATCCTTCATTTGCTTCAAATTTTCAATTCAGAGCAAAACTCCATAGGCCATGTTCCCAAAATGGAGACAAAAAACCAGAGTCTATTAAACCAATGGTTGAAGTAATCTTGTCTTGTAAAAGAAGAATGGAAATATCTATTCGAATGAGTCCCAATTTTTTGTGTAGCTTTTCTTGAAAAAAATACAAGATGAAGAATTGTTTTAACATCTGTTTTGTCTAATATGACTTTTGCATACTTGTGTCAATTGCAGTTACAAAATCATGAAATCTCAGTACCGCAGCAGCATACGTCAAAATACCGAGAAAGTAGCTTTGTTAATTACGCAGGGAAGTCACAAGCCAACAAACGCAACAGGAATCCTCAATATGGTCAGTAAAATATCAACTTGCTTTAAGACATGTACATGTATAATCAATAACATCTAATACACTGTATTGTTTGACAGTATATATAACTGATACATGTTATTTTTCGCATGTCTGTATATATACATTTGCATGGAGAGTATTATAAATATGCATGAGAAAATAACATTTACCAATGTTACTCATCACTTATTCTTTATTGTATAATCAACAAGTTAGTTTAAACTAATCCATCTCTGTAAATTGTGAATATACTCTGTCAATATTTCATTCATTATTTTCTTCAGAAAAATGTACGAAGATGCCACCAGCCCCTGTTAGTTATAGTATCAATTTATTGAAAGATCAATCACATAGTATAAGTTCTCCTGTTAAGGGCAATCTTGGAGATCCAGACCGTGAAAAAGACTCACCCAGAGAAAAACTTCCTTTAGAAACCCTTATTATCACTCCATTTGATAAATCTATGTTTGAATCCAAGACATTTCCATGTGATAAGCAAAAACAAAGTAGGGATCTCAGCAATATGCCCAAACCAAGTGTACAGGCAATTAATGCACCAACTATGCTCCCTAAAGTTAAACCACAGTTTGAAATGAAAAATGACCTTAAAGAAACAAAGACATCAGCTTTAAAATTAGATACAAGAGCTGATTTACAGCTCCATTTTTCATCTCTTGAAAACTCACTCTGTACAAATACTAAAATTGGGGCAAATAAGAAAAATGAAGGGGACAAAACTGAGGAATCAGAATTCTTGACTAGAAATGAAAAGATAGATAGTTTATCAAATGATACAGACTATAACCATAATTCTTTGGTACCTATGGACTTTAAAAACACATCACAAAGGCTTGAAGATGATCATTTGCAAAATGGCATCCATGTCCAAGGCTTATGTTCAGACGTCACATCTTATCCGTTAGGTTTGAGAGACACACAAAAAGATAGGATTCAATCCCATTCAGATATATCGTCAGAAATAAGAAGAATAGAGAATAGAATAAGGACTGAAATTCTTAAAGTAGAGCAAAGAAATGTTACAGATTCCTCTCAAATAAAAACTGTCGAAAATTATCGACAGGTCCAGCAAAATCCTCAAAATATTTCTTATGATGGTAGCATATTTGAAAACAGGGAAGAAAACAGTTCTCAAATGCAGACAGAATACCTCACTCCCAGATCACTTTATAATGAATTATCTCAAAGCTACATTAGCCCAAAACCAGATAGAAATAGAAACGAAATAAAATTACCTCACGAAAGTAACCTTATGGCAGTAGGTCAGTACAAAAATAGGAGTGAATCAAATGTCCCCTTGAGAAACCTTAGTGTTGAGGGTATGTCTGGAATGTTAACACAAAGGGAGAGAAGCTACTTGGGGACAAGAGGAAAGGGACTTACAACTTCCATCAGACAAGGTAGTACTGCTCTGGGTGTGTGATTGGGTTACGCCGTAGCTATGTCTAGCACGCTGATGGTAGGGCTATCATGGGCTACACTGGCAGGGACTCGTATAAAGGTGGTCAAGTGTAGGGAAGCAGGTGGCATATAGTGTTGTTAGATATGAACATCAGTAGTGCTGGACAAAAGGGAAAATTTGCATGTAGTTTTGTGATGGCCAGTTGATAGGTTTTGCATGAGGCATAAAGAATTTTACAAGCATACAACTTCTCACACATATTTTTAAAAATAAATACAGTCACCGACCTGATGCGCTCTTTAATTGAATTGAATTTAAAGTCCCCTCTGTAAACGACCACTAATTGCATTAGTCCTCTCACTATTGTAGTAATTACCAAATACCTTTCTTCATCTATCAAAACCATACATGTATATAGGATGAATACAGTATAATATCAAATTAAGAGGGATTTTTTTCTTGATGTTTTTTGTATATCATGACATATTACATTCTACAGATGGTAGCTTGTCATATCGAGAGCGAAGTAGCTACAGTCCCTCACCAGGTATAAATAACACACTGACTACTTCTGTCAATTATTGTTATGAAATCTTATTAATAGTACAAGGCAACCAGATGCATGCTTTGTGTGAACAAGAGTGACTTTCAGAATGAAAGTTTGATATAGTCAGGATATAAATGTATGACAGACAGAAGTAGTGTGAAGTGTGGTTTGTTTTCCACTCCATGGATCTCCTTCACCACTTTATTTCTCCAAGTTCATGCACATTTCTCCTTTGTTTGCTTGACATGTCTAGATATTGTTAGCTAATTGTCACAGTGTGATGACGATGAATGGGTACACATTTGTTGTGAGGAGTAAGAATCGTATGCCTGCAGCATTGTTTCTTGTTTGCTTTTGTCTATTCTATCCTTAAAAAACTAAGATTCTTGACCATGACTTGCAACATAGAAAGACAGGAGCCATTATTGAGATAGCTAGTTGCTTCATAGAATAATCTTTTGACCTACAAAAAAACCTGAAGCTATGGTACAGCAATAGAGAATCTCATCCTCTTGCTCAAGCTGTATGAATGATTGATTGAAAGTTCATTTCAAAGATTTTGAAGAGAAAATATTCTAAGATAACAAAAATAGATTGTATGTGAATAAACATGCTTTTGAGCTTTTATATACAAAAATACTTCTTCCCGATTAAAGAGTAGTAACAGTTGTATGTAAGTACTTTTGAATATTGCTTTTGCTTTACAATTAAAGATAGAGGGAATGAATGCATAAAAAGGTACACATACAATTATCTTCAGGTACCATAAAATGTATATTTTAAATTTTAAGCAAATTTTAAAAAAGGATCTTTGCAAATTTTCAGTCTTGTTTATTGATTTCAATTTCAATTTTGTTGAGTATCGTTGAACACACTTGTCTTTCTCATTCATTTAGGAAAATTAAGGTATCGATTTATGATTTATACAAATTTGTATTATTTGGAGTTGCACACATTTCTTTCAGGAGCAGTATCTCTTAGCATTGTTGGTAATTATCGCTTTGCATCAAGTCACAGCCTCAATCTTACAACAGCTTATACTGAACATTTTACTTAATTATCGTAAAATATTATGAAACATGTATTATTCCAGAGAAATGTGTATTACTTTCTGTTTATGTAGAGTATTATTTACTTTTCTTTTGTTACAGAAGTTATATAGAATGTTGAAACAAAGTTTAAAGAACACTGAATCAGCATCTATATTAGCATATTGGCATCTGTCTGTTCCTCTGTCCATCCATCTGTCTGTCTGATAGTCACACTTTTATATAGATGACTTGGCTTACCAGATGCATATTATGAAATTTTCAGGGATGGTCAAACATGATGAGACTCAACTCTCAATGTGGGCCAAGATCAATTTCAAGGTCAAGGTCACACATTTGATTTGGGTCAAATATGCAGAAGGCAGCTGGGCATACCTGTTCTTAAAAGTCTAGTCTTAATATCGGCATGTAATGAGTTGGTAGATTATGCTGCATTCCTTTGTAGATAAAGTTCTTTTTATGTTGCTAGCAGAGCAAAAGTTGAGATATGAGAAAAATTTTGTATTTTGTCCATCTGTCTGTCTGGTATTTACACTTTTATTCACTGATTTGAATTTAGCTTCGATTAAACTTTCATGGCTGGTCAAGTGTCATGAAAATCAAGACCCAAAGTGTGTCAAGGTCATGCTTATAACCCTGGTCATTCATGCAACAGGCCACGTGCTGTTCAAGGTTGTTCATGAACTGTGGTACATATTGTTATTGTAATATGAAATTAAAATCTTCAAGCTGACTTTAAGTAGCATATCTTTAAATCACAGCAGTGTATATTGTCACCAGCTTCAGATTATAATCTGGTATTTTCCTGTAGAGAAACACTTGTTAATTATATATACCGAGTGGTACTTTCTATTGTAGATGTAATTTATTGAAATATCTAAATCCAATTTTCCTATCTTTCCCCCTCCCTTCCTTTCAATGAAATGAAGATATAAACTTTACGAAAGAAAAAAAGAAATTCCTAGTGTCCCTTTCCTGCAAATAAGAAAATTTATATGTACAAATGTCAAAATGACTTATTTTTTAATTATTCAAGTTAAATTATCGGACAGATTTTTTGCAAAAACTTATTTATCTTTTTTCATTGCTTTTCACCTTTTATGAAGTATTTTGAATTCATGAAATAAAAAGTCAAGAAGAAATATTTCATTGAAGATAATTGAACAAACTGTATATACCACATAATTTGAAAAGATGCTTCTTTCACAACAATCATGTAAACGATTTATACAGCGTAAAATGAGTATGATATTATCTATGAAATGTTTACATATCAAAATATTTTCCAAAATATTGATTCTTTCTTTTCTGTCCAAAGAGGTGACAATTAATTGAACTCTAACTTAAGCTGCTTCAAACGAAGTGTTTGAGAAATATTTTGGTTAAAATCGGTACATTAATCTGAATATCAGATTAACAATTTTCTAGAGACATGTATGTGGTTAATGGATTTATCCAATGATTATCTGTCACACATTGGAGGCATACATAATACCTATGGTGGTATTGTTTTACAGATATTGGTTTTCATCGAGAGCAGACAAATATTAACGCTGGAGGTCCACCTGTTCAAGTACGGTCCCACAGCAAGTATATGACCTTGAACTCCTACCAAAATAACACAGACTCCACATCAAGTCCATACAGTCATCAGAGAGGTTACCATGACAACTCAGGATGGTAAGAGGAACAAATGTGTGACCTTGAACTTATCTCATTTCAGATTTTGTGTCTATCTTGTGATAAAATTGCACAACAAAGTACATACATAGGGACAAGTCCCAAGCAAACTGACTTTCTCAGTTTGCCTGAAACGTTATCAACAAAGAAATTGCACAGAATTTTTTTAGGCATAATATAATGTATATACACAATTATGTACACATGCTGAAGATTCAAAACTATTTACAGGCGACAAGCAGAGGGAGCTAATGATTGGCAAGGGGGAGGTAACTCAGCAGGAACTTTACAGCAATTAGCAAGGAAGAAAAAGAAGAAAAAATTCTTACAGGTAACAAATATAGAAGAGAACATTTTACGTAAAAGGGATGTGTTTGATGAATTAAGATCTTACTTTATGTTACAGGAAAGTTGTACAGGATTAAGTCAAATAGCTATGATCACAACAAATAGTAGCCCTTGTTTTGTCCCTAAAAATTTTCAACAATAATTTGTTCTTTTGAAAATGTACCCCCCAAAAAAACTAAAATAAATGATATTAATACCTATCGGTCATTTTTGTGTCGCCTGCGAAGCATAGCGACACTTAGGGATCACTTTGTCCTTTGTCCATCTGTCCGTCCGTCTGTCCGTCTGTCTGTCACACTTGGATGTCACACTCTATAAAAGTGATTCCTGAGTGTCGCTATGTTTCACAGGCGACACATGCATTCCTTGGAATGATTTTTGTAAGATTAATCTTGTAAATTTTTTTCACACATAAAAACAATGATTTATTCCATTTTGCTTTACTATGGCAGTAAATTGCTCTATTTCAAGATTGAAGGTATAAAGTAGCAAATGTTACATACTACATGTATATACTTCCATTAACAGAGAAAATTCTCTCCCTTGTACTTAGTGAGTATTTATGCACGTAAAGTATTCTTGTATCAATGTTTCCTGTTATGTATAGCTGTGATTATACAAAAAGATTCGTAAATGATTAAGATTGTTGTCTTGATTTGTAATTTTGAAAAACATCATAGAATAAATCAGACAGTATAAGATTTTATCTGATTCATACCAGAATGCACCATATTTTCATATCTTCTATTTGGAATTCAAAATATTCCAGTTCACATCATTTGGTGTTTATATGTTGCCTGCATCCCAAGGGTTACATAAAGGGATCCCTTTGTCTGGTGTTCGTCTGTCTGTCTGGTAGTCACACTTTCATATAAATGGCTGTAATTTGATTAATATACATTCTTACAGGGATGTTCAAGCTTGATTAGACTCTACATCCAGTGAATCAAGGTCTACATCAAAATATCAAGGTCACATAGTCAAACATGCGACAGGCAATATACCTGTTCTTGAATAGTCTATTTGTTACTGTTAAAGACCTAATTTGATTTAGGCTTAACAATGAAAAAGGCACCAGAACTTTCCAGTTCAAAACATTTGTTTTGTCCATACTTTTTCATCTATTATGAAACCTTGCAAGTGCTCAATACAAAAGACCGCTGTTCTTTTAATAAAGTTATACAGATATTTCCGCACACTTCAATTGTTCTTCATTGTCTTTACATCATCAGTTTACTTGGGCAGGAAAGGTGCCCAAGTTTTGAACAATGGTTTAGATAGATGACTAAATACATACTAGAACCGACACGCTGTAGTTGCAATCTTGCATATTGACCCAAGGAAAAAGTTAATGGTCTGTGTAATATGGGAGTATTTCAAGCTATGTACACTATAAAAAGCAGACAATGCATGTTATTTGTTCCTTAAAATAATTCATTGACCGTTTACAGATCCTAGCCAATGGTATTCCTACCACTACTATCAAGGTATAGGATAGTCAGTAGATAGTCATATATAGTTGTCATATTATCTGATATTTATTCCTTTCCTACTGTTAATATGTGCCGTAGTATCATTATTGGTAGTCATTTAATACATCAGCTACTAGATACATGTAAAAAGTCTATGATGTATTCGTTTACTATTTTGCCAAATTGATAATTAACCGCCGCTTTCCTTTTATTCAGTTTCATTTGCTTGAATAGACAGTTGTCCTCATATAATACTAGTGTAGGCATTTAGTATTATGAAGTACCTACATATATTCCATTATCAGTCCTTGATACCTATTTTGACTACTTGGCATCATTTATAATACATATTGATAGTAGAAATTAAGCTTTACTACTTGCCAAAAAGTTCTGAAATGTTGATTCAGAAATATTTGAGCATAATGAAGTTTCTATTTTTAATCATTTTATAATAGACAAAGATACATGTATTATGTAATTGGTTTTGATGTATTCATATTAGATAAAAGGAAACTTTACTTCATATCTGTGAAAGAGAATTTTTTCCATAATTAAAAAAAAGATACCTATGTATTTATTCATGTTAGATATATACGTGTATATTTAAGCATATGCAAGTCTAGATGTGTAGTATTAGCAATAAAAAAAGGAATATATAATGCATAGAATATACAAAAAATTGTTGTAGTTTAGTGCCTGAATTTATGGCTAGGACAGATATTATTGAATCAATAATAAGTTGATCTGTTTGGCCACATGAAATGTTTTGTATAGAAAACTTATTTTGACTGCACCATTATAGATTCTAACACTAATGCTGTCAAATGTAATTCTTTCATGACATACAAGGGCGGATAGTTAACGATATTTATTATTTTTCATATAAGCACATATTTTCAAAATGATTTCTTTATTTCTAGATCCTTGCCAATGAGAATGCAGGACGTGTGACCCCCAATATGCGTCTTCACATGACTCCATCACGAGCGAGCCGTATGGACTACGATATGATGGATGACGACACGGAGGGACAAATCTCCGCAAGGGAACCCCTTCAGAACTCCTCTAGAGAGTACTTAGCTAAAGATGCTTATGACAATAAGCATAGATATGAGAAACAACAAATTTCACTTCGACATCGCACCAAAACACCAGTAGATAAGGTATATTGATAATGTTATTATTGATTAGATTTCCTATAAAAGTTCTAGAGAAATTGGCATTGTCAATCATTCATTTGAAAATAAAAATAAAATGACAGTAAATAACCCCTCAGTCTGAAATGAGACATTTAATCTGAAGTAATTCTCTGTCATGGATTGAAAAATTAGAGGGATTTTTTTTATACAAATTATAACATTTTTAAAAATGAAGAGAACAAGTCATGTTTGATGTCAAACTTTGTGACTGATACTTTTACTTGAGTTATTTTCTGCTCTGAAGTGTTCATAGGAAGTATCTCATTAAAGCATGCTGTCCAAAACAGGTCACAAAAATTTGACTCAGTTATCGATAATTCTGATCATTTCCTGATTATGAGGCCTTTTGGAAGCCATAGTTTTTTATCAAAATAACAAAGTGTCTGATTCATGTATTAAAGTAACATAAATTTGGCTATTTCGTTTGAAATACACGAATAATTGAAATTTTAACTATTCAAAAGAAAGGGTCAATTGACCCTTCCGATTGAGGGAAAAAAATGCAAAATTTCGTGATGTCACAATGCTTTTAACTGGGACAAACAAGCTTCAAACCTCGGTCAAACATCGAAATTGCATTGTGACGTCATGGAATTTCTCAATTTTTTCCCACGTTCGGAAGGGTCAATATAGCAGGTTTCCATAAACTCCTCTGAGATGATAAGGAGTTTGCTATAATCTTTTCAGTGCCTTCAGTCATTAATGGTAAATGAGATTCATAATAACTTGTACTGAATAGACCTATTTCAATATTGATAATGAAGCTCAAAATGTCTAAGCCAAACTTTTATGTCCCTCAAATCAAAGACTTAGACTTTTATTTCACATACAGGAAATAGCCAAAAATGATTAGGTAGGACATTTAGAGCTCTATTATGAATATGATGGCAAAAGGTCTATTGGAATAAGTACTTCATGTGTATATAAGTATCTAACAATTGTATGAATTGTATACAACTTAAAATTAGACATTTAAGTAATACATGTATGTAGATATTTGAAGATTAATTTCATGTTTGGTAATTGTTTGCCTGTACGAATTATTAAACTTATATAGATAGAGAGATATTAATGAAATTAATACATTATATTCTATATCCTACTTGGGTAATACTTCAGAAAGATTCAAATTGGTATATTTATTTTGGTAATGTGTTTTCTTACTTCTTCTTTTGAATTAATGGGCATTTCCTTCAAGTAATTAAAATGCAGAAATCAAAAGCTTATCATATCAGACAGGTCATTTTACACCATCAAATTAGAATTTGTTCAATTCCTATGCTTTCATTCGATTCTTTTTTCGTAATTCATTTCTGATTTTTTTTTTCAGTCCACACGACTACAGCCATTACAGAAACCTCCCTCCCATCTCGGCAGTCTGGCACCCAGTACAACTCACATAGAACCAACATGGCCGTACCACAATAAATCAGAGACTGATACTAGGACATTACAAACTGTGTCGGGTATTGACCTTCGACCTGGATGGCTTTCTCGTCCAGGCTCCGTGCTAGACAATGAAACACCAGACTTTTATAGCCCGCGTGAGCAAGGCGACCTAAAACCACTCAAAAGTGCAAAGTCAACACGCGTGCTCCACGAATACAGAGGTGTAAGGGACTGACTATATGGAAGAGATTCAACATCTAAAACTTCATATCTCTTCTCTATACGTAGGAAATGAGATACAGTCTTTTAACTTTCCTACTTTTTACTTATACTCTTGATAATGCCTAATACTTCTCTATGTAAATCTTTTGTTATAAGTCTTTTATGCCTTTTAGTATCTGCCTTCTAGCTTTTCTCCCCAAGATAGTATTACGGGTATTGTAACGAAAAAAATTCTTGAAAATCAAAGATTTTACATTCCTTACAAATGACATTCCACACAAATGAAATATCCAAAAAGTGATGAAAAAAAATCATTTTTTATACCTTTATGTAACTTTAGATAAAGGATGACTAAATTGTTATGATAGAACTTCGAAATTTGGCTTCAAAGTCTAAAGGCAAAATAACTATTTTTCATAGGCTATTAAGCATAAAGCGGAATGGGAACATTATTCATTCTTTTTGAAAATATCAAAATATTGGCATACTTGAAATCATGTCTTTGAAAAAAATTTCACATATTGACTTTTAGAAAGTGCTTTCAGAAACTATATGAAAAATAAGTGGTAATTTCTATGTGTGAGGAACTTTTTTATCAATTTGAACAATATTGAAATAGAACTGGTTTACTGTCTTAAAAATTCCTTTTAATGTGATACACCTAGGTCTGTGAACAATATTTTGTGGTTTGCTTATAAAATGTCAATAAAGCATTATGATATTGTTATATAAAGTATATATACCCTACTAAATACATATCTATCTTAAAATTTACCTTATTTATTTATAACCTGTTATATTGTTAAATCTAACACTGATCAGTTTTAATGCTCCAAGTAAAATGGCAGATTAATCCATTCTGATTTGGCAATTTAAATTATCTTGAAACATACATATTTACTTTGTTATATCATATACAGTCAATACATATCACTTTCATTAGCTTTTTATTCATTTTTTCATTAAATTGTCACATAAGTAATTAACAATGGTTGTGTATTTTGAACTGGTTTTATACTACAATACCAATTTCCTTCTTATCAGTCAAGTAATAATTATAGGGCAGATTCAGCATCAGCAATTTCTACCTATTTTACTGTTAGTATAAATTGTGACATTTGTTGTTACTATGGCAACAGAAATACCCAGGCAGTAATCAAAACATGTACTTGATGCAGGTATATACAATGGTGATACTCATATTATAGGTTGATACGTTTAACCTGTACATAAACACAGTATTAACTTGTCTCTGCTGTATCTTAGTGAAAACTGGCTATCGGTTGAGCTCTTTATTTTATTTTACTCATAGCTGAATCAAATATTTTAATGTGATCCGTCCTTTTTACCACCCCACCTCCTGTATTCCATCTATATTAACCCCCCTTCCCCTTCCCCATCTTATACTCCCCACCCACCCCTACATTTATACTGCCTCAGATTTACAGTTTGTTCAATTTGTACCATTAAGTTATTCTATATATTTTGTATTCATCATAAAATATGTCGACATTTATTCTGTGTGTAATAATGTCATAGTGTTAATTTCAGTGTGTGTCTCACCAAGTGTTTGTGTTCAGTAGACATACTCTGTAGTTATTGTATTTTTTTATTTCTTTTCTTGAGAGTACATGTATTAGCTCTCTGTTGTTGATATATATGTAACAGATTATAAAATAGCATTATTTTTCTTTAAAACGGCAAATTATTTCAATTTAAGACAGTAAAGCTGACAAGTCTCTGCAATGTTTTTGCGCATTACATTTTATTAACAGACTTTTCATATTGAAAAGAGTTCAATTACAGATTAAAATATGTTTTGTCGAGATATGTACTTAAGATTTTTTAAACACCCTTTAAGTTTTATTTTCTATGTATGTATTGGCCCCTGTAAAGTCTGTAGGTATATTTGATGTTTGGCGTATTCTTGTAGTACTACTAGTAGTCGTAAAATGTATCATACATTAATCACTGCTTACATTTTATTTACTCATATTTTGTGATGCCGTCCATTTTGTTTAATACTGAAACAAGTTATCATTTTATTACAATTTTATTACAATTCTTGTGCCATCATTTAATAATGAATATTAAATGACAAAAATAAACTACAAAAACCTATAAAATCTGTTTTGTCATGTAAAGCCCAATCTTCTCTATTTGATAAAATTAGAATGAGCATTTTAAAAACAGTGACACTCCAAATGCAACTTTGTGTTTATACTGCGATGGGTAGAGCCCCTTAATGTGGTAGAGGTAGTGGAATTAAGGAACCAGCGAGATTTAGTTATTTTTTGAGATGTCAGTCTGTTTGATTGTGTCAAGAAATTTAAAACTTGGCATTACGTTTGTATGGTAAGTGAGAGTTGTTTCATCTATCAACTGCATTCCTTATAGCAAGGCCTTCGTATTGGTACTATTTTTTAGTTGTTGTTGTTAAGTTTGGCCAACTTTTTATAATCTTTTATAATATGTGCATTACTTGTGGCAAGAGCTTTCCACTAACACCAAAATTTTTGACCTCATGACCTTGACTTTGGCATTTGATTTTCTGGTAGACTCCAGCCGTATCTCTGTATGCCTTGTTTGGGAATTGGGTGTTTCACAAACTCATCTTGTGACAATGAATTTACTAGCATTGTCTTTCATAAATCTCTATCTAGACATGGCCAGAGGTTGGTTGATATATGAGTCTCTGATGTTAATTGAAACTATTGACCATATTCTAAGAATTTCTTCCCTCATAAAACAAAACAAAAGCCAAGATACAATGAGAAATATGAAAGGTTATCAGTTACTGCAGTTTGACAAAGTTATATAGAATCCTCTTCATTCCAAGGTGACTACGAAAATAAGACAGATGTGTGGAAGCTGCTAAAATACACAAATTTATAAAATGGATGTCGCAACAATCTGTATGAACACTTGTTGTATTGAAGGTTTATTTACATTCTTCCCATGAGTCTTGCCAATTTTCAGAATCTCCCTGTCTACCCTTACACGGTTTTGATAGAACTCGGCATGGGCTCTTGTCTTCACAGTTATCCAGATTGCAACTTCACAAAAATGGTAGAGAGATCAAGCACCGTAGAAGATGTCTATACTCTATATTACCTGAAGGCGTTTAATTCACAATCTTTTTATCAAACCAATGGAGAAAGACGACTGATTTATTCTAAGGGAAAAAAAGTTGTTGAAACTGCTCACAGTTTCACAATAACGAAATTCCGGTCCTTCATTAGTTGTACTGTGCAAATGGAACTGGCTTAAGAGCTCTACAGAGCTCATGTTATTGTTATGTATGTACAAACTGCCGACTCTACATAAAAATTATTTACTGGAGTTTTTTTGTCAATGATGTTTGTGATATCGTGTCCCTTGTCCCGTGTTCCTGAGAAACGAGAGTTTGGATTTAATCAAAGCTCTCTTTTCTCCGGAACATTGTTCTGCTTTTTGCATTCGTAATTTGAATATTGAGGTCCAAGAATTGCATGTGAGAAGTTACTGCTAGTATCGTGAAGTTCTTTGTAATTATCAGATGGATGGTTATAGATCTGAAACATATAATTACGTATGTCAAGAAACACCACCGTCACTGAAATATATATTTTTAGGATACCCTTTGTATTGTTCTGTATTGTTTCAGAAGATGTTAAATTTCTAACTAATTGCTCAAGATCACCATTGAGTACATGTATATCATGTAATTGATTTTGTGAATGCAAATACATGGTGTATTTCATTGGATGTGTTGCATTCACATTGAGAATCAAGGAAAGAATGTCAGCACGACAACAAACAGTTAATATGCACAGTATAAGGTACATTTACATGCCTTTGCTGAAAAATTAAAAAACAACAACAGTAGGATAAATTTAAAACGTATTTTATATCTTTATTTAAACTGGTGTAAAAAACTCAACTCTTATATTCAGTTGGTGACATAAAATTCACGATAACAAGATACAATAATAGACAGTATTTTGTGGCATTTTAAATTAAATGTTTACCTCACTCTCGATATTATGTACATAATGGAATCAGTGTACAATTAGGGAATGAAACATTTAAATGATGCTAATGAATTTGGAGACGTTTAACATTTGGTGGACCAGGAGTCCCCGAGGGCACATGTAGCCAAGTTTGATCAATTTCGATTAGTCGTTTCTTCAAACGCATTAGAAAATTTCTGTCTGCAAAATTTTCATATTTTTCTGAAAGCTGGGTCCTGTAGCATCATATCCCAGCCATCTTGCTACGTCTTTCAGTATATTTGGACATAATTGTCACATATTTTGGCCATATTTCATTGTTTGGATTGAGGATCACCGACGAGGGTTAAATACCCGAAACGTGCATGTCTGGTCCACGCTGTTAATTAATCTGCCTTCAAATGATGCTAATGAATTTGGAGACGTTTAACATTTGCACCACTTGGTGAGTGTCACTGCTGGTGGACCAGGAGTCCCCGAGGGCACATGTAGCCAAGTTCGATCAATTTCGATTGGTCGTTTCTTCAAACGCAATAGAACATTTCTGTCTACAAAATTTTCATATTTTTCTGAAAGCTGGGTCCTGTAGCATCATATCCCAGCCATCTTGCTACGTCTTTCAGTATATTTGGACATAATAATCACATATTTTGGCCATATTTCATTGTTTGGATTGAAGATCACTGACGAGGGTTAAATACCCGAAACGTTCATGTCTGGTCCACGCTGTTTTAATTAAAATTTAATGACAATGACAATGACAATGACAATGACAATAATTTATTCTTTTTAAACGTACATGGTACATTGTTAAGAAAATACATAATATACATTTCATTTTTGATATGCATACGTGGAATACAAACATATAGAAATAATGTGATAGTAATTTATACATTTAACCTAGAGGGTATGTTACCCTACCAGTAATCACACTTATAAATTGACATACTTTTTTGATAAGAACAAAGTTTCGAGAATTAAAAAGCTCATTAAATTTTAAAGTATTTGGTCTATTGGTATAATAATTTGGTAAATATTTCATCCTAGCACATTTAATGACATGATCTTGACAAACAAAAATTTAGTGAAATTCATCTCCTAACTCATCTTTCGAGCACAAAGTACATTTTCTATTTTCTCGTGCAATATTCATCCATCTACCACTTTCTATAGGGAGGTAATGGTTACATGTTCTAAATTTGCTAAAAGTATTTCTAAATTTTGGAGATAATGACAATAGGTAGTTTTCTAAATACAAATCGTTTTTAAAAATTCGATAATTCAAACCTTTTGATGATGAATTCATATCATTATTCCAGTTCTGTCTAAATTGATCAATGAGTATATTTTTGATCGTATCTTTTAGCCATTTAATACTGCTAAACGCTTGGTTTTCCCAAATGTAGGAAAGGCCACAGTGGTCAAAAATCTGTTTTACATGTCTTATCCAAGGAAAATCTTTACACAATGCAATTTTATACATACATTTTGAAATCTTATTTTCATTAGCAGTTATCATTTTCGCCCAAAAAGATACCATTCTTAATTTTACATTAATTTCAATAGGATATCGACCCAATTCGCCATATATCATAAAATTAGGCGTGTTCTTTCTAAGTTTAAGTATATACTTACAAAACCTTAAATGAAGTTTCTCTAAATTACCAGTATTATATAGTCCCCAAACTTCACATCCATATAAGAGTATGGGCTGTACAATTTTATCAAATAAATCTAAGATACAAGATTAATCTGCCTTTAAATGATGCTAAAGGTAAATTAGGGAATAACTCGTTTCTGACGTTATGTTTGCCGACGGTAAATTAGGGTATTACTAGTTTCTGACTTTATGTTTTCGGACGGTAAATTAGGGAATAATTAGTTTCTGTCGTTATGTTTGCGGATGGTAAATGCTGGTTTTAAGGTGGCAAACTTTTTTTTTATTCTTGCAACGCGTTAGCATATTCCGCTCGCAAACATACCGGTATATCGTCAGTATCTAGTTATTACCATTCTAGTGCAATCTATATTTTTGTAAATATGAGGCGAAATGTGACGTTAGCAACGTCGAAGCCTAGTATGGCCTCGTTTTTAAGGAACAAACAACCAATGAAATTCGACGTTATAGCGACATTGCATTAGAATAACAATTTTATGATAAATGACATCTGAGTTATTTAAAACATTAAGAGCAACAAGTTTGTGATGTACAAGAATGAGAGAAAAGCATGATCAGAGATATATGTATATCTTAATCATAGCATGGTCTTTTAATAATCCTATTTACAAATCATTCTTACGATGTTATAATTGCTTAAATCCAGAAAAAAATACAAAATTTCTCCTTGAAATCTTATGTGCAATAAGTAAACATAATAAATACAAGACGTCATGGTAATTAATGCTTCTGAATAAATCGAAATAATATATACATGTATTTTGCCGGAAATCAGCCAAGTTCTTTTACGGGTTGTGCTCATATAATCCGGATAACAACACCTTTCACGTTCATATAGCGGATGGTCGTCCTGGTGTATATTGGTCTCCCTCAAGTTTTCATTTATTTCTTGGTCCGCTTGGTGTGGGTGTTGTTGTGTCTCGTTGTCCCCTGATGTTTTTTGGGGATGTTTTTGTGTTATGTTCGTTGTTTGTGGGTGTGTTCCGCTGTGGTCAGTACAAGGTAATCTTGCTGGAGATATTCTCCATATGCTTCTACCTTACAAAAAATATTTTAGTCTGTCTATGAATTTCTTCCTTAAATTTGCACTTTTTAATAGTCGTATACGAATGTATTTTCTCATGGTCCCTATAACCTATAGATAGACAGTGTTGCACTTTTTGCAGCAGTCATCCAATCCAAGTTTTAGTAGTCCTTATAAAACAGTCCTGAAAAAGAATAATGAACCCGCTGTGAAAACAATTATTCAATAGTGTGTACAGTTTGTTCATAAGTTAGAAATATCGATGAAAAAACTTCATGGTCATCTTTAAAACATATTCCTTATTACCTGAGATACATCCCGTCATAAGACAAGCGGCGTTCCCTGCTATCATTGCCCGTAACATAATTCTGGACAAGTCAGTTTTTCTTGATGGAGCCAGCGCTCCAATACCACCCAACATTATACCAATAGCTCCGAAGTTTGAGAAACCGCACAGTGCATATGTTGAAATGACGACCGATTTTGTCTGGATAAACAAAAGAAAATATCTAAAGATAATTTATCTTTTGAAAAGAAACGAAACCCCACTGCAAGATCTCCTCAAGGAAGCATAGATAGTGACTAAAATGCAATGCAACTAAAAGAAGCCTCAGTTTGGACAACCGTCTTCAATGACAAGGATCACGTTTACAGGTACTATATGTTTTTGAGTGAGATACAAATTCTTTGATGTTTTCTTTAATAATCACATTTTTCCAATTTTGTCTATACATACAGTATGAAAGAATAATTCTAATGTATGAATTTAAAACAAAATACTTGCGATGAATAATTTGCACAAAAAAGAAAGCGGCATACCTGAAGAATTCCTGACGTCAATGTTTGATTAACCATTGGCAGAATAATGTCATCTCCATCCTTGTACCAGTCAGTAAAGTTCAGACTTTGCGTGTACATTGTGAAATTTTTATTATTATCTATTAGTTTCCCCAACTTCTCATAAGCTGCAAATTCGTTTACGAAAGTTTTGATTCCAACCAAGCCAGCCACACTTCTACAATCGCCTGTTTCAACACCCATAAAGAAGGCAAATGGGTAGAAAAGATAGGAACAGATGAACTGAAAAGATACAAAAAGATTATAAAAGACTGAAATTTCCAAAATTTTGTTTCACCTATTTAATGATAGCAGGATACGGAAGCGACATGACACCAGTATCGGAAAAAATGTAACGTTATTGACCTTTAACAACAATGCAGATGGACTACATGTTCTTTTATTTTCTTATATATGTCTTTTTATTTATTATTTTTTTTTGTTGCAGTCGTTCTATTCAACCAATTTCCTTTTTGTTACATCATTTTGCTTGTTTTATTTCATTGGTCATTTTAAACGCGTTTGAATAAGACTCTCACGAAAAATTGGCTGTCCGTAGAACATTTGCAATGGCAAAGGATGAAACCCTACCTCAAATGTAATATTGCCATATCCAACCCTCTCCCCGAACCACATCAGTGTGGCATCCACAAACTGGAGAATGGATAGAAAAGCCATGACGTTTACAGCTATAGCCCCTATTATCTTTATAGAGTTTGTGGCTCCGACAGACACTGCCTCGAATACGTTCCTCTCTTTACTAGAAATGTAACGTCATAAGGTTATTATCAACTGATCATCCTGAACAAGACTACAGCACAGATTACGGAAGCAGGTAGGTAGATCTATTGTGTCATATGTACTTATGTCAAAATGGAACTTCAAGTTTTGTCATTGTACTTTATTTTCATGTATTTTGAATGTTTTGTGATACGTACGCCTTCCCCATTTTATAGTAGTCTTTGGTTGACGACGTCGATAATTCCAGTTCTGGATAACTGAGTTTTGATATGGCCAAGGCCGCCGGTGCTGACATAAACGAAGCAGATAATAAATGACTTGCAGGAGCCTACAAAAAGATGAATATTTATGAAAAGCAAAATTTCCACTCAAAAATAGATTAAATTTATGTTTCAATTTCTCAAAATCCCTTTTAAGGTGTGTTCCGCAGAACAAGACTCACCCCAAAGTTTATGTATGCCCCGAGGACAGTTCCTGCTATTGTAGAAAATCCTCCAGTGCAGACAGCATGGAGTTCTGATACGGTCATATCAGCCAGTAGAGGTTGTATCATCAACGGCGCTTCTGTCTTAGGAAAAAATAACATAATCAGTGATGTCACTGTAGAACAGAGAGCATAAGATGTATAAATTTTAATACGGTCATTGTGTCATCGACGGCTCTAGTGGAAAATGACACCAAAGACAGTGAAGCGCGCCATTGCCGTGTTTCATACATCTTGGAGATGCTTTACCTTCAGTTCCGTATCTGGCATGTATCACATCATATATGTAAAACTTTTCTTTCAGCACATAGAAAATGAAATTTGATATTCTAAGACAATTCCAAACTTCTACCAGCGATCGGTTACCTAATAACCAAGGGAAGGGAGCTCGACCGGGGAGTTTGAGACAATTCTTGTTCATTGCAAAGCAACACCAAAGCACCCGCATTTCAATAAAAAAAAAGATCACAAAGAATGGCAATACTATTAGGAATAACAGTTACAATGATTCCTCTCTAAGTGCATGGTGTGCTTATCGTGATTATTTGGAAAACACTTTTTAGCTTTCAATTTGAAAATTGACTCTATTATGATAAGCGCACAAACCATTCCAACAAGGATGTTGCCAGCAGCATTAAGTGACTCTCCTGGTGCCGTCCCCATACAGAACGCTAGAAACCTCCCAATGTTCCGTACTATAAACTGCATGACACCAAGATAGTACAGCAAAGATATGATGGAATAAAAGAACGTCACAATTGGCAGCACCTGGATAAATGATACATGCAGTAATCAGGTTAATGAATAACATTACAAAATAAAACGCTTCTTAGAAAATGCTTTTGTTAAATCACATGGTAGGTACATCCACGGATAATATCAGTTTCACTCATTTAGCTGTTGGTTCATACTTGTTTTTGCAATGCAATATATGAAATAAAAAGCAATGCAAGATAACAAACTTATGAGCAAAGATACCTTAAATGCAAAGTTATGTTCCGCATATCCCGGACCAAAGACGAATATAGAACCTGCAGTAGAATAGTTCAGAAATTCAGTGACTCTGTCACCACACCACATGAATACGTCATACCCTGCCCTCGTTCTCAGAATCAAAATGGCGAATATGAATTGTAGTGAAATCCCCCAAAAGACGGGATGCCATCTGATCTACAACAGAATAATTTAATGAAATGTAGAGGAACTTTAAGGAATGCCGATTCTACGATCATAATTTTTGTGGATAACAAAAGTATCGTATCAAAATCGTTAATAGAATCTTTAGCAATTTCTTATCCCTAAGAAATTCAGGTAGATTAACGAAGTTTGAAATACCTTTGATGGGTTAACAGATGAAATGTAGAACAAGACCACGTAAATTGCGAGTCCAGCAAATGAAATCAAGTTTTGTGGATGGTCAATGATGACGTCAATGACGACAAAAGCAGCAATGGCTCCCGCCACAACTATCTTCAGAAGCCTGTATATAAGCATAACTCAAATTCATGATACAAAAAAAAGGATGAGTGTTCAGTTTATTATGTCTACTACCAATAGAATATGTAAATGAAATAACTTGGCTTTTGTTTATATATAAGTTCTTTTGTGACAACAAAACTTGCAGCAAGATGCAATTATAGCTTTTTCGTCAATTTTATACCAATGTTCATAGTATTGAACTTAAAATGGTATTTGATAAAGTCATAAATTATTCATGCTTACACAGAACTTATTCTTCTACTTTTTTTGCAGTTCGCAGAATCCAGACATGGTCGAATGCTTAACTTCCAAGTTTCTTCCAACCTATGCTCGTTATATTGCATCAACTCTCTTCCGCTTATAAACAACATTGCAAATACTGTAAAGCCAAGGAGACGCCAGGACGGCTCGTCGCCGAACGAGTAATACATCGCATATCCAAAATATGCGAAATAAAGTGCGATGAATAGGAAAATGATAACTCCTTTAAAAGGTTTCCTGTTTTGGTAATATAAATTTCGGATCCCTGTTTGAATTTGATATGTCATTCTTGAACAACAGTCTCCGTTTCCTTCTTCTTCATCATCGTCCTGTTCGCCTTTCGAGCCATGTATAGTTCCATTGCCTCCATTGATATCTATCTTGACATCGTTGATCTGAGCAACTGTGCTTTGCTTGGAAATATAAGCAAAAACCAACATATAGGAAAATGGGAGAACTGCTTATGGGATTTTTTTGTTACTTTCAAAAGAAAGCATAGCGAAGAGGTATTCTAAACGGGAATCTAGACCTGATTCCACTTGAACATTACCAAAATAAACAGAAATCAATATTCTTTCAAAGAGGAGGACAAAATGATCACAAAATTTATTATGTTATCCATAGCAATACAACTGTTTCAAATTTACTTCCGAGTGTTCGATTTACTATTTTCATCTACTACTTTACCTGGTCCTCACCATCAATGAACGTTGGGTTTTCCTTTCCCCGGGATCCTGGGGAAAATGATTTCAGCTCCACCGCCATATGGTTTCTTCGAGGTCTTGAAAATAAAATTTTATCACTTTGTTTCAATCAATCACTCTGATTTAAGCGCAAATGTCTTTATAAAAGAAAAGAGAAACTCTCCAACATGACTCTATTGCGATGTCCATAGCAAAGAAGGGTGGGGATCTCCAACAGCACTCGGTTGCAGCACTCACAGCAAAACACAAAAACACCCAATGCAAAAACACTGAGCAGACACGCACAAAAGGAACGAGGGACACCAAAGAAATTAGGGGATCTCAACAAAACTCGGTTGTAGCACCAACAGCAAAACCCCAAAACACTTCCTGCAAAAACACAAAGCAGACACGCACAGAATGATACTTAGAGACTGATTAACTGTACTTCTTTGATGTTTATGCAAATTGTAAAATGAACGCCAAATCACACAGAAACAGCAAACATTAATGACTACACATAAACCAACCAGACCACCTCATACCATAGAAGCACAAAACACAAGAGACCACATATAAACCAACGAGACCAATGGGCAACCAGTGCACACTAAGGACGGCCATCTGCCAAGCAAATAGCAAAAACACCGAGTTACTTAGACAAGATACACAAAATGTTAAACGTCTTCAAAATCATCATTTAAGAACAGATAAATTTGCAGCATGGACCAGACATGCACGTTTCGGGTTCTTAACCCTCGTGATCCTCAATCTAAACAAATTAATATGAGCAGAGTGTGAAAGTCCCAAAATGTACCGAAAGACGTGGCAGGATAGGTGGGACATGATGCTACAGGAACCACGTTCTAGGAATTTCAAGAAATTTTGATAACAGAAATTTTCAAATGCGTTGAATAAAAGGTACAATAAAGACCATATACCAATGTCAACACCAAAACACAAAAAGACTACACATAAGTGTAGTCATTTTGCAAATTTGAAGACTTTACATTTTCACTTCTTGGTGAGTGTCACTGCTGGTGGACCAGGAGTCCCCGAGGGCACATGTAGCCAAGGTCGATCAATTTCGGTTTGTCGTTTCTTCAAACGCATTCGAAAATTTCTGTTTACAAAATTTTCTTAAATTTCTGAAACCTGGGTCCTGTAGCATCATATCCCAGCCATCTTGCTACGTCTTTTGGTATATTTTGGACATAATTATCACACATTTTGGACATATTTCATTGTTTGGAATGAGGGTCACTGACGAGGGTTAAACATTCGAAACGTACATGTCTGGTCCACGCTGTTAATTAGTCTGCTTAAAAATGATGCTAATGAATTTGAAGACGTTTAACATAAAGAATAATCATTAGAATGATTTCGTAACGTTTAAGAGTTCAACATCATTGTTGACTCATGATAAAACTTTACAGATAGGAATAAGTATGTGCAAAACCAATGAGTTAAGGAAGATCCTGACGACAATCTCAACAGCACTCACAATAGAACACCAAATTGAGCATCAATGGACCCATTGCATGCTGCAGAGCTAGAGGTGGAACCAGGTGCCCGGGGAGGAAAAAGCATCCCCTGTTTGGCTAGCCACACCCGCCGTCGATGTTCACGCACGAAAATGATAACAATATCTAAAATGCATGCACTGTCTGAGGTTATGTCTATTTAGAAAGCGCTATGGCGACAATGTTAGGGGAAAATATTCAAAACACTTACTGTCGAATACCTCTCGAGGAACTTTATTACGAGCTCCACTCGGCAAAGGGCATAAGTGTTACACAAATGAATTAAAGAAGTTTAACTTCCTTTAAGAATAATATAGGGAAGAAAAAAAAGATTTTATTTCATTTCTGATGTAAGAAAAACAAATTCTTTGCAAAAATGTTATATTCTGTGCACCGAATATGCAAAGTTTGCCATTTTCAATGACAAAAAGATGACAATCATTAAGAACTCTGTAAGAGTTTTAGTGTCGGTAATAAAGTGTGCTCTTGAAGACTTTTGTTGAGAGTTGTCTGCTCATACTCCTGATACATGAAGGCATACAAAATCAGGATAAAACAGGAACCTAAGCAAACAAACAAAAATCTCCACCACATGAAAAGAAGCGAACTACCAATATGGGAGTGAGACCAGGTGCCAAGGAAGAGTCAGCATCTCCTGCTTTCATGCAACACCCGTCGCTTCAATTCGGTAGAACTGTCAAATCCGGTTACTTCCATTTCGGAAGATACAGGTACACTCAGAGGTTGGATGGTTCAAATGGTTTATGTCAGAACATCACCCACCATTCTGGACAGTGGGACATCATAGTGTGTGATGAGCTCCCCGTATCGACCGTAGAATTTCCATAGTGACGATGTTAGTCGGTCACAAACGTATCCCTGGCTGAGCTTATCTGAAAGACGCCTAGCTCCCAGAACAAAATCTGTATATGTGGTACTTGCTCTGGCAAAGCGTATCAAATGAGATATGAACACGCCATAAGCAGGCGATGAAAGGGTGTTGCTACTCAGAAAAGGAAAGTTTGTGATACTGAAATTGAAGTCGTCACGTTTGTCATCAAGTGAGGAGTTCATGTGACCATTAGTGTCCAAATAGGATGCTGAATTATTTGTCTCTGTAGTTTCTTTTACTTCAAGCTCCGAATGATAGATTCTGCTAAGGTAATCCGCGAATTTTGGAATATTGATGGACAGCACAACGTCTGTATATCTGTAAGTTAAAGTCAGGATGTTTATGTATTTTTCGGTGTGTCTTGTTGGTGGTGATCACTTCCCTCCCTCTTATATGGCACGTAAAAGAAAGGAGGGGATTACCAACCATTCCCATACCAACCATACGGCTGTCGTGCGACTACAGAAAGTGTCCTGCAATTTTCATCATCCTGCCCCGGTATTACGTTAAGACGCACGGCAGCCAGCCGTAAGAAGTCCGTAGATAATATAATATGATAACTACGGTGGCATCCTTCTACCTCCTACATGCGAGATATTTTCTGTAAATTTTGTAGTCATTCGACTTATTTATGTCAACATGCAAGATAATTATGTTGACATGCAAGATAATTATGTTGACATGCAAGATAATTATGTTGACATGCAAGATAATTATGTTGACATGCAAGATAATTATGTCGCATGTTGACAAAATAAGTTGCATGTTGAAATAAATAAGTTGAATTTTGACATAAAAAAGTCGCATGTTGACATGATTAAGTTGCATGTTGACATAAGAAAGTCACATGTCGACATATTCTAAAGAAAAATATCTCGCATGTAGGGGACAGAGGAATTGCACCATAGATATTAGATAATACAAATGTAATGAACTATAACACGCCTTCAAACTCTGCTACCTGCTACAAGATCGCGAGTCAATCTTACGGTTGTCGTGCGGCAGTCTTGCTTGTAACAAATATTGTCTAAAAATCGCACGAAACCTAACGATTTTTACCAGAAAGTCGATCGTAGAGGGACGTACGGCTGATGTGAAAGGGGCTTTACTTGAATATAAACATACGGTAAATTGAGTCCAGGAGAGAAGAAATGAGCGTGTGGTGCATTAGTTCGTATATTTCAATATTGATAATGTAAATTCTACGTATATCTCAATAATTCAATACTATAATCTTACCTTTAAATAGATAGATCTTTGCAATATGAAATCATGCAGGCACAATTGTTTTTAATACCGACTAAATTTTGTACCAAAAGACTCCCTTTTCTTATCAGAAGAAATCCGGTTGATACATGGTAACAGTGGAATGCCTACCCGAAGATTGGGCAGATAATATATACTAGCTGCGAACGTTAGAGTTAATCGTATTATATACAACTATCTGTTGAATTAAAAAAAATATATACAAAACTGTTTTTTTTTCTCTCCCAAATTTTACGTCGTCAAAAATGTTTGTCAAATCGATCAGGAGGAAAAGGGAAGGATCTCCAGCATGACCACCCTACACTCACATAGCGAAACAAACCCACAAGAAAGTGACACATAAATGACATCAGACAAAACTACAAATCGCAAAAGACACAACAATATTCACTAGAACATCATAAAAACAATGGAAACAGACGTACAGAAACGCCAAACATAAATGACAACACGTAAAAGGAAGGAGACCAGAGTGCACCCGGCGCCGACTTTGGACGGTTATCTGCTACTAGCAAATGGTGTGGTTATCCGAATTACATGAGCACAACCTTCCCACTTATCTGGATACACAGAGGTCTCCATAGACGCACAATTGTTGTTTAAACATAAAACATCTCACTGTAAGGTTACATTACAAACAAGATAGTTAAACGCAGCGACCTCTTCTAACCCAGATTCTATGTAAATGGATCTAAAAAATTATATGGCATGCGTATAACAGTTTGTGCTCTGCTGGCTGAAGAGAGCTCAAGATCAATCACCCGAGAAGTCTGACCCACATTTTAGGATCATATCCTCGGTAAAACAGGGGACCGACTATTTTCTATTTACATTGATCCTTCTGATTTTATTTAATAGGTCACCGTAAAATGAGGGCAATGAAATTCCCAATGATACATACTCTGAAGCTGGAGTCGTCCCAAATTTTGAAAGAAGCTCAGAATAGTTATCGCAAAATTTCCTAAAAAGATTTTACAAGTTTATGATGTCTTAATCCTTGACTGATAAGTTTTTTTTTCGTAATTTGTTTATTTTTATCATGGAATTCCGAAACATAGCAGCAAGCTCTAGCGTATCTGATGAGCTGAGAGGTGTAAATACCGTACGATGGCAATCTTAGAACATCGCCATCAAGCCAAGGAAAGTTAAATATGTTGAAGTCAAAGTCTTCTCTTTTGTCGTATATCTTTGTCTGAATTTCTCGTTATAATTTTGATATCAAGATCCAAAAATGATGTAGCAATATCATCTGTGTTTGCGTTATTCAATGTTAACTCTGGTGGATAGATTTGATTTTTGTAAAGGGCAAAATGTGGGTTATCAATATTCAAAATATCATTAAGATACCTAGAGGTGCCGTTCAGACATTTCAAGTCGTCAAATTTCTTGAGATTTTGCATGAATTCTGTTTCGTATGTGTATGAAAACAAATCTGTAACTGATGCGCACAATAAGTACCCAAAGGAATTGCAATAACTTGCCTGTATAGAGTGTCACCAAATCTTACAAAAAATGTTGTCTAAAAGAAACGACAAGGCCCAGATCGAGGAAAAGAATCCTTTTGTGTCAGAAGTACATATAAATGTTTCACCCTCTCGACCAAAACACCAAGTTTTGATAAGCGATCTTTTATCTTCCTATGAGGGATGGTGGTGTACATATTAGAGAAGTCGTAAGATGAGATAGATTCAGCTTTAGAATTAAATGATTTGAATATGTCGATCACACCAGCATTCTTTATTGACCAAAAATAATTGATGTAACTTTTATTGAATACAGTTTCACAATATTTTGAAACATGGTTTTAGATTGCTGTTAACGCTGATGTCAAATTCCTAGACAAAACTGAAGTAGTACAATCGCTCGAGTTAGCAATAAATCGAAAATTGTAGGGAGATTTGTGAAGTTAGGGCATACAGTAAATAGTTGGTACGTCTGATTTCGAAATAGAGAGTTGTAATGAAGGGATTTCATCCTGGTGCCTTAGTAAATGTAATGGATAGTTTCATTGCTTTATATAAAAGTGTTGGTGGTAGAAAGTTAAGAAAGTAATACTCTTTCAAATGATTATAGTGTTGTTTGCTGCCGGAGCAAAGACATACTTACTGTGCAAGTCCTGAAGTTAAGATATATTAAATCTAGCCGATCTTGAGGGTGCTTCCGAATAAAGAAGAGGGTTTTTTGTGAAAATTGTCAATTTGGATAGGTTAGGAGGACAAACGGTTGACAAGAAAATAATCGATAAATAAATGAGTAACTTTTGTTTTGTTAATGTTAAACGGAGAGGGCAAATCTAAGTTGGACAACTTGTGCCCAATCCGATGCAATGTTATATTTGATTGCAATAAATATGGTTAATCTAATAATGACTCAAATACTATGAATTGATATAACAAATGGTCAAAGTTGCCAAAGGATACATATTGCCACCTCCTTATAAATGTTTCTTAAATTGTTCCTTAGTCAAATTTGTGTTGGTGAAGTTTACGTTGTCTCCAATTGCATACTGGTTAAGTTATTTGTATTTCTGTGTTCTCGTGGATATTGCCTTGAAGATTTAAGAAATCTTTGTAATATCTGTTTGGTTGATCGAGGTATCAGCACAAAATATTGAGGGAAAACTGCATCGTGCGTGTTGCGCATGATGCATAATTTTCCCTTAATTTTTGGTGTTGATACCTCGATCAACCAAACAAATATTACAATGATTCCTTATCATTTCATTTAGTCGCGTTTCAACGTTTTATGCAGCTTTGAAATTGTATTGCCAACAACATTGCTTATGAAGTTGCTAAGCGCGTCATTCCGGTTTGGGTTGACGCAGGTATCAACACAATTTTTCAGCCAATCAGAATTTTCGTTTCTTAAGAATTACAATGGAAATTGAATTATTTTCCTTTATTCTCCTTATATCTGTAGTCGATAATCCTCAACATTTCCCGCTTCTATTACAACTTTATACTCCATCCAAAATCATAAGATGTAATTGGACAGTTGTTTTTCATCCTCTGAATTTGTTTCAGGTCGTTGGAGCATTTTTATGAAATGTCTACATCTTTTTTCGAACAAGGAGCATCATCATTACCATTTGCTGGTTCTTTGACATACACCTTTGGTCATGTACGATTTGTTTTTCATAGAGCCATTTCCCCTATTTTAGTAGAATAACCAAGCCGCCATCGGCTCAAAGTGTTTTGAAGTGAATAAACACCTTTAACACAAGGCTTAATTTGTTTTCATACGAAACAATATAAGGTTGGTCATTATATTTGACCTGTCGTAAAACATCATATGATAAGAAATTTAGAAATTTCATAGAACGGCGGAATATTAATAGAATTCAAAATCATAAAGATTTGAACAAAAATTGAGGTCGTACACATGTATAACAAATGAATAGACTCTAATGACAGATGCTTACAAATAAACTACACTAAGACATATAACAAACAAGGCAAAGACTCTTGGAATATGAAGAACATCTCATTAAAAAGGAAGGGAATCACTCATCTAATTTTGCTCAAGTTAGTCTTCTGTGATGATTGTAGAAGGTGTCACGTAAAGGTGAAACAAGAAACAAGTAACCAAATTCGGACACACTTTCATAATACGGAAGTGTTCCAACTCTATACCCTCTTGAAGAAAATTTTGAACCGGATATTAAATCCTCATGCAGCCAAACTTCATTTTAATAGAATAGAAACTAGACAAGAAATGGACAACAGGAGAACATAGCATCATAGAAACACGATGGATATAAACGATTACCAGAGTCCAACACAACAACGGAATTTATGGTAGGTGCCTCTGTTCAAACTTGCTGTATTTTAAAATAAGTTAAGATTATACTTTTTTTAAAATCTCGCATTAATTCATATATACATCGCAATTTGACATCATATATATCATTTTGCTATTTCGGTTATTGTCATTTAATTCAAAAATATAATCGAAATTAAAGGAGGTTAATATCCGATTACCTTCCCTCCAATGCTATATTGGCCATAGATTTTATGTAACTTTGCTACTGAATCGACCCTACAGGAAATTTGGAGCGCGAAGTAAATGTACAAATTCAAAGTCAAAAAAGAAAACCAGAAGGCACGCTATGAATTGAATTTTGGCTGTGTCTGAAAATCACTTTGGCTGGAAGCATCACTGATTAGGATTTACTATTCGAAACACGTGTCTGATGCATTAAAATTGCTTTGAAATTTTCAACAAGAATGTGAAGAGTTGGATCACTTCCGTATTATTATAAACAATATGAGAAATAGTATTTGATTGAGTAGAATTGAAAAGGAAGCTTCAAGCTTGTTTTAAGATTTGTCTAGCTGTATCATGAAAAAAAACTACAAATAGGTTGGAACTTTGGTCCCGGTATCAATTTAGAATAAGTTTACCAAAATTTATTGTTGATGGCACTACCCGGGATAAATTAAATAAAGAAATAAGACGCACATTGCAGTTCTTTCGTTAAAAATATTATTCCATCCATCCAATTATTTTTGTGGAATCTTCTAACAGAAAATAGAAACGCGGCGAATCACATAAGTTCCTGCCGAAAATGCCGACATTAATTTATCCCAAATGGAACCTAGTGATATTTCTTTGAACTTGCTAATCTGAAGGACCAGAATTAAATTTTAAAATGGAGGTATAAGATTAAGGAAGTATTTCTTTAAGTAATTATATCTTTGAAATAATTTTTGTAACAAGTATTTAGCGTTCTTAGATTGAAACAATCAGATTCTTTTTTTGGAAATGAATGTGTAAAGTTAATTAAAAGCAGACACACATCTCATTGGTTTGGATTGGTTAGTTTCCCTATATTACTTTCTCTCTAATTTTATATTCATTTTGTTTCATATTTAATTGCAACTCACGAAAGCATGAAATAAAAATTGTCACCTAACGAATTAAATCATTCATACACTCCTCCTCGCAATCCTTAACATATGATAAATACATGTATGCGAGAAGGATTTTGTAAGCCATCAATTATATCAGAACAAAAAAGAAACATTCCATGTTATGCCTTCTGCATTCTGAAGCGACGTGAAAACGATATTTTTTGTTTTTGCATTATGACATTTATGTGCAAAATAGCGTCAGAAAATGTGTAAATACAATTAAGAAAGCAAATGTTGGAAATAGAAGACTGTTAGGTAAGTGAATTTAAATTTTGTGTTCTCATTGAAATATCAAACCAGTAAAATGAAAAAAAAAAATTTCCGGAACGGTAACATTTTCTGAAGATATTGTGGAAAAAAGATCGTGTAGGTTTAATCATCGAAACATCTTATCAATTGAAGCAAAGTCTTCTTCTTTTTGAAACAAAAACAGTATGTGTAAAGAAAGGAGGGACAACAACGTACGATTCGATGTGCCTCATGTACGGATCCCGCCTGAGGACATTATACAGTTAAAGTATACCATTGAGGGAGTTAGCACGATTCTGGTTTCCCGAGACCAGACCTATTTCCAGAGGCGAATCATGAAGGGGAACCAGAATCGTGCTTACTCCCTCAATGGTATACTTTAACTGTTTATTATACCGAGACAAACATTATACTGAAACAAACATATCTCTTAGGTATACCGAAGCAAACATTATACTGAAACAAACATTTCTCTTAGGTTCACATGGTTCCAATGGAAATTCTAATGATTTTGCCTTGCCTTCTCGACTGAATGACTGAGTAATGGAAAATATTAATTTTTGATGATAAGATAAAAAGAGACATCATTTATCATACTCATGCATGTTTAATTTTTGATTGTTTTATTTTATTGCGGATTATTTTATGTGCTAAGCGGATAGGAGGCGGATTACTCTGCTCGCGTATTAATAGCGTCATCCGATCAACCTTCAACAGCGCTGATTGGCTGATACTGACACACCCCCAAAGAAGCTCCGTCCCATTTTGAAACAAAATTCCTAGGCAAATAGTCTTCTCAACTAACGCACCCCTTTGCAGGGAAATGGTCTTATCGGGCGATTTTCAGGGATTTAGTTAAATTTAATGAGTCTCTTTTTATATAGGAAAAAATCAGTAGAGGTATAATAATAAAAAAAAATAATACATGTATACAATTTCGATCCTTCGGAATAATATTTCGTTCCCAAATAATTGTTTCGTTCACTCAAAATAATTATTTTGTTTCCACGAAGTTTTTCATCCGACGAATAATTATTTCTTTCTGACGTAACAGTTAATTCGTTCCGGTGAAATGTTCATTTCGTTCGCAGGAAATATTTATTCTATTCTAAGGAAATGTTTATTTCGCTCCATGAAATATTTTATTTTGTTCCTTTCGATTCCTCGAAACGTTTGCAAATCATGAAGAAAAACAGTATTCGAATGCTGTGAATCATATACATGTATGTTTTTTTTTTATATATTCGTGAGTCTAGTGGGGTTTCAGGTTATGTTATCTACATTTGTCGGAAAATTTGGTCGATTCGGACGATTTTGTGTTTGATTTTCATTTTACTAATCGGGCCGAGTACTTCATGCATACCAAGTTTCATCAAAATCCTCCAAGCGGTTTCGTAGGAGAAGTCGAAAATGTGAAAGTTAACGGACGGACAATGAACGACTGACGGACAACGGAGAAACCAGTATTACAATAGCTCGCTTTAAACTCAAGTGAGCTAAAATATTTCGAGGGATCGAAATACTCGTTTCACGGGAACGAAATAATTAATTCTTAACAACGAAAACATGTAGTTATTTCGAGGAAACGAAAAATATGTTTTGTTGGAAGTAAATAATTATTTCATGGGAACGAAACATTATTTCGAGGGAGCAAAATATAATGCGTGTGTGTTTGTGTTTTCTGTCCTCTGGTGTGCTCCATTCTTATGACTAAAATTGTTGTAACTGATTCACATTGCCTTTGGCAAAACTTATGCGATAATTATTTTGTCACACATGCTTTACTGTGTCTGTTCAACAGACCCAAGCCTCAAAAGAATTGATCAATCCCCACAGCATCCCCATTTTAATATCAAAAACCAGATCGAGTCCAACAACGGAATTTATGGTAGGTGCCTCTGTTCAAACTTGCTGTATTTTAAAATTAGTTAAGATTATACTTTTTTTTTAAATCTCGCATTAATTCATATATACATCGCAATTTGATACATATATATCATTTTGCTATTTCGGTAATTGTCATTTAATTAAAAAATATAATTGAAATTAAAGGAGGTTAATATCCGATTACCTTCCCTCCAATGCTATATTGGCCATAGATTTTATTTAACTTTGCTACTGAATCGACCCTACAGGAAATTTGGAGCGCGAAGTAAATGCACAAATTCAAAGTTAAAAAAGAAAACCAGAAGGCGCGCTATGAATTGAATTTTGGCTGTGTCTAAAAATCACTTTGGCTTGAAGCATCACTGATTAGGATTTACTATTCGAAACACGTGTCTGATGCATTAAAATTGCTTTGAAATTTTCAACAAGAATGTGAATAGTTGGATCACTTCCGTTTTATTATAAACAATTTGAGAAATAGTATTTGATTGAGTAGGATTGAAAAGGAAGCTTCAAGCTTGTTAAGATTTGTCTAGCTGTATCACGAAAAAAAAAACTACAAATAGGTTGGAACATTGGTCCCGGTATCAATTTAGAATAAGTTTACCAAAATCTATTGTTGGTGGCACTACCCAGGATAAATTAGATAAAGAAATAAGAAGTACACTGTAGTTCTATCGTTAAAAACATAATTCCATCCATCCAAATAATTTGTTGTGGAATCTGATATTAGAAATAGAAACAAGTGCCTGCTGAAAATGCCGACATTAATTTATCCCAAATGGAACCTAGTGATATTTCTTTGAACTTGCTCATCTGAAGGACCAGAATTAAATTTTAAAATGGAGATACAAAATTAAGGAAATATTTCTTTAAGTGATTATATCTTTGAAATTATTTATGTAATTAGTATTTAGCGTTCTAAGATTGAAACAATCAGATTCTTTTTTTGGAAATGAATGTGTAAAGTTAAGGCAGACACACATTTCGTTGGTTTGGATTGGTTAGTTTCCCTATATTACTTCCTTTCTAATTTTACATTCATTCTTTTTGTTTCATATTTTATAGCAACTCACGAAAACATCAAATAAAAACTGTCACCTAACGAATTAAATAATTCATATATTCCTCCTCACATGCCTTAACATAAATACATGTATGCGAGAAGGATTTTGTAACACATCGGTTATATCAGAACAAAAAAATCCCGGGAGAGTTAACGAACATTGCATGTTATGCCTTCTGCATTCTGCAGTCTGATTTGTTTTTGCATTATGACATTTATAAATATGCAAAATGGCGTCGGAAAATGTGTAACTAGAAAGGAAGCAAATATACGTTGTACTGAATGAGTGTTGGAAAGAAAAGAATGTAAGGTAAGGGAATTTAGATTTTGTGTCCTCTTTAAAAAATATAATTTCAGGAACAGTAACATTTTTTTCTGAAGATCTTGTCGAAAAAAAATCATATAGGTTTAATAATTGAAACATCTTATCAGTTGAAGCAAAAACTTCTTCTTTTTGTAAAAAAAAAACTATATGTGTAGAGAAAGGGGGGGGGGGGGGGCAATTGAACGGAGCCCGACTGAGGACATGAAAAAATGACACATGTATACAATTTCGATCCTTTGGAATAATATTTCATTCCCAAAAATTGTTTCGTTCACTCAAAATAATTATTTTGTTTCCGCGAAGTTTTTCATCCGATGAATAATTATTTCTTTCTGGCGCAACAATTAATTCGATCGTTCATTTCGTTCGCAGGAAATATTTATTTCGCACCATGAAATATTTTATTTCGTTCCAATGAAATAATTATTTCGATTCTTCGAAACGTTTGCAAATCATGAAGAAAAACAGCATTTACCCGCGAGGGGTTTGACTGTAAGTGTTTTGAATATTCTCCCTGACATGGTCGCCATAGCACTTTCTATATAGATATAACCTCAGACAGAGCAATGCATGTATTTTATATATTGTTTTTATTTTCGTGCATGAACATCGACGGCGGGTGCGGCTAGCCAACAGGGGATGCTTACTCCTCCCGGGCACCTGATCCCACCTCTAGCTTTCTAGGGGTCCGTCGATGCTCGATTTGGTGCTCTATTGTGAGTGCTGTTGAGATTATCGTCAGGATCTTCTTTAACTCATTTGTGTCACACTTATGCCCTTTGCCGTGTGGAGCTCGTAAAAAAGTTCCCCGCGAGGGGTTTGACTGTAAGTGTTTTGAATATTTTCCCTGACATGGTCGCCATAGCACTTTCTATATAGATATAACCTCAGACAGTGCAATGCATGTATTTTATATATTGTTTTTATTTTCGTGCATGAACATCGACGGCGGGTGCGGCTAGCCAACAGGGGATGCTTACTCCTCCCGGACACCTGATCCGACCTCTAGCTTATTAAGGGTCCGTCGATGCTCGATTTGGTGCTCTATTGTGAGTGCTGTTGAGATTATCGTCAGGATCTTCTTTAACTCATTTGTGTCACACTTATGCCCTTTGCCGTGTGGAGCTCGTAAAAAAGTTCCCTGTGAGGGGTTTGACTGTAAGTGTTTTGAATATTTTCCCTGACATGGTCGCCATAGCACTTTCTATATAGATATAACCTCAGACAGTGCAATGCATGTATTTTATATATTGTTTTTATTTTCGTGCATGAACATCGACGGCGGGTGCGGCTAGCCAACAGGGGATGCTTACTCCTCCCGGGCACCTGATCCCACCTCTAGCTTGCTAGGGGTCCGTCGACTAGATTTGGTGCTCTATTGAGAGTGCTGTAGAGATTATCGTCAGGATCTTCTTTAACTCATATATGTTTTTGAGATATTCGTGAGTATAGTGGGGTTTCGGGTTTTGCTATCCACTTTTTGTCGGTAAGATTTGGTCGATTCGGACGATTTTGTGTCTGATTTTTCATTTCACTAATCGGGCCGAGCACTTCATGCATACCAAGTTTCATCAAAATCCTCCAAGCGGTTTCGTAGGAGAAGTCGAAAATGTGAAAAGTTAATGGACGGACAATGAACGACTGACGGACGACGGACAAACCGGTATTTAGCTCGCTTTGAACCTTTGGCTCAGGGTGATCTAAAAATATTTCAAGGGATCGAAATACTCATTTCACGGGAACGAAATAATTTATTCGTAACAACGAAACACATGTAGTTATTTCGAGGAAAAGAAATGGTGTATTTCGAGTAAACGAAATAAATGTTTTGTTGGAGGTCAATAATTATTTCATGGGAACAAAACATTATTTCGAGGGAGCGAAATAGAATGCGTGTGGGTGTGTGCTTTTTGTCCTCTGGTATGCTCCATTCTCATGTATAAAATTGTTGTAAATGATTCATATAATTGCCTTTGGCAAAACTTATGCCATATTTATTTTGTCACACATGCTTTACTGCGTCTGTTCAACAGACACAAGCCCCAAAAGAATTGATCAATCCCCACAGCATCCCCATATCATTTTAAAATCAGAAACCAGATCGATTGCTTGATGCGTCATTTGCAGCATAATGGCACGTCGTTCTTTTATCCATGTCAACATGGAATCTGATTGTATCTAGTTATGTTATATTACCACTGAGAATATTAGAATATTAGGACCAAATTGTGCTCAAGAAATGCATGAATCATCATCATCGGTAATATAAGCCGAAATGATCAAAAATAATTTAATGGTACCCCACGTTCAATTTCTTAATCTATTTTGTGAAGAGTATGCGGCTCCAAATTTTGTGTAGGATGTATTAAGTATAATGTAGCATACTTAAATAAAGAATGTGGACGAAAAAAATTGGAAGGGCTCCTTTATTTTGAAAATGAATTAGAATGAAATGTGATTTAATTAGTTGGATTTTCAAATACTGTATATAGGGATTTTTCGCCCGTTTTATATTCGCCCTCATCATGCAATTCAATCAGGGCGTATTAAAAAATAATCGCGATTTCAATACCACCGCGTGGGATAGAAACGTATGGTGTTGTGATTCCTTAGACAGTTTTTTGGTTTTTTTTTCATTTTCTAAGTTTAACTTTACAAACATCATTCGTTTCGATCCCACGCGGTGAATAACCATCTTACTCTAAGGACGGGTAGGACGTATCGAAATTGCGATTTATGAAGACGATAAAATATATTCTCAGAATTTCTTTGCAAAATGTGCAAGGAGGATGGATACAGTATAAATCTTAATTAATTTGTCGCTAAGAATTAACTTCGCAAAAAAATTAAAATGCATTTGTAGCTTAAAGGCATCACATTTAAAAAATTCTGTCTAGAAGAGCGCTAACGGGTAGCAGAGTTGGAAAGAAAAACAAAGTGTCCAACACTGGTGTCAGAGATTAGTCTATCATACAGAAAGAAAAACTAAGTGTCCAGCACTGGTTTCAGAGATTAGTCTATTTAAGACAGAAATTTCAATGTTACTTTTTTGGTATTTCTCTGTCTTTCGTTTATTTAAAAGACATGAAGCCTCTGAAGTCCTTACATTTCCTTTCTTTTGACGATTCTAACAAAGCTACACCAACATTGATGTTTATTATCCCTCCTTAAGACTTTTTACAGAATTAACCTTGCTTTGTAAGCTTTAGTCATTTTTAAAACTCTATTTCATTACATCAAACCTCTCTCTTCGTAAATCCTTTTATCATTTTTTACAGATGTGTTCTTGAGGTATTGAAGTAACAAACAAATATTATGGACCTCCATGGCGCTCCAATTCACAATGTGACGAATGGTGTTGCCAAAGAAGTGTTCTGGCAATTTATGGATCTTTAGCTTTTGAATAAGAAACAAACTTCAACTTTATACACATATTCGAAAAGATTGTCAGTGATTGCAAATGTACAGTAGTGGAAAAATGGAATAACTAGAACCAAAACTGACTTATATATGACTATCACAAAGCAGAAAGCGATACCAGAAAGTCTTTATTTCAACACCAACAGCAAAAAGAATTAAATGTATGATTGCAAAAAGCAAACAATAAGAATTGACAGACAAAGCTACAGTGGAAGGAATACAAAGTGTACAATGACATAGAGACATCAGTGACAAAGCTAGAGATGGGGATAATGTGTGACCTGTTTATTGCCACGTCCTAATGATAGCAAATAATGATGGTCATGTTGATGCCTGTACATGTATAATCTCCAAATATGCATAATTCAGTGTGTATTCATGTATAATTGAGTCCTTATTATAGGACTGAAAGATTGTAAAAGTCCTTATGTTTGTATGTATCCAAATTTCAGATGAGGTATAATGTGCATGGAAAAAGCTTAGCAAGCTCATGAAAGTATAGTCCTTGGCGAAAAAGAAAGAAAAGAAATCCTCAAACTGAAGAAGGCATATTTATAACTTAGTAATATAAGAATATGTACACTTTTTCCCATTGCATAAGCAAGATATTCAAAGTGATGTTTACATATGCATGACCATAACAAACTTCAAACAGCTGAAAAAAAGATTGGTTTGCTGTCAAAAGGTTCAAATAACAATGTTGCGTGAGCGGAAATATAAAAATAGGGTCAAAATTTTGAAGAACATTTTTTTCTCAGATGGAGATCGGATAATATATTTATATATAATTGATTTTGCGAGATTAACCATCGTTTTCACACAGTTCTGACCCTCCTTTTACCATTTTGTTAATACAAATCTATAATATGGTAAGGGATAAATATAAAGAAAGGGAAAGCGGGTATGCAAGGCTGATAAGTTGAAGACGAAAGTATCTTACTATTCATATCTAGACACGTAAAGAATAATAATAATAAAAGAAGAAAATATGAAAAATAAAAAGAACAAAAATCATAAAATAAACAAAAAAGTAAATCATAAAATGGATAGTTGCTTCTCTTTTTTTATGTTACTACATTTGGACACGGAATCACAATCCAGAGTCCCATTTCCCCGTGTTGGCTTGTTTCTATTTAAAAGGAAAAGGATTATAAAAGAAGAAAATATGCAGAATGAAAAAAACATTCTCGACATACAAAGTTGCTACTGTCTTCATGTTACTACATTTGGACACAAATTCACAATCCAGGGTCGCATTTCCTCATGTTGGCATTTTTAAGGAAAATGATAAAAAAAAAGAAGAATTAAAAATGAAGAATGGTATAAAAGAATCTTAAAATGAAATATTGTTATTATCTTCGTGTTGCTAAATTTGGACACAGATTCACGATTCAGAGTCTCATTTCCTCATGTTGTCATTTTTCCATTTTAAGGCATAATAATGAAAAAGGAAGAAAATATGAAAAATGAGAAAAAAAAAGCATAACAAAAAATGTTGCTGCTCTCTTCATATTACTACATTTGGATATTGGATACAAATCCACAATCCCGAGTCCCATTTCCTCATGTTGGCATTTTCCAATTTTCAAGAATAACAATTATAAAGGAAGAAGAAAATATGAATAAAATCACATAAAATGTTGCTGTTCTTGTCCTATTACTACATTTGGATACAAATTCACAATCCTGAGTCCCATTTCCTCATGTTGGCATTTTTTAATTTTAAGGAATAACAATAATTATAAAGGAAGAAGAATATATGAAAAAGATAATCACATAAAATGTTGCTGTTCTTGTCCTATTACTACATTTGGATACAAATTCACAATCCTGAGTCCCATTTCCTCATGTTGGCATTTTTTAATTTTAAGGAATAACAATAATTATAAAGGAAGAAGAATATATGAAAAAGATAATCACATAAAATGTTGCTGTTCTTGTCCTATTACTACATTTGGATACAAATTCACAATCCTGAGTCCCATTTCCTCATGTTGGCATTTTTTAATTTTAAGGAATAACAATAATTATAAAGGAAGAAGAATATATGAAAAAGATAATCACATAAAATGTTGCTGTTCTTGTCCTATTACTACATTAGGATACAAATTCACAGTCCCGAGTCTCATGTTGTCATTTTTCAATTTTAATGATTAACAATAATAAAGGAAGAAGAAATTATGAAAAAGACAGTCAATTACATAAAATGTTGCTGTTCTTGTCCTATTACTACATTTGGATACAAATTCACAATCCTGAGTCCAATTTCCCATTGTTGTCATTTTTCAATTTTAAAGAATACCAATTACAAAGGAAGAAGAAAATTTGAAAAAGATAATCACATAAAATGTTGCTGTTCTTGTCCTATTACTACATTAGGATACAAATTCACAATCCCGAGTCCCATTTCCTCATGTTGGCATTTTTCAATTTTAATGAATAACAATGAAAAAGGAAGAAGAAAATATGAAAAAGATAATCACATAAAATGTTGCTGTTCTTGTCCTATTACTACATTAGGATACAAATTCACAATCCTGAGTCCAATTTCCCATTGTTGTCATTTTTCAATTTTAAAGTATACCAATTACAAAGGAAGAAGAAAATATGAAAAAGATAATCACATAAAATGTTGCTGTTCTTGTCCTATTACTACATTTGGATACAAATTCACAATCCTGAGTCCCATTTCCCATTGTTGGCATTTTTTCTATTTTAAAGAATAACAATAATTATAAAGGAAGAAGAAAATATGAAAAAAAAAATCATTACATAAAATGTTGCTGTTTTTGTCCTATTACTACATTTGGATACAAATTCACAATGATTGACAATCCTGAGTCCCATTTCCCATTGTTGGCATTTTTCTATTAAGAATAACAATTACAAAGGAAGAAGAAAATATGAAAAAGATAACCACATAAAATGTTTCTGCTTTTTATATTACCACATTTGGATCATACAGATTCACAGTCCAGTTGATCCATCGTATGCTGGCATGTTTCCATTTTTTTAAATAACAAATAATAAAAAAAATCAGAGAAGAAACTATGTAGTATGTACAATGAAAAAATCTTAACATAAAATGTTGTTGGCTTCATCAATGTATTCTTGTTGTCTTCTGAGTATAGAGTCGTTAAGGTTGCATTCCTGCTCCGTTTGGAAAGAATTTATAGTTTTCTATTTACACATTAGTATAATTTTTGTATAGTTGTATCAAAAACCTCGATCAATTAATTTTGATTTATCTGAGTGTCAAATTTGATGATTTAAAAAAAATCCCGCTGACATCTCTATATCAACTCCTTCAACACGATGTCTAAGCACGTTCCTTAAAAAATTGCATGTTTCGAATATACATCCTCGTCAGTAACAGTAATGACGTAGGTCGAAGACAACATTTTTTTATTCAATTGGGGGGGGGGTCTATATAGTAGGAGAATTTAGATCCGCTCCCTTTCTTTCATCTTAAGAAATAGGATGTGTACTGAATGAGTACTATCATTTTCACACATTTCTTGAAGATTCTTGAACATGTATTGTGTAAAAATATATTTAAATGTCAAGAAACAAAAATTATCTGATGTTTTGTAGATTACATAAAAGCTTTTGTTTCGGTGAATAAGGTAAAGTAAGTTATTGGGAAATTCTTTAAAGATTATTAAAAGTTTATATTCCTATGTTAAAACTTGTGTACAATTAAAAAAATTCCATGTTCAATTATCGAAAAATGTCTCACTCAAGACAGTATTGTCACCAAATTCACCCTCTTTGTACATTGATGATTTTGATATTGATCTAATCCATAATCTTTTTGATCCTGAATATTTACACGACACATCATGTATGCAGACGACACAGTAATATTATTTGAGAGTTTTGATGGTCTGAAAAAATTGTAAACTAATGAAAATTTATTCTTAAAATTGGGATATTTACACTGTACGTAAATAATGAGACTGTTGTGTCTTCAAATGCAAGAAGCGATTATAAGTACATGTATTTTGAGGTTTTAAAACTTGGATTTGTTTCTGATATTATTGAGGTGTTACTCTGTGCGTTTTAGGCAGTAATTAATGTAATAAAACACAAAATGTCATTGATATGCATGGTAGAAAATAAATGTATGTATTTTGAAAACTTGTCATAAAAGTGTTTGAAAATTGAAACTGAGATATTTGTTTCTGATTTATATGTAGCATGCTTCCTTTATCATGGTTGTGAAGTATGGAGTATAATTAGGATGTCTGGGTTTCTATTATGATTAAGAATTTACTTAGTGTAAGTGGTTTTGACCTTAATGTTTCAAAATCAATAGGATTTTCAATTTGATATGATGTTCGATTGATGGAAGTATGAAATCATAGGACTAATTGTTCGGTATTCATTCGCTAGCAAGAATACATACGGGAGATGAACTGTGCAATGCTATACACTTGCAAGATAAGGAGATACTAAAAATAACGACATTGCAGTGTTCACAGCGGAACATACACACACGAAACAATGAACAAACAGACGGGGAAAACGAGAACAATCCAATTACATCACTGAAACACGGAGGGAAACACTATATATATAAAATTATATATGAATAATCTTCACTCATTCCTATTGAAACAATACAGTTATTGTCGATGGTACCACTGAAATGAATTTATGCGGCGATGCACAAATTCAAAATGGTTCACATAGAACAAATTGATAAAATAAATGATGCCGTGATATGGTACAGGGTCATACACAAACTGAATTTGACAAAATTTTCATAATGTATTTTCGATCAAATAATCGGATTTTACTACTCTTTATACAACGATTCCATATTATAAATTGAAAGAAAGAAATAATATCTCAAATCATTGAAAATGGCTTCATCAGCAAAAATAGCAATCGCTAATACAGGTGCAATGTGGAACGTTACAATAAAACTTATTTGGAGAGAGAAAATTCTGACTCTAATAATAGATACATAGAAGAAGACGAGGTAATGACATGCTTTCTGATTGATAACATATTTGTGGTTTGTGGAGGAGTGGTCTTTCAGCAAATCATGGGAATTCCAATGGGAACCAATTGTGCTCCACTTCTTGCTGATATCTTTATACTGAGTACTCAGTCGGCACCGGTTGCCCATTGGTCTCGTTGGTTTATGTTTAGTCTTTTGTGTTTGGTGTTTCTGTGTTGTATTTGATGTTCCTTTCCCTTTTGAGTCTTTATGTGCATGTCTGGTCTGTGTTTTTGCATGGGCTGCTTTTATGTTTTGCTGTTGGTACAAGTGAGTGTTGTTGGAGATCCCCTCCTGCCGAGCTGGTTTAGTGTTTGTTATCTCATCAGACTCATGGAAAGACACATCTAACACTCGAATTCAAGTCTACATACAGATATATCGATGAAGTGTTCTCAATAAGTGATTCAAAATCAATGATTACCTTAGCACAATCTATCCGTGTGAACAAGAGTGAAAGAAACCACTGAAAGCATTAACTCTGCTTCATAAGATGGAAATGGTCACATATAACAAACATGACGACTATTTCATCTTCCTAAGTAGTAACATTCCTTCGTCCCTTGCATACTTAAAAAAAAAACGCTATTCCGGAGCTAGCTCGACTTCGTTCTGAACGAAAGAAGACTAACCGAAAAATTACTGTACCAAGGATACATTCGTGAACCACTGACTTTGTCACTGCAAATTTTGGGACAATGCAATGAACATGTTAAAACTTTTTTTTACATCTCCTCCATATTGGAAGATATTGTGTTAGAACCACCCAAAACACCGAATTCAACAAATTTACCGGTTATGACTGTTTATGAACGGCCAAAGTGACGGTTGTTGCTAGCAAACAGGAGATGCTTACTCTCCCCGGGCACCTGATCTCATCTCCATTGGGAATTCACTTTGGCTTAATTGTATTATTTGTTGCGGGAATATTTTCCAAGTTTCTTACTGTTTGTCGGTATGGGGTCTTCGGAATGTTTCTGTTTTGTAAAAGCAGATTCCACAAGTGATTTGTACGTTTAGTGGGTTTTAGAATCAATAGAATTACGTTTTTGGTTTGATGATTATAACTTTCTTCATTGAATCCATTCAAGGTGGCACCGCTACGGTGATGTTTGATAAGAGGGAGGGTTGTGCGCACGTATTCCAGATTCCGAATAACCACACCGTCTGCTTCTGACGTGGCAGAAGGCCGTCCTAAGTCAGCACCGATTGCCCATTGGTATATGTATAGTCATTTGTGTTTGATGTTTCTCTATGATTTGACGTTCTTTGTACCATTACGTCTCTTTCTGTGTGTGTCTTCTTTGTGTTTTACAGTAGGTGTTTTCGGGGTTTGCTGTTGGTGCTGCAGCTAGGTGTCGTTGGAGATGGCACTTTCACAGAAGGTGTCCTTTCTTTTATTCTTAATTCTGCGGATACCGTGGACAACCTCCTCTTTGATTTTCTTTTTAATAATACAGCGAGAAACAATAAAATAGGCTTTCACCTTCTCTTGGTCCTATTTGCTTAGATGATGCAAGTTGCATTGTATATGTGGCCTGATTCATGTGATATTTGAATGTAAAAACTTGACAAGTTAGCTTATGACAGCGCCACCTACAATACATTCCGTACTTTCACTGAACTCTGGATATTGTTTATTTGATAAAGTTGTCCTTTTGTGTATCTATGAAACTGTGTTATTGTCTCCGTCTGTTTGTCCGATTTTTCTTTTCTAGTGAGAAAGTTCTGTATTATATCTTTTTCAAGATTTTGTAAGCCTTTAGATTGGGGTTTTTTTTTTGGAATGTGTTTGACTTTATTTCACATTATTGTTGCTTTGGACCAAAGGATGTGACCTTGATCTAAGATCCGCTTTCTACACTGGAGTGATCTGCATTTTGGTTACATCCATATTTGATCAATTAATAATGCCTGGGTGATCAATCTTCTGTGGAAATTTTATCTTTGGTTACTTAAACGCACCAAGAAACCCAATAGTGCAATCGACTTGCTTTACTGCTTGGGTGATCTGATAATGATAGTTAAGTGCAGGATTGTCCACAACATACTTCTTGGTTTACTGCAAGCCTATTGATACAACCTCTTCAAGCAGTAAGAATAAAGTTCTGCTTCAGCTCTGCTTTAAAGATTTATTCCGACTACTAAGAATCCATCTACTTTATACTGTACACGTCATTATTGCAAGTATATCATGTATATTCTCATTGACAGAATACAACCTCTTAACGGTCTTTACATGGTTTTCTTTATGTAGCTTACTGCTGCTTTGGTCTCTGATCAAGGTCGTAGCACAGCAATAACATCCTTGGGCCAAAGTTGACGCTGACCCATGCAGTGCGCTATGAACTTGGCCTTGACAAACCATTGGGTCCTACGCAACAATTCTATGATATCACTGAAATTCACAAAAGGAAGGGTGGGACTATGGCCGATATATTTACCCACGGTGTTCTGTTACCTTGACCTTTGACATTGATTTAAGTTTATGTCATTGACTAGATATACCAGAGTGATGTTGGATGCTCATCGCAAAACACTAGATGGACGTAAAAACATTCGACAGCTGTATAAAGTTACATACTTTACTCAACATCATAGTGTCAATCCAAGTCCTGGTAAAGAACATGAAGCTCTTGCTACAATCTAAGGTTTGGTGACACTCTGTGAGGCATCTGAAGATAAATTATAACCGGTTGTACATAAAGCAGTTCACTAAAAAGAGAGTAAGACGTCAGAACTTGGCATCCATCCCCTCATGGCAACAAAAGTTTCTTTACATTTTTCTAGTAATCCTAAATGTGACCATAAGCCAAATTTGAAAAAAAAAAATTCAAATGCACATTTTCAGACTTGTCCCACAAGATCTTTTTTTTCGGACGTTTTGACCCTTAACCTTTAAAATCAATGTCTTTATCTCAAATACAAAGTTTACTGCTCACCATGGGCAACACATCTGCCAACATTGATGAATAATTGAATATCATAATCTTTGATTTCAAAGAGTGTCCACACACATAAATACATATACAGTGGAGTAATCATATGTCCTTGGCCAAAAAAAGTTACGTCCGAAGTAACAAACTTATGCTTTGCCAACTAGCATACAAGGACACATATCCTTGACTGCAGCCATTATATTTGCAAAATTCGTGGAAATTGATCTGTCAAAGGCAGACTTTTCTAGATGAAGTCCAGTCCGAATCAGAAAATTTCATCTATGAGCTGAATTACACTGTATGTATATGTAATAACGAAAAAGGAGTGTCCATTTCTGCTCCAGCACAACTTTCTGGTGATTAAAATTTCAAGTTTGTTGCTTCAAAATGGAATGATTTAAAATAGCCGAAATAATTTCACGACAGCTGTTCAAGAAAAATAATCATAACAGCATTTGGTGTTTTGTAGCTTTTTTTGTGCTTTTATTTTCTTTTTTTATCATATATTTCATTATCTACACTACATAAAAGATTTAGGCAAATGACATGATGCTTTTTTTTAATAATGACCCATCCAGCAAATGTACAGAAAAAAATAAAACAACGTATATGATAAAGCACCCTTGTAAAATACCTGAATTTTTTTTTCATTTTTTTTTTCTTTTTATATAAGAAATTTATTCTTGATTTCCAAATCATAATTTTTTTTTTGCTTTTAATCTTTTTTTAAAAACTGAAATGAAATGATTTTTCAAATCAAAAGATATATTCATTAACATGTACATCATGATCATTTTTACCTAAAACTGTGACATATAGCCAGAGCTCAACAGTTTAATACTTTAAATTATCATAAAAAATTCCTTAGGATATATAAAAAATTACAGAATCTGGCTTACTTGTCGAAGAAAATAATAAGTTACCATTGAATAAACATTAAAATTCTTAATCCTACAGATAGACATTTCTTATTCCCATTTTATATTTCAGAATTCTGCAAGCCACATTTATAGATGTACCTCATTTTAATTTCTTTTAAGTACAATTTTCCACATATTTATAAAACTGTCAACTTGGTTCTTATTATGAAATTTCATTTCAAAATATAACAATTTCTACTTAGCCTTCACTTAGCCTCGTCATTTTCATAGATACTTAACTTTTTTTCATTCACAAATTCTAATTCTTTTTTCACAACATTAAGATTTTTTTTTTTTGGGGGGGGGGGGGGGGGGGGGGGGGGGGGTGGGTTCATTTCAAATTTTGGAGGTTTATTTCAGCAATGAAAAGTACTTGCATGTAAAGAGACATGTACATTTTTAATATCAATGTTAAAATTGATATTACTATCAGTATTTACTTGACTGGGGTCTAAATGGCAAGATTATAGACTTAGTTTTTGAGGAATCTGTCTGTCCAACGAAATAAAAATTACGAAAATGAGGCTGTCACTGAAGGTCAGTGAATCTTGTACATCCTTTCATGTTAAAGTTGTTGATTCTTTAAAAAAAAAAAACTTCGTGCTAAAATATTGTTAAACTTTCATTAAGTACCTAGAGAAGAACAGAATTTTGCAATACATATAATACATGTGTCAAATATCATCAAAATCTCCATACGGCTTGCAGTAAATCTGTGTTATCTAGATTTCAATTTCAAACAGCAGCAAAGGGGAGGCATTGTATCTTATAGATATATCCCATAGACATCAGAACAGTAAAGCAAATCATAATGAAAGCAATCATCTCATGATAATAAATAATGCTTGAACAAACCTTAAGTTCGTAACTATAAGGTGCTTAAAATGGCAGAACACTTCGCAAATGTCAAAACAGCAACAATCAACAAAGAATATACACAAACTTTTTTTTTGCAATCAGTGTATACAAGTAAACAATGCAATATCTATGTACATGTACAAATGGTATAAGAATAGTAAATCACAGCGGGGACAGAACTCCACACAACAATATTGCAGAAGAATAAAACTTTTCCCGTTAAAAAGAATGGAAAATGATGAGTCAATATTCAGCACTAAAGAAATGGATTCACGACATAGAAAGATAAAGTAATTTGGTTTAGGAGTAACGATGGTCTCACAATACTCGGAGAATACTCGTAGCACTAAAATCTTAATGTTTTAGATTGTCCGTTAAAACATAGGCAAGTAGCCTATTAACAATGCACATACATAAAATAATTTGTTTGCATTTTCTCAGTACAAAAGAAATTTAGGTTAAACATTGATCAGACAGTTAAATTTGAGGTTTCTAGTATTTAAAACAATACCTGATATCTATGTGCATAATCAAGGTTCCAGAAAACCATTAAAAGAACAAATAACAAACATAAGGAATAACATTAATGTATACACACACGTATATAAAGCATACAATTCTGAATGTAAACAGAAGGAGATAAGAAATGCATATTTCAACAACAAATGAAAATAAGTAAATTTAATTTCATTACACGTAACCATGGTAATACTTGTTTGTAGGAATCATCTCACTCAGCATTTTGTTGGTATGTACATATCATATAACGATATTACAACCATAATATTGAAGTATTTGATAAAATCATATACGTCATAGATTAATATACTTGAGGTAACAACTTTCAAATTTGAAATTCTTTTTTTTTTCATGTCTAAAACTACCTAAGTGAGAAAAACAGTGTTTGAATGCTTGGGTTTTGATGATCTATAGCAAAGAGGGAGGGAGGGGTATTGGGAGGTAGAAAACCCTAGTTCCACATCACTAACATCAATACTACTATGATACATAAACTATATACTTAAGTAATAGAAATGTACATAAAATTGAAATTCATTGGTCACTAACATTTTCACTAAATAATTAAGGCAAGGGTAATTAGATGCTAGATGTAACACTCATTCTTTGATAAATATGTTTGTTTTCTTCAAATTTTCACCATGATAAGACTTGCACTGTTAATAAATACAAATGCATTTACACGAACATTCATCCTGATGTCGAACATAAACTCAAATATCTACCTGACTGCAACCAATAAGCAGAAAAAAAGACAACTATATACACAAAAAGAAATGGCCTATTTTCTGAACATCCAGTATGAGCTAGCTTCTGTAGTGTTACATTACACTAGAAAATTCTGTTTTGGTGAAAGAACTGTTAGGGTAGTGCTTAGGAGCTTTTATCTATTGACATAACCCATTTTAATTTCATGTCAAATATTCATTCAAGTATTCCTTACTTTCTTTATTTACTATCTAGACAGTCTAGATTTAACACAGAAATGACTGTTAACTTTAAAACATAATGAATACTTCATATTTTCACTAACTATCAGTAACATTCTTGCATAGAAAGATATGACAGTTTTAAAATGGTTGAAAGTCAATCTTTGATATTAAAATAACACATTTTTTAACAATAATATCTGCATAAAATTATGCAAGTATCACTTCCTCTACTCCACGTTAAAATATGAGAGAATAATTGCTATGATCAAGAAGCTGGTTTATCAACAACAGATTTTGTCTGTTCCTTGGCAGGCGACTTTGCATCTTTGTCTTTTATTGTAGGTTTTGGACTGTTCGATGATGAAGGTTTAACCGTGTCTTTTTCACTCTTTGATGAGTCTGTCTTTGACGATTTTATAGCTTCAGCTTTATGTGTCTGTGACTTTGCCGTGTCACTTTTTGCACTAGCTGGTTTGCCACTATCAGTTTTAGCGGGAGTTTGGCCTTTATTCTCTCCCCTGGGAGAAGCTGGAGAAGGGGATTTTTCAACATGGTCTTCTTTCCCTTTGGCTGAATGTTGACCAGAATGTGGACGATGGGGTTTACCCTGTCCAGTGCTTGCACCTTTTGTCTGCTGTTGACCTTGGGAACGATTCGGACCGGGTTTATTTTGTCTTGGAGATGACATATGTGACTGACCTTGATTTTGCCGATTACTTTTACCGTGAGAGGAACTTCTCGGACGAGACGATGATGAAGCACCTGTGTCTGATTTAGAGTGTTCTACATCCGTTTTTTCTACTTTAGGCTGTTGTGCTATGTCTGAATCAGGCTTAGAAGTAGGCTGTGTGGAACTTGTGTCACTTTTAGCTGGCACTTTAGAAGATTCAGACTTCACATTAGAGTCTGGTTTTTTATTCGTTTGTCCAGAGTCAGGTCTATTTTGCTTGGAATGTTGTCCTTGAGATCTTGATTGTTTAGAGAAAGAGTCTGATGACCTCTGCCTTCCTCCCGATATATGTGACTGACTTTCATGTGTGTCCGACTTTCCATGCTTATGTGATGGCACTTTGGATTGGTTTGAATCTGTTCTGCCCTGTTTTTGGGACGATGGCTGTGATTGGCTATGATCACCTTTGCTTTGTTTATGTGAAGGGTGTTGTGATTGGTTAAAATCACCCTTGCCATGCTTGTTAGCAGATGAAGTCTGTGATTGGTTAGTGTCCGTCTTGCCTTGTTTATTTGACGAAGACTGCTGGTTTGAATCCGGTTTATTTTTCTTCTCGGTATTTAGAGTTTTTTCACTTTTTTTCACATAACTACTCTGTCCACCTCCATGTTTATATTTGTCGTCAGATAATGACTCAGAGTTCGTTCTCCTCTTTTGAATACCGTCCCTTGAGGTTTGACGTTGTAATTTCGGTCCCCCCTTTGCACCACCTCTATGCCCTGAATGATGACGTTCGTGGCCGTATGATCCAGAGTAATGTCTCTCTCTGTTACTTGACTGACTACTATGTCTCTCTCTCCTTCCATGGCCATCCTGATCAGCAAACATCTGAAAACAGCAATGTTGTATTAATTCTTCTTCTCAACACTTTAATATAATGCATACACAGTTTCAATGGAGTAGATGAACACCACATAACACTGTTGGGAAGCTAGCATAATAGTGTCCACAATTATAAAGGCAGTTCCATATGTTGCTAAGATGTAACTTTGAATTTGAGCTGCTTCTTTCAATTTGAACCTTGTTGATAAATACATGTACATACATGTATACATAATTTTATTTCCCCATATATTGTGATAACTATATAAGAATACCTCCACTCTGAAGTCTTCCAGCCTCTTGTATTTAGACAACCATTCCCGAAGCTTTGGATCAACATCAACTTGCTTCCGAGAATATTTCAAGAATGCCCAGAATTTTTCTAAACCATACAATTGACCTGCAAAAAAAATAAACATGAATTGATTCAAGCTGCAAAGAGAAATAATGTACATGTATAAGAGATTCAGACAAAAACCTGATTTTTTCATATAATCGCATAACATAAAGATGCTTACATTGCATGTAATTGAATATTGCATAATTTCTTACCCATTTCATAATCCAATATGGTATCCTCCTGAAAATCTTTGTAGATATCTGGCTTAAAGCGTTTCTCCAGACCGTAACTGTAGAATCTAAACAAGCATTCTACACCATACCTGTCAAAAAGAATGGAAAATGCCAATTTTAATTGAATGTCAGACCATTCATGACTTCAACAGCATGGAAAATTCAATTGTGACAATTTCTAAACTTAAAATTTCACAAATGGTACTATGAAATCATTAGCAATAATTAAGGGTTACCATGTGCGTTTTACAAAACTGACAAGGAAATCCCCTAACAGAAATAAAGTTTTACTGTGAGGCATGAGCCGAGCTGTTAATGGATATTTCTGATGGAATTCGCCAAAAACCTGTCAGTAATTGCAAAACATCAGTATGGTAACCCAATTGTAATGCTTTGGTCAGTGAAAACCTAGAAAATGTCTTCCTTTCAAAACTTTGCCATAGGAATACATAACGTCATAGCAAAAACTGAAACATGAATCCCCAAGCAGTTTTTAATCGCTCGAACAATCAGAATGCACATTACAAATGCAGTGCATTAGAATATACATTCTCTACACTCACCTATATCCTGCTACTGCATCCTCCAAAGCTAGCTGCCGAAACTCTGCATACATTTTACGGTTAAAATGCTGACGAAGGAAGAAAGACCAAAATCGAAATAAAGTGTTCATCTCTGCTGAAAGTCCTACGCCCAGCTTCTTACGATCTGAAACCAAATAAACCATACTTTTATAGGTAACATATCATCTTCAGCAATAATCACAAACTTTCAAAGTAAGGTCTAAAATATAAAATAAGAAATCTGTCAAAGGCTTTTTTTTTAGGACTACAGATTCATCACTTGCAGTTTTCCTCAGTTAAACTTTTACAAATTGTATCTATTGCTTGGAAAGAAATACCTGTACAATGACACTACACCAAAGTAAGACAATCGAGAAACTTACAGGATTACAATAATTTCAGATTATTTCAAATTAACCATTGATCAGACTGAAATAAGAGTATGTAAATCTGTATTTTTATTTCTTTAAGTGTGTCATTAAGTGTATCCTAAACCTTCCTGTTCATGCATGCAGCACACAGGCAGACCTACTTGTATATTAAACTTTATACCGTACCTTTCAAACATTTTGCATGGTATTTGTGATAGACATGCCATACAAAGTTATTTTCCTGTAGCAGTTCGTGTGAGGGATGCTGGAAATTAGGGAATGAGTGAGGAGTGCTACCGTAGCTGCCATAACTGGTTGCCAACTGATTCTCTGTTGGACTGAAAATAAAATATCAATGTAAATAATACAATTCTCTTCGCAAATCTGTATAAATACAGACTTTTAACGAATTTGTATAGGAGATGATGCTTATGCTATCAAATACATTGTACATGTATATCAATGTAAATACAAATCATTGCGCCAAAATATGGAATTTCTAAAAATTTTATTTTCAAGATAAGCATTTTTCAGCAGTTCTACTATTCTATTTAAACATAAGTCCATCCAAAGTTTTTTAACCCCTCCTTTTTTCAGGCCCAAGCTTACCTTTGAGACATGGAATTATTGCGAGATCTGTCCGGCCTGTGCTCTCTAGCATCCATCACCCAGCCTATATGGCTCTCTATGGGAGGGTTATTGGAATGACGCGTCTTCTTCTTTCTAGGAGTCTATGATAAAGTAATAAGACTTGTACATATACTTGGAGGATACTCTATGTACTTCTTTTTATATGATAACAATATCCATTACAGCTTCATTAATTTCACAAAATGAATTTAGTTTGAAAAACTATGTCATCTTAAAGATTCAGTAGCAAAATATTGTTGTGAAAGTGAATAACTGTACATGTACTTATTTCAGCACAAATTTTGGGCCCAAAATGAGCAAACTGAATTAGTTTAGATAACTTGCCTTCCATTGTATTCTATAGTAATTAGTATTAATTAACACAGTCTTGAATTAGCATCATCGTAACAGCACTAAAATGTGAATCCCTCAAAAAACATGTATATTTCACATTCAGTATTTTTTATGTTTGATTAGGTATTGTACCTGAGGATCCGGGGGTCCTGTGGAACCTTTGACTACGGGATAGAACCGTGGAGCCTTGTCATCCTTCCTGTTCCGCGGTGTACGCGATCCTCCTGGGGTGTTTGGCACATTGGCTGGCAGAGAACGAGCCATTTCCTGTTGATTTGCTGTACTAGGGGGAGGACTAGGTATTTTCTTGGCAGCTGAAAAAACATTTTCTTTTAAATCCTCAAGTGTGTACATGCAAATCATACATTATCTGAACCTAAAGATAGCTTTTTCCTTAAAATACAATTATTGAAGAGGATGAGATAGGGCTATTGACTCAAATTCTTCACATGTTATCAAATTGATACTCACTGTTTTGTAGTGTTAAAGGAGGAGGAGGTGGAGGGGGCACCTGTTTTGATTGAGCAGGATGAGATGGAGCTATTGACTCAATTATCATGTTGATACTTACTGTTTTGTAGTGTAACAGGAGGTGGAGGTAGAGGGGCACCTGTTTTGATTGAGCAGGATGAGATGGAGCTATTGACTCAATTATCACATTGATACTTACTGTTTTGTAGTGTAACAGGAGGGCGGTGGAGGGGGCACCTGTTTTGATTGAGCAGGATAACATGGAGCTATTGACTCAATTATCACATTGATACTTACTGTTTTGTAGTGTAACAGGAGGAGGAGGTGGAGGGGGCACCTGTTTTGATTGAGCAGGATGGGATGGAGCTATTGACTCAAACTCCTCACGTGTTATCACATTGATATGTCGAAACTTGCTGAAGTCATCCTGTGAAAAAAGGACTTATTGTGTGAGAACATGATACATAAATGGTAAATTGAAGAGACATATTCATGAGCATAATGAGTTTCTTACTAAAATTGCAAGTGCCCTTACAGATGAAGGTTGTCAAGGTTTCTTTTGAAACACCTGCGCAGTTCACAGTCTCAAAACTGAGAAAGGTTAAATTATTTTTTGTCACACCCAGCATGTGATGTAACATCCTTTTCCTTGCACATTTGATTATTTTTCCCATACTAATTGTCAGAAAATACAATCTCTTCTATGCAAAAAGAGAATAATCACATACTGACAAATGGACCTATAGAATATTTGATTATCATCTCAGAATTAACACAATTACTGACCTCCATTTCTTCATGAAGATCCTGTTCATAATAGAATAATCCATCATCTATAATCTTCATCATTTCAGCTGTGATTTTTGACCTTGGGGTGTGGTCTCCTGTCCTGTCACCCTGGGGATGTTTACGGAATGCGGGTGGGGTCTGTGTAACAATTAGGATTTTGTTGACATCACTGTCTGAGATCTCATTGTCTGACTCGTCATCCGACCTGAAGAAAAAATAATACATTTGTGAGTTTTAAATAGCTGAATTATACATTATAAAAGGAAAACATCTTTTCTAATTGGTAATTTGATTTTTTTAAAATCCCCATGACCTAAAATAAAACCTTTGCATCTGCCACTTACTTGTTCCATACTTATTCTATCCCCCAGAAAACATGTACACAATGTTCCTACACAAACATCATGGTACAGAATACATTTGTCTTTAGCTGACACATGTACTGACAAAAATTTATGAAGTTTTCAAATAAATGATGAAAAAAAGGGAAATAGTAAAATTGCTGGACTTTTTTTGAAGAACTTCTATTCAGTTCCATGAATTTCCACTTCTAAGGTAATAAAATTCCTGCATCTTTAAGTGCCTCATAAAACTTGACATGCATAAAGTGACTTTATACATGTACAATGTCATAATTTAAAGTATCAAAGCCAATCACTACCTTAACCCACCAAAAAGACGAGATCTTCTACATGTACATGCACGTCCTTTGTTCAGAAACATGTTACCAGTATATCCTCTGACATGCTTTCTCTTCATCGTCTTCATAATTCAACTGAATGAAGTATGTGCCCACCACAAATGCATTTACACATGTCTGATGAAATACAGAAATATGTTGCAAGAGGGGCAAATTATTCCCCTTTATTTGAACTCTTCACTCACTTACATGTATGAAATTCAGTTTTCTGGAATGCACTTGAATAGTCAGACAGGAAGTCAATTCAATACATGTACAAAGTCATGCAACTCACATATACATGAACATGAGCTTTAGGAATTATTTTTTTTGCAAAATAAAATTGGTGATTCCCCCCTGTCCTTGTCATGGGATGGATACTCTAAATCTACAAGAAGTACCATCCTTTATTATTTTTTTTCTGGGGGAATAACTACATACCATTCAGAGAACTGTTTCTGTCTGCCGATATTTAAGTTATCCATCTCCTCGTCAAACATAAAATCTAACTCCTCCTTCTCCTCCCCATCACCCCCTTGGTTGACTGAATCATCCTACAATGTCATTCATGTAAAATGAATTATAACTTGTATTCAAGATTCAGGCATCTTGATATAAGATTCAGGCATCTTGATATCTGTTTTATCTTCTGAGGAATGTAATATGCAAACTATCCAATACATCACAGAGAAAAATGTTGACCATTTTTTTTCTTAATCAAAGGACGGAATACTTAAGTAACTTTTTAAAAATTTAAACATTACAGATAATTGGAATTTCAAAAATAAAAAAATTTATAACACTTACGCAATGAAAATCATTTTTGTCAAAAAATTTTACATGAAAACATACCTCTTTTTTCTTTGGAGCTCTTATCCTTCTCCTGACTTCCCTCCAATCTCCCTGTAACTCGGGTGCACTTGATGAAAGAATACTGGTAGAAAACCTATCTGAATCCAATCCTAGCGAGTCCCTACCAAGGTCGGAAAATGTCTCGTCAAATTCTCCATGATTCACCGGCTCATGGTTATGATCTAAATCAGAATTTAAAATTTAGAATAAACAAATAGTAAATACTGTAATTTATTTCAGCTAAATTCTGATGGCAAAACTTTTAGTAATTTCTACTTTGATGAACATATAGTAAAATACCGGTTTTTATCTCTTAAATCAAGGTCTGTTATTCAATTTAATTGAATAAACACTACAAAACCAAACTAGTAGTATATATAAACCCTTCTTCTATGGTTAAAAATTTTATTCTACATGATGCAGAGATTAGGTAAACGTCTTGAAATCTACATGTATAGGTAAATCTGGACAAAAAGTTTAATACATGTATTCAAAATGAACTAAAACAGTAAAGCAAAGTTATTCTTAAATAAATTTCAATGAGCAAGTTCTGATGAATTTTAATTAAAATCACTTACATTCTTTCAACATTTCTACAAATATGAACTGGACCAATCACAGCAAATCTGGTGTATCTAACATCTGGTGTATCTAACATCAGGTGTATCTAACATCAGGTGTATCTAACATCAAAGAAAAATAATAATCATCAACTTACATGCGTCAGCAGAGTCATCTGAAAAGTGGGAACCGAAAGAATACATTTTGCCGGGAACAAACTCCGGTACATCAGGATGAAGATTTGAGGTAACAGCAAGTCCTACAGGTGGTCCTTCTATAGGCCACTTGGCGGGATTACTCTTCCCACGGACCCGCAGTTTGTCCTCGCTCAGGTCTACACCGTCACTGCCTTGTAAGGACTGTAAGTAATCATATTAAAATTATTACATGTCACGATTAAATTAATCAGTTTCTGTCAATAAGTTCAAAATCAAATTTCATATTATCTAACAAAATTCTAAGAGTAAGGATATCTATGCAATACATAGTATTGCAGGTATTTCATGCTGGAATCTACAATACATTAATTTTAATGCACTGACTGTGTCTATTCACCACTTGAGACAAGAAATTTCTGACTGAAACGGATTGAATACTAAAACCTTGAAATATTATCAATGCAAGCAAAATTATTATAAAATTTCCCTGATAAAAGACAATGTTAACAATCACATCATGACAGTAGTAAATATGGTCATTACCCATACCTCTATAATTAAGCTGACATCCTGTGTTAAAGCTTGTACACGATGGAAACTTGCAATTAGACTTATAGGTATCCAACCATCCTTGTCCATTCTACGTCTCAAGAAAAAATCCCTTTGTAAATTATCTTCACTGAAGTAATACTCGCTGAAATAAATAAACGAACACAGGACTAATTACATTATTTGAGATCTCATGAACCTTGCAGGTGTCACTTTTTTCAGAAAGACCCAAGTCAAGATTTGTGTACTTTATAAACTTGTTTTTAACCATTAAATGAGGTGCAGGCTAAGAAACCATCAATCCTGCAATGTACAAGATTCAATGTATACAAAACTTGTACATACATGTACATTTATGCAAACAATTGAAGTTGAGATGAACATTTCTGTATTGCCATGGATTTATAGAATCTATCACAACATTGAGACTGAGACAGGGAAAAAAACCCAGGGGTAAAAAGATTGGCAATCATCATTGCCGAATTGTGGATATTGCTAATCTTTGGCACAAGGATTACATTCCGCTATCTTAGTCTCAATTGTCACTATTGTTTATTTTTCTCAATCACGTTATTACTGGTATCTCTAAAACATGAAAATAAAAGTGTACTAAGCCTGCAACATTACATCTGTTGTTTGTTATATGAAATCACAACATGTTGCTGTAGCACTCAATGTTGGGGTGTGAGACAATGAAACCTTACACTGTCAAAGATGTTTTCATTCAGTCTCATGAAGTGAGTGATTAAAGAAATTAATTCACCTTGAAAAACTCATATAAAAAAAATCTCCACATCGAGTTTCAAAAGCATCTCAAATGACAATTGTTTCTATTTTCACATCGATTATCCTTCCATATCAGTTAACCTTCTGAATTTCTAACTAATAGTATTAAGTTTTACTTACATTTGTTTCTTTATATATTCTTTGAGGGTAGCATCGTCAACATAAGCTGGGGTGTTGAAGAAGACAGTGCCGAATCCCTGATTGACAACGCCTGAAGATTGATCCACATAATACTGTTCATTATCATATAAATATTGGAAATCTTGACCTGCAACACACCATCAATCAATAACAGTCAGTTACTGATCCAGGATTGAATGATAGGAGAGAGGACTAATAGAGTCTATCACTAGGTGTGATCAGGGACAAGGAAATCAAACAGGACGTTCCTTTACAAAGTTTGCCCATAGTAGGATTTCTGTGTCCCTCATCAAATCTGGTGATCTTTTTTATTTTCCAAATGCGTAATAATGTTCAAAATAAGATTTTGTCAATTTCAAAATTTTTTTTAGTCATTTTATGCAGCAGTCCTCTGTGACATCACAACTGATATCAACATTAAAGAGCAGAAAACAAAATGTAACCATGTCTTCAATTTTGAAAAGTTGACCTTGCCCTTTGACCTTGGGTTGAAATGAAAACGTATTTTTCATCCTCACAACATACTGTGTTTGAAAATGAGAAAATGATGTTTTACAATATGTTTCAGTATGTCCTTGACCTTTGACTACCAGACGTGAACTTTACAAATCTTCTAAGACCAAACACTTGATTATAAAGTCTGGAATCAAAGCAACAAAATTAATTTGAAATGTGAAGGCCCCTGTCATGATAAAGTGTGAAAAGTTTGAACCAGGATAATTTATCATAATCCAAATAATATCAGAAATAACCTTGACCTTATCTCAATATAAATGGATATCTCACTTATTACTGCTAAAAGGGCAGGCATGAAAATCTATCATATATCTCTCTTGAAAACCAAGTCATATATTTTGCTTCATGATCAAGCTGATCAGCTGACTACATGTATATAGATATGACCTATACTATAGGAATTCACATTTTCATTTTCATAATTTTGATGCAGGATTTTCAAAGGACATCCATTCTCAGTACATGATACTTACCGGTCAGGTTTTCAGCATTATGCTCCATTCCCCTGCCTCTACCTCTACCACCACGTCCCCCTCTACCTCTTCCACCTCTACCACGGTAACTGTAACCACGGAAACCACCTCTACCCTCCCGCGGACTTAGTGGTCTCATATCATCTCGCCAATTTTTACTATCTGATCCTGAAATAGTATTCGTAGAAACTTAAAAAAAGGCTAAAAATTTCCACTCATTCTTTTTTTTAGTTTACCTGGGTAATCAAGTTTATAAATTGCATCAAGATTACCAAATTTCAACTGATACACCACTATTTCATAACCATAAGATTTCATGAATTTCAACTACTAATTAAATCAGATGATTTAAAATCTATGAATTCTAAAAAGATACTAAATCAAGAATTCATTTTATGTACATGTACCTACGTTCGATTTGTGCAGGTATCTGACTTAAAAGCATTGTGACGTCATTAAATTCCTTCGAAAACGTCTTATATGTAGCCCTGTTTCCCTGAATTTCATGCTGGTTCCCATAGAATTTGATGACATCACAGTTCATTGACGTCAGATACCTGCACAAATGGGAAGTAACTCTCTATTTTCAAAAGACCTAATTGCCCTGATAGTTTCGATAGTAAAGCATATACATCCATCACAAGAGTGATATTCAGCTGGACCTTAGATATTTGTATTTCTTCACTTTACAGCTCCATACAAATTTTAACAGGTGTATAATTCAAATTCTATATAGATTTCTTCAATTACATAATCTTGTCAGCAAACTAAAACCTTTATGATAATAATGAGTCACATCAATGCATTGATAAATAAAACCTCATTTTACTACCAGATAATTTGCCTCAGGCATTTTCAGCTTTTCCTTATTCTGCTATATATGTGTACATTCTCTGTAAGGGAACTTTTTTTTACTTTATTATATCATTACCTTCAAAGATAATTTACTTTATTGGACAAACGACAGGTGACCTTGTAATTATGCAGGATATGAAATTTTAAAGACTTTAATTCCTTTTCTAAAATGGAACAAGTCAAATGTCATTACATTTTTGAGATGTGATTTACAAGCTATGCAAAATATTTTACCTACGGTATAACATGAATGATAACCAAATAACATCAGCATATCTTAACTCTATTGTATCATTCATTAAGTACAATGTTGATATATTACCTTACCTGGTCAGGTCAAGTCAATATCTCATAAAATAATTTCCATGCTATACAAACACAGAATTTCTAAATATAACCATGATAACTTCTTAATTCTGTTTTTCCCTCCCTCTGCTAACAAGAAATAAAAGAAATATTTACCAGTACATGACAATTTTCATAATCTTATGTTTCAGAAAACATACTATTATTTTGTATTCATGACCTAGCCATGTATAATGACTGAGGCCAAGGGAATAATAATGTGGTTGTAGGCCACTATTCATTGTCAAAAACTACATATAGTAGCTATGGGCATGACCAGATTTTCTTCTAATTCATTATAATCATTAAAATTCATCATTTTCAAGGTAAATTACATTCAAGGAAAGATTGAAAAGACAAAGTTTTGATAAATTGCCCAAACTCATATTTTTGTGGTTTTCTTGACTGATAATAAAAGGTAAAAGTAAATATTAAATTGACTTGGCCTTGTCCAGGTAAATGTGCATAAGGAGCACATGGTGCCTAAGGGAACATGTCAAGGTAATATAACCGCCTCTCGCATGCCAGAGGGGACATTTCAAGGTGCTAATTCTATCACAATATGTCAAAATTAGAATCTTTTGTCATAAATTGCATGAAGGCAATACACATTGTTGGCCTTAACAGGTAGCAAGCTAACATAACTGAACAAAAACAATGAAATAATGATCATCTATTAATGCCCCTCTTATCAAACATCCATCTTTCAAAATGATCTTTTTTTTTACCTAAAAATGAAGAAATTAAGAAATCTTCATTGAATGATTTGAGGATATCTTCTATAAAGGGAAATTTTCTTCTGTCAGCACTTGCATCATTCACACAAGGATCTGCATTTCAGTAAAGTTCTTTACCTCTTGTTTCATCTGCTTTGGTTTTGTCCAGACGTCTCGGTGTAGCTCGTCCATGACTACGACTTCTGCGGCCTGACTTGGGAGGATCTATGTCCAGAGGTACCCACTTCTGTTTGGAATCTGAACAATAATCACAATCATCTCAGACAAAGAGGAAAACTCACCATTCTGAGTAGCCAGAGGGCAATAAAGCCTGTGTTTGTGAAACACGATTGCCCCCGGTGGCATCTTTGTTAGTATGAACACTATTTTCTGTTAAGTACATGTATGTGAGGTCACTGGGTTAAAAGGTCAAAGGTCAAGGTCACGAGGTCAAAAATTTTGGTATCAATGGAAAGGTCTTGTCACAAGGAATACACATGTGAAATATGAAAGCCCTATCACTTACCATTCAAAAGTTATGCCAAATGTTAAAGTTTTTGAAAAGTAGGTCAAAGGTCAAGGTCAAGGTCACGAGGTCAAAAATTTTGGTATCAATGGAAAGGTCTTGTCACAAGGAATACACATGTGAAATATGAAAGCCCTATCACTTCCCATTCAAAAGTTATGCCCAATGTTAAAGTTTTTGAAAAGTAGGTCAAAGGTCAAGGTCAAGGTCACGTGGTCAAAAATTTTGGTATCAATGGAAAGGTCTTGTCACAAGGAATACACATGTACAATATGAAAGCCCTATCAAATTCCCATTCAAAAGTTATGCCCAATGTTAAAGTTTTTGAAAAGTAGGTCAAAGGTCAAAGTCAAGGTCACGAGGTCAAAAATTTTGGTATCAATGGAAAGGTCTTGTCACAAGGAATACACATGTGAAATATGAAAGCCCTATCACTTCCCATTCAAAAGTTATGCCCAATGTTAAAGTTTTTGAAAAGTAGGTCAAAGGTCAAGGTCAAGGTCACGAGGTCAAAAATTTTGGTATCAATGGAAAGGTCTTGTCACAAGGAATACACATGTGAAATATGAAAGCCCTATCACTTCCCATTCAAAAGTTATGTCCAATGTTAAAGTTTTTCGGACAAACAGACAGACAAACAGACAAACAGATAAACAGACAAACAGATAAACAGACAAACAGACGGACAGGCCAAAAACTATATGCCCCTGAATCTTTGATTCCGGGGGCATAAAAAAGTCACATTCATTAAAATTTGATGATTTAACATCCTAAAAAGTATTGGTTTTACCAGATTAAATAAAAATGGTCAAGACTCAAACCATAATTATTACTTGGACAGATAATAATCCCCAAATGTATGACATTCCACAGACTTTTTCCTAGAACTCTGTACTTTCATTCATTGGTCAATCACATGGCTACTTTTTGAGTCAAAAATAATCAATAGAATAGGTACTATGCAAAGGCACATCTCAAATTCATATTAAGGAACTTACTTCCAGGTTTGCCTTTCCTTCTAGGAGTTCTTTGAGACTCTTCGTTTGAGCTACTTTCCCGATTCTCCTTTGCAGAATCATCACCACCAGAATCCGAGGAAGCTTGTTGTTGTTGACTGTTAGCTGTCGTCTGATTGGCTGAATTGGTTTGAGGCTGATTTGGAGCCGACTTCATTAGTGCTTGTTTCTTTGGACCTGTACTCTGATAAAATACATCACAAACTTAGTAAACTAAGTAATAATGGAGCATGAGAAAAGTGTGCTTCGGATAAAATACTGCCATACTTTCAATGATTCAGACAATACTTAACCATTTCAAACTGCTCAGAAACAGGCTTTTACAAGAAATGATGGAAATATTTTTTTCTCACAAGTACGTGTAATATTTTGATAAGTCAATGTTACATACCTCTGTAACTTCAGCTAGAGCTGGCCAATTTTCGTCACTCAAAGGACCTGACTTCTGCTGTGAACATAAATAATTTATGTTTATTTTGTAAAAGGCATCACAATCCTCACTAAAACTTTATTTTTCAGATTATTTCCAGAGAGACGCAATCTTTCGTTGGTCTTGCAACATTTTTGTTAGCATACAAAAAATATCTTTTATCAGAAAATGAAGTTTATGTAATGGGAGAGTCAATGAAGTGTCTTTATATTTCAATGTTAGGGTAGGTAAAATTCAGTCAAAGCAAATGTTCAGAAAGACACTAAAGCTTTATGGACAAATTTCTGCTATCACATTTCCAAACAATAGAGATTTAGAAGTTCATGGAGACTGCTTTTAAAACAGGGTATCACTTACCTCTGTGGCATCTTCCTCCTTTGTGGGTTCTGTGGGTTGTTTGGTCACCTGGGGTTTCTGTACAGGAACTTCAGGTAAGTCTGCAAAACAAGACATGGATTTATAATATTGGTCTTTTAATATTCAACACAAAAATACTTTCCTTGAAAGGTCGACTCTAAATGAAACAAAAGAATGTAACCATGTGTACCCTAATATTCATCCAGAACACACAGGTTGGTTCTTTATACTACGTATTTCTATTTGCAGATGCCCTGATATTAATACATGTAGTTGAAGAGTGCTAGAAGTAACATGGCCCAAATGAATTTTTCTTTTACTTATTAATTTTAAAAAAGAAAATGTATGTAAAAGGCTTTCCACCTAAATTTGATATCCAGGTGGTAAAACAGTCACCTCCTACAATTAATGTACCACAAACTTGAACACATCTAAAGTCATATAAACATTGATGCTGCTTGTGTGTGGACAATGTAAACTTGAAGAAAAAAAAATTCTTTGGAAAATGTTGCAATAAATTTTTGATTGGAAGATAAAATGTATTCTGGCCCTCTCCTGGAATTTGTAACTTTTTATAAATTCATATACTAGTATGCAAGCTGGAATATGTGGAACCTCCACCCATCCCTCCTATCAGCTGATTGTCTCAAACGCTCATTCCTACTTCAGATGACAAGAACATAAACAATTCATAAGCAATTGTGTTCTGGTCAAATGAAGAAAAATACAGTTACTGCTATATTTTGGTATGTTACACACTTTTCCTCAAGACATACTCAAGACAAATCCTCCACACTTTTCTCCCCTTTTCTATATTGTATCTATCTGAACTTTCAACTCTTACCTCTTTTCAAGACTAAACATGAATTTCATACTTATATTCAAAGACAGTAAATCGAGCATGGAAATTAATATTCAAATTTGTTATACATATATTCAGTTCAATAACAGTATACAATATATAAAAGAAGAGGAAGTCACAGCTTCCTACGATTGTTCATAAAATGACTGGGTCATGACCCGCTTTTTTCTAATCGGCAGTAATGAATCAAATGTAACACAGGCAGATCTGATCTATATTTTTTCAAAAGGAGGGAGGTCCGAAGATTTTCAAATGAACTAAATTGAAAGAAAATGAGGGGTTTTTTTGGCACATTCTAGGGAGGTCCTGACCCCTCCCCCTAGATATCCGCTTGTGTAATATATTATTACAATATCATATCGCTTCGTACTAAACAAGACAGTTTGCTTTATATTTGATATCACAAATATGATTTGCACTGATAACCCAAAATTTCACGTGACCTCTACGGAGATAAACTCTTTACACGCGACCCCCTTTAACAAATTTGTAATATGTTTATATAAGGAAACAACGGACTGACAAATTCTAGCTGCCAATTCCAGCAGAGCGCGTGACTAATGAGGAAAATTTTAGCGCCAAAATATTGACGCATGACGTAGAAGATGATGAAAATGATGCAAGAGCTCAGTGACCCAAAATGACAATTTGTCAACTTGACATCGTCCAGATATAGCCCGCTCGTCGGCTAACGATCTATCTCTATAGATAATACCTACACGTAGTTTATCAAAAGTCGATAGTACAAAGATACAGGTTGTAAATTAAAACAGAGACTGATTTTCCCTGCAATATTAGATCGCTACATTAATTTGCCAGAGGCGATGCTGACAGTGCAACATTTGGCCGTGAATGAAAAGCTTTGATGCCCCGCTACTGTAACATATGTTTACTTCTATATCAAACCTGCAGTTTAACTTATCGTTAATTTTCACCTGAATAGTATCAATTTATACCATAGAAAGATACAAATATATGAATGCATCCCTGCCTATTATATAATAGTACTTACAATGTGATAAAAGTCCTACGTCGAGATGTAGAATATATTCATGTATATATTGTGTGTATTAGGCAAACAGGTAGGTTGGGACCATCTGTCGTTCCAAGATAATCAACAGGTAAAATTTGCGTCACGATCTACAGCGCTAGTAGATCTCTCGACATAAAATAACTCGTCGACCGTCGGCTACCAAATCGACCTGACGGTTCAGACGTATCATTTGCCCTGTTATTTTTCCTTTCGATTTTCGGCAAAAGAGTGGGGGTATCTATTTTTAAAATTGAGTGTACCCTATGTAAGTAACTCTCTAGAGAAAAATCATCATAAATTGTACATGTACCTGCATGTTAAAGACATCGATCTTTTTTAATTGCCCAGTTCGTCAGTTTATGATTTCATTTGATTCACATAACTCGGCATTTGATTCAAACCAAATCAATGATGATAACATCACGGTCAGAAAAACACTTCAAAACATCTACTGTTTCCTTCAATAAATTAAATAAAACAAGAAGTGTTTGAGAAACACTGATGCTCCGGGTCAGCTGAGTTCAAACACCAAGGTCAAGGTCACAAGGTGGAAATCTGGTATCAACAGAGAACTCTTGTCACAATAAATTCCTTATTACATGTACCACCATGTTTTTACAGTTGGACCGACATGCCCCTGAATCTTTAAAACCAAAGGGCATAAAAACTCTTTCATGTTTCTGAACTAATTAAATAATATATAATCAAACAGTTCAATATTTATAAGTTAACCATAAACTTGCCAGTGACATCAACCTTTTAATATCATCGAACTTAATTTGCGTATTTTGACCTTTAGTCCTTGAAATATGATATTTAGAATACATGTAAGATACTTTATCTCAGATACAGCAGTATGTCAAAGTACTCGTGGTACTTGACTAAAAAGTTTTGTGATAATCTGTAGAGCCTTCTGTCTACTAGATCCACTGTGACCATCTTAAAAGATAATCAAGATGAATCAGATAGAAAAAACAAAACAAAACAAAAAAACCCCAAGGAATTTCAGTATAGACCTTGAGTACTTTTTTCGTTATCTTTTGCGATATGACTTTGACATTGTAATTCTGAACTTTGAAGGTCATGACTTGATCTTGGCTTTTTAGGCAACAATTTTGTTTGAAGTACATGTATCATGATTCAAATCAGTGCAGGGTTAAAAAAAGCTATGGCCAAGATATATCTAACCATTTCTTTTCAATGTGACCTTGACCTTTGAATTATGTCAGTACTGACATACCCTTGGTTTCATGGGCAGCAATTGTGTGAAATATAATTCAAACCCATGAAGGGTTTAAGAAGTTACAATCCTAAACAAATGGAGAAGAAAATTGATGCTTTATTATTTTATTTTATTTTATATTTTAAAATATATTTTATCATTAATAATTTCTAATCAATTTTACACCCCTTCAAAATTTTGTTAGGGAGGGGAGGGGTTGTTGTTGTAATAAATATAATTCTAGTACTGCAAGAAACAGCTCAAGTAATGGAGATGACGAAATAAACATTGTATCATAAACAAGGGAGAAATTAGAAATACATGTATATGATGGAATTCCTTCCTCATATTTAATTTACAGTCCTTCCTCATTCTGATGTCCTGAATTCTAAAAGGCAAAGTGTATGATTTTCTTTGCACTTGAAACTGAATCAAATGTGACACACATAGGAATTTATCGCGCCTCCCACTTGCTTGATATACTATATGCCAGGGTTATGTAAAGGAATCTACCTCCAAGTATATCGAAAAATCGTCAGAGTCATCGTTTCAGTCTTCAGAAATAGGCTAAGCAATGTCAATACCCATTTCCTTCAGTATATTTTGATTGATAAATTCGTATTGGATCTTCATACAAAATTTGAAATTAGAAGCTTCCTTACAAGCCCAAATATACCTCCTACCGCGTCTCTACCAGCGCTGCATTTCTAGGTCGGACAAAACAGTGTCTGGTGATAATCAGACAGTAGCGACAACATTTTGGCACCGCTCGACCATTTAATGATGACATACAACTGCAAGATATCACCATTTCACATGCTTGGTTACAGGTACCATCTCCATGGCTGGTACATTGAAACCCCTCATATAGCTACCTATTTTGCACTCACATATTATACATACTAGTATATGAATCCATATGATTTAACTTTCCACATGTTAAATTTCATCTCACTGAATCTGATCTGACGACTGTCTTTCTCAAGTTAATCGTTAATAAAGCCTACGCTCACGCAGCAAGATACGCCCGTTGGGATTTTTTTCACAACACCAAAAAATTTAAGTCCCATAACTCCATAAGGACAAATTGGATTAACCTTTTAATCGAAAGGCAGCTTCCTCTTCAAAGTCTGATCAAAATGTACAAATTTCATGAGAATCTGTTGACACATATTCAACTTATTGCGTTCCATGCACCTATATTTTGCCCTTAGCTTAACATGTATGTGCATATAAACCCCCCCCCCCCCCCATTACACATAATTTCTGGATTATGTGACAAAAAATTCAAGAACACGTTATATATGTGAAAGAACATCCTTTCTACTTGAAGTATACAAAATTTCAAAACATTTCAACCTGAAATAGATTTTTAAATAATTTTTAACTATTTCAGTATATTTTCACTGTATTTTAAAATATCTAAGTCCCATAACTCTGTAACGACATATCGAATGCACCTGAAAATCGAAAGGCAGCTTCCTCTCCACAGTCCAATCAAAATGTATGAATATCATGAAAATCCGTTGACGCATATTCAAGTTATTGCGTTCCATGCGCCTATGTTTTGCCCATAGCTTAACATGTATGTGCATATAACCCCCCCCCCCCCCCTCCTATTACACACAATATCTCGCTTATGCGACCAAAAAATTAAAAACCCGTTACATATGTCAAAGAGCATCTTTTCTACCTTAAGTATACAAAATTTCAAAACATTTCGACCAGAAATAGATTTTTAAATAAGTTTTAAATATTTTAGTATATTTTCACTGTATTTAAAAATGTCTAAGTCCCATAACTCTGTAATGACATATCGAATGAACCTGAAAATCGAAAGGCGGCTTCCTCTCCACAGTCCAATCAAAATGTATGAATATCATGAAAACCCGTTGACGCATATTCAAGTTATTGCGTTCCATGCGCCTATATTTTTCCCTTACCTTAACATGTATGTGCATATAACCCACCCCTCCCCCCTTCCTATTACACACAATATCTCGGTTATGCGACAAAAAAATTAAAAACCCGTTACATATGTCAAAGAACATCCTTCCTACATGAAGTATACAAAATTTCAAAACATTTCGACCAGAAATAGATTTTTAAATAATTTTTAAATATTTTAGTATATTTTCACTGTATTTTAAACATCTAAGTCCCATAACTCTGTAACGACATATCGAATAAACCTGAAAATCGAAAGGCGGCTTCCTCTCCACAGTCCAATCATAACGTATGAATATCATGAAAATCCATTAACGCATATTCAAGTTATCGCGTTCCATGCGCCTATATTTTGCCCTTAGCTTAAAATGTATGTGCATATAACCCACCCCCCCTTCCTATTACACACAATATCTCGGTTATGCGACAAAAAAATTAAAAACCCGTTACATATGTCAAAGAACATCCTTTCTACTTGAAGTATACAAAATTTCAAAACATTTCGACCAAAAATAGATTTTTAAATAATTTTTAAATATTTTAGTATATTTTCACTGTATTTTAAAAATCTAAGTCCCATAACTCTGTAACGACAAATCGGATGAACCTGAAAATCGAAAGGCGGCTTCCTCTCCACAGTCTGATCACTATGTATAAATTTCATAAAAATCCGTTGACGCGTATTCAAGTTATTGCGTTCCATAGGCGGACGGACAGACGGACGGACTTCGCCATACCATAATACGTCCCGTCAAATGACGGGCGTATAAAAACTAAGAGTCCCCCTAGGTAGGGGACTAAAAAGGCTTTATTTCAATTGGTACCAAACATATAAGGGGATATTTAACATGTTTAATGTAATGTTATGTCTTTGAGATGTTTGGATCACTAAATGGTTGAGCGGTGCCTGAAGTTAATCACTGATGCCTGATTGTCACCAGACACCTTTTTGTATGGCCTTGAAATGCAGCACTGGTAAGAGACATGGTAGGAGGTATATCTAGGCTTGTAAGGGAGGTACTGATTTCAAATTTTGTATGAAGATCTAGTATGAATTAATCTATCGAAATGTACTAAAGATAAGCTTAAATGCATCTTTGCATCAAAGATGCAAAATGCTGAGTTGCAAATATGCAGACTCACAGTATAAGGTCTTGACTGATTGAAAACATTTCTGGCCATTTCAGGTTGATAGGTACAATACATTTTTATGACCCAGAAACCATTTTAAATTATCAAAGTTGTCAAGTTTGACCTTTTGACCCCAAATTTAAGAGGGTACTTCTTGATTCCTGGGAAACAATTCTTGCAAGTTTCATGATAATAGGTGTGGAAACCATTTTGATTTTCAATAATCACTCCTTTGACCTTGAACTTTGATCCAAAAATTAATAGGGGTCATCCTTGACTCACGGGAAACATTTTGTCACGTTTCATGATAATAGGTGCAACAAAGGCTTTTATATCGTCTGGAAACCATTTTCGATCAGCATAGTCTTATGACCTTTACGTTTTGAACCCAAAATCGATAGGAGTCATCTTTGATTCAAGGGTAACATTCTGGCAAGTGTCATTAATACAGGCTCTAATATTGTCTTGAAACCAAGCCCTATGACCTTGACCTTTGACCCGAAATCAATAGGTCCAGAGACCATTTTCAATCATCCGAGTCCTATGACCTTGACCTTTGAACCCCAAAATCAAGAGGGGTCATCCTCCTTGACTAGTAATAAGTGTACGAAGTTTTATTGCACTAGCATCTATCATACTTGACTCATAGTCCAGAAACAATTGATGACGTCGCCTGCCCGTCTTACATCAAATTAAGAGGCGAGTTTTGCAACTCGGCTAAAAGGGGGGTTTTGACATTGGTTAACGTTTTTCTTAAGACTGACTAGGCGATTTTTTTATAGACCCCCAGTTAGAACCCTTTGAATAATCCATATAGAACATGAAGCAACCAGGAAGCGGAATTAATCCCTGTGGTGACACTCTATACCATTCAAGTACCAAATGTGAATTCTGTGTAATCATGGTAATATGGACAAAGGCAAGATTGAAGAATGACACTAACAGGATGGAGCAAGATGGAATACGGATACATACAATGATGTACAATGTATAACAAAAGTCCTTGGTTGTGTTAAACAAATTGTACCAGAAATTTCAAGACACCAACTTAAATTTTAGGAGCCCATTACTTTTAATTTGCAACAAAGAGACACAATTTGTGTGAGGGTGTGTGTGTGTGAGGGGGGGGAGAGTATATATTTATATATTTTTGTGTGATGTACATTTGATGCATCGTACGGATTATCATTTCTTATCAATGAGTTGTATCCAAAATAAAAGATATGATATTTTATTTAGCACATTAACTGATAATAAGCTATGATTTTTCAATCCAAATGAAATGGAATGAAAAGAATCAAAACAGACATTTTACGGGATGAGATGTTTTATACAGTTGCAATTTCAAAGGTTGCCAAAAGGCAAATTTTGTCGCAAAAGCATTTGCATCAAAAACATTCACTTCTACTTTAAAAGTGATTATATAACTTCATTATACTATAGGCTGAAATTGTGGCTCAAATTATCGTAAATATATTGTTTCATTTAACCAGATTCTGATTAAAGCTCAACTGTACTCAAAAGAGACTTAGCTTCTATCTTTGATGTATATACAAATTACATGAATGAGCCAGTGTTCATTATTATATGTAACAAAGTTATGAAAGTTTCATGTCTACATGTAGTCCATAAATCAATGTTGAAATTGAAGTCAACATTTTGATATTAAAAACAAACATTGAATGGTTAATTGGATCATTTAACAGTCTAACACTGCTGTACTTAAAAATAACAAAATGCCAAATTTGCATGAATTATATTTCTGAAAGCTAAATTACTGTATGAAAATGTGTTTTTAACCTGGCAAGGACACTCCCATAAACGCTCAGTTTTCCGATACCTTTTGATTGAATTTAGAAGTTATCGTTGAATATACATAACTGTCAGTATTACAGTATTAGTATTACATTAAAATTGGAAATCACCAATTTATGGAGATACAAAAAAATTGTGCTAGATGACAGTATTCTTGAATTTATTATCTTTTTATATGCATAATGTACAGACGTACTGTAGTGAGCAAAACTGGATCACAGACTACCATGTACCAAAACAGAATCTCTTACTGCTTTAATTTCACCATCCCTTTAAAATTGGATCAATGCAATTCTTCCAGGGATCTCAACTAAATTTTGGAACTGCAGGTGCTTTGAAATAAGGAAAAAGTGGCGATTTTATAAAAAATTGGGATAAAATGTAAATAGATTTAAATGACTTTTTACTTGAAATTAAAAATTTTAAACTTTTTTAAATTGAATTATCCAATAGGCGTCAAATTAGGAAACATTGGTCAATGAATTTGGAAAAAATACAGGCAAAGTAAGCAAAGCATCCCCTCACAATTTCATGTTCTATATCACTGAGCAAAATGATTTTAAGCCAAAGTTCACAGTGACCTTAACCTTGAAAATGAATAGGATTAATCCTTCCCCTGTGGGGAACATTTGTGGAAGTTTTGATGTTTCTATCATATATGATGATTGCTTTGTCTTCTATGCTGTTCACAAGGATTTTAAGCTTACGTTCAGTGACCTTGACCTTTGACCTTGAAAATCAATAGGGATCATCCTCTCTCCATGGATAACATTTGTGGTAGGTTTGATGTTTCTATGATCATTACTTTGTCTTCTATGCTGTTCACAAGAATCCGGACACAGACGCACAGCAGCGATGCTATTTCCCCTCCGCACCAAAGTTGCAAGGGGGTAATAAGATGCAATTTAGCATTGGGAAAGGGGTCAAAAACTGGCCCCAAATCTGGCTGATTGAGAGCCTCCTCTTCACAGGAGAGAAGCAGGCAAACTACTGTAACATTTCCTTATAATCATATCAGGTTCAACATGTTAAACTTGGTATATACAATACATTTTGTATCTACTTGTACTGATATTTATTTTGCTTTCTCTTGTAAACATAACGAAGTACTTCTAACTTACAGGGCTTCTGAACTTGTGTAATAGGTAGGCAATTCTTTTTTTTTTTGTGTGTGTATACTTTATCCAAGTGTGAAATTGGTGTGTATCTTGTGTGCGTAGGGAAGGTTGAAGGGAGGGAGATTGAAGCTGCAAGTCACCTGCTAGATACAATGTACCATCTTGATTATGATTTCATCCGGTAGTTTACCCTTTTCACAATTTTTACAGGCACTAGAGATTTATAGTTTACATTTATTGCCCTTCAGGTTCTTTCTGTCTTTGGTATCATACCTGTACATCGATCTACATGATCATACATATAGTAATTCTACTTTTCTACCATTACATCATCAAATTATAAACATCATTCGATAAAGTTTGCTAATCTTCCATACATAATACATGTATATAAAATGACTATTAGCAGATTCACTCAGATTTCAGACTGACACTAGGAAATGATGAAATCCCAAGGTATCTCTAACCTTGCACTTGAATCCATTATCTTAAATTAAGTTCCATAACTTTTGTGATAACAAAAGTCAAATTCCTTGATTTTTCATGAACAATACCTGCATACCAGTTTGGTCCATTCTGCTTACCTCAACATGAAATTGGTTAGAAATAAACCAATTTTAAACACTGATATTTCATTAAGCAATGATAATATGCTATTGATTATTTCGACAAATAGTAAATCAATACACTAATAATAATATACTACTCTACATTTATTATGTATGCAATAAACAGATAAATATTTTAAGAGTACAAACCTGCTTTTACAGCTACAGGTGCAGGTGCCACAACAGTATTACTGGAACTGTTCTTGTTCCATGGGTTGGTTTTGGGTAAAGGTGCCTCTACATAGTTTTTCTTGTCAAACTTTTTCACAGTTGGTACATTCTTCTGGTCTTTTTCTGTCTTTTCATCCTTATCAGACCCTTTCTCCTTATCAGACCCTTTCTCCTTTGCAGGTTGATCTCCTTTAACTTGCTTGTCCGTTTCTTTTGGTTGATTTTCATTGGCAACAACAGGTTTAGTAGGTTGCTGGGGCGGATCCAGCTTTTTCCAAGGATTGGGCCTTGGTTGAATGGGGTCTTGGGTAACTTTCTGTGTATTGACAGTTTCATTTTCTGCTGTGAAATTCTCTTTTGATGAATTTCCAGGGCTAACACTTGCAGCAGCCATGTTTTATAGAATGTTTACTGTCAACAGATGGGTTTTCCCTAAGCAACTTTGCAACAATCTGTGACAACTGAAGTCGCCTTAAAACGTTTCTACTGTATCCATTAACAAGAATATATGCACTGCTTGGCGAAGCTCACTCGAAATAGACCTGGAGATTGAAGGGAAAAATGTAAACAAAACACCAAAAATGTCACGTTAGATCAGAGCCTCGCTTTGAAATCGGCCATGCATCATGAAAAATTATTATTTTTGAACCACGTTTCGATGAAATTCAACGCACTTGACTTATGTCTCGAGATGTGCGGATAATGAAATTAATTTCTTGGAAAACAATTATTTCAAATATACGAGATGACATAAAATTTATATCAAAAAGTTCTTTGAATTTCTGTCTCGTTGCGACATAATTTCAGGCCACGTTGTCTGGGACCTGTCAAGGTTTATCGATGAATTGCAGCCTTTCTTACGAGTAATTTGAAAATTCGTATAATTCAATATATAGAAACAAGTACTTACTATTCCTCTGTTCTATTCAATAACCCTCTAATAATGACACTTGCTGACAAACATGGCAAAATGAGAGTGCACTGTTCTCAAAAGCACATGTCGCCATTAGCACAAGTAGAAAGGGACAGAGCATGCGCAAACATTTGAAAGACTAATGTGTATTTATCGAGGAAACGCTTGACAACTGAATCCCCCCTCTTTCCTAAATCTGCCCTCGAATAAATTCAATAATGTACTAGAACCATATTTCGCCGGTGACCATATTTCGCCGCTTCATAGTAAATTGATTCTCACTGGTTATCGGAAATGTTCGGCAAGTTTATTTTTCTATATCCTTTCAAATATGACCGTAGTAGTCATGTTCTGATAGATTGTGAGATATCCTGCACTCAATTTTGACAAAAAATACCACAAAATGAGGAAAATTTGACGAAAACACCACATTTTAGACGTAAACATCCGAAATTTGTACAAAAACCAAGAAAAGAAAACATTTTATTTGGCATGATTACATAGAAGTACTGGTGTCGTGACGAAACATTTCAGTCCTGAAAACGAAATCACAATTTTTGTCCGTTTGGCGTTTGTGTGTAATAGTTTACACATATTTTATTTCAATAAAACGAAAAGGGATTGGGCAACAAGTTTTACCAACATTATGTAAAGCCCTCTCCCTATACATGATACATAGAAATAACGACGAAATGTGGTCACCCCCGAAAACATGGAAACGAAAATTTTTGACGTTTTATAAGGAAACAATGAACAGCGTAAAATAAATTCTTTTTGTAGTTTTTCAATCGAAAATGGAGTTGAATTGACCTCCAAGTTTTCATATTTTCAAAGAAATGTACGAAAAATACGGCGAAATATGGCCACTTGCTCTACATGTAATTTCAGCGGCGGATTCAGCCGGGGGGGGGGGGGGGGGAGGGACAGAACGGGGGAACGAGCGCCCCCCCCCCGACAGTGCCTTAAAAAGGGCACATATGACATGCATTCGCAGGGCTCTCGATCGGCCCGATTCCCAGACTTTCTACTGCTCCTACTTTTTCCGACTTATATAATTTTGATCCTATATTTTCCTACTTTTTTTCTTCAAAACCTCCTACTATTCTTACTTTTTTCGTATAAAAATTACAAAAATAAAATTGTTCAACGGCGTAGTTCCGCCTGAAAAAAAGTGGAGGGGCACAACATCCTAAAATTTCTAACAAGCAAAAAAAAATAATAATAAAAAAAAAAAAAAAAACCAAAACAAAACAAATAAAATAAAATAAAAAAAAGGGGGGGGGGGGGCAGGAGATAGGAAGAGATTAATAAAGAAAATGCAATGATCGCTGAGCGATACAAGTCCCCTACCGGCATAAATATATATACATGACTATGTCCTGTAACCCTGTTTCGAAGTTTACAATCAGTACCCCTTTGCAACTCTGTAGCATTGCTAATGTGTGTCTGTGTGTGATGGTGGGTGTGTTTGTACAGATTTTCTCGTAAACAAGTTCAAGTTCAAGTTCAAGTTCAAATGATTTATTTACGTGTCACATGTCATACATCTGTATATACAGCATATGATTATCACATAAAATATAGCATACAATTACTGTATAAAACAAAATTAAAATATGACATCCGGCCTAAACAGACCTATGAGACACGGTCATGTATACATTGATAAAACATAAAGAAAAAAAAAAAAAAAAACATAGGTAATCACAGATTACGAAGCTCACCTCGTGACAGCAAAATTCAATTCAAACATATTTCTTAGTACATGTATATTGGCTTTTAAAGGCAAAACCACTCAAGCAGAAAAAGTAGGTCAAGGTCATTTTATGAAAAATTGATCAAAGATACATCCAATATGCAAGTTTGGTACATGTATCACTTATACTTTGCTCAATATTGGCTTTTAAAGGCAAAATCATTCAAGCGGAAAAAGTAGGTCGAGGTCATTTTATGAAAGTTTGATCAAAGATACATCCAATATGCAAGTTTGGTACATGTAGCAGTTATACTTTGCTCAATATTGGCTTTATAGAGCAAAATCACTCAAGCGGAAAAAGTAGGTCAAGGTCATTTTATGAAAGATTGATTAAAGATACATCCAATATGCAAGTTTGGTACATGTATCACTTATACTTTGCTCAATATTGGCTTTTAAAGGCAAAATCACTCAAGCGGAAAAAGTAGGTCGAGGTCATTTTATGAAAGTTTGATCAAAGATACATCTAATATGCAAGTTTGGAACATCTAGCACTTATACTTTGCTCAATATTGGCTTTTAAAGGCAAAATCACTCAAGCGGAAAAAGTAGGTCAAGGTCATTTTATGAAAGTTTGATCAAAGATACATCTAATATGCAAGTTTGGAACATCTAGCACTTATACTTTGCTCAATATTGGCTTTTAAAAGCGAAATCACTCAAGTGGAAAAAGTAGGTCAGATGCTGCATCCGATGCATGGGTCCATCTTGGCATCCAAAGATGAATCTCTTGTGCAAGTTTGGTTACTGTAGCATTACTACTTGGTCAGATACTGAGCTACCCCAAACTTCTTATCCAAATCACTCAAGCGGAAAATGTAGGTCAGATGCTGCATCCGATGCATGGGTTCACCTCAGCATCCAAAGATGAATCACTTGTGCAAGTTTGGTTACTGTAGCATCAGTACTTTGTCAGATACTGAGCTACCCCAAACTTCTTAACCAAGTCACTCAAGCGGAAAATGTAGGTCAGATGCTGCATACGATGCATGGGTTCACCTCAGCATCCAAAGATGAATCACTTGTGCAAGTTTGGTAACTGTAGCATTAGCACTTTGTCAGATACTGAGCTACCCCAAACTTCTTAACCAAGTCACTCAAGCGGAAAATGTAGGTCAGATGCTGCATCCGATGCATGGGTTCACCTCAGCATCCAAAGATGAATCACTTGTGCAAGTTTGGTTACTGTAGCATCAGTACTTTGTCAGATACTGAGCTACCCCAAACTTCTTAACCAAGTCACTCAAGCGGAAAATGTAGGTCAGATGCTGCATACGATGCATGGGTTCACCTCAGCATCCAAAGATGAATCACTTGTGCCAGTTTGGTAACTGTAGCATTAGCACTTTGTCAGATACTGAGCTACCCCAAACTTCTTAACCAAGTCACTCAAGCGGAAAATGTAGGTCAGATGCTGCATACGATGCATGGGTTCACCTCAGCATCCAAAGATGAATCACTTGTGCAAGTTTGGTAACTGTAGCATTAGCACTTTGTCAGATACTGAGCTACCCCAAACTTCTTAACCAAGTCACTCAAGCGGAAAATGTAGGTCAGATGCTGCATATGATGCATGGGTTCACCTCAGCATCCAAAGATGAATCACTTGTGCAAGTTTGGTTACTGTAGCATTAGTACTTTGTCAGATACTGAGCTACCCCAAACTTCTTAACCGGACGCGGACGCGGACACGGACGCGGACACGGACGCGGACGCGGACGCGTGGGGTTATAGCATAAGCTCACTCAACTTCGTCGAGGTGAGCTAAAAAGAGCTTGGTATAGGTAATTTAAAATGATAATTTTGCAAGTGTACAGATTTAAAAAATATAGCTAGCGAGATAAAATTTGAATGAATGATTTCCTCCGGTTGAACATATTGTATAAAGATTTGGCTACTTCATTTACAATGAGAGTATTATTCATTAAAAATATCATCTTTTCTATGTCATTCTTATAAGAAAAATTATTACAAATGTGAGATGCTTTACTGAATAGTTGATGACGGATATCATCATATAAAGAACAATGTAATAAAAAATGAGTCTCAGTTTCAATATTGGAATCCTCACAAAGAGTACAAATTCTGTTAGCTAAGGGGACCTTTGGCCTGACATACCTTCCTGTCTCTACTGCAAGTTTGAGTGAACCACTTCTAAAATCTGATAGGGTTCTTCTAAAATAACGGTTTTTGACAGTTTTTACATATGAACTACAGTTTAAAGCAAATTTATATTGTCTATAGCTTCTTAGTTTATTTCCATTATCATGATTTCTATCATTATGTAAATCTGACCACCATTTCTGATAATCTAATTCATACAATTTTTCCTTTAATTGTTCAAGTTTAACATTTACACACCTATTACCATGAATAATATCACATAAATTATTTTTCTCAGTTAACTTCTTAACACAATGATGCCAAGAATTTGTAATGTTAATTGACATTTTGTTAACAATGTATGGCATTCTATTCTCATCATAATTACATACTCGTAAATAATATCTATAAACTTCAATAATTTGATTTGTATGGCATGAACAAAGACCCATATCACCTCGTGTAGCAAGACTCGAGGAATTTTTTGCTGAGCCCAAGAAATATCGACAGGCCTTATTTTGAACGGTATTTATTACTTTCCACTCGCTATGCCCCCATATTGATGCACCATAATAGAGGACTGGTTCCACCATGGAACGATATAGCTTGACATACACTTCATATGAGAAACCACCACATGAAAGATATTTTGTATATAATGCTGATAGAGCGCGGCTGGCTGATTTTGCTATTTCCTTCACTGTGAATCGGAGATCCAGGTGCTCGTTCAACCAAAGCCCAAGATATTTGTATTTTGAATCATATTCTATATCGATATCACCACACTTAAAGGCAAACTGTGATCTTGTAGCAGAATTTTGACGGAAGTGTAGAATCTTCGTTTTAGCTTGATTAATAACGAGTTTCCACTTCTTACACCATACATCAACGACGTTGAGCATATTTTGTAGCGATTTCTCATTTGGTGCTACAAGCGCTATGTCGTCGGCGTACAATAATATGGTAAGTTGTCGACCATCTCCTATGTCTATTCCATCGTTGAGTGAACGTATTTCCTCAGCAAGATCATTTATGTAGATGGAGAAAATTGTCGGTGAAAGCCTGCAACCTTGTTTCACTCCATTTTTCACATTGAAGAAATCAGTCATATTGTGACCTAATTTAACAGCACTTCTAGTTGTTTCATACATGGATTTTACAGCCTCGAGGAATGGACCTTGTACTCCAATTCTTGCTAATTTATACCATAGAAGGTCTCTGTGTACACTGTCAAACGCCTTCTTAGCATCAATGAAACATACAAATGTTTGTTGTCTTTTTAGTTTTCTATTCTTAATGACTGATGTCAGGGAATATATATGATCCAAGCAACTCCTCTTTTTGCGAAATCCATTTTGTTCTTCTACCAATAACTCGTTTTCTTCTAGCCACGTTGATAATCTAACATTTAAGATGTCAGCATAAATTTTACAAGGGATTGATATCAATGATATTGGCCTGTAAGACAGCGGATTGTAGGAGTCCATATTGGGTTTTGGAACAGGAGTTATAACACTTTTTACCCAGTCCTGTGGAACCTCGCTGTTTGTGAAGCAATAATCAATGATTTTGTGTAAGAGATTAGCGCAATGTTGGTTTCTCACCAGCTCACTTGGAATTTCATCTACCCCCACCGCTTTGTTCAGTTTTGACCGGAAAACAGCTTTCTCGACTTCCTCATAGGTTATACGAGCATTCAGAGAGGAAATATCTGGCAATTGATGTGTATTAATGCCAGTTATTTCTGGAACATTATCAGTTGCAGAGTTAACACTGTCGTCCTCTGGATTGAACAGTTCCCGATATTCACTTTTCCATTTGGCCAGTACTGTATTAGTATCAGTAATAATATTACCTTGCTCATCTTTCACAGCATATTCTGTTTTTTGCTTCCGATCATTTGCTAGTCCGAGTTTCCCTATGGATTTCCAAAAATCCCTACCATTCGTTTGTTCAGCCATGATATGCAATCGATCCTGAAGTGAAATTTGATGTTTACGTTTAGCTTTCTTATTCTCTCGGTCGAATTCCTTCCGATTTTGAATAAAGATTTGTTTATTTCGTCTTTTTTCTGATTCTCCATTGGAGCGTTTCCATAATTTTTCAGATTCCACAACTTTATTCCATAATGATTGAAGAAATTCACTCCAATAAGGTTTTATTGCACCTTTTGTAGCGATGCCCCTTTGGCTTTGACCATGTTTGATCTCTTTACCTTTATTTTCCATTTCAGAAGTAACTAGACCGCAGAATTCGTTGTAAGCTGCATTGATATTATTACGCTCCTGCAACTGTCTTTCCATCCTTGCAAGAGTAGAATTAATTTTTTCCAGTGTATCACTATCGGACCATAAATCGGCACAATTTACCTTGAAACGCCTTGGTGCTACCATCCCCCGAGTCTTGCTACACCTATTATTATCATCAACATCATTCATATTTATTGCAATGTGATCATGAATCTTAAATTCTAAAAGTGAGTGATCTGGTACTGACATATATCCTTGCAAATTCAGTCCACTGATAATATTAGACATAGTATGAACCTTAAAATCAATAATATTGCCCAGTTGTTCATGTGGAATTAGTACATAATCAACAACAGATTTACCTTTACATCCTATGTTAGTAAAATCCTGTGTACCAAGTCGTCCATTTAACATACATAAATTACAATCTACAAGGAATTCAATCAACTGATCACCAGAATTATTCGAGTATTCATCAATAATATTTCTCAGTGGTATATCATCCACACCTTCTATAAAATCTTGGTTGCTTCCACATCGTGCATTAAAATCGCCAGTGATATATATGTTACCAACATTTTGAAAGGAATACACTTGCTCCAGTAATTTTGTGTAAAATTCTTGACCTTTAAAATATATAGAATTTTCTGGAGGGTGATAACATGTGCAGACACAAAAATTATATTGCTCATGTTCGAATTTCAGCCATAAAATGCCATCTACACTACACTACTGTCTATAATGCTAACATTGTATTGGGAACATACATCATCTTTAACTAGGATGGCCACACCTCCTGACCCTCTTCGAGAGTTTACATGAACATTTTGTCTATTGTTATTAAAACATCTATAGCCCTCAATACTTAAATTCTCATCTTGTCTTAAAAAAGTTTCATTTAAACATAAAATATCAAAATTCATTTGCTTTAATACATTATATCTAAACTTATGATTATCTTCACTCTCACGTAGGGACCAACCCCTAATGTTCCAGGTGCCAAGCCGTAGTTCCTAACGTCTGCGTCGTCTGTCATGATCCCGTGCGCGATCTTGAGAACGGTCACGATTAACACGCCTTTTTATCTGTCCATTTGAAACAAAGAAGTCTCTCTCTCGGCCCATTTCCTTGACAATAGTGCGTAGGTTTTGATCAGTTTTAAGATCATGTTTGGTTTTTTCGTGTTCTATAAATACATCGTTATACCTACTACTAGATTTTAGTTTGTGTTTGTCTTCCATCACTTTATCTCGCTGTTGTGTTGTTTCCAATGTAGCGACGATCAGTCCTGGTCTCTTTGCGTTTGGGTTGCTTCCCTTCCTCACTGCTTTGGTTACCTTGACGTCTCTCAGACGTAGTCCGTCTCGAATTAGGCCCTCTACATTTGCTTTAATGATCGACGAGTCATCCTTTTCACCCCTTTTCTCTGGGAGATTTTTTATTACAACGTTTATGGGGTGTGCAGCATTGGTCGACACTGCATTTGCATAACTGCCTGCACGGGAACGCGATGCACATTCGACTTCTCGTTTAATGTCCTCTTTCACGTTCATTTTCAGGCGCTGTAATTCTTGAGCACATTTTTCCTCTACCTTGTTTATTGTTGTCTTTACTCCCTCAATTTCCAATGCAACGTCTTTACGTACTTTGTCAATCTTACAGTCGACAAGTTTGGTAATATTTTCGACAACATTTTTAGCGAAAGTCTTTTCCAAGGAATCCATTCTGTCAAATACTTTCACATTCATATTTTGGACCTCTAATGACAAGTTTTCAACCAGCTTAAGTATGTTTGAAATAGCGTCTTTGTGCGCGCTTTCCCCCTCGATCTGATTGCATCGTTTTGCTCGTTTGTTGCACAGCTCGTCTCCGTCGACATCTAGCCTACCCCGCTTCCTGTCTTGTTTATTACATGTATCTGATTCAAGTGCACTGCATTCACAGGTTTCTGCTGTATTCACACTACTAATGTCTAAGCAACAAACTACTTCATTGTTTACATTTTTGTCATTCACCTTCATGATGACGGGCGCCGCCATTACACCTTCACCGAACTCGTCATCTACCCTATTGTTCAAAGGGTTCTCACCTACTTCGTTTGTCTCCATCGCCATTTCAGCTAATAAATACAATAAAAGTCTTCCTTAGTCACCCCTTCAATGTATCTCACAAATTTTCGTGGATGAATAAACTTAATTCTGAACAAAATACAGTGTTTTGCTCTCTGCTCAAATCGTACCACTGTCCACCATTAGGTCACGTGACACCCTAGAAGACGTTGCAATGTTTTGGTATTTTTTAGGTAAGAATTCATATAGGGGATTGATATTGAACTCTTGTAAATAACAATGAAAGTTGAATATCTGTATGAGCAATAGTTTACTGACAGGCAGAAAAATTGTTCAATATGGGGAATTCTGAAAGTAAATTTTATCGTTATGTCATTGACGCTATAGTATAGACTCAATTCTAAAAAAAACGTCATCGATGTAAAGCTATTATAAACTTGTCGTTACTTTAAGAAAAGTCCCCCTCTAAAAGTATAATGTTCTTTGACTGTGAGTGTATTATCTGCCATAATAGACATAACTATGAGAGTTCGAGATATATCCCCCATTGAATTTTCCGACAGAACTTTTAATTCTCTGATTTCTGATATCTGAAGTGAGCTGCACGGAACTACACCAAAAGAAAAACAATGAAGTCATTCTGAGCTTGTGCATCTTTTTCCAAAAGTATTATTGAACTAATCCAAGGGCCAATTCTTAATCATAAATCAAAATTCAAGTATTTAAATTGCAATATTTTGATACATTTTTATTTAAATCGATCAGGACAATTATAATTGTATTAGGTATAATTTATATTAAGGTAAGAAAATGCCATCATTCTGTCTATATAAATTGTACTCTTGATATCTATTTGTACAGCAGATACCTTAAGTTAGACAGAGAACTGTAGAATGATTCCATGGTGATCAGAAAACCAAACTGGGACATTGGTTAGTGTACAATCAGTAATATTTGTAAACACTAAGTCTAGTATAGATCCGAGCTGATGAGTTGGTTCTGTTATCATTTGGTGTAGTCCATGTGATTGAAGTAATGGCAGAAGAAAATTCTGGATTCCAAATGCAATATTAAAGTCTCCAATGATAATTATCCTCTTCACTGACTTACTCTCCTTACTTTCATCAATTTGTCTTAAAAGTTCACTCATACTTTGAGATATTTCTGTATGAGATTTTCCCGGGGAAACATACACGGCAACTATTAGAAGTTCATTCCAGATTGCTGCTGCCAGTTCGAAGAGTTCACTTTCAAGAAAAAGCTCCTCTGCATCTTCATAAGATGTATATATCACTGTACCATGGTATTTGTTGCTGGAAGACACAACTCTCATGCTGCAAAAAGGGTATCTTGAATATCTGCAAACTTTGGTCTCAGAAAGGCACACAAATCCCAAAGTGGAGGATATTGCAGCATCAAAATCCTTACAATGCTTTGCTAAGGATCTGATATTTAAATAAGCTAATGATACACTTGACAGAGGTGAGCTAGAACATTTTTGTAAACCAAAGGTGTCAAGTTGCTTATTTGATTGTAACCGTTCCATTTCAGATAATGCTGAAGAATTGATTTTTATCTTGTCTGGATCAAAAGAACAAAGCCTCAGACCTTTCATTGGTTTTGCCCTGCTCAGCATTGTGTATATCTGACCTGGCATTGTGTTTGTTCTTCCTCCTGGTGTTGTCATGTCGCCAACCATCTGTTCAAATGTGCTACCTTGTGATTTATGCACAGTAACACCCCATGCTAATGTACCAGGAAATTGGGTCCTCTCAACTTGAATTGCAGCTGACTTCTCGGTTAATGCAAATGTAACAGATATTGGGCGAATAGGTACCAAATTATGATGACATGACTGTTTTCTTGCATTTTTACCAACTTTGGGGTCATCAAATTTGACATACAGTGTACCTTGTAAAGGACTCTTTTCGGGAATATCAAGCTTCATAATAATTCCTGTGGCACCATTGACCAATCCATCGCTTATGTCCACATTTTTTGTCTGCATGTACTTTGCCATTAATGCAACTTGAATTTCGCTTGCTAGGCCTCCTGTTTCGTGTGGATTAGTACTTGTAATGTTCACTACAATACAGCCAGAATGTAAGTCACGTTTTGTGTCCTTTGCCTTAATGGTGTAAACTTTGGAGGAAAGCTGATCAAGTTGTTTATTGTTGTACATATCCTTTAGCTCATTGGTAAGGAAGATAGATAATGCATCATTTGGAATCCTGAAATTTTGTTCTAGTGATTTGAGTGTTGTAATGTCCGACTCTGTTTGTTTTCCAATCCGCACTCTAGACAAGAGATTGGCAAACTCAGGATCTCCTTTTTGCCTGACTATTTCGTCGAGTTCAAACAAATCAAAAATATCCCAAACAGACGTCGAAAGTGCAGCATATCCAGTGTTGACTTGTTTGTACACCGCTTTTTCACCGACTGGATTTAATTGCAAGAGATCGCCAACTGCAAGAACTGCCTTGTCTCCAAATGGCTTATCATTTTCAAAAATGTTCTGAAGTGTTAAATTCAAATTGGACAAGGTATTTGCACCAACCATAGATATTTCATCTATGATGAGTATTTTCATTTGTAAATACATAGCTCTCATGGTATTGAGAAGAGTTGAAGAAGGGCTTTTATAGTCAGAGCGTTGTCCTCTCTGTTTAACAGGAAGATGGAATGCACTATGAAGAGTCGTGCCTCCAATATTGACTGCTGCTTTTCCAGTTGGTGCTGTGAGAACAATTTTTGGAAGTTCTGTATCATCTCCTGCTTTTCGAAGGCATCTACTTGCAGATTGGTATATGGTGTGTACCACATGACTTTTTCCAACTCCAGCTCCACCACTAAGGAAGATGTGAAATGGTGGTGGTTCATCCTCTGCTGATGTTGCTAGAGCCATTTGTCTACACCAGACATAGATGTGGTCATGAATCTCTCGTTGGAGTTGATTTAAAGATCTGACCATTTCTTCATATTTGCTAGTTGGCTCAAGAGTGATATTCCTTGTAACAGAGTGTTGTTTCGGATAATTTGAGGTACTGGTTTTCTCGTGCTGGAAATTATGTTGTTCCAACGTTAAATTGTCTGGATCAAGAAACTGATCAGTGCTACCTGGCTCCAAATCAATATTCCTGTTCTGTTCAGCTTGGGGCGCAAGTCTTTCCCAAATTTCTTCAACATCTATATCCAGCTGTTCCATGTCTTCAGTTGCTGCCTGCACTTCATCCAAATACGGCTCAAATTTTTTAATGTTCTTCTCCATGGTATGTTGGCACACGCTGAATTTGGTCTTAAAGCTCTCCGAATCTTCTAATTCTGATTCATCTCGAAAAGGCAAATAAAGAAGCAATAACCTATGAAAGAATTTTTCACTATCGCGTTCCTTTGATACTGGGTAATCTCGGAGAACAAATGGAGTTTTTCTTTTACAAAGGATCCCAAGATTGTCCTTTAGTTTGATCTGCTCATTTGTGTGAACATCATCATTTTCATCAATTATTTCATCTTTAGATTTCTTTTTCCCGCTGACATAAATGGATGAGAACTCAGCAAGACACATTTTCTCCAACTTAGCAGGTCTTGCTGCGTATTTATCAATGATGTTCGGAACAAAAATGTCAGTATCATCATCTTTCATTTTTTCCAGTACATAGCGTGGTTTAATCATTCTAGTTCTTTGATTCTTGTATCCAGTCGGAATGAACAAAACTGGAGTATTAGTCTCCTTTAGGGGTAATCCAACCAGTCTTGCAACAGCTTCATGCTGCGAGACCTCTCGGGACTTCAGAAAGACATTTCCAATAGACTTTAGTTTCGTTTTCACTGTATCTGCCTCTTTACATGCAACTCTCATCAACTCTGACATTGTCTTCTCCGGTTTACACATGTAGGATGTTATATAGGCTACACATGCCCATACGTCAGTGATAAACTGAATGTCCATATTAGCTCTTAGGCATCTCAAGATAATAGGATTATACGGATTGACGCATGTTTCTGATGGATCTCTCTTAAGTATGATGTTTGTTTTCTTCATAGAAACAGTCAAAGCTTTTTCATAATCTTCTCTTGAAATTCCAGCTTCCTTTAGTATTTCATTTAGAGTATGGCCTGTACCAATGGCACTTAGACTGTCCATTACCTTCAAAATCACGCCCCTTGCTTGATCTATTTTTGATTTTGCATTTTCTTCAATTGGACTTCTTGCAATTACAGTTGATGATGAAGGTGGCTTCGGATAATGGAACCTACATTTCACCCCCTTTTTCTTTGTACAGGTTCTGGTATGATGGTGCATTTGACGTGATGTTACGAGGTGAGAGAGTACACTGTTATCTTCGGGAGGAATACTACAGGATATGTATTTATCAACGAATTTGATCACATCCTGATCAGTATCTTTGTCAAGTTTTGGCGCATTCTGAACATGAACTGCTGAGTGAAAGTGAGCAGTGCCTCTGCTCTGCATTTCTTTACGAATGTCATAGTTTAGAATTTGGCCAATAGGATGAACACCTGATAGGATTACATTTCCCCAAAGCTTTCTAAATATGAAGTCAATATGACACGCAACAGTTACTGGATTCCTTGTCAGCCACATTCTTTTTGTTTTCTTGTCCATAGAATTTTCGATGTATTCCAGATCAAGGAATTCTCCATACTGCCTTGCTACAACCTGAATAAGTTCTGGCCAATGAAAATCGGCAGCAGATCCAGTTATGAAGAAAGTATATGGACCAAAATGTCGTATTTTTGCAATCATGTCTAACTGCATATCCTTCCAGTATTGTGGGGTGCCTGTAATCCGTTTGAAAGATGCAAATATCTCTTCTTCCTTAAACATCCTTTGCAAATTATCTGGGTTTTGCAATGCGCCAACAGAGAGGTCGCTCTGTCTTGTTTTCTTGAGTGAAAACTTGATGCTCTCATTCACTGATGTAGATTCAATCCAATGAAGGCACTGGAAAGTATACTCTGCACTCTCAGCAAATCTCGAATCCTTTGATAATAATCGTGCATTCACATATTTCTTTGGACTAATAGGCACTTTTCTTTCCTCATGAAAAGTATTTTTCCCATCTGGAAAGAGACCTGGAAATGCTGCAGTTTCCCAGAATTCCTGATAAAATACTGAGGTAGGAGTCTGACCTTCTGCTGGAGCAATGTTAAGTATCTTATTGCTTCTCACCAATGGACCCTCTTCAGGATACAAACAAGTGGATGAATTCACTGATCTTTTTAAATGAAGATTCTCTGCAACATCTGATGGAATGTTTTTCTCAATATCCTCCTCTGAATCGGTCAACTCCTGTGTATTGGCCTCATGATCACTTGAAGATTCAGTGTCAGAAGAATTTTCATCATACCCTTGATCGTTACCTCTTTCAACAGTACTCCATAGCTGTCCATCTTTGTCCTTGCTGTTCTCACTCCATCTGTCATTACACTGTATGTCTGAATAATGATTGTTATTTGACAGCAGATACTGAATTGCATCATTCACAGCCTTTGGTCGAATGAATTCTTTTGAATATGAGTTTTTGTCAGACAATCGTCTTTTCGAATGAAGAGCTATTAATTGAGCATCTTGTGTTTCCCGCGGCAATGACTGTGCAGTTTTCTGTACGTTTGAAGGGACGAGGACTACTTGCCCTTTCAGTCCATGTTGAGATCCTTTGGGCAATGAGAATATCTTCATGAATGGAATGATCTTGCAAATTATTTGTTTTTCTAAAGTAAACAACTTTTTCAGAACTTCAGGTGATTTGGTTACCGCCAAATTATTACACTGTGCCTGCGCTGGAAGTTTTCCACTTGTCAAATAGTTCGCACAGGTTAAACAAATCCAAAGATCATCAGATTCTTTAGATAACCAAATTGACAACTGCAAAGCTTTATCTTGCAAAGGTTGCCTCAATCGTTTTACAGATGTCCTGTAAAGATATCTGTAACACACACAACAACTGTAATTTGGTCCATCTTTAATGCTTTTGAAGAAATGTTGTATCACATTCTCTACAGCTTCATAGGTATGAAATATTTCTCTTGAGCTTAGTCTGCTGCTGGACCTTACTTTCTTTTTATATACTCTGTCTTTTTCCCTCACTTGGTTCCTTTTACTTTCACATAAATTCTGTCTTTGTGTTTCATGCTGCTGTTTGTCCTTTTCACGTTTTCTTCCTCTTTCTTCTTCTGTCAAATTCTCCCTCTGCTTCAGATGTTGAAGCCTGTTCTCTTCACGTTTGTTCCCTCTTTCTTCTTCTGTCATTTTTTCCCTCTGCTTCTGATGCTGCATTCTGTCCTTGACGCGTTTGTTCCCCTTTTCTTCCTCTGTCAAATTTTCCCTGTGCTTCTGATGTTGAAGCCTGTCCTCCTCACGTTTGTTCCCTCTTTCTATCTCCGTCAAATTTTCCCTCTGCTTCTGATGCTGAATTCTGTCCTCGTCACGTTTGTTCCCTCTTTCTTCTTCTGGCAAATCTTCCCTCCGCTTCTGATGTTGAAGCCTGTTCATCTCACGTTTGTTCCCTCTTTCTTCTTCCGTCAAATTTTCCCTCTGCTTCTGATGTTGAAGCCTATTCTTCTCACGTTTGTTCCCTCTTTCTTCTTCTGTCAAATTTTCCCTCTGCTTCTGATGATGAATTCTGTCCTCGTCACGTTTGTTCCCTCTTTCTTCTTCTGTCAAAACTTCCCTCCGCTTCTGATGTTGAAGCCTGTTCATCTCACGTTTGTTCCCTCTTTCTTCTTCCGTCAAATTTTCCCTCTGCTTCTGATGTCGAAGCCTATTCTTCTCACGTTTGTTCCCTCTTTCTTCTTCTGTCAAATTTTCCCTCTGCTTCTGATGATGAATTCTGTCCTTGTCACGTTTGTTCCCTCTTTCTTCTTCTGTCAAATCTTCCCTCCGCTTCTGATGTTGAAGCCTGTTCATCTCACGTTTGTTCCCTCTTTCTTCTTCCGTCAAATTTTCCCTCTGCTTCTGATGTTGAAGCCTATTCTTCTCACGTTTGTTCCCTCTTTCTTCTTCTGTCAAATTTTCCCTCTGCTTCTGATGCTGAATTCTGTCTGCATCACGTTTGTTCCCTCTTTCTTCTTCTGTCAAATCTTCCCTCCTCTTCTGATGTTGAAGCCTGTTCATCTCACGTTTGTTCCCTCTTTCTTCTTCCGTCAAATTTTCCCATTGCTTCTGATGTTGAAGCCTATTCTTCTCACGTTTGTTCCCTCTTTCTTCTTCTGTCAAATTTTCCCTCTGCTTCTGATGCTGAATTCTGTCTGCATCACGTTTGTTCCCTCTTTCTTCTTCCGTTAAATTTTCCCTCCCCTTCTCATGTTGAAGCCTGTTCTCCTCACGTTTTTTCCTCTTTTCTTCTTCCGTCAAATTTTCACTCCGCTTCTGATATTGAAGCCTGTTTTCTTCACGTTTGTTCCTTTTTTCTTCTTCCATCAAATTTTCCCTCTGCTTCTGATGTTGAATTCTGTCTGCCTTACGTTTTTCCCCTCTTTCCTTTTCTGTAAAATTTCCCCTCTGCTTCTGATGTTGAAGCCTGTTCTCCTCACGTTTTGTTTCTCTGTCTTCTTCTGTCATATTCTCCCTTTTTTCCCTGTGCCTTAATCTGTCTCTGTTTAAACATACTATTTTTCGTTTTTTACTCATGTTTTTTCTCTCTGTTCTCTTCCGAATTTTATCCTTTTCTTTAATCCTTTCCCTATTTTCCACATCCAAAGTATCTTTTTGAAAACTAAGGCACTCTTTTGTGGTTTTTTCTATGATTTGATCTTAATTGTTCACAATTACATTTTTCTCCTCATTTTCTTTTCTTACATCTTTCTTCTTCTGATCATCCTTAAAAGAGGTAGTTTGACTTCTCATTTGCTTTAAAATTGAATTGACTTTCATTTGCTTTAAAGAATCTGCTTTGACTCTTGTATTGGAACACCGTCTTTTTCTCACTAGCGTATATCGTTCAAATTCTTTCTGTAGTTCAATTTCAAATTTTGAGGAAGCATTAAAAGCAGTCAATGTAGATGTGGAAATTTGTTCATTTGATGTGTGTAAAACTGTAGGCATCACTCTTGGGAATGCCTGAAATGTTCCATTCATCAAACATTCTCTGAGATGTTTTCGCATTTTAGATGCATCCAAAGGGGTCCCTCCTAATGGTTCTCCTAGTAAGCAGCTGACAGTATTTGCTACAGCATAAAACCCACATAGCACACTAAATCCTTGACTTTGAGGACAACTATACTGTAAGTTGTTTACGACATGGGTATCATACAGTAAATTCAGTTGTGGTATCAATTGTAATACATGCTGACGGTTATATAAGCTGTCATAGACATGCAATTGTCCATTTTGTAAAACAGATATGAGGTAATGTCCTGGAATAATATGTATTTGCACTACATTTGATGCACTATTTGGAATTTTACTACATGTTCGTTTTGATTTCTCTAAGGCATATAGGAATGATGGTAAATGTAGTCCATGTGTAACATTAAACTGTGTCTTCAGAATCTGGGATGAATAGTCCAAAATTTGAATCTCCAGTTCCCCGTCCATTACATCATCAGGTGAAATTCCATGGAAGGACTCCTCATGGATACCAAACTCCAGACACTGTAATAAATTTGTGAATTTTATTTGCTATGATACAATAATTAGATTGTATGAGACCAAACTACACTATGTATTTTAAATTTGCCTACAATTGATGTTCAGCCTTATCATGCTTGACAATCTCAGAAAATGGAATAGATCAGTAATATCAAGCATAAGTTATAGCAATGCATAGAAATGCCTCCAGACATTAAACTGTGACCTTGAACTGGGAAAGGGACTTAATCACATTTTATGACAAGTCCTATGGTGCCGAAAGATCATATTAGCAATTAAGAAAATGTTTGTTGTGTATGACGCAAATAACAGTCATTCATATGACAGTAAGAATATTAAACAGACTGTCAAACTGATGAGAGATGTGTTCTGCAGGCAGTATAAAAAGACAATTTACAACGTTCACAAAATACCTACATCATTATCCTGTGTTCCCAGATCATTATAAAGGGTGCTGTCATCAATTCCTCCATCAGGACATTCAGAGTAGCTGTCATCCTACAGAAAATAACGTCTTCAATAAATACAGAGTATAAAACACTGTACTTTAGAAACACCAAATTTTCTACATGTTTTAACTTCCATTATTTGCTAATAAAGAAGTAAACAACTCGTTGTACATCATAAAAGAAGACAAATTTAGAACATTCACAAAACACCTACATCATTATCCTGTGTTCCCAGATCATTATAAAGGGTGCTATCATCAATTCCTCCATCAGGACATTCAGAGTAGCTGTCATCCTACAGAAAATAACGTCTTCAATAAAAATAGAGTATAATAATACACATACTTGAATATAAATAAGACATTTTTAAATGTAATTTGCACTATATGCACCACTAATGTAACATATGAAGAAGCAAACAACTCGCTGTACATCACAAGAGAAGACAAATTTACAGCATTCACTCTGTCATCCAAAATAACAAACACTATGTAAACCTATTGTTAGAGCTAAACCAATAACAGATGGTTGTTGGCAAGCGAAGTACGTCCGAAGGAGACGTGACAACAGTCAACAGACATAAGAGGTCATGTATGAAGAATATGATATGTCTTTCAAACTGTATTATTTGTAGCTATATTCATATTTATCCATGTTTTGGCTATTACTGACTGCAATATTGATAAAGTTTTGTTTCAGTTTTTAAAAGATATATATTTCATAGTTTCTTAATTATACATGAACCCTTAATTGTTTGGTGAATTTCGTCACGTTTCCTTCGGACGTACTTCGCCGGTCAACAACTGTGTGCGATTGGTAAAGGTGTATAAATATGAGCGATTTATGAAGATTGAAATGTACCTGACCAGTCCGCTTTCTCCTTCTGTCTAAGCTCAGCCTCTGGCTATTTGTCTTCTTCTTAAGTCTTGGCATATTTTTTTCTGAAGCAAGATATTATGTATATCAGGGGAACATCATCATCTGAAAAGAATAGTAAGAAGTGTTATTTACTTTAAAAAGAAATATCTGATCTCATTACACATTTCCAGTAGTGTATCTTTTTGTTTCATGGTATATTCTGTTCCATACAGCTGCATTTCATCGATGAAGTTAGGCCAATGCATCATCTGAAATGCAAAAGAAAAAAGTTAAAAGAAATTTATGATGTTCAATGAAACAGGATTAAATAGAGAAGAACATCTGTACTGAGGGATGGACGAATGGACGGACTGACGGACGGACTGATGGAAAGACTTAAACATACAGTCAGAGAGGAACTGAGAGTAAGTCAAAAAATTAACTCCTCGAAAAATACGTCAAGCGTGACATAAGTTGAACTTACTCTGTAACTATCCAAGACCAAGCTGTGTATCAAATTTCACCTGAATATCTCAATCCGTTGCAGAAAAAAGTCCAGAAAACTGAAAATCGGACAGACTGATAGACGGAGGGACAGACGGACAGACAGACTGACGGACGGACAGACCGAGAGGAAACTAAGAGTCCCCTTCAGCGTTGCTCTGTAACTATCCAAGACCAAGCTGTGTATCAAAATGAAGCAGAATATCATTATCCGTTGTAGAAGAAAGTCCGGAAAAGTGACTAAGAAACGAATTTTTCAAGTCATCAAGGGGCATAACACCTCGAGAAATAGGTCCAGCGTGACGAAAGTCGAACTTACTCTGTAACTATCCAAGACCAAGCTGTGTATCAAATTTAACCCCAATATTGTCATCAGTTGTTGGAAAAAGTCCGAAAAGGTGACTAAGAAATGAATTTTTCAAGTCATCTAGGGGAATAACTCCTTAAGGAATAGGTCAAGCATGAAGAAAGTCGAACTTATTCTGTAACTATCCAAGACCAATCTGTGTATCAAATTTCACCTGAATATCGTCATCCGTTGTAGAAAAAAAGTCCGGAAAACTGGCCAAAACTGAATTTTTCAAGTCATCAAGGGGCATAACTCCTCGAAAAATAGGTCAAGCGTGAGGAAAGTCGAACTTGCTCTGTAACTATCCAAGACCAAGCTGTGTATCAAATTTCACCTGAATATCGTCATCCGTTGTAGAAAAAAGTCCGGAAAACTGGCCAAAACTGAATTTTTCAAGTCATCAAGGGGGCATAACTCCTCGAAAAGTAGGTCAAGCGTGAGGAAAGTCGAACTTGCTCTGTAACTATCCAAGACGAAGCTGTGTTTCAAATTTCATCTGAATATCGCCATCCGTTGCAGGAAAAAGTCCGGAAAACTGAAAAAATGAATTTTTCAAGTCATCAAGGGGGCATAACTCCTCGAAAAATAGGTCAAGCGTGAGGAAAGTCGAACTTGCTCTGTAACTATCCAAGACCAAGCGGTGTATCAAATTTCACCTGAATATCGTCATCCGTTGTAGAAAAAAGTCCGGAAAACTGGCCAAAACTGAATTCTTCAAGTCATCAAGGGGCATAACTCCTCGAAAAATAGGTCAAGCGTGAGGAAAGTCGAACTTGCTCTGTAACTATCCAAGACGAAGCTGTGTTTCAAATTTCATCTGAATATCGCCATCCGTTGCAGAAAAAAGTCCGGAAAACTGAAATTCGGACAGACGGACAGACAGACGGACAGACGGACAGACTGACGGACGGACGGACGGACAGACAGACCGAGAGGAAACTAAGAGTCCCCTTCGGCGTTGCCGGTAGGGGACTAAATATATGGGGGTTTCATGTTCTGTATGCACAAATTTTAACATTTCTGGTGCAATTCTAAATTTTAAGTACATGAATAAATGTCTGGCGAGCGGTAGCGAGCAAGGAATTTTTTTAGCAAAATATTGACTTATCAGAGAATACTTTCTATACCCTCTATCATTAACAAGTACATGTAATAATATTCTACATAGTTCGAGTTAAATGTCCTCATGTACACTGATAAAGTAATATGTATAAAGGATGGATCAGAATTGCTAAATTATTCAGAAAATCTATAAAGAACTGGCGAGCGGTATCGAGCCAAAGAACATTTTTAAAATTGACCGTAAAATTGTAGATTTATGGTACAAAATGTTGCTATTTTAATAAATGTTAATGCATCATAAAATTTTGTGATTGAAAAGTGGGGGGGGGGGGGGGGGGGGGGGGGGGCACAACCATGTTTGGGGGGCATGTACCCCCTCTGCCCCCCTTCTCCTACACCCTTGTTGTTATGCGATGTCAAATGGAAATAAAAGTGAATTTGAATGCAATTAATCACTAGATTATAATGCTTCAAAATTGTGAAAAGTATATCTAACATTTACATCATAGATGCCCACAACTTGTCAGAACTAATAATTTTGAAACTGAAGTTTTTTTTTCCACTAGCAATTTTAAACCATGCCCAGAAAACATTCATCTTCATGATCTTACAGTGGCGGATTTAGAGGGAGGCAGGGGGCCTGGGCCCCGTTTTTCACCCAAAGTTTTTTTTATTCAGAATACTCTTTTTTTATGCTTAATCTCTTTACTTTTGGCGGGAATTTTCGGCTCGCTTCGCTCGCCGTATTTTTTTCGTCTTCACTTTGTCTTCAACTTTCTTTGTCATAGTGTTTTGAACGGATTCATATGTCATAAACGTATACAAAATCAAAAATCAAATTTACACTTGAATAATTACCAAGTGCTTCATTCTAATGCAACGTCGCTCTAACGTCGATTTTCATTGGTTGTTTGGTCCTTAGTTACGACTGTAAAACGAGAACATCCTAGGCTTTGACGTTGCTAATAGACTATAACGTCACATTTCGTCTTGTATATATTCACAGAAAATCTGGATTGCATTAGAATGGGAATAACTAGTTTCTGACGTTATGTTTGCGGACGGTAAATGCTGATTTTACGGTCGCAAACTGAGTTTTTCTGGCGACGCGTTAGTGGAGCCAGAAAAACGGATGTTTGCACCGTAAAATCAGCATTTACCGTCCGCAAACATAACGTCAGAAACTAATTATTCCCTATTTTTCATGTGCCGATCTAACCAGGTTAGACAGGTGGATATGGGGTTGCAATGCCCGAATCTTCCCAACCTTCTCCAATTGGTCAAACAAAAATAGAGCATGGAAAATGAGAGAGAATTTGTATTCTTAAACAAAATGTAACCATCTATTCCAAAAATTTTACGATAGGATAATAGGATAAAGTTGTATATACATGTACATGTATGGATGACTGAATTTAAACAAAATGACATATAAGTCATTTGAAACAGGAGACTTTAAAGATGTTTTTAAAATAATCATTGAACGATCATATGCAATACTGAGAAGAAGAATTAAATAAAAAAATCCCTCAAATTTCTGTAAATATTTGCAAAATTTCGACTCTTTTACCCCAAAACACACAGTAAAAATAGGAATTGGAACTTGCAACTTATTTTATCTGAAAGAGCATCAAAAATACTATACTATTCACACTTTTCAATTTTTAAAATCATCAACCATATAAAAGTTATAAAATTTTTCCTATCTTCGGTGATTTTTGACTGAAAAAACATGTTTTCCCCCAAACACCACTTTTGCAATGGAAAATTCCATGAGACTTTTTTTTTTATCTGAAAGAGCGCAAAAAAAATCCTACAAAGTTAGGTCGGTGATCTAGATTGATAGATTAATGGTAAGGGGGGTTGAGTCCCACCTACAATTTGCAAAAAAAAAAAAAAAAAAATGCTGATTTTCCTAGTTTTACGTGAATTTACGACTGGACCCTCCCCCTGGGCTGACTTCCCTGCCTTTTCAAAACTTTTCTTGATCCGCCCCTTTACTTTAGGAAATCCTGAACATGTTGACTTCTATATGCATGCCGTGTAAAAACAATACAGCATCAGAAAATGTCGAAAATTCTTAAATATATTAATTATCGTTGCTGACATTGACATTGACTGAATCATCTAAATTCAGTTTAAATACGCTTCAGATGCCACCAAATTGCTACATTCTTTTTTCAAATTTTCTCGGGGGAGGCCGCCCAAACCCCAACCAATAGGAAGGGGGAACCCCCTCCCATACCCTACCCCCACTCGGACCTTCGAGCCTCGCATATGATTCCCATCAAAAATTGTATGTAACCCCCCCCCCCACCCCCACCCCCATCCGGCATTTTTGTTCTGGACCCGCCCCTGAATTCTACTCTTTGAATACATATTTATATCATTAAGCCTGTTTCACATCAGTCGTACGATTTTTTAACAGCTTGATTGACGCAGACAGGTCGCAGGTAGTTTTGCAGTAGATCGCAACGGTAGCCGTGCGAAGGTCGTTAAATAGAGATTCTCTCAGCATTTTTTTTTTTTTTGCAAATTCTAGGTGGGACTCAACCCCCCTTACCATTAATCGATGTTTGCAGCTTCAAGATTTCTCGTCAACCGCAAACAAGTCGTGCAGCAGCCGTACGAACTATTAGGGCTGCCGTAGGGCAGTATTATGGTTATCCATATTTTATACTTCATCCATAGCCTTCTCCATTTCTGCTATTTGTTACTCATCCGTAACTTCTCCTCCATGTTATAAGTATTTTGAACATACAATGTATTTTTTTCGATAGAATGTATGTTCTAAGAATAAATAATCTGAACTGAACTGAATTAATAATGTTTGCAAGTAATCGTGCGGGGATGGTACGGCACGCAAGACTGCCGTACGAAGGTAGTACATCTGCCGTGCGAATTCGTCAAATGTGGAATTAACCCAGCCACCTTACTTGAAATTTAGATAAGTAAAATAAAATGGCAGAAATACAATAATGGTAGTAATAAAACAAATGCAGTAATAGTAAATTTTAAGTAATATCAAAAGGAAAAAAGTCATATTCTTAGCACATTTGACTCTGAAGTACATGTATATGACCTTGGAGTGACATGCTCTTTTAAAACTTAGAAAAACTTCATTGCCAGACTTTTCGCTGGATAAGTGTTTCTGCTGCCTACGTGTTCATTAGGGGACATCGCTTCTTCAAATCTTCGCCCTATTATATATCACCAGTCGAAGAATTGAAGTAATGATGCGAAGAATTGAAGTAATGATGCGAAGAATTGAAGTAATGATGCGAAGATTTGAAGTAATGATGCGAAGATTTGAATAAATAATGCGAAGAAACGATTATTTCTTCAAATCTTCGCATCATTTCTTCAAATCTTCGCATCATTACTTCAATTCTTCGCATCATTTCTTCAAATCTTCAATTCTTCGCATCATTTCTTCAAATCTTCAAAGATTTAAAGTAATGATGCGAAGATTTGAAGTAATGATGCGATGATTTGAAGAAATGATGCGAAGAATTGAAGTAATGATGCAAAGATTTGAAGAAATGATGCGAAGATTTGAAGAAATAATCGTTTCCTTACATCATTTCTTCAAATCTTCGCATCATTACTTCAATTCTATATAGTAGGGCGAATATTTGAAGAAGCGATGTCCCCTAATGAACACCTCAGAGATATATTACTGATTTTACGTATGTATAAAAGTGAGTCAGATCAAGTCTCGAGTTTCTTTGTTATTGACCCATATTTGACAGAGTTAAGACCCCTGGACTTGTCATGTTAACGTTCAAAGTGATCTTGGCCTTGAAAATGAAATTGGTTTACCCTTTTCTATGGGGAACATGATCCTACGATAATTGTTCTACCATGCTGTTTACACGTCCACAGTGACCTTGACCTATAACTATTGACCCTGGAAATCAAGATTTCATTTTCTCTTTCAAGGTTACATTTGTGGAGGGTTTCTTAATCCTCTGATGACTGCTTTGCCTTCTATAAATCACAAAAAATAAATAAATAAATGAAAAATAAGAAAGCATTAGGTCACTGTGACACTGGACATAAAAATAAAATTTAATTTTCTATCCTTAGGAGACATTTGTAGGTTTTTTTTTTTCATTTTAAAATTGCTTTGTCTCCTATGTTCACAAGTTTTTTTTTTAATTTTAAAGTCAACAGTGATCTTCATATTTGATCACAAAAACCAATAGGTTTTTCATCTCTCTCATTGTCTCTATGGAAAGATTGATTATCCTAGGATGGTTGCTTTGCATTCCATGTTAATCACAAGGTTTTCAAAGTCAAGTCCATAGTGACCTTGAAAATCAATAGGGATCATACTCTTTCCATGGACAACATTATTGGGTGATTTGATCGATGCTTCTATGAAAATTGCTTTCCATTCATCTTCTATGCGGTTAACAAGGTTTTAAGGTCAAGTCCATGGTGACCCTGACCTTTGACATTGTAAATCAATAAGGATCATCCTCTTTTTATGGTGGTCATTTGAGGAAGATTTTATGCTTCTATGATGATTGCTTTGTCTTCTTTGCTGTTCACAAGATATTAAAGTTGAGTCCATAGTAACCTTGATCTTTGACATTGAAATCAAAAGAGATAATAATGCAGTATTATTTCCATGGGGAACATTCATGGAATATTTGGTACATCTATGATGATTGCTTTGTCTTCTATGAGGTTCACAAGGTTTTAAAGTTGAGTCCTTTTTTACCTTGATCTTTTACCTTGAAATAAAAAGAGGAAATACTAGTACTCTTTCCATGGGGAACATTTATGGAAGATTTGATGTTGCTACGATGATTGCTTTTTCGTCAATCCTATTCACAAGGTTATAAAATTGAATCCATAGAGATATTGACCTTGACCTTGAAATCAATAGGGATAATAGTCTTTCCATTGGGAACACTTATGGAAGAATTGATGTTTCTATGGTGATTGCTTTTTAGCTTTAGTATAATTTAAGTATAGGTTAGAAGGTAATTTGAAGTTTCTACATGAATAAGAAGTGGGCGGAGCTTCAGTAAAGCCCCTTCTTATTCATGTAGAAACTTTAAATTACCTTCTTACCGACTTAGATGGCAACTACCCCGGTAGCTTAGTGGTTAGCGCGTCCGGCTAGCATTAAGGTGGGTCCCAAACTGACAATCAAAGGTTTATTTTTATATTTTCAAGTTGTTCTTATGGTTGAATTCAAATATTTGTACCATGAAGATTCAATATAAAAGTACATTGTTTTACCTGACAATTTTGTCTATTAAAGATTACCGGTATTGAAAATTTGACCATTTTTTCATGATTTTCTATGCAACAACTGTATACCAATCATCTTTGGAATTTTAAGGGGATACCCTTATATATTAACCCAAACATCCTTATAAGGAATATTTTACAATAATGTTTGGAAAATACAATGTCTACAAGATTTTCTATAGTAAAAATGACTAGAATGAGTGATGTCGGACACCATGACATCACTGTTTACCATTGTTGATACTGAGAACAATATGGCGGCTGTCTGAAATTATCATGGGAATTTCCCTTAGACATTTTATTTTCCGTACAGCAGGTTAAATACAGTTGAAAAGGCGAGTTCATGTACATTTCCTGTTAGGACTAAAGGAGGTCAACCTACGTAGACAGTAAATATTTGTAAAATTCCCAAGAGAAAATAACCAAAATAGCGTGCTCTGAATTTAGTGAAGAGGACAGTAGTGAAAGAATGTCAAAAGCATAAATTTTGAACTGTTCATTCTTGTTAGATGGTTGTCTGTGTACTTGTAGAAAACAAAATTAGCTATCTATGTCTGTTTTCTTTATGTCATTTGGACCATTGTGTACAGGAAAAATACTTAAAAAAATAAAAACATTGGTAATCACAGATTACGAAGCTCACCTCGTGGCAGCAAAATTCAATTCAAACATATTTCTAAGTACATGTATATTGTCTTTTAAAGGCAAAATCGTTCAAGTGGAAACAGTAGTTCATGGTCATTTTATGAAAGTTTGATCAAAGATACATCCAATATGTAAGTTTGGTACATGTAGCACTCATACTTTGCTCAATATTGGCTTTTAAAGGCAAAATCATTCAAGCGTAAAAAGTAGGTCAAGGTCATTTTATGAAAGTTTGATCAAAGATACATCCAATATGTAAGTTTGGTACATGTAGCACTTATACTTTGCTCAATATTGGCTTTTAAAGGCAAAATCACTCAAGCGGAAAAAGTAGGTCAAGGTCATTTTATGAAAGTTTGATCAAAGATACATCCAATATGTAAGTTTGGTACATGTAGCATTTATACTTTGCTCAATATTGGATTTTAAAGCAAAATCACTCAAGCGGAAAAAGTAGGTCAAGGTCATTTTATGAAAGTTTGATCAAAGATACATCCAATATGTAAGTTTGGTACATGTAGCACTTATACTTTGCTCAATATTGGCTTTTAACGCAAAATCACTCAAGTGGAAAAAGTAGGTCAGATGCTGCATCTGATGCATTGGTTCCTCTCGACATCCCAAGATGAATCACTTGTGCAAGTTTGGTTACTGTAGTATCAGTACTTTATCAGATACTGAGCTACACCAAACTTCTTAACCAAGCCACTCTGAGCTACCCCAAGCTTCTTAACCAAGTCAATCAAGCGGAAGATGTAGGTCAGATGCAGCATCCAATGCATGGGTTCCTCTCGGCATCCCAAGATGAATCACTTGTGCAAGTTTGGTTACTGTAGCATCAGTACTTTGTCAGATACTGAGCTACCCCAAACTTCTTAACCAAGCCACTCTGAGCTACCCCAAACTTTTTAACCAAGTCAATCAAGTGGAAAATGTAGGTCAGATGCAGCATCTGATGCATGGGTTCCTCTCGGCATCCCAAGATGAATCACTTGTGCAAGTTTGGTTACTGTAGCATCAGTTCTTTGCCAAATACTGATCTACCCCAAACTTCTTAACCGGACGGGGACGGGGACGGGGACGCGGACGCGAGGGGGTATAGCATAAGCTCACTCAACTTCGTTGAGGTGAGCTAAAAATTATATGTTAAATCTATAAGCAGGGACCCATTTTAAAACTTTTTATTGTATTTCAACTGTAAAGTAGAAAAGCATAAAGCATTCACTACAACTAAGAAAACCATCACAATTTCTGAGTGATATCAATTATATCTTTTTGCAATTTTGAACAATGAGAAACGACAAAACTTTAAGCTTATGAAAACAGCACAAAAAAAACCTTTGAGTTGATACTCTTGTCTTTTGTTGCACAGAATACATGTATTTCAAGCATGCGTTAGTATGCACGACAAATGCCATAAAGTTGATCTAGATTATGAAAAGGATCCATAGATGACGATTTAGGATGACATGAAACAACAAAAGACATTGAAACAAACATCACTGAATCAAATTCTCAATGTATATTCAGAGATCCAAAAGGGAAGACTCAGGGTATGAAAAAGCAGGTCAAAATCTACAGATATCTTACAATTTATTTTTTAACTAAATAACTTTAAATAGACCAAGTATGCACCAGTATATGTAGAATCATTTACTGAATATTAACCTTCACTACCTCAGCGACAAACCTCACACTGTGATAGCTTGTCACAGTAAATTAAAATACCTCATGTAAAACTCATTATCATTTAGGGGGATCTGCATACCATTGCCGTGATGAGAAACAATGAACTTATACAAAACCACAAAAGAAAGTACCAGTGAATAATTCTACTTATACAGTATTTTCAAATATGCTTGTATTAACAAGTTGAATTTAATCTATGAACTTATTGTACAGCCCTTGTATATGACAGTTTCACAGTTTACTGAATAGAACATGTATGAAAGAAAAGAAAGTAAGGAAAGTGTAACAAATTATTCATCTTTAATCCAAATTACTCTTTGTAAGTTCATTTATCAATCAAATTCTGCTTTCATTTCGAAAGTTGACCTCAATGACAATTTTACTTCGCCATCGTTCATCATTAAAAATTCTATTGTATGAAAATACATGTACTTGTATTAGTTATCAACAACATATGTAAATTTCATGAAACAAAACATAAAGTCAAATGTTATCATTACATGTAGGTATTCTTAAATTAGAAGTTCATCAAACTTCATAGCATTTTCATCTACTGTCATTTGAACAAAAGGTCAGTGGCAAAATACATCATCATAGTATGTTTAAAAATAACTTCTGGCCAAAAATTTCTGAAAGAATAATATTGCAGATTTTTATTGGACCTGGCACTTGATTCAATGTATATGGAAAATGCAAGGCATAACTTCTATGATAAAGTAAAGGCATCAACTCAAATTCAAGGATCACTACAATACCATGATTACGTTAAAAAGATATGTATTACATTTTAAAGTGCTGCACCAAGGCACAATCATATCCTTAAATCAAAGTATAAATAAATATCATCTATTAAGGTCAATATGCGTATCAAAATCCATAGTTCTACACAAGTCCGTTTATTCTTCCTGTGGAATGGCATCACTAATGTTGAAAAGTTTGGCTACTTCATATAAATCTTCATTTTCAGCTCCGTCGCGAAGCACCTGAAAATGTATGCATTTTTGTTAATTCAAAGTTGAAATAAAGAATTTACATGTATGTTTAGAGCTTTCAAAATGCAAGACATTCATTGAAGATAGTGTCTTAAAAAATTTGATGAAAAATACCCTTGCTTAATCATTTTTCTAATAAATGATAAACCAAATTGAAAAACTAATATTATATTCTTACCTTATCAAAAAAGTATTCATACTTAGAATGTAAAAATATATGTCATGTATTGCAAACATGGAAATGTTCATGAGGGGATAATTTTCGAGCTTTTCGCGACTGTCAAAATTACCCCCATGCGTACTGTTGCAATGGTAATTTTGCGAAAATTCCCCCCTGCGAAAATAACAACGTTTACAGTATGTTGTATATGTACCATGCATCCTACTCTCAACTAGAGATGGCTATGTACATGTGTACACAAAGTACATGTATATAATTCATCAAACTACATTTTATGTATGTACACGCAAGTATTGTTTTATGTGATAAGAGGGAGAATGAACAAATCTTTCATTAAGTTTTCAAGATTCTATAAAATGTTTACTGTAAACATGGAAATTTTTGTGCGGTGGTAATTTTCACTTTTTTTTTTGGCGAATCTAAGGACTTGGCGAAGTTTATCCCATGCGAAAATATCCCCACTGCGTTCTTACAATGGGAAAGACAGATTTATCACAAAAATTTCCCCCACTTCCCCCATTACCCCGGGTAATGTCTTGATGTTTTAATCACGAAATTTTCCCCCAGCGAAAATAACCATGTTTACAGTATCTTGATTGCTAGAGCCTTTGGTAAAAAATTTGACCATCTGATACCTATTTTCAATAAATTCTGAATATCTTAAGGCTACATATAAAATCTGTGCATATATCTACACATGCATACAATTTAATACCAATACTAACCTTCCTAGCAACATGCATGCGACCCATCAGATTCCACAGTAGTATTCCTACAATCTCCTTATCTTTCAGGTAGAATAGCACACCTTTGCCATACTCCTCATTATCTCCAGGTACAGTCAGCTCAGGCTTCTTGTCTACCGTCCCTTCCTTTCCTTGGCTGGGAGTCGAGTCCTAAGTAACATACAGATACAATACATGTACATGTATAGCAGGTCTAATTCATACATAATGTATAAACAACAGCTTGTACTAAAATTTTAAATTTTAAGGCAAAATAAAGTGCAATGTCATGATTTCTGCAATTACAGAGTTGAAAATTTTGTGTTCAGAAAAAAAAAAAAAAAACATGCATCATTGATATTGTTTTGTATATATCTAATACTATTGGTAAACTAACATTGTAATTACATAACTGTACTTTCAAAGTATCAATGACATGCAAATTCTACAGAACTTTTCATGGATAGTTTACCGATATGATATATATACACATGTAGTAAGTCAAAATTTAATCTATCATATACAATACTGAAGCAGGCCCACACACTAAAATTCTGCAATAGACCATTTTCGAGTTACCGATCACGTTCGGATATTATACTCCGCTTCGACGTTTTGTCAAGATGCCCTTCTTCCGGTTTACATTTGAGTTAAAAATAACGTGAAATCGATTAAGAAATAAACTATTTACGCAACCAAATGGCATTGTAGCGTCATGAATGTGCACCATTTACATGATTTGGGGTTGGAAAAATTCAAGCAAAAGGTATCAGTCAAAGGGGATGCTCTATGTAGAAGTTGAACGGGCAGGAAAGGGGGGGGGGGTTACGAGGAGACATAACAAGAGACTCTGGACACGTGTCCAGGTGTATGTGACTGAATTTATTGTTTGTGACAGTTAGATGGGGATAGGCATTTGACACAACAGGTGTTTAAATGTTTGATTTTGACCTGTACATCTACCCAGTACCCCGGCAACCGGCCAACGACGTGATTCCGGGTAAAGCTTATTCATGAAGGTGAGGGGGTGGACAGGTTGAAAGGGAGGCGGAGGAAGGGGGCGGGAGAGAAGGGGTGGGAGGAAAAGGGCGGGAGGAGGGAGAAAGGGGGCGGGAGGGGGAGGTAAGGGAAGGGTGAAAAGGAGGGGAGGGGGAGGTAAGGGGTGGGAGGAGGGAGAGACGTACCCCCTCCCCCCGAAGGTGTACCCTGTTGACGATAAAATATGATAGTATTGATATACACAGTGACATTTTATCTGTGACTCTGTAATCGGAAAAAGATCATGCAGAATCTAAAAGAATGAAGAATGAAAAAAAATGTCTGAAATAATTAACTTCTCGGACTCAGGACTGATATATTTACCTTACCTGGCTGATCCCCCCTTTCCTCCTATCGGCTTTCCATTCCTCGTTTGTAAAATATTGATCAGGCCATGGGCGTGACTGGGGTGATCTCCGTCCCCTAGAGATTCACGAGAACAATTTTCATTTTAAAGTTTGCAGGCCAGACGTATTTATTGAAATGTATGTTCAAGGATCATGACTAAATAGATACAAGAAGGTCTATCTGTGAATACGGCAAATAAAACGTTTAGTCGAACTTTGAGTCTCATAGGATTTACATTTTATTTTGCGTGAAGTTTACACCCGCGCGGGTGTTGAGGCTCTGAACTCCCCTCCCCCTCAAGATGTCAGTCATTATTCTATTTCTACGGTCCCAATTTCTCAACTTCAGAGCCAGGATGAACCCCATCCTTGGAAAAATGTTTTAGATCCACGCATTATTTTTTATCTATATACAATTTGTTTTTTCATTATTCCAATTAAGGTACCGTTTTTCAGATTTTATTTTCAATTTTGAACATCTTTTTTATGCCTTCGTCAGGCATACAGGGACATATCTTTCGTATCTATCTTATTTTCTCAAGTTACCAATAGCACACGCTGCCATTTACCCCCCCCCCCCCCCCCCCCCCAAAAAAAACCCTGTTAATACCGATTTTCATACTGAATTGATGCATTCAGAAGAGAAAGCGGCTTATATTACTTCAGAAATACTTAGTGTCATTTAAATTTTAGAACCTTTTATTTACTGACATTTTCTTAGGGATATTTTTGCACAAAAAGACAATGGCGTTAAAAAAAAAAGGGGGGGGGTTTAAATCACAATTATTGTTATGTTTTAAAAAAGAAATTCAATTGGGTTACCATTTTCTATTTTTTTATGTAAGACTTTTAAATTTTCCGTTCAAAGAATTTCCTGTTTTTCACTTTTTCAATATTTATTAGAATAATTATCTCTATATCATATGATATTACTGAAAAAAAAGTAAAATCCGATGACTTATAATTTACATTGTCATTGATGACGTAAACAAATTAATGGTCAATACAAACAAAAGCAGCGATTATAATAATTTCCATATTCAAAGAAAAGTAATTTTTCAATATTTTGAGTAGATTAGATCGATTTTACACCGTCGATGTCACAATATGTGACGTTGCTAAGGTAGACCGGAAGTAACCCTACTTGACGTAACTAAGCAGGTGCGTCATAGCAGTGACTAAACTGAAGGTCTATAACGGTCATTAGTTGTAACTCGAAAATGGTCTATTGAACTATCCTGTTTCATGTACTCCCACAAGGAGGTTAAATAATAATTCTTTTGATTTTTTTTGAATGAAAATTACAGACTCTCTGTCTAACTGTTAGTATGAATACTGAATTTTGATGCAATGTACAAACATTTATTCAAATTTTCGATATACAAAGTTACTTAAAATTTCTGACAGTATCAGACTTTCACTAATAGCGACATCATAAAATTCTGTGAAAAACAATTGTTAAATTTATGGAAAACATGTGTTAAATTCATGTATAATGTTTCTGTAGGAATTTCATCAAGGCATAACACAATTTATCTGTTGATACCCACCCCAGGCTTTCTATTCTACCTTGTTGAAAAAGTAGGAAAAAAGTAGGAGTAGTCAATGAAAAAAAGTAGGAGAAAAATAGGAAAAAGTAGGAATTAAAAGGGGAAAAGTAGGAAATTTTCCATCACTTTAAACGACAATTTTCAGTAAGTATGACACACAAATAACAGTAAGCTATGATTGTAGATTGGTAATGTTCATCTTTGAGGAAATCACAGAGAGAAATATGAACAGATTGATTTTTCATGTAAAATATACAGAATGGGCGAGCGAAGCGAGCCCGAAATTTTTTAAAAACTTTAAATCAGGTGTCGATGACAAGTGAAGCAAGTAATTTTTTACTTTTGAGATGAAAAAGTAGGAATAGTAGGAGGTTTTGAAGAAAAAGTAGGAAAAAATAGGATCAAAATAAAAAAGTAGGAAAAGTAGGAAATAGTAGGAAAAAGTAGGAACAGTAGAAAGCCTGCCACCCTTAAGGGAAGCAATATAATTACCTTGAGCTTTTGTCCAGTCTGACCTTCTATTGCTTCCTTGGTGGCCTTGTCAAATACAGCTACTGTTTCCAGTTCAGAGTCTATTATACCAATAGCCTCAAAACCTATAGTTGGTCCCAAATCTGACCTGTTAATTAACAATCGATTTTATTCTGGTGTAATATTTATACTTCCTTAGCTCCATTCACAAATAGTTTTTTTATTTCTCTAACAGACCTGTTATAATTTGCCTTCCATCAGAAATTCAAGTGGCTCACAAGTTCTAATGCTGCTTGGATTTTTTTTTTAACAATTTACACTCTAATATTAGTCTTCAGAATAAACCAATCATGCATCCTTGGTCTTTAGACCAAAATGTCAATATTGATATCAGAGGAGAGATAGATTAATAAAATAATGCCATATATAGAGGATATCAAATGATTTTTCATTTCATCAAGTATTTATAAAATGTGTGATTTTTACGTCCCTGATCCTTGGCTGTATAAGTTAATATAGACTATTTCAGAGATGTTTCACCATGATATGTATAAAACCAGTAGACTGAGTACGTAAAGATCATCATGTATTACTAACCAGAATGTAGACTGATGCCAGTAAGGCTTGGCTGCTCCGGTCATGTTTTCTCCTGCCAATCGTCCACTAACCATGGCGTGGTCATGGTGTTCAACACGTCTACGGCCCAGCTTGATGTCATAGAAGCATGACGCATCGCCAGCCTGCAAAAATAAGGAAGTAATAATTCTAGCACTATTTGTAACCTCTTTCTATTCATGAGTTTTTCCATTAAATTAAATTGACCTCTAATAAATTTGTGTATCTCTGAGAGGTGTTTAAAATAATCTTAATTGAATTGTTCTGTAATTATTCATTGAAGGCTTTTCATTATGTTGCCAATGATTCATTTGTGATCACCAAAATATGTCATTTCCGTAGTCTGACTATCAAATACAACATCTCGAAAATGATCTATACATTTTAAAACCATTTATTATTACCCCAATATGCCAACCTCTATAGCGAAATCTAATGCTTAAAAATTTTTTTTTAATCTAGTAACAGCTGACGAAATCCATGTACATATTTCAGGTTACATTGTACATTTTCAAACTATATTTTGTTCTACTTTATCATACAGCAGCTGATATTTCATGACTGCTAAATGCAGGTTTTTCTGGTAATTGTTGCTTATACCTCTGAGGAAAATTGTCAAATCTAAAAACTCACAAGAGTTAAGTCAACATGAACAATTGTAAGTTTCTGACTACGCTTAAAACTATCATTATTACTTTCACATGAAGATATTGAAAGGTAGCATGACTCTATAGGAACAAACTAGTTTTGTTATATGTATCTACCACTAACATTATACATGTATCAAACTACGAGTAGCTTACGTACCACCCAGATATCTGATCGAGCCTCCAGTTCAGCATTGACACGGAATCCTCCGTGATTTTCGTCGACCTCCAGCCCTGATGTCTTAGCTAGCTCTGTGTTCGGCTGCAAGCCTACTGCTACAACCACATTATCTACAGATATCTACAATGTAAAACAAGTATTACAGAATCACTTACAGACATAAATCTCAAATTGTAAGGTAAGCCCAATAGTGGCCCTAAATTTGATGACTTTCTCCTTTTCTGGGTTAAAATTTGTCAACCTTGTAAAATTATCAAATCTATATTTTTAAAGTAAATCTTCTCACAAGAACTACAACCCTTTGACAAATACATGTATAGCTATTCCTCAGATAGACTTACTATTATTATATCCCATTTTCAGTCAGAAATTTCTTCAACTTTGAGCACTGCATAGACATGAATATTTAGAAATTATTTGTAGATATCTTTGGTTAGCAGGCTAATGCCCTAACCACTATGCTATGGAATTCAGCATGTGTTAAATGTTTTCGAGTGGGTATAACTTAGTATATATTTAATCTCGATAGTCATTTCATAACAATTACTATTCTAGGGTCCAAGCTGGTGATACGGAAACAACACATATAGGCCATACAAAATTAATGTTAAGTTTGACGGGCACTTTTTGAGGAAATAAAACACCGCTAAAGACGGTATGGCCGGATTGCAAAGTAAGTTTTTGTCACCAACTGGGTCAAGATCACTAAGTCAAATATTACAGCATACATTGAGAGGTCTTGTCAGAGGCAACCTACATGTATAATATAAAGTTTCTACTGTATACAGTTCCTTAGATTTTGCTTAAAGCAGGAACTTTAACCAAAATCTTTAACTAGGTCAAAGTCCAAGGTCAAGGTCACTAGGTCCAATGTTACAGCATAAATTGAAAGGTCTCGTCATGGGCAACCTAAATGTATAATATAAGGTTTCTACTGCATACAGTTCCTTAGATTTTGCTTAAACCAAGAACTTTAACCAAAATCTTTAACTAGGTCAAAGTTCAAGGTCAAGGTCACTGGGTCAAATGTTACGGCATAAATTGAAAGGTCTCATCATGGGCAACCTACTTGTATAATATAAAGTTTCTACTGCATACAGTTCCTTAGATTTTGCTTAAACCAGAAACTTTAACCAAAATCTTTTACTAGGTCAAAGTCCAAGGTCAAAGTCACTAGGTCCAATGTTACGGAATAAATTGAAAGGTCTCATCATGGGCAACCTAAATGTATAATATAAGGTTTCCACTGCATACAGTTCCTTAGATTTTGCTTAAACCAGGAACTTTAACCAAAATCTTTAACTAGGTCAAAGTCCAAGGTCAAGGTCACTGGGTCCAATGTTACGGCATAAATTGAAAGGTCTCATCATGGGCAACCTAAATGTATAATATAAGGTTTCTACTGCATACAGTTCCTTAGATTTTGCTTAAACCAGAAACTTTAACCAAAATCTTTAACTAGGTCAAAGTCCAAGGTCAAGGTCACTAGGTCCAATGTTATGGCATAAATTGAAAGGTCTCATCATGGGCAACCTATATGTATAATATAAGGTTTCTACTGCATACAGTTCCTTAGATTTTGCTTAAACCAGGAACTTTAACCAAAATCTTTAACTAGGTCAAAGTTCAAGGTCAAGGTCACTGGGTCAAATGTTACGGCATAAATTGAAAGGTCTCATCATGGGCAACCTATATGTATAATATAAGGTTTCTACTGCATACAGTTCCTTAGATTTTGCTTAAACCAGGAACTTTAACCAAAATCTTTAACTAGGTCAAAGTCCAAGGTCAAGGTCACTAGGTCAAATGTTACGGCATAAATTGAAAGGTCTTGTCATGGGTAACCTTCATGTATAATATAAAGTTTCTACTGCATATAGTTTCTTAGATTTTGCTTAAACCAGAAACTTTAACCAAAATGTTGACGGCAGACGGACAGACGGACAGACGGACATCGTCAATCTATAGACCGGAATTGCTTTGCAATCCGGCCAAAAAAGTGAGGGAGGCAGGTTTTTTTTTTTTTTTTTTTTTTTTTTTTTTGCAAACGTAAAATTTGATGAATGTTATGTATCTTTAACCAAATTTCTAATTCAAGTGTTTTGATGCTGAAAATACATTAAAACTTAAATATAGTATGAAGTGGTAATGTTTAGTGCATTGTAAACAAGATAACCCAACGTCTTCCTGTAATATAGTAATTGCATTTCCAAATCTGAAGTTTGCTAGATATTCTGTGATTTGGTCACACTTATTATATGTATCATATGACAGACGATGTCCTATGACAGACCAGTATGAAGATGTAGACTAAATACATGTATGTTGTACATCTAATTTATGCTAAAAAGGATCACCAATCTCTAACCGTTGGCCCGTGTAAGGTTAAAACTTCAAATGACGTTAACATTTTGTGAACTACTTCTTTTAGGTGCAACTAAGTGAGTGAAAATCGTAATTGTTGCTCAGTGCTTAGACCGAAAATTTGACCCTTGGCGTAGGCAAAAGAGTAGGGATTCAATCTATCAAAAAGTTTTGTTCTTGTATTTACGTTGTAACGTAGATCTACACCAGGAGCAGTAATACAGAGATCGCAGCTTTCTGCGCATGGCCAGTCAGAACTCTGAAGCACAAAATTCTTCTGTTCAATGACAACTGAAAGGTTCTTTGCTATTTTGATACAATATTGATTTTTCTCCGACATTCTATTTTATCCTCCTTCTGCGCCTGAGATTTAAATCTCCAACGTCCACTTACGAATCTTATCTACGTAAAGGTACTTGTGTATGCGTTCGTCCGTAAAATTATCATGTCATTTTTAAAAGTGGTCAGTCAATGGGTACAAACTGAAGTTATAAAATTTGTACAGAAAATGTCTTCCCTAATATCAGCAAAGCTGAAAATGAAGCTGCCCATACATGGACAAGAAAAATTCAGGAAATGTGGCTGAAAGTTTGGTCTTGGCTGTTCTGTGATCCATGCAAAAAATGTACTGTAAATTATTGATTGGAAATGGTAAAATTGGGAATCTGGCGACAGAAAAATGTGCTAACGTCAGATGCATAATGCACGTACAGTGGCGGATCCAGCGCCCCCTTTGCCGGGGTCAAGGGGCGAATTTTGCTGATTTTTACTGAAAATGGGCCAAATATACCTGTTTTTGAAAATTTAGGGTCAGTGCGGGGGGGGGGGGGGGGGGGGGGGGGGGCAGACGCCCCCTCCGCACCCCCCTGAATCCGCCACTGATGCATGTGCAAAGCTTTTCGAAAATTGATCATTTTTGGAATGGCCCTTTCATGAGGAAAGATGGCCCATTGTTTTGAGAACGGCCCATTGAGGTCCAAGTGGAAGGGACCATCGTCCCATTGAGCAAGTTTGCCTTCCCGATCACTGCATGTCTGACAGTTTACTTTGAATTTAAACAACGATTACACAAGGGTGCCTTGATCGATTCGCCATCCATTTTCACTGTCGGACTTGAGCAAGTTGTTTGCAAATTTGAATTTCTATCCCGCGGAAATGTTGAAGTTTCTGCGATGTGCTTAGGGTTTAATTGACCAGTTTATTCGGAATTAGGATCGCGTAGTATTTCTGCCCCTCCCCTCGATCCTGTTCCCGGCTGATCAATCTGACGTAAACTGTGAGTTCTAAACAAAAACGTTTTCAAATTTCTAATAAATTGAATAATTTAACTAATAAAAAATAATGCTCTTGCATATTATCACAACAGAGTCAAGTATCATTTTACGTTACGTTACATCGTCCGTGATATGGAATATACGCGTGGTCGCGATTACCGTACAAACAACAATTGAATACAGTTGCTCAGGTAAAAAATACTATTTTATGTAAACAGATATTGAGTTACAGCTTTACAATTTATATATTTAGTGAAGTAAGAATATGTAAACAAACAATTTGTATTAGCACGTCGATGTTCAATTGATTACTTTAAAATTATGGTAAAACACGCGATAAAAATCGGAAATGCGGCGGGCTTTTAGGCAATGCGGCAGTGCCCGTCAAACGAAATTTTAATTTTTCTTGGCCATACATGTATGTAAATAGCGCTTGTAGTTCTAGATCCCAACCCACTGACAGTATGAAGATGATTTCAAAAAGATTGAAAAAGATTTTTAAAACTTTAGAGGACAATTTGATTTGTAAATGGCTACAAAGAAGGCTGATAAGATGTACATGTAGATAAATTGCATGTATAATACCTTTGATCCACTTGATAATGTTAGCTGAACCTGTCCATCCTTGAAGGCTGCATCATTTACAAAATTCCTAGGCATTATATCTACACCAACTATAAAAAGAAAGTACAAATACAAGTTATTAGACAAACTGCACATGATAAGATGGCCTTAACAAAACCTGCACTTCACTTTTCTGATATTTATTTCATATTGGTATAGAACAAAAAATTCAACCACTCAAATGAAAAAAAAGTAGCCTTTCCTTTTCTAATAATTCTCAGATGTGCTCAAATTTCTTCTTTTTAAGAGCAGGTAAAGATTGTTATGCAGCTTTATCATGCATGATATACCAATTTTGTGTGACCAAGCATTCATTTCCAATTTACATGTACATGACTGAATGTTTCTGGTACATGTATTAAACTAAATCTGACAGATTTATGCATATTTCAAAGTTACATACATGTATATTTCTTTAAAACATAGTGTCACATGTACACTAGATTTGAAGTGTTTTTGACTTACTTTGTGCTATCTTACTAGAGGTCCACTTGCTAAGATATTTGGGTAATACTGCACCAAGATTACCTGAACAAAAAAAACGTGGTCATGATGGTACAAAAATATCTAATGAAAACATTACAAAATGTGTTCCATTGAAAAATTGTACAAATTTAAGTCACTCTTACTATTTGGAAGAATGGACCTGTTCATGAAAGTGTTTATTAGATAAAAAATTATTGTGAAAAGATGAATTGACCATTTTTAACGTACCATCTTCAGGAAAAACCTGATAAACTTTCATTCCAGTCTGCATTCCTGAAGTAAAAAAGAAAATGTGATAGAAGACAAACTAACATGTAAATTCAGGTATTTTATTCATAATACCAAATTAATAATATGTCTACAGTGAAGAAGTATTTCACTACAAATTGTCCTTACATGTTACTTTTATGTTTACAGTTATACATTCCTTCCCTCATTTTTAAATGCTCTATATTTCCTTTCTAATTATCAATCAGAATTTGCCCATTACTTGCAAATGCTGTCTTGGCTACACATGTATTTTTTTGAAAGGCAAAGTGAAGGTCAAGGCCAGCACTAGTTGTTAGTTTTTTTTAAATTCAATCTTGACCTCTTCAGAAGGAATCTTTACTACTGGAGAAATATTGCTTATGAATCAATGTATCATTCAAGAAAAATTAGGAATTTATGAAATATTCCATTTAGTAACATACCGGTAAATCCTAGAGCACAGGCCAACTCACTACCAAGGAAACCCCCTCCGATGATTGCTACAGACTTGGACTTCTGGACCATGTCCTCAAGTTTGCTGAAGTCTGAAAGCTAAAAAGAAGTGGGAAGATGCCTAATTTAGATATAGACACAAGAAATATAGATGGCAAGTGATGGCGTGTATGTAAGATTTAATGATGACAAGACATGACATTGTTTTAATAGAATCTAGCACAACTTTGAGTTCTGGATAGAAAAAGTTTATTTTTGTTTACTCAAACTCGGTTTACTTGAATTTCTACAGAACACAAACTGATTTTATAAGCCAAATTCTTTTCCATTGAGTTCTATGCCTTTCCATACTAATGATTATTGTAATTTCAAAAGTCGAACTTTTCGTTCAGTTGACCTAATTTTTAGGTTCCATCAATCATTTTATTGTTATATCGATAAGTCGAACCACAAATACAAGAAAATCGTCAAACAAGCACATTAATCAATTATACAGAGTTTGGTGGACGTATAATTTAGTGTGTGTCTTATGTTTCTGTTAAGATATAATTGACACCTGCGGCCACACTTTGATTATTATTATTTTCCTTTGATAATGAAAATTATGTTAAGTCTGGATTGAGCTTAACAGAGTAAGGGAAATAACACATGAAAGCCGATTCCAGGTTATACAATCATTAAGTCGAACTTCTGATAAGTTGAGCTACATGTATTTCTGATTCAACTTATCAAGAATCAACCGTATATGAGTATGGAAGACAGAATGAATTGTAATATTTTATAACTTACTGTCCTGAATAATACTGTCCTATCCTTAACTTCCTGAGATGCTTTCTCTATTGTGGGTAAACTTCTGGGTCTTCCACCTGGAGTCAATATGAAGTGATAATGACTGTTGGGTTCAATAGCTTAATACTGTATAACCAGTATTTTTTTGCGAGGTACTAATTTTCTTGAAGAATTTGAGAACACAAAGGTTTCACCAAAAATTTTACCTCCCAGAATTTTCTTACAAGTCATGTTCAGTTGACTTCTGAAGGTAACGTATGTGCAAACTTATTATACTTATTATATATCTTGACAATATTTAAATAAAAGCATGTTCGTAAATCATCAATAATAGGAATAATGTCAAGAAATCAGTTAAGATATTAATACAAAATGCAATACCTACGTATTATGTTCATATTCTTATCATATTTTCCATTTGCAAAAATTCTTACTCATGAAAGTAAAGACATCTAGTTTTCAATTAAAATTTTATACTTGTGAAAAATTCTGATTCAGGATTTCATTTCCTCAAGAATGCGCTGTAAAATCTATCTTAGATGTGAAAAAACTCGTTTTGAACATTCCTTATAAACAAGGAGCAATAGTTTGGACAAAGCTTGATTTATAAATATGTCCTTATAAACCACAGTGATGGTATGAAATTAAACACTTAAAAAAAAATGTGCTTGGAATTTTTGTTTAGGAAAATCGAATGCAAGATAGCAATTTTTTTGGAAGATTAGGGTAAAATTGCTGAAAATTTGTTAAAATATTTTCAAATCACATTGAAATTAATGAACTGAAAATAATACTCGAAAAGAAGTCAGACTTTACATACTTTATTCAAAATTCATGTAATTGACACTTCTAGCTCTTCTCAAATTCATGTATTGTTTCAGCTAAAATAGAAAAATAGTCCATGTAAATATTTCTTACCTGTAGCTATGAGACATTTGTCATACGTTATCTCTTTCCCATCATCAATGTAGACTGTCTTTTTATTGGGGTTAATCTTTATCACCTACAATACAGATAGATGACAAAATAGATGAAAATTACAAAATACTGCCAAAATAAATCAACATCCCTTCAAAACTATATAATCTTTACCAGTTTGTATCACATTCTTTTCAGTTTAAACAGCCTATTCCTTTTCAAGAGAGGAATCGACATAGAGCAGGAAAAAAATTCTTCAGTTTTATCTTCACTAATTTCTACAGTTTTTGTCAAGTTCTTTATTTTTTTTCTATACATGTAATTATCTGGAATCTTATACTTATTCTGATAGAATATGACAAAATCACAAATAGTTTATGTCAAATTCTTTCTGAAATATGAAGTAACTCTGTTTATTAACATAAACAAATTATCAAATAGAAAATAGAAAACATGTGTCTGTGAAACATGAATGCCCACGTCAGCATCTTTGTCTGTAAAAATTGTAAAATGGTCAGACTCCAAGGTCAAGGTAACAAGGTCAAATATTTTGGTACCCATGGAAAGGTCTTGTTATAAGGAATACACATGTGAAATATCAAAGCCTTATCCCTTATCATTCAAAAGTTTTGGCCAAGGTTAAAGTTTTTCAAAAGTAGGTCGAACTCCAAGGTCAAGCTCACGAGGTCAAAAATTTTGGTATCCATGGAAAGGTCTTGTCACAAAGAATACACATGTGAAATATCAAAGCCTTGTCCCTTACCATTCATAAGTTATAGTCAATGTTAAAATTTTGCAGACAAACAGACAAATGGACAGGACAAAAACAATATGCCCCCGTATCTTCGATTATGGGGGTATAATGATACACATGTATCAGTATATAGACAAATAGTCAATATATAATACCTTCTTGCCGGACAGTAAGGCCACACCACCATTTTCTGCCTTCATCACTCCCTGAGGTGTATAGTAAAATGGACGTGGCTCATAGAATACTCTACAACAAATAAATAAATAAATTCTATTTTAGTCAGATCTCTCAATTTCAAGGACAAGTTATATTCTTGACAGGAATAGACATTTTATTATATCTCTTCAAAGAGTAGACAAAGTCAGACATCACATGACAATAATATGACTATGACTACACAACATTTATGCTTTGACATCACTATATATGCACAGCCACTGTAATTGCCTGAGATAAAGCTTTCAGGACGATTGTTATTGATTTCCGTATAAATGACAGTGTGACGTCATAACGCCCGACATAGCGGATGAATTTGAATTGAAAAATCCTTTCCTATGCAATGTAGAAAGTGGAATAACATTATATAAAAAGACGAATTCAATACTAAAATCATCCCCACTAAGTCCTTACCTCTTTCAGCAACTGTGTCTTGACGATTACAGAATACGACATCAACAAGCGACAGAGGCAGGCGCAGCTACAATAGCTCTCTGTCGATTGATGTCACATCCTACACTTAACGGAAAATTTCGAATGAAGATTTCTTTCACATTCAGCGTTGTTTGTGATAATTTCAAAATAGACCACACATAAACAGTACACAGTATAAGAAAAATCCGTAAACTAACGCTGTCAACATTTCATGATTTCACCGCGCTGCAACTGACTCAAACGGATAGCAGAAATGGGAATACATTCCGCAAACAAAATTAGTTCCAAACAGTCAACATCTAGAGAGTAATAAATAACTTGTTTTGTCATATTTGGTCATTATTCCATTGTTAAATTTCTAATTTGTAATACTTCATATATCACAATGCATTAATTAATGACATTTCAGCCATACTGAATAAGCATGACGTTGCCATGGGGACACTCCCGCTGTTCCTTTCTAAACTTAACTCCCTTCCACATTGGTGGACGGATTCGCTTTAAAAATAGAATTGGGAGCTTTTGTTGTTCTATTTTTGGCTTTGAAAGCGCATATATATAGAATAAGTGTCTAATTTTGTGTGTTTATGCAGAAATAAATTACAATGGCTGATGCATTTATTTGATAAAATACGCTAACGCGCATTATATCAAAATAAATGCAGCAGCCATTGTAATTTATTTCTGCACAAACACACAAAATAAAACACTTATTATATAAATGATGATGCGTTATAAGTATGATGTCAACATGAAAAAATCATTCCAAGGAATGCATGTGTCGCCTGCGAAACATAGCGACACTCAGGAATCACTTTTATAGGGTGTGACATACAAGTGTGACAGACGGACGGACAATGGACAAAGTGATCCCTAAGTGTCGCTATGCTTCGCAGGTGACACAAAAATTGTCAAATGGTATCATGAAGTGTCATGTCATGTTAATTATATGAAAACGGTCTCATTTCTTTCACAAATATTGAAGAAGTATGAAGGAGGCTACTCACGTCTTCTGTTTACCATTCCAGTCTTTAAACGTGTATTTCTTGGCCAATTCTCTGTCATCAACAAACCATAATTCTTTAGATAGCGGAGGACGGAAATATGGTACCGTATCTTCTTGACTTATCACCAATATCTAATAGGTTAAAGTAAGAAACAAACATGAAAATTTGATAAAAATAGAGAAACTAGGAGACAGCAAATACAAAAAATTTACATTGTATAAAATGTAAAGTATTTCTATATATATACATATATATTAATATGTTTACTGTCTAAATAAGTTTCACCAAGATTACAATGTTCATTGAACTCACTACAAAAAAATGTTTACCTTTGCCTTAGGGTCTTTTGCTTTTATGGCTCTATATGCGCCAACAGAGGTTGTTCCCCCTCCTATCAGTAGGTATGGAATGTGTTTTGGGAATTCTGTTCATAAAAGAATTAAACATAGTAAATTATCTAAATATGTTTAAATAACCTTTTAACTGAATGTGTTGATGTTGGATGAATATTCCACCAAAGTAGACAAGTACTCAGACTTTAGTATATATCAATGCCAGCAAGATTTTATGCAGAGTTGCTTCAACATTCTTTCCACTCTCTTCATTCTTTTTAACTGTCCATGTGTACATGTTATAATCTTTCCTTTCCGAAATACCAATATTGGGCCATTTGAAAATTTTTTTTTCTCATTTGTTCATTTCTGAAACGTTGGTCATAATTTCAACAAGATATGGAATAAAATTCTCTGTAAGATAATCTTTTAACTGCTTTCATTAAAATATTACTGATACAGAAAATTTGTTATACTTTTCAAATTATGACCTTACAATGAAATGGTCAATTAAAGTATGGTTTGACAGGCCACTGATTATGACGTTATTAAAAAGTCTGCCAGAAGCTGCCCCACACTGACTTAAAACAATGCTGTTTTACCAAGTATGTTTTGCCTTGGCCCTGTACCAAATTTGGATATTCAAAGTTTGTTAAAATCATATTATCATTATCATTTATACTTCTTATTAATAAAATACATTCTGAGAAGCTAAGACTGGTTTTTTCATCAAAGTTTCCTTCCCACCCAACATCCTTAAGAAATTGGAAGGAAATGGCAGAAAAAGTTCTTAATTAATATCATTTTGATGTCTTCAACAAACCTCTCATGCAACAGGTTTACCATACAAGTACCTTCTTCTGGCGTTGTTGCAGCTTTTGATTCCTCTGTTTTCTTCTCTTTAGAATCCTCGGACATGGTGACTGGTGTGGTCACAAACGTACTGTCGACACTCCCCACCGCTGTGGCTGCTATCTCCTCTTTCTCTTTTTGGGTCAGTTCCTCTGAGGCCTGGATAGCTAGGGGATGTGGCGACACCTGGATTGGACTGTCATCCTTCTTATGATGGCGATTGCCTCGAATATAATAATTGATGAACCATGAACCTTCTGTCAATACCTAAAAGGCAGAAAGTAGGTTACATATACATGTACTTGCAAAAAGCTGTACCACAGTCTCCTTAAACTGAGGGTGTAGATCTATAGTTCCTTCCCATCCCCAAATTGTGAACCATCTCTTCCCTCCAAGCCCTGTTAACAATGTTACAAATCACAAGGGAATCAAAACCTAAAAGCCATAAGACTTGCATCTTATCATACATGACCAAAGCTGCAACTGGGTGTTGCATACTTACAAATATCCCTCCAGCTATTACAGCTATGCCTCCCATAATGTACTGTCCGTAGCTACGACTCTTGCCACCCTCCGTTGACTTGTACCTGTACTGCCCCCTGTTGGTACTGCCATGTCTATTCCAGGACTTGTCATTGCCATTTGACTTCATGTTACTTAGATGGCTTAGGCAACGAGCACATATCTGCTGCGGAGGACTGACTAAAAAATGGGTAAAAAACATGGTGTCATTAAAGATGAAAAACTCACCCTGATGACATTACCTGACCAGCACTAAACCAAGTATCTCCAGATACATCACCCACAAAAGCTTGGTTAATAAAGGACTTTTAAATTAGTACGCTGGGAATAGAGATGTCTCATTTTACCTGGCTACTTGTTCATCAAATGTGCTGTGAGTTGAATTTGATATTATTTGTATTTATTTAGGCACTTATTTGGACAATTTTTTTTTTTCGCCTCGGACAGGGGGTGGGTCTGAAGGTTGCTAGGCGACCCAAAGACCCTTTCCTTTTTTGATATTTTTACCCCCCCCAAACTCAAATCTTGCATCCACCCCTACATAATCAAACAACATACCCATTTCATGTGTTATTCAAAAAGAATTTACAGTCTATCAATTATTGGTGTTCATAGTTATAAAGGAGAAAATGACCACACCCATTTACTAAGACCCTGGGGGTCAGGCACTCAAACAAAATATCAGGTACTCAACTAGACCATAGACCCATCATGTTGCAAAAAGAATTACTTTTCCATCACCAACAGTTTCAGAGGCACATAATTTTCTCCCAATTGTGGCTAATATACAAATTATGATTTTTCTATTTCAAGGTCAAAGGTCAAGGTCAAATTTTGTTTCTGAGTTTGATTCGTCTCATCATGGTCTATCACCATGTCAAGTTTCAAGTTGCTGCTCCTAGCTGTTTTCTTCCAACAGACTTAAATGCAACACCTTAATCAAAATGTTGACATACTGATGGATGGACAGACAAACTTTGCCATTTTATAGACCAGATTTTGCTTTGCACCCTGGCCAAAAAGATAATATTTTGCATTGGGAATGGGGCCGAATTAGGCCAATAGAGCCCTGTAATAAGGCACTGAACACTGACTCCTTTAAGTGCCCGTGGTCAGAAAACTACTGGCTGCACAGCTCACTTCGGATATTGAAAAAATTGAAGTTCTGTCTACTTTGTCTGCAAATTTTAGAATTGAAATGCATATTATATGTGGGAATCGGCTGATCTCGAACTCTCAGAACTAACAGTATAAGTTACCTGTCTGTGCAAGCAATACACAGAGAGAAAATTGATTGAATAAGATAAGGAGTTTTCTATGTTAATTTTAGCGTGATGTCACAAATGTTTAGCGTTAACTGTCTATGGAGAACAGCAACGATATCACGCTAAAATTAACAAAGAAAAATCACAATCTAAAACTATCTGGTCATACGAATATCAATAATGACACCTGACATTGATTCGAACCCAGGTCATCTTAAATTAAATAAATCCAAATGGACATGGTAACAAGTAATAATGCATAGACACTCAGTGCTAGAAATTAACTTTTACTGACCACTTGCCATATGGGCCCCTGAAGTTTTAATTTCGGGGGCCCACAATTTTTGGGGGGCCCACATCATTTTCCAAATTGGAGAATAGGCTAGAAAACGAAATCATTATCTTATTGCTATCATGAGCCAGTCTTTCAAGAGTTCTTCAACATTTTCAAATAATGATGCATTTCAATTGTCTTTCTGCTCAACATTTAGCAGAGGGCAACCATAAACAAGTCTGGTAGTCTGGGAGTAATAGCAGATTTGGAAATATTTGCAGGGGAGGGTTCTAGCTTATAGTTATGAGAAAAATGTTTGTAAAACTTGATTAATCGTAAAGAGTTTTTTTTTTCTAGCCAATTTCTCACCCCCCCCTCCCTTGCGCATTGAAACAGTGCGGCTCCTTATATTCCATAATTGTAAATTACCGTATCCCTGTGTGATCTCACTAAAAAAAATTGCACAATTTAGAAAGTATGTCTTTACACATGTTTAATCTGCTCTGGTTCAATACTTTCATGAAAGATGTTGGTCAATCAAGTGCATAATTTACCGCCTAAATAAATCAAACGTACACCAAACTCTATATGAAATTGAATGTACGTTCCTAAAATACAATTTTCAATGGATATATAAGTTTGTTAAAAGCTATATTCAAATTAGAAGAATTGATGTACGGCAGAAGTTTTACTTAGCCAGACATAACAAACATAGCTTGGTTTTTTACGTAATATGCTGGACTGTCTGAATGAACTAGGTAGGTAGAAAATCAGCAATTCTAATACATTGCCGTCTGCACGTTATACTAGTATGGGAATTCATATACCTGAAGCAAAATAAATAACCAGATAAAAACACTTCATTTTTTTTACCGGTAAACCTATAAGTTGCCAAGTGGACGAATAATTCACACGTTTCAGATTGCCCACAGCCTTTAAGGGTTTACTAATCACAAAATCTTCCCAAAAAGAAAATCTTGATTATCACAAAAGTATGACATAATTCAGCAAATTAGCCACATTAGTGAGTGAATTTTATCTATCAAATGTTTCTCATTAAAATTTTAGCTTGTACATTGATATTTCGTGAGCACAATCTTAAACAAGTTGTCAATTTTTCAAAAATAGAACTCGTTGGAAACGTCAATATAATTTGAGAATAGTTACCTTCTCTAATTTCTACCCAAGGGCAAGCTATTTTTCAAATTGTTTGAAAATATTTCTACAAAGTGTAGTCCATCTCCTAAATGTGTAACCCTATGATATGTATACATGTATACATTTTGTATACACCTGTGTAGATACCTGTACAAAGCATGCACAGCGATTACTTTTCATGGGTGGAAAGTATAATTTTGCAAATCACTGTCCCAAATTGAATGCTAGCTTACCATCGGGAAGGAATCAAAGAAGGTATATATGCATAAATCATATTGTTTAATGCTGTTTACCATGTTTACGGTCTGTTCTATTTTTTGAAAATCAGCAACTCGATTAATGTTTGTACTCATAAAATAGTACAGTACAAACTAGGGTACCTGTAAAATGCGAAACGAAATGGAAACGAAACGAAATGGAAACGAAACGAAATGGAAACGAAATGTAATGAAAACGAAATGAAATGGAAACGAAACGAAATTGAACAAATGAAATGAAACAAAACGAAATGAAATTAAACGAAATGGGAACAAAATGAATGAAGAAAGGAAATTTATTTACTGGTTAGTTTTTTTTGGGGGGGGGGGGGGGAGTTGAAATATGTCTTTTTAAAGTGAGAATGAAAGATCCATAGGGGATTGGATGGTCAGGATACCTTTTCAATATAAATAATTAAATATGAAAATAAATTAGAGTATTTCAACAGATATTTAACCCCCCCCCCCAAAAAAAAGGGTGAATAAATTACATTTAGTCCTATTTCATTTCATTTTGTTCCCATTTCGTTTCATTTCACTTCGTTTTTTTTTCATTTTGTTTTGTTTCATTTTGTTACGTTTTTTTAATGTTGTTTTGTTTTTTTCATTTTGTTTTGTTTCATTTTGTTTGTTCAATTTCGTTTTGTTCAATTTCATTTCGTTTCGCATTTTACAGGTACCCTACAAACTATCCTAGTGTGGTTAGTTTTACCAACGTGTGTAATGACGTCATCCAAAGTGACTGAAGCAGCTGGGATACAAGATATCTCTAAAACAACGATACCACTACTTCTTGGCACCAAGAAATAACGATATAGATACATACAAATTCAAATTCAAATCATACATATAGAGAAATTGATGAATAAAAATTCATCTGCCATTGGTAACCAAAAATCGTTCATAGTTTTTCTTTAACCAAAGGTAAAATTGGCAAACATTGGTACTATTGGCAACTTATCATTAGTACCATTTGCATATCTCCGAACGCACCCTATAATTTTAATGAAAGTCAAATATTTTTGTATCAGCTGACTCTTTATTGGAGATGTTTTGCCAAATTCTAAAGTTTTTGTAATAAACTAGATATTCCTGACACACTAATTTTATGTTTAGTAAGCCCTTAATTGGCGAGGTGGGCGAGCGTTCATTACAATAGGGTGGTCAGAGGAAACTCAAGAATATTAAGTAAATTCTAGCTTTTTTTATGATAAGTTATAAAATATTTATTTCATTTACACAATTTGGCATGCAGTGTGATAGCTGCCAGTCCACGTCTCAGCGTGGAGGAGGATATTCGTACTCGCTGCATCTTACGTCCGCGACGTCCGCTACCTGCGTAAACAGCAACTCGCAATCTGCAAATCTGGTGTTTGCGTGCTTTCACAAAAAAGGGAGAGAAATGAAAGAGTTGGGAAAAAAAGTAGCGACAAGATTAAGACGTCAAGAAAGATGCTGTAAAAAATAAATTTAGTGGATTTGAACACATCCCCTCTGATTTCAGGGATTGCGGGAACTTGATATATATTTGTTACAAATGCGAGTTATGTGGTGGTATCTATTTTTAGTACTCCGACGCGGACTCCGACTTCAAAATGTCCGACATCAAACATGTTTTTGCATAATTCTTAGTTGCTTTATTTCATTGACCGTAATTACCTACTAGTAGTTGATTTTATTGCCACATATATTATGAAGATTCTCATATATGACAACTGCAGATAAAATGTTTATTCTGTTTTAAATTAGCCGACCGACTTCCCTTAGCACCCTAAAACTAGTACTTGACCGACGCCGACGCGGACTTCCAAGTAAGCTGTACATTATACGTTTTTATATATCTTTTTTTTTAAACCAATATCAGCTGATTCCGACAAATACTAGTGATTAATCTTTCTTCAAATTCTTCCATATTTGACACGTACATCTTGAAATCGTTGTGATAATACCCATTATGGTGACCGACATTGTCTAGATTCAGTAATTTACTTGACCGACGCGGACTCGGACTTCTAAACAGGCTGATCGAGTCGGACACCTAATTCTAAGTAATACTTGTCCGACGCGGACTTCAATACTGACCGACTCGAATATTGACTTCAAAACTGATTTTAGTTGTATGCATGTGTATAATCTTCTTTCAAGAACGCGGACCTCTGAATATGAAGTTTGAATACTTGACCGACTCCAACACCTACTTCAGATTTATACCGACTTGGACACGCCGACTTCAGATTTATACCGACTCGGGCAAGCCGACTGCAGAGTTAGACCGACTCGGACACGCCGACTTCAGAGTTGGACCGACTTGGACACCGACTTCAGAGTTAGATCATCGACTCGAACACGCCGACTTCAGAATTAGACCGACTCGGACATCGACTTCAGAGTTAGATCGACTCGAACACGCCGACTTCAGAGTTAGACCGACTAAGACACGCTGACTTCAGAGGTAGACCGACTCGGACACCGACTTCAGAGGTAGACCGACTTGGACGCCGACTTGAGTAATAGACCGACTTTAGGGATGCCGAGTTGACTTGACTACCTCCGACGCTGACTTGAATGATTAGTAAATGTTATCATGAGCACTTAACAATGATTTGACTCACTTGGACACCCACTTTGAACAAGCTACTCTGGTGGAGAATAAACAATACGAGTCGGATACAGACTCTGAACAAAATTAAAGCTATCTAGTGAACTGTAGTTGACCTTGACCTTTACTGTTTTCAAGTTCATTTCTGTGTATTCTTTATATTGTTCTTTGTTTATCTTTTAACGAAGGACTTATGAATACTACTATTTAGCCAGAAGGATAGGACATTTTCTGGATGAAAGAAAATTATTCACTCTGATAATCATTCAAGTAGTGATATTTCGTACATGGGACATATATTCTCTCTTAAAAATTGGTTTATTTAGTCAAAATTAACATAAAATTAAATTAAACCAATGGAAAAATGGGAAATTTAAGTACTCTTCTCCCATCTTGCTACAGAGATATTAGGTCTGATTTATCTCTTAATACATTATTATATAGGCGCGTTCTGCCCATGCACACGCAAGTACGCAACAGCGTACACATCATTTTGCCAAAAAATGTAAATGAAGAAATAAACAAATGAAAATAAAATGTTAAGAAAATGATCAAAGTAGAGAGAAAGAAGGAAATACAAAGGAAATTTGGCATATTGGGAATGGACCGAAATTCGGCCCAAAAACAAGGGGAAAAACTCACTATATAATGGGGATTTCACTCTGCTCAGGCTATAGAAAAGCTACATTTGGATTTCTGTAAGAAGATTCTTAGAGATAAAAAGTCGACAACTCTTATGATGGTTTACATGGAATTAGGTAGGAACCTTTATTGATTAGGAGAAAATTGAAAATAAAAAAAAATACTGGTTCAAACTATTAAAAATAGTGAGGAAATTTTATACCAAATTCTCTCTATGAAGATTTGTTTGACAAATGTGATAGTCGTTGAAACAATGTATACTTGATTTTTTTTACGTGCCTTATCTGAACAGATTGACACTTTTGTTTTCTAATTACATGTAGTTAATATTCAATGTACAAGTTATATTTCATTATGAGTTACTCTGAGTCAGATTTTATTATTTTTTAGACGGTTAAATTGGATGCTCATTAGGTTGATTCTACATATTCATGGACCATCGGGTGATTATAAAAAAAAAACTTGGAAAAGGGAGGCGGATAACTTCCGACCCCCCTCTCTACACACACCTTGTGCCCGTGCTTACTTAACTGAGAACCCTGTATGGAAGTGCAAGCCCGATCTGGCGAGGTGGGAGGGGCAGCGGGTCCAAGGCAGAGCTCTGGTGGATATTTTCTCAATAACTGTAATGTCAAAAGCCACAAATTTTCAATAAAATCAGACCACTGCATGGGCGGATCCAGAATTTTTTTCAGGAGGGGGGGGGGGGTCCTAAAGTCCGAATTTTTTTAAGAGCAAAAAAAAAAAAAAAAAAAAACCGCAAGAAAATAAAGTTTTTTTCAGTTCTGTTTCTAATTATTAATAAGACAGGTAACTGGAGAGCAAGAGCAATGGCGAACAAAAAGCTTGAATTTTCACATCATAGTACTTGATTACTTGATTATTGATTGTCAGTTCTAATATGTAAATACAGCTAATGGCGAGCGACAGCGAGCCAGCGAAATTTTTTCCCGAGAATTGGAATAAAATTCACTATTCGTGTCTTTTCGTTTTCTTAGTGCCCTTGTTTATTGACTTAGGTTTAATGTATATATGTGTTGTATATAATGTCTTTTTCTTACTTTAAATTTTGAGAAAAGTGAGTTTTCACTTGAAATTTTCTCAAAATTTAAAGTCAGAAAAAGACCATAGGAAAGCGTAGCATCATTTGAAAATAACGTACATGTATGTAGGAGAAAAATTTTGAAAAGCTGACGGCAATATAGATTTCTAATGATATATTTTTCGAATATTATGACAACAAAAGGGGAATTGGGATTTAATCTCTTGAAATATGTACATCAATTTAAAAGAATTAGCTATGCTTCGAAAATTCCAGTTGGGGGGGGGGGGGGGGGGGGTTCCGAACCCCCCTCTTCTGGATCCGCGCTTGCACTGGGACTCGTTCTTGAGCTAGTATTTCACATTGATAACATGAATTTCACAGAGTTAATAAAAATCATTATATGTATATCATGTTAATTAATAATGATAACTGGAAAAAAAGAATAAAAAAAAAAAAAAAAAAGAATAAAAATAAAAATAAAATTCATTGAGGCGTTGCAATTCATTCTCGAATTCCCTGGAATTCTATTCAATAATATCATAATTCAAACGCGGATCTAATAGGCAGTGCCCTTTCCCAGAAGCAAAATAAATGCTCATTTTCCCTGTTTTTACGTTTATTTTTTTTTTTAGCTTAATTTACAACCCCATCTCCCCTCGATAGAAATTCGATTCACCCCTTAAAGCCTCCTACCCTCGTTCTTTCATTTCCTTCATAGCTTGAAACCCCCATCCCCCGCCCCATTTTCTTCTGTTATCATTCTCTTATCCGACTTTTTATCTGAAATAATTTTTTTCAAATCTATTTTATTTTCGTTGTTTTTCTTATATATATATTTTTTCATTTATCCATTTTTTTTTTAATTTTTCTTTTTATAATGTGCAAGCCCGGGCTCATTGGCTTACATGGCAGCTACGCGCCTACCTAGGGTTCGTTGTTTGTGTCTGCAGCAGTCACCTCAACGCCTGATCACAATCAATGAATCATTCTAATTATTCGTGGACTGGTAAGCATATATTTGGAACTCAGATATCTTTCTTCGTCCTTTGATTCAAACACCCCCCCCCCCCTTTAAGAGATAAGCAAAATACAGAGATAGGACTGAAAATATGCATTGTCACAACCCATAATGTAATAAAATCCTATAATGTAATAACTTTTTACCTTCCAAATTAAATTTGTGTCACTCTCAATTATGTTAACCAACCACCAATCCCACCAGTTCAGTTCAGTTCAGTTCAGTTTCTAGGAAATCCCTCCTTTGACTAAGGAGCACCCGAATAGGTAAAAGGATAGACCAAATAAAAAATAGAAGATATAAAACTAAGGAGGGGGTAGGTACAGAGTAGGAAGTAGAAAGAAGGATAAAAACTTCTGTTAAAATAGATAAAAAATTATTGCTCCTAGTGTTATGGTGTACTTGTGAGTTTGTGATAACAAGAACTTATGTACATTTCGCTAAAAAAGGGATTTTAGTCTTTACATATTTACACTTATTTAAGACTTCTGAGCTTAAAAAAAAAAAAAAAAAAAAAAAAAAAAAAAAAAAAAAAAAAAAAAACAATAAAAAATATTATAATGGGTCTTGTATCATATTATGTAAAAGATTAATCACTTAAGAGCAAGGATAAAAATGACGACGGATTTTGAGTAAAAGGGATGCTATTTAACATAATGGGTTAAGAGGGGGGGTTTACTATATACATTGGGGTTTGCATGTTCTTTGAGATCTATCATGTATATTTTGTATATGTTAAAGATCTACTGCATGTAGTCTAGTTTAATGCTCTGATTTTCTTTGATCTTTCACAATGCAGTGCATATATAAGGTTTCGCGCAAGCCCCTCCACGGCCCTCTGGATCTGAAGATTTTTATTTTTTCTGGATGAAAATTCATTCTCGGAGCAATCAACGAGAAGTTGCAACAAGGCCTCGTCATTCAATGTGAATCTGTTTGTGTTTTCACTGCCGATGTGTGAGCTCAAAAGCTCTATCAAATTTTTTATGTATGGATTTCTGATATTAGTTAAGCTGGGACAATGGAGGATGAAGTGTTTACGATCCTCATCTCCATTTCCGCATAGCCGGCAATGCATGTGTGCATTCTGTTGATTATGTTTATGTTATGTTTACCCCAATGTCCCGTCGCCGTTTCGAATATATTAAGATTGATCTAAAAAAACAACACTACCCATTGCCTTCGAAAATCTAATGGGCAAAGACGGATAACTCTTATGTATAGTTTGAAGTCCGCGTACTAGTTCGAAGTACTAGTTTTAGGGTCCAGAAGTCCGAGTCGGTAACGAAATAGTACATAATATCGGTTTCTATTCAGTAAACTACGGTGCAGATGAAGTCGTTATGCAAAGGTATGAATATTCAGAGAAATTCGTTTTTATATATTGTAAAACAGACATGATATTGAAGAATAAAGATTACGAGTCCGCCGAAGTCGGACATTTTGAAGTCGGAGTCCGCGTCGGAGTACCAAAAATAGGTACAGCCGAGTTAGGTCCCTTGCTTTGCTCTTCAAAGTCGACCTTCATTCAGGAGAGTGAATTTTTTTCCTCCAAGAATCATGTTCCAGCGGCTTTTGACAAATTTTGCCCAAAAATCTATTGTATATGGCATCCAACCGTCATTCAAAGGTAATATTGATAGTAACAGGTTCGCCGCTACTGGTCGAGCAGATAATTCCGAACGATTTTTGTGGTTTTTCGTCAATAACTCGGCTTCTATACGTCCAATCATCATGAAACTTGGAACAAATAATGCTTCGCCCTTCATACAGATGCCTATGTAAAAATAATTTTGAAAATCGACCTATAAATGCTTATTTGAGGGTATTTTATTACCCCCTTTTAACGGCCATTTTACGCAAGTTATAGTCCGACTTGCAGACCTACGACGGTGTTATCTGTTTTTTCGTCTTCGGTCTGACTGCTATGCATAGGCAAAACTTGAGAATTTTTGTGCGAAAAAAAATCGGCAAGTCATCCCTTTTTTAGACAAATTCTGGTCCCTTCAACCAAAAAATAAGTCATCCAGTCCTCCTGCCCTAAAAAATCCCCTCTAGGCCTGGTTTCACCTCTATGCGCCTGACAAAATTTTGTTGATCAGAGGAAAATCGGAAGAGAGGAAGAGGTGAAACCAGGCGTAGAGGGGATTTTTTAGGGGCAGGAGGACTGGATAAGTTATTTTTTGGTTGAGAAGACCGGAATTTTTCAAAAAAAGGGATGCCTTGTCGAAATTTTTTTCGCACAAAAATTCTCAAGTTTTGCCTATGCATAGCAGTCAGACCGAAGACGAACCGTCGTAGGTCTGCAAGTCGGACTACGCAAGTTACTAAAGGTATTTCCGAACGATTTGCATTTTAGTCCCTCCTGGGGTCAAATATAAATCAAATGTTTCAAAACTTTGTTATTTTATCCTTTTATCCTTATTGAAGAATTCTATGTCAACATATATCATAAAACTTTCACAAAATTTATTTCTAAAGCGACTTTTTGAACCATGATGATGTACGTTTAAATTTCTTACTTATTTCCAATGACTTTGGTATTCTAACACATGAAATCTATACACTTTTTCGTGAATATCCTGCTTTGGGCCCCTCTAAATGCAGGTTTTCATCGATCAGTTGACGAGAATAGATTTTTGGAAAATAGATGACTCCGAAACTAGGTCAAGATATGTTCTTAACACAATGATGTCACTTTCCCCAGCTCCCAAACAGACGAAAGTTACAAACAGCAGGAGAAACAAACGTTAAAAATATACTAAATCAAGTAAGTTATTTTGAGATTTCCTTTTGCATGTCGGCTATTTTTCTGAATATCTAAACGTCTGTATCAACAAAATTGTGAAAAAGTAACTCCAAGTAACCGAACTAGCGAATCGTTCGGAAATACCTTCAGTTCGGAAATATCTTCTCGACCAGTAAAGTTTATTTGGAAGGATTCTCGAGTTTGCTATGACCACCAGACAAGAATTTTCAGGAGCCAAACTGGACCGAAACAGGCCAACTAAGAACTTGATTTTTTCTGGGTGTTGGCCTAAAGCATGAGCATTGAAAAAGAATTTACTAGGAAACAACTCACTCTTAAAAAATAGCCTGTTTCTATCAAGAACATCTACTGGTCGGGTACATATTATCGCCAGGCACATATTATCGCCACTTCATTTATATCTCTGCATAGTGTTGATGTAGGAATTTAATTTTTTTAGCTTAATTACATCTCTGAAATATGAAACAGTATACAAAATTTCAAATAATTCCATAGCTTGCAAATACTGAATTTTATGATAGAAAGTTGGTAAATTTGAATTTATTTCTTCCGCCTCTCTGGGGAAAGGGTAGGTCTCTTCACCTTCCTATATCTCTTTGGTTTTTGAAATTTTTTGTATGATTTTTTCACAGACGAAAAGAAGAAAGTTCAAAGATTCAAATAATGTGAACTTTGTCGAAAAAGTTTAGGATTTTCAGTAAGAACAGGTAGAGGTGGCGATAATACATGTATGTACCCTCCCTTCTTTCAAACTAGGTGTAACCCTTAAGTTCACAGAGCACCGGTAAACAAGAACCAATTGTCAGATTTTCATGAAAATTGGAAGAAATGTGTAACAAGGGTTCCTCATCCTTCTGTGCAAATTTCATCAAATTTCGTAAAGAAATAAAGATTTTAGAGCAAAAAATGTTGCAAAAAGTGGCGATAATATGTGCCCGACCAGTACCTTTAGACTAAATAATTCAGTCTCTCCGCTGCCGCTAAAAGAGACTGAACCCCACTATGGTTGTTACAGAACGAAGTCGGAAGAAACTGTTGCCCAACGATTTACCCATTTTGAAGGTGTGAAATATTGATTTTCTTGTTGTCGGGACTAAAGAAAACATTTATCTAACTATCTCTACCCACCTCATGTATTTTTCTCGCTTCGTTATTGCATTTTTTGCCAATTTTTAACTCCCTACCAAACTAATCACTAATCGGGCAAAGCGAAAGTTTGGAGAACTGTCCAATCAATCGAAGGATAAAGAAAGTTGATCACGTGATATCTTGTATCCTTCGTTCTGATTGGTCATCAGACTCCGTTCTATAACAAATATGGTGGGGTTCAGTCTCTTTTAGCGGCAGCGGGGAGACTGGATTATTTAGTCTAATCTACCTAGGCAATAATCCATCATTTATTCACTTATCAACTGAGTTATGTTTCCAGCTACGTTTATCTCCAACACACTCTTGCTGTTTTGAATCCGACATCTTGTTTGTTATTGACTCTAGCAAATCAAATCACTCGGATCTTTTTGGCATCTGAATTGTGTAACATTCGACTTTCACACCAGGAGGTACCGGTATTGCTACTCTTTGCATGTGAAAAGGTACAAAATTCTGTGTAATATGCCAACTCGGAAAAGATATGGACTCTGATCTTGCTCATGTAAATATGTACATAGTTTTTACATTTTACCTTTTACCGGTGTATGGATATACCATACTCCAAGTGAGGTGCTCCTGACAAGGACTTGAAGGAGGGAATTAGCACAACAGATAACAGATGACAGAGAAAACTGGTCTATTTTTAGCTGAAGCATGCGCTTCTGTCATAATAATATACTTTTGGCGGGAGAAGAATATGTTAAAAATTGTATGCCCGAATCAAAGGAAAAATAGGAATTTGATTATAATTTGAAAAAAAGAACAGATAGATACAATAAGCCAGTGTATGAGACCATGAGTGGAATATCACCCATTTCTCTGTTGAAAAATGCGCTTCTAAAATAAAGCAGGTTTTCTCTTGTCTATCTTTGTCTTTGTACTCCAAAAAGATTCAAGCGATTTGATTGGCTAGAGTGAATAACAAACGAGATGGTGGATTCGAAAACCAAACGAGTGTCAAAAATTGAAAATTAAATTTATGAATTATAAATAGATGAATAAATGAGCATGTAAATATTCCAGAAATAAATAAATAAATAGATTATTAAATGAAAATAAACCTTTTAATTTTTTTATGGGGTGAGGGAGATACTTTAAACCTCCTCAGTATTTATCACAGATAATTTTGCTTCCTTCCTCAACTACATCCCAGCGGCAAACAAAAACAAACAAAACAAAACAAACAAATAACATACCAATCCAAGGAATGCTTGTGTTGCCTGAGAAGTGGCTTACTCTAGAAAGTGGATCACATATATAGGTCAAGGTAACTTGGTTCAAAATTATTGGTATCAGTAGAAAAGTCTTGTCAAATGAAATTCATACGGTATGTGAAATATCAGACCTCTTTCTTACTGATGAAAAGATATGGTCGATCTCAAATTTTCAGAAAAGAGTGTCAATTATCTAGGTCAAGGTCACTATGTAAGAATTTCATCATAAGAAATACATGTGTGAAATATTAAACTTTCAAATTAAATTAAAGCCTAATCACTTACCGTACAATCTTAATTTCTTAGAAAAGAAGGTCAAATATCAAGGTCAAGGTCACAAGGTAAAAAATTATGGTATGTGTAGAAAGGTCTTGATACAAGGAATACACATGTTAAATATCAAAGCCCTATCACTTACCAATCAAAAGATAAAGTGAATTTTAACTTTTTTTGAAAAGTAGGTCAAATACTGTATCTAGGTCAAGGTCACAAGGTAAAAAATTATTGTATGTGTAGAAAGGTTTTGTTACCATACAAGGAATACACATGTGAAATATCAAAGCCCTATCACTTACCAATAGATACAGATACAGAAGCTTTATTTTGTGTTGAATACAACACAAATACAGCATATTTGTAACATTACTACATAAGCTCTGAAGAGCTTGTATTTCAACAAATTTCAATAAACAATATAGTAACAGTTAAATATCACAGACTACTGTTGACTTGGTTCACTTAAGAAACTGGATAAAGTTAAACGCAATTTTGACTACTTTGTCATGCAAAAACTGAAATAAAATTGACACCATTCCGTTGATCTTGAAAATTTTGGTGTATGTTTTATGTTCCTAACAGGGTTGCCAGCAGTCTTGAAAAGTCAGGGAAGTCAGAGCTGAAAAAATATTATTAAGATTTAAATTTTATGGCTATGGCAGTGTTCAAGTGTTAAATTGAAGTAATTGGAAATGAATTATAAATGATAAAGGGCTCATGAGAATATTTTCATGTTGATTGATTAAGATATTGAAAAATAAACATAAAACAATCCGAAAAAATTAGGCAGATTGGATGGCTTGTAGGGAGATCAGGATTACTTGGTTAGTGAAAGTCAGGGAAAAGTTGGGGAATTTTGTCCTCCAAGAGTACTGGCAACCTTGTGACCTATAAAAGAATGAGTCAAAGAAATTTGTTCATCATTTTTTTTCAACTACATACTCCTTTTGTTATGTTTGTTAAACCATAGAGAGAAAAAAGGGATGGGAAAGGTATGCATCTTTTGCAAGGTCAATTTTTACAATAAAAAGTAGGTCATTTGTTGCTTAAGGTTCATGTTTACACCCTTTCCAAAACACCCCAAAACAATATTAAACATCCCAGGTTAAGTTTTATTGATTTTATTGGTAGAGAACAATGTAATGTATAGTATTTTAATGAAAAAAGTATATGTCATTGAGCTTCCAATTGATTTATGACCTTCCAAAGAAGTACATGTCCAATTTTTCTTTAATTTTCCCCAAATTTGCATCATATCATCAATAGACCCCTGTTATTTTAAACCTGATGCATGAATGTATATGGTCATTCTTTTAATAACGAAAGAAGGTCTGAAACAAATAAAAAATAGAAATACATCAATGCTGGTAACTCAAATTCTATGAAATAGTAAATGTTATACCATTTTAGGCTCTATTCTTGACGTCATTATTTTTAGAGTCCAACCAGTAAATGGCGGGTTTAAGTACTTTGTTAACATGCCAATGAGCGGAAAATTTGCTATCTTAATCTAAGTTAACATATCTTTCAACAATAAAAATAAATGTTGCAATCATCGAACAAAATTTTAAGTTTGATACAAAATTATGACCTTACCCCCCTCCAGATTTTGTCACAAAATGCTGGCAAGATATCCCCTCCGTGCTCTATTTGGATTTATATCTCCTGAACCTTTCATCTAAATTACTCCATTTATCATCCATATATCAATTGGAAATAGAACTGATCAAAATGTAAATTATGTAACCCATTTTATAATATTTACCCATTATATCAGTAATATTAACGCCTGCAACAGTTTTAAGCAAATGACGTCACATGATGCATTTGGCCATTTGAACGTCAAATCAAGTTGATAAAGAAATAAAAACGGTCCAGAATGAAATGGGCGATGAAAACAAGATGTATATCTTATGAATAGAATTATAAATAAATAGACTGTATTCAGATAAAAGAATACGCAAAGAAAATTACTAATACTTGAATGTAAGTGCAATTACACGTTATATATAATATACAGGCTTAGTACATGTATGTTGCTATCCATTGGTTTTGGATGAGAAGAAAAGCCGGGAAGGGCTAAAATCGGCCTTGTGACAGAATATCATTTTGAAATAGTTTTTTTTTAAATTCCTATATTTATGAAAAATCATATTTATTTCCGCATGACATTTGTTTTCTTCTAAGAAAGGGTAAACAATAGCACGAACAACGTCGTTTTGAACCAGGACGTCGCCTTATAATTGCTCGGCGTTTTGAAACCTATTTGTAAGAATCTGTGTTTCAAAACAGAAAACATTTACAAGGATTTTTAAAAATATTTGTAACCAAAAAAAATCCATATAATGTAAAATGCAACTAACTGACTTATAACAGTAAAACAGTGCTGCAACTGAGTTATAAACGTTCCATAACCCTCTCCCCCCCCTCCTTTTTTTTCTTACTGGTCTACGTGCACATATTTCATTATAGGCTTTTATTGACAAATTCTTTCCTGATTGCAAAATAATTTTAGTGTACTTCAATGTAATACGATAAAAACAGTATTCCTTGCATTTAGTACGTATTTATGGAGATCATATAATGTAGGTAAGTCGGCATTCGCATTTTTCATCAAACAGGCTGGGATATTCAGCATTATGGCATCCAACGTGGGTCAAGGTCATCCTCAAGGTCAGTGTGACTTGTTCAGGATCAAATATCCTTTAGGTAATCAGTGGCGGATCCAGCGCCTCTTTTGCCGTAGGGGGGTCAAGGGGCGAATTTTGCCGATTTAACTGAAAATGGGCAAAAATATACCTGTTTTTGGAAAATTTGGGGTCATTGCCCGGGGGGGGGGGGGGGGGGGGGGGCCCTGCGCACCCCCCCCCCCCCTGAATCCACCACTGGTAATTTTAAAGTATGTATGTACTTTCCATTCCTATAATATTTAACGCATACCGGTAATAATAATTCACTGCCGGGGAGAGGGTTAAATTTAGGCAATAATCCTGAAATCATTGATTTATAACAGGTCCATGAATATTCGCATTGTAAGAAAAGTAGAAGAACAAATAATGTAAAAAAAGAGAACTTTTTCAAAAGGAGGATTCACTTTGAGGAGATTTGACTTATAGTACTATGTCATTTGTCATGAAAAGTCTTCTGTTCGATAAATTCAAAATATAATTATTACGGTTCGCTTATAATAAATGGCGAATCTTACACATAACGGAGAGAAATTGCTACGTAGCATTAATACTCCCCCCTCCTTTGCCCTTATCGTGATGCTTGCTGTTCTAAATATCACTACTCCTAGATATATAGACATAGAAAAGTCCATTCATTTGTTTTACCCAAATCCCGCATGTAAACTAAGGAGTTGTTTTCTAACAAAATGTACAATTTTGTGAGATGTTGCTCATTTAAACCCCGCGTGTAAAAAAAAAAAACATCACACACATTTTAATTAGATTCAATTTCTATTTTAACCCAGGGTATAAATCAAACGGTTGTTTACAAATAAAACAAGCATAAAATTATTCTTTCGTGATTTTCTCGTAGAGATGACGGCGAGCGGCAGAATGCGCTGTAAGCCTTTTCTCTGAATGAACATACCCATCAAAGAACTGTTTTACATCAATTTTTAATCAAGATTCAAAGGAAAACGATAGAAGTCCCAATCTATCAAAATACGGCAGTTTTATTTAGCACAATCCCTAAAATACTAGTTCATGTTTCAGGACGTAGGTGAGTAAGCGTCAAATATTAAGAGTGCCGATGCAATTTTGGCGCATTTTTTGTGACGTCATAGACAACGTGACGTCGATTTTGGCGACGAAAGAGACTCCGAAGTGATTTGTTGTTCGGATGGTGTATCCTTGAACCTTAAGATCAATTCCCTCTCATTTGATATCATTTTCTGTAATACAGCTGTATGACAATGTAGCTCTTTCAGCTCCTCATTCTCTCGATAGCCCCTTGCTACGGGAAAATTTACCCCAAAACTTACCTTCTTACGCCTCTTTTGTGCATTTTCATTCAAAAGAAGCTTCATACTGGCGGATGTACCGATAGGAAAATGTATACATCAGACTAAACTATTAAGATGGTAAAAATTTGATAGGGAGGTAGGTGTTTTTTTCTTTGAAAAGGATAATAAATCATTCAAATTACTTCGAATGTTCATGGCTGCATTTAATACTATCATCTTGGAATACATGTAATAACAAAACATTTCTTTAGGGTGTCTATTTTATTTAGTAGATGATTTTTGTTAGACTGGGTATTGATACTGAATTCTGCTATTTTCATGTTGTACTAAAACTTAAAAGTGAAATTTGTGAAGGTAATTTAAAATGCCAACAGGATGACCTTCTCTCATAGATGATGATCTCCTCTTAGATATCCATTCCACTGAGCTTGTTTGATCAATTTCATATTAATGCTTCCCTATACCTTTTAATTGCTGAACGTAAATCACTCAAAACACTAGCATCTCGAAGCTTTTTTTACAAAAACATTTTGCAGCTTTTGATCTGAGTAGATAAGCTTGTCTTATTAATATATTATGTAGTTCCCTTCTTATACATTTATTCTTTCTATTTTAGTGACATCAAGAGGAATGTCTACCTTGACTAAAGAAGAAGTGAAGGCATTGCAGAGGAAGTGTCAGGGACTAGGTGTTTTTCTGACTGTAATATCTTTTGCTGTAAGTTGCCAGTAACATCACTGTCTAGGGATTGCAATTCATTTGTCTAAAGATTGGCAATTCCATTTGCCTAGAAATTACCAATTCCATTCGTCCAGGGATAACCAATTCCATTTGCCTAGGGATTGTCAATTCTATTTGCTTATGGTCGCGTCACACCTTACTGGATAGCGCGAACGGACATCGAACGGATGAAAAATATGCCAAAATCCTTAGTCCGTTGGTCGTCCGTTTGTGAAAAGTCAACACTGCCACTGCTCGCGGCTCTTGCGACTAGTTTTGAACGGACACGTACCGTACGAATACCGGATATCTACCTGAAAAGTAACGGATGTGTAACGGGCTTGACCGTACGAGTAACGGAAAAGCAACGGATAAAACGGATATGCAACGCACAAGAACCGGACAAAACGGACATTCGTTACTCGTCCGTTGGCCTCCGGTAGCTGTCCGTTACATCTCCGTTTTATCCGTTTCACGTCCGGTAGATGTCCGTTCGTGACTCGATTCTACCGGACATCAACGGATATCAACGGACACCTAACGGATATCAATGGACACCTAACGGAAGTGTAACGGACGAGAAACGGACAAAACGGATACCAACGGACACGTAACGTATAAGTAACGGATGCCTTAGTCCGTTCTGTCCGTTGGCAAGTTTTGAGCATGCTCAGAACGGTCACCAACGGTCATCGCCGGACGAGTAACGGATAAAACGGAGATGTAACGGACGAATAACGGATGAGTAACGGATGCAAACGGATACCAACGGATTGAAGATTTTGCTATCCGTTACTCATCCGGTCGCCTTATCCGGCTAGGTGTGACTGAGGTATTAGGCATTGCCTATTTCATTTATCTAGGGATTGCCAATTCCATTGGTCTAGAGATATCCTGTTCCCTTTGCCTAGAGATACAAATGTATCCTATTCCTTTTGCCTAGGGATTGCCAATTCCATTTGTCTATGGATTGTCAATTCCATTTGCATAAGGAATTTAAGGGAAATCCAATACTTTGCTCTTTGATTGCCAAGTAATTTCATTTTCTTAGGTATTGAGCTATTGTCAAAAAAAAAGAAAGATAAAAGAGCTGTTGTCATACTGCTTTGTCTGTTGTCCGTCCGTCTCTTAACTTTTCACATTTTTAACTTCTTCTCCAGAACCGCTGAATAGATTTTTATGAAACTTTGCAGGAATGAAGTAAGAATGGTCCCCAACAAGTGTTGAAGTGTTTTGTCCATATCCGTCGATAAGTGGCGCCACCACAGGCAAAAGTAGGTTACAGGGGGTAACCTCCTTGACGCATTGAAGCACTTATCGACAAACCGAAAACATCAGAATGATCTAGAGGAATGTCTTTTAAAGAAGAGATGCTATTTTTGGTTCCACTCTGAAGTCAAATTGTTGACATGTTTTTGTGTCGCCTGCGAAGCATAGCGACACTTTGTCCGTTGTCCGTCTGTCTGTCCGTCTGTCTTTCAGTCCATCCGTCTGTCACACTTTTGGTGTCACGACCTTTCTACACAGAGCATAATATTTGACCTTGTAACCTTGACCTAGATATTTTACCTACTTTCGAGAAAAGTAAAATTGGCTTTATCTTTTGATTGGTAGGTGATAGGGCTTTGATATTTCCATGTATTTTCCTTGTAACAATGTCATTCTACACATACCATAATTTTTTACCATTTGACCTTGACCTAGATATTTGACCTTCTTTTCTAAGAAATTAAGGTTGTATTTATCTTTTAATTGGTTGGTGATAGGTGTTTAATATTTCTTATGATGAGACCTTTTTGTTACCAATTTTTACGTAGTGACTCTGACCTAGATGATTGACACTCTTTACTGAAAACTTGAGAATGACCATATCTTTTAATTTGCAATTAAAAGGTCTGATATTTCAAATGAATTTCATTTGTAAAGACTTTTCTACTGATACCAATAATTTTGATCCACTTTCTAGAATAATAATCAAACCGCTTCGCAGGCAACACAAGCATTCCTTGGATTGCTATATTTGACATGTTTTATGACTTTTGAAAGGTACCTATACCTTCTTGTATATTTTTGAGATCAAAAAGCATTTTAGCTAACCTGAGTCAAAGGCTCAAAGTGAACTATTGTCATTTGGCATTTACTGCATATTTGTCACAATTTTAATTGAAAGTTGTTCAATGGTTTGGTATTGACTTTACGTGAAAATTTTTGTAAAAAAGGAGAAGGGGGGGGGGGGGGGTCATACATATTTGACTTCTTCTCCACAACCAGGGAAGGGATGTACTCATAATCCCCTACAAGTGTTGTTGTTTTTTTTTCCGGATCTGTCAACAGAATCTGATGGTGCCACCACAGGCAAAAGTAAGTCACAGGGGGTACCCTCCTTTGACAACTTTTTTCCTCAGAACCGAAGCATCTACCGGTACCTACAAACCGAAAGCAAGGAATGATCTTGAAGGATGTCTTTAAGAAGTGCTGTTATTTTTGGTTCGACTCTGAATTCAAATTTTTGACACGTTTTTGACATGTTTTCGGACTTTGTCAGAAATGCTCATTTTTTAGCTTTTTCTTCGAGTGTTTTATATTTGTGCACTCGTTTAATGCATATTTGACACATTTAAGTTGTTCAATGCTGTAGTGTTGACTTTGAGTGAAAATTTTATTTTTTGATTTTTCATGAATTTTCATCTGATATTGAACTTCTCTAGAATGTGAGCTATTGTCATAGCGCACCGTCCTTCCGTCAGTCATCCGGCGTAAACTTTTAAAAACTGTATTTTTGCTAGAGAAACTGTTCATACATTGTAGTAATAATTTAAGTCAACCAATATATCTTTGACTTAGGTCAGTATGCATATTTGTATGAAACATTTTGCTGAGTTTCCATAAAATTTGCTGTCAATAAAAAGTATGTTATGGACAAGTCATGAAATATTTTACGGTTTTGCAGTGTATTACAAGTATAAGAATCCGATTATAATCGATATAATCTATAATTGAAAGGCTTATCCAGTTGATAGATTTTGATCACTCCATCTGATTCCCAACCCTAATGTAGATAGATCCAAATTGTTGAAAAAAGTAGGTAAAGAGCATTTTTTGTACCATTAGAGTGAAAAGATAAGTATGACCCCATAAGTAGATATGATATTGTATAGCTTTTAGTCCTCTGTCTAACCCTCCTTATACAATAGATGTAGGTCTCTTATTTCAAATATAATTGTATATTCCATGTGTTGTCATATTTTTACCAGGAAATGGAACCAACATTTTTATCTCACCTCGACGCAGTTGAGATGAGCTTATGCTATAATCCCGGTGTCCGCGTCCGTGTCCCCATCCCTGTCCCCATCCCTGTCCCCGTCCGCGTCCAGTTAAAGTTTTTGGGTAACAGTACTGATGCTACAGTTACCAAACTTGCACAAGTGATATCATCTTTGGATGCTGAGGTGAACTACTGCATCGGATGCTGCATTTGACCTACATTTTCCAGTTGAATGACTTGTGTCAATGTCTGGTTAAATTTTTTTGGGTAGCTCAGTATCTGACAAAGTACTGATGCTACAGTAACCAAGTACAGAACCCACGCATTGGATGCAGCATCTGACCTACTTTGTTCGCTTGAGTGATTTTGCCTTTAAAGGCCAATATTGAGCATAGTATAAGTGCTACATGTACCAAACTTGCATAGTGGATGTATCTTTGATCAAACTTTCATAAAATGACCTTGACCTACTTTTTCCGCTTGAGTGATTTTGCCTTTAAAGGCCAATATTGAGCAAAGTATAAGTGCTACATGTACCAAACTTGCATATTAGATGTATCTTTGATCAAACTTTCATAAAATGACCTTGACCTACTTTTTCCGCTTGAGTGATTTTGCCTTTAAAGGCCAATATTGAGCAAAGTATAAGTGCTACATGTACCAAACTTGCATATTAGATGTATCTTTGATCAAACTTTCATAAAATGACCTTGACCTACTTTTTCCGCTTGAGTGATTTTGCCTTTAAAGGCCAATATTGAGCAAAGTATAAGTGCTACATGTACCAAACTTGCATATTTGATGTCTTTTTGATCAAACTTTCATAAAATAACCTTGACCTACTTTTTTACTTTAGTGTTTTTATTTTCTTTTTGAAGCCAATATACATGTACTTAGAGATGTTTAAATTGAACTTTGCTGCCGCGAGGTGAGCTTCGTAATCTTTGATTACACTATGTTTACCTTGTGAATTTGACAGTAGCATATCTGTCCCTCTTAGCTGTAATCTTTTCTATCCCGTCCAATTTCATTGGACTGGCTTGACAATTGTGTGATCAGTGGAAATCAAATTTATGCCTACTATTCAGAGAGAAATAAGTTGTCCTACGAAAAATGTTTTTCTTTTGTTTCAAAATGTCCTTTACCAAGTTTTGAAGACATTTGATTATTACCATTGTTATTGATCTCTGTAGAAGATAATTTCTATTTACTTTTCAGGGTGTAGTTGGATATTGGAAAATGGACGGATTTAACAGCTGTGTTGATATGAAGATGCCAGTTCCTATGGTGGTAAGCGCCGTAGACCCTAAAACCGGGGAAGAAGAAGAATCCAGTTAATATATATCAATAGGACTTACCATTGAATAAAGACAATGATTATTTGAACAGAATTCCAACAACACGATATGGAATACGATTTTGCTGATAGATAAATGAAAGAAACAATATTCAACACATCGATATTGATCTTGAACATTTGTGTAATTTGAAATAAATTGTTATGAAAGGTTTGGATGACACTTCTCTTGTGCACTAATCTTGAAGCCATAATTCATTTGATTTTCAATGTAGAATTACCAACTTTCCTATGCGCTACCAAGCACATTTTTGGCGGGATTGCAAAGCAAAATATGGCTTATGAAATGATGATTTACGTCTGTCTGTCTGTCTGTCAGTGCATCTGTCTGTCTGTCTTTCTGTGTTAACAATTTGGTTTAGCTGTTGCGTTTAGGTTAACTGTGCATTATTGTACCAATACACTATGAAGTGTCACATTGAATGGACTTGATTGATTTTAGGCATTTGCTTTGACTTACCTGTAGATGCTAGAACTTTGAATGATAGTACAATGATAGTACAAAATACCACATTAAACTTGGGGATTGAACACGATGAGTGGACTTGATTCAGCCACTGTCATTTACCTTAAAGTTTGACCTTGACCTTGATTGTATAATTTTGAGTAAGACTTTATTATACTATATCAGATACCACATTAAAATTTTACATGCAGGTAGAATATGATGACTGGACTTGATTTCAGGTACTGTTTTTTAAGACTAAGTCTGTGTTGAACTAGGTTGTTGCCGATGAATATGATTTGGCAAATTTTTAAACTTCTGTTTGGCACTGCTGCACATACCAGTAATTTTACAAAACCTTGGGAAAAGGAAGTAATCAAGGTCAACTACCAAAAAGGTATTTTTTTATTTTATCCATCAAACAAGATGGCTGTCAGTGGATCTGATTAGATTAGTGCCTATTTTTAGCGAGCCGTGAAGAATGTCTGGGGAGCTATATATATAGCTAATGTCAGCCTGAGTGTCGGCATCAACGTTGTCTGTTGCATGGACAAAACTTTAACCTGGGCTATATCTCATGTACTATAAGGGGTAGGACTTTGATGTTTAACATGTAGGTTCCTCGTGACATCTTTCATTTGATATCATGACTTTTGACCAAGTGACCTTGACATTGACCTTTGACCTTCTTTTTAACTTTAAGAGGTGGGGTTTTGATATTTCACATATAGATTCCTCATGAACAGAACTTTCATTTGGTATCATGACTTTTGACCTAGTGACCTTGTCCTTTGGCTTAGATTTAAACTATAAAAGTTAGGGTTTTGATATTGCACATATAGATTCCTTCATTTGATATCATAACTTTTGTCCAAGTGACATTAACCTTTGACCAACTTTTAAACTATAGGAGGTAGGGTTTTGATATTTCAAATATAGATTCCTCATGACCAGATCTTTCGTTTGATACCATGACTTTTGACCAATTGACCTTGACCTTTGACCTACTTTTAAACTATAAGGGGTAGGGCTTTGATATTTCCCATGTAGAATCCTCAAATCATAGTTTTTTTTCATTTCACAATAGTATTACTGACGACCTTTGACCTTTCTGTCTGAACAAAAAAGTAAACATCATCTAATACAAACACTTCGCAATCCAACCTTACTGCCTTTAGTGGCTTATGGTTTAATTATAATAATTAATAATACGGAAGTGCTCCAACTCTATACCTTTCGAAGAAAATTTCAAACCAATTTATTATGCACCAGACACGTGTGTCCAATGTTAAATCCTCGTCAGTGAATGCTCCCATCGAAAGTGATTTCTACACAAAGCCAACATTCATTAAGTACAATTTAAGTCACATATTTCATTCACAGATAATGGATGAGAAGAATATACCTATAGATATTGAACTGTTAAGGTCAAAGTTTAAGGTCAAACTAAGGACAAGCTGCAGAGAAATTGTGCAAACTGGGTCATGTAAAAAGAACCCTAGATCTCTCAAGTCTGTATTAAGCTTTGTTGCAGTCTTGTGCGTCTGTTTTATGCTGTGGTCATGGCAACATGTCTTTATTATCATTATTTTTTTTTTTTTGGATTGTTTCCTCATTCTACTCTGCCAGTATTCTCATGTAGGATGATGTTGATTTGCACAGAAGCGTATTCGTACCAGAATGGTACACTTTTTAATTTTTTTTACACTTTTTATTTTATTTTTATTTTTACATTATTTTCCACTTTTTCCTGTACATTTTCCACTTTTTCCTGTAAATTTTACACTTTTTTCTGTAAATTTTATACTTTTAAGTGTTACAGAAAATTTTACACTTTTTTCTGTAAATTTTACGCTTTTTTCCCGTACATTTTACACTTTTTTTCTGTAAATTTTACACCTTTTTTCTGTAAATTTTACACCTTTTTTCTGTAAATTTTACACTTTTATGTGTAAATTTACACTTTTTGTAAAGTTTACATTTGTTTCTGTAAAATTTACACATGAAAGTTAAATTTACACTTAAAAGTGTAAAATCTACAGAAAAAAAGGTGCAAAGTTTACACTTTTTCTGTAAATTTGACATTTGTTTCTGTAAAATTTACACATGAAAGTGTAAAATTTACACATAAAAGTGTAAAAGTTACACATAAAAGTGTAAAAGTTACACTTTTATGTGTAAAAAACAAATATAAAAAAGTATCAAAATTGCACTTATACACTTCCGTAGATTTGGGACAACTTAGCGTGCAGGGAATCTTTGAGAAAGTAATTTAAAGTGGATGGATGTATTTTGAGGTTCTTATAGAGATTGCCTCCAAACCTCTGTGTTTTTTTGTCAATATACCTTGAAAATCCAAAATGAAAAAAAAAAAATCAAAAAAATCAGTGCATGTTCTTTATGAAGACACATAAATCGTTTACTAGTAATTCAGTTTATAAACGTCACTGTTCATCCAATCAAATTCTTCACAAGCTGTCCTTTCAGATGTGGTTGGTCGCTAAGTCAGCAATATCGACTTCAAACTTATATTAAATATTAAAGATTTGATGATTAGATCGTATGTCGTATAACACTTCAAATAATTTGATTAAAACGTGTTAGCGTTTGACCTCTGTCGGCAGCATATATCCCGAACTATCCTGACGTGTTACTTCACTCCTATCTATAAAAATGAAAGAAAAACAATTTTTCATTTTAATACGAGAAAAGTAAAGAAAAAGGTAGAGATACCATATACACATACGTGTTGTTTAGAAAATGATCAATTGCCTTTTACATTTTTATAAGTGTTAGAATCTAGTATGATGCATCTTAAAAAAAAAAACTTTTGTGATGATGAATTTTTTTTCGGAAATTGCATAAAGGTACGTACTGTTATCTAAAGCTTCGTAAGTCAAGCCGCCCCCGCTTTGTCCTATCTGGGTTTGAAAACTCAACGCATCATATGTACTTCTGAAAAGAAAAATGATAAAACAATATTACATTTTATGAAATGCTGCAAGTTTTTATGGAATCAAGCTAATTTTATCGTTAGTGAATGAAAGTCAAACACAAAACCTTTAATTCAAATTCAGAATAAGTATCATAATTAATGGGGATATGAAACCTTTAAAATACAAAACAAAACAAAGATTGGGAGGATGTTGCCGAACAGTGATAACAGCGGAACACATACTCATGCGAGTTGGACAAAGTTGGAGGGATAGAACATCACAAAATAGAATGACAAAAAGGACAACGTTATCTATTTTAAAAGATACTCCACACCGTCCAATAAAAACGAAACTATAATAGGTGCCATGTGGCACCAATAGAAAATTGAGGCGCCGTACATATCAAAGATACTAAACGTGCTGTGGTTGTAAGGTGTTGAGACTGAAAGTCGGATAAGACTGCATGGAATCAATTCAGAGAATGTACAGTGCGATATTATTTTCAGGGATTCATAAAAGAGAAAGGAATGAAAAAGTACATTATACCTTGTCATCTTGAGCTCTATTTCTGAAATAAAAGACATAGGAATTGTTTAAAAATTATTTGGTACCTAAAATTCGAAACGGAACATAAGCTTCGACCAAAACGTTGGCAAAAAAGAGCAGATTTTATCGAATTAAATCATTTTTATAAAACATTTTATTTTAGTTTGAATCCCATCAAATTCGTTTTAAACATATGTTAAACCTTTTAAATGCCATAAATATATTTCAGATCAAACATTTTGAAATTATAGTTGTTATATGGTCACATGCGTACAGTAAATGGAAACAAAATTCGTGGGCGCATTTACTACTCATACCTTTCTTTAATTTCTTCATCCTTAAGAACGAGACAACGCCAAATACAACACTGGGAATAGACAGCGCGATAAAAATGATGCCAACAATTAAAAACGCAACACCAACTGCAAAAAAAAAAAAATCCTTATTAAATGCATTTGTTTTGCTTCAATAGTAAGTCGTATTATCAATTTAAGTTTTATGAAACTAAATGTAATATTGGCATTTTAACAATCTTAGGCAATTTTGTCAAGGAGTAGCTTTATAGAAATATTTTAACGTTCATAACGATTATTTTAAAAATTGAATAGACAACTTCCGACTCGAGAGTCCATAGTTCACAACTTTATATGGAATGTTAAGTAAAGAATGTACAAATTGTACCTCATCATTTATCACAAATTTGAATTAAGAAAATAAAATAAGCGCTACTAAAACAAAATTGGCCGTGTCTTATTATCACTTTGGGTTAAAGTACCACTGATGAGGATTTGCTATCCGAAACAAGTATCGGGTGCATTAAAATGGGTTTGAATTTTTATTGAAGAAGGTAACGCGTTTGAACTTTTTTTTTTATTATTATCTACACTTATGTATTTTTCAGTGTGGAGCAGATATATATATTTCGGTGTGGAGCAGTTAAATATGTTCTTCACTTTCATCACTTTGCTATATTTTATCCTAAAACATCATCGAAATTAAAGGAGGTTAACATCGTAGCACCATCCCTCAGATGCTATTTTGTCGTAAATCTTTATTTCCCATGCTACTCCCTACAAGAAATTTGAAACCGCACACTTTTTGCAAAGTAAATGCACAAATTCAAATTGAAAAATAAAACTAGAGGGAGCTACTTACATTTGGTTGTGTCTGAAAATCACTGATGAGGATTAACTATACGAAACACATGTCTGGTAAAATGGATTTTAAATTTTACTCAAGTAAGTTACAGGTTGGAACACTTTAATTTCTTATCATCAAACACTAAAAATGGAAATTAGGACGTCTAGAACTTGTTTGTTACCGACTAGAGCAGCCATAGCATCTCTTTGTAAATGTATCTTTTTCCAAAGACGCTTACTCATATGTGACAGTGGAGCACATCATAAAAGTAAAACTAATACTTTACCTTCATTGGCTGCTGTTTGTAATGACATCAACTGTTCACCAGATATATCAGCATTTTGATTGGCTGATGAGTTGGTTGGCAGCACCGTCGTACATACTGAACAACAAGAAGAAAAATCCAGTCATAGCTTGTCGACAAAAAGAAACGATTAAAAATTGGAAACTTTGAATTTTCAAGAGTAACACAATCAAACGGATAGATAATAGATATATTGAATTATGAACGACACTAGAAAAAATAAGGTAATCAATCGCCTTCGTGACTGGAAATATAATCCCCAAAGTAACAAAAAGAACATAATACATGGTGTCAGACGAATCAACAGGTTTTCAAGTCTTGCTTGCCACAAAAGCTTGACGACGGAAGCCAATGTCAATATAGCGTCAGAGAAGACTGTCTTTGTTTTCCGTACTGTTCTAAAGTTGGTCTGACCTTTTTGTCTATTGATCATGAGCTACTTACAACCAGCAGAGAATGGAATGTGCTTTATAATACCACTGCTTTGTTATCCATTACAGATTTTTAATGTTACCTTATGAAAAAAAAGTTCTTCGTTTAAAAAAGAGCTTGGTGTATCCTGGTAAGTTGGAAGGTCGTGCATCAATATCAAAGACACCATTTGCTACGAATACAGCAGATATCCGTCTAAAGTCGGCTGTGTTGTTGGAGATCCTGTCTTATCTTGCAAATAGCGTTATGTTTTTATATAATAGCAGAAACGACCAACAACACTTTGCTAGTTGGGTGGATATTGTTTGTTGACCGCAGTGCCTTTCTCGTTGTAAAATAGATGTCAATATACAATTAAGATATGTTCGACACAAATCGGCACCCTTTTCAGAGGACTAATGGTTTTGTATGAGAATGGCATAGAATTTAGCATAGAATAATATTTTATTCCAAATCAGGGCTCCTGAGACCATCACATATAACAATTATGAGTTGATACATACACAACGACAACTTTATACAGTAATTGTGAAGATACTTCGGATTAGAATATGTGTTTGTTACAAACTAATGATGCAAACTGAAGTAATACCATCCGTATGATTAAAAATAATGATGGATGGATAAACAAACATTTCGACCATGGGGAATTGCCAGTTAACCTCATGTAAAGTGTCCAACATCCATGTATTATATTTTACTGGTTTGATAGATGGTTTGAGCGTGAAATGACCAGAGTACAAGGGACATCATTGTCCCGTGCAATGTTGTCAGGGAGTGTAGCAAAGGAGAAAAATTATATTTAACATAATCATAAATACATGTAAAAATCAAAGCACTGAAGGTACTGAGAGCGAATAGCTAAATATCAGACTTTCTTTCGTATACAAGTTTATGCAAGTATAGAATTATACTGAAATGCTAATCCATAATTATGTCATTAGAATTAAAAGATGACCGTCCTCGAACTTGCATATTCAAAAGCGTAGGAATGAAACTGGCGAAGTTTATTACATTTTAAAAGTCTACGCATGACGTGGGGGAATCGTAATTATTATCTACTAATTAAAAGTTTGCTCGTTGGAGGGATTTATTTGAGAAAGAACTTTTTGATATATAAACAACTAATACGTATCTTCTCGATTTTTTTAGACTTAGATCGAAATCTAGAAAGGGAAACGGGACGGGACGGTGCATACAACGAAAATGATTCTAAATATCTTTGTGTTTTACATTTACTTTATGAAAATGATATGAAAACTGGCGAGGGTAACAAGCAGAGAAAAAATTAACAAATAAAGAATTAATAGTGTCTAAATTCAGAATTCTGTAAGAGCAGTTTTATTTTAATATTCGAAGCGGCGAGCGGCGCGAGTCGGTAAGTTTTTGGTTATCTGTATATATTAATATTTTTCCACGTTTTATTTTTCTTTGCAAAGTTTCTAGAAAAGGATACGATACGTAATAATGAACAAATAATTTTTCTCGTTTTTTTAACGTCGGATTTTCTAAAACGGTAAACAACAATAAGACGTCTCCCGTAAAAATAGTTTACGATGAATATAGTTGTAACCCCCCCCCCCCCCTTCCTCTCTCACTCTCTCTCTCTTACTTCACATCAGGGACGTACGTATGTATACATGCCTCTTCAGATGTTCAATTTTATACGGACAGGGGATTGGATCAGTATATATAGCTACTTATAATTACGTATCTCCGACTAGTACATGTATCAGGTACATCCTATATATAATTATAATTCCTCGTCAACGACCCGTACGTAATGCTTTGGCCCCTTCCTCATTGATTGATCAATGAAATAAACAGGTATCCAAGAATGTACATTGTTCTATTTATCGTGTTTACATGTTTATATCCCTGTCCACTAAAGCAGTTTAAACTAGTGTTCATCTCGCTACATAAACATGTGCTTCTACGTAACAAAACAGCTTGATTCTAAAGTAAACAGAGTTGTATCGTTTATACATAGAAGCAGCATCGGCCCTTCACGATTTTAATACGTCACGATGCTGAAACCCCTGTGATTTGATTGGTTCGTGCTTCAAATTATACACGTACCGAATTGGGGCTCTCTATCGTGAAAAAATTCAGGTGATCACTTAGAGCTATTCGCTCAAAAATCACATGCCAGTAGTAGTCGCAGAATGTCAATTATTTCACAATTTTTCCTGCATGGAAAGAGAAGCAACATTGTAAAAAGTTTCCTTAATTTCACCAAACAGTGTTTGACTTCTGAGCTGCTTAAGTAGACATGTAAACAGAAGATAAAGCTCATCTTTAGCTTCATGTAATGTACAATTAGTACAAAGATAAATGAATGATCGGTAAGGAGATTTTACCTTTTACCTTGATGAACTTATTTATCGATGATACGGCCAGAATTCGCATACCTCCTCATAGTCTCCTCGAGTTGAACCGCAACGTTGTAGTTTACGAATTCAATAATCGAAAATGTATTTTCCGCCCCTAAAATCTTTCAATAAAAGAATACGAGGTGCCACGAGAATGGTCGACATGCAACACGTAAACTACAATATGGCAGTTCTATTCGAGGAGACGAAGCGGAGGCATGGGATTTCCGGGAGTATCCTTGGTAACAAACCCTAACAAGATGAAAGTAATTGCAGTTCATTCATTTATGCTCTGCAATAGTCAGGTATTCGTTAGTCATCTGGAAAATGTTTCGGTTCGTGTCGAACATATGCTATATCTATTTACCACTTGGTGAGTGTCACTGCTGGTGGACCAGGAGTCCCCGAGGGTACATGTAGCCGAATTCGAACAACTTCGGCTGATCGTTTCTTCAACGCATTCGATTTCTGTTATTAATATTTTTGAAATTTCTAAAACGTGGGTCCTGTAGCATCATATAATACCGATCCTGCTACGTCTTTCGGTACATTTTGGACATAATACCTTTCATACTGTTTGGCCATAATGCATTGTTTAGACTGAGAATCATTGACGAGGGTTAAGTACCCGAGACGTGCATGTCGGTCCATGATGCAAATTTATCTGTTCACGATTGATGCTTTTTTTGAAGACGTTAATATTACAACACTAGTACTCTGCGGCCAACTTTCAGTATCAATCCAAATGCTGTTAGCATGGTGTTTCGGCCTTTTAAAATGATAGCTCAGTATCAATTTATGTTTTGCAATTTTTAAAGAACAAATCTACATCAGCTCTTACACTAAACCTACCATACCTGGGATCGATACGCCAGGCAAAGATACTGCTGTAACGTTGAATATTGAAGCAATGGATGGTACCAGTGTACAGTTTGTACTTGTTACGTTGGGGATCTCGCAGAAAAAGTTGCGTCCAACCATGTCCTGACTGCGAACTATATAATTTCTAGGAAACGACTGTCTCAAGCGACACAAATTTTCTGGTGTTTCACCCATGAATGTTATTTTGGAAGCTGTGCCGACAAAAGCTCTGTAGGTAGATTCATTTTTTAATTTGTGGCACAAGGTAACGGAAGCAGGCCCAGGATTGCCTAAAACAATAAATGCAATTGTTAATGCAGATTAAAATAGTGAAGTTTTGTTCAAATTAATTTAAAAGAAAATTGCGGATGTTTAAGGGGGAGGAGTGTTCCAATTCAGCTGCCAGAGAGCAGATAATCTCGTTTGAGATTCGTGCACGCACTGTTTTTTTCCTACTACGCTTAGACGTTAACAAAACGGCATAGCAAACAGACGTGTGAACGAATCTATAACTAGATTAAGAGAGCAGCATTTATGGAAAAATCTGTTGTAAAAGATACCTGCGTCGACGTTGCATGATATGTAAATGGCTGTTCCAATAGTGTAGTTTCCGCGTCCAATGGAGAAAGCGTCATTAGAAACGCTGTCAGGTGGATCCGAGACGTCACCATTTGATCGACTTGCTGTTATCGTCATTATGCCAACCACTGGTACTATTATAATAGATAAAATAATGTATGGTGGAATTCGTTGTGATCTTTTGAATAGTGACATTTGAATAGGAAAATAATTGAGGTTTTGTTTAAAAAGCAATAATAGGCAAGAAATAAATGTCTTATGCGTTGAAATGTTAAACGTCTTCAATTCAATAGCATCATTTTAAGAACAGACAAATGAAAGAAAAACACTCATTGACGGATTGAATGAAAAATAAAGGTAAATACAAACTGTTAGCAGTGACTTGGATAGTCGACTGTAACTGAGTTAGACGAGACTGGTTTATAAGACGAGCCTCGATCTCACATCGATATGTGGTGACGTCAGTACAGTCTGTTGTCTCCAGCTTTACACGAACGAAAGAGACTTCTGGTTCCCCTATATTTCCATCGAATTGTGATATCCTCGCACTGACACTATCTACAATACATTTCATACTTCCTTGAAGAATAAATTATTTCTGTTTTCTCTCCTTTAAACAATCTGATGTAAAGAAAATTAAAGTGTTTTGTTAAAATCTAAAAACATTTGGGTCGATTATATGGAGATACATTAGCTTTTATGATGACGTTTAAGTGCGTTTAATTCTTTTTGGAAAACCTTAATTTCCATAGAATTAATAAAAAGGGGTAAAATGCCTAAGCAGGAAGAATAAATCCTTTATACCGAATCGTTCAAAGTGAACTGTTGCATTTACAACTATCATATTAGAGTGATGACTTCCTTTTAAGAAGGGTATGAATAAAGTCCATTCACATTACACTTGCACGTTCTTGTGAAATACATTTTGTATGTATGTCGCATAACTACTGTAAGACAAACGTCAGACATCTAAATTTAGTATTGCTTTTGAAATATTGTAAATATGTCGTAGATGGGCTTTTTTTTTATTTAAAATACAAAGTTACTTACAGGCTTATAACAATTTTTTGGAGGTAAAGAACCAGCGTACAGAATCCCAATAATATCGAAGGAGGGATGGGGTAGGGATGTTAGTGATTTTTATCACTTCGTTCTTTTGATACTTAAAATTAACAATTTTTTTCTGTATAGAATCTGAATGGACATTCTTTTTATCTTTTGGTCATTGACAAAATATGATTGAAAATTCATAAGATTATCGAATTAAGATTTTTGAAAAGGAGTGTAGTCATGTAAGAATGTTAAATGTCTTCAAATTCAAAGGCATCATTTGGAGCCGCACACTCTCTGTAATGTAAATGTAAAAATCTAACTTCAAAAAATTAATAAGGGCGCTACTGAAATTATTTTTGGTGGCTCCGCTGAAAGCATCACTGATAAGAATTCAATATTCGAAACAAGTGTCTGGTGCATGGAAATTGGTTTGGAATTTTCTTCAAGAAGGTATAGAGTTGGAACCCTTCGACATTATTTAAGAACAGATAAATTATATTTATAGCATGGATCAGACATGCACGTTTCGGGTACCTAACCCTCGTCAGTGATCCTCAATCTACACAATGTAATATGGAGTGTGAAAGTTATGTCCATAAATGTACAGAAAGACGTAGCAGGATAGGTGATATCCGGAAGCCAGTTCGTGCCATGTTATATTTTTTTACTATCTCGTGGTTACGAGAAACGTTTCTCGTAGTTACGAGAAACTTTTCTCGTAGTTACGAGAAACTTTTCTCGTAATTACGAGAAACTTTTCTCGTAGTTACGGGAAAGAAATCTCGTAGTTACGAGAAAAAGTGCGTTCGATTTTTTCTCGTAATTACGAGATTTGTTTCTCGTAATTACGAGATTTGTTTCTCGTAACTACGGGAAAAGTTTCTCGTAACTACGAGAAAAGTTTGAAGTAACTACGAGAAACGTTTCTCGTAACTACGAGAAAAGTTTCTTGTAACTACGAGAAAAGTTTCTCGTAACTACGAGATATGTTTCTCGTAACTACGAGAATTTTTTCTCGTAAGTACGAGAATTTTTTCTCGTATCTACGAGAATTTTTTCCCGTAACTACGAGAAAAGTTTCTCGTAACTACGAGAAACGTTTCTCGTAACTTCGAGAATTTTTTCTCGTAACCACGAGGAAAGTTTCTCGTAACTACGAGAATTGTTTCCCGTAACTACGAGAAAAGTTTCTCGTTATTACGAGAATTTTTTCTCGTTACTACGAGAAAAAATTCTCGTAACTACGAGAAACGTTTCTCGTAACTACGAGAATTTTTTCTCGTAACTACGAGAAAAGTTTCTCGTAACTGGCACGAACTGGCTTTCGTAGGATATGATGCTACAGGACCCATGTTTGAGAAATTTCAAGAGCTTTTGATGACTGAAATTTTCTAATGCGTTGAAGAACCGATCTACCGAAGTTGATCGAACTTAGCTACATGTACCTCGGGGACTCCTCAGGTCCACCAGCAGTGACACTCACCAAGTGGTACAAATGTTAAACGTCTTCATATTCAATAAGCTGATATATATATATTTGGTAAGATATACCTTTCTGGTAGAATACATGCAACCTATACATACCAATCTGAGGACGGACTTCCCCCGCTTGGTTCCATCCCGCAAAGACGAAGAAAGATTCCTTGTAGTTAAATTGTCTGGTAATAGTAATAGTGGATACTCTTTCAACACCAGTACCCGCTTTGTCAAGCCTACACTCGATCGCAAGATCACCTTCCCCAGGGTTTAGAACGCTTGGTGTTGCACGGAAAAGAATGGTCTGTGCTATTAAATAAAGCGTTTTTGTATCCGTTAACACATCCAACAAGATTCTGATTCTGCATAATATTTGGAAGAATGTACACTGTTTATTGGTCACTTTCGGTACTAATTTTGCATTTTGCTGTCCAAGCTTTCAATTTCTTAGAGGATAAGTTAAGTTTTCCCACAAATGGAGTGAGAGAACAAATACAAAAGAGGACCAATCAAGAAACCAAAACAAAGACAAAATGAAAAATAAAAAGCAACACATGAAGGGAGTTAGAACAATGTGCTTCTGGTGCTGACTTTGGACGGCTATCATATATATTGATAGCAAATCAAGTGGTTATCTTGAATACAAGTCCTTAACTCTCCTAATTATTAGGATACTGAGGTGTTTTCCAACTCTCACATCCTTTTCACTGTTACGTTACATTACGAACAAGAGTTATGTGCAAGGAACATCAGTTATTCAAAATTTCTGATAAAAGCATTTCATGCACAAAAACAATAATAGTAATTGAAGAACAATAAGATTTTTACTATGAAGCATATTTTTCAATATTTACGGCTTATTTTGTTTTGATTGTTTATTTATTTGTTTCTATCATTGGAAACTGTTGGCTTTTTTACTTAAAATCATTAAATACGTATATTTTGAGCATGTGTAATTTCTAATCGTGATCAAGCTTGTCTATATATGGTATATTTAGAAATTGTGATCGAGACATGATTGGTATATGACATTAATGTTGCGAGAAAGTTTTGAATTTAACCATAAAAAAGCCAATAAGTGAAAATGTAATAATTAAAATTCTCACCGTATGATCGACAAAACAATATAGAAATAATAACTGTCACTCGAAGTCTAAGTAGTTCATGCTTCATTTTCTATCCCGTAAATGTTTATGGTCCGAGACTTTAATGATGAATGTAACAGGACCAGTAAAGAAGGCGGATATATAAACTCGGAAGTTGTTAGATATTGCTTTCGTCACCCTTAAGTTTAAACTCATACATTGATTCATTGGATTGTGACTTCTGGTCAGAGACTGTATCACTTCGTGTGTAGTATTTTATATTTGGGGCTTTGATGTCGTGTTTGGTCTCCCTTGTCCCCTTTACGTCTCTTGCTGTGCTCGTCAACTCTTTGTTTTCCCGTAAGAGATTTTTTGGTTTTGTTTTTGTTGTGGGTGCTGCAACCGGGTCTTGTTGGACATCCCCTCCTTTCTATCAAAACAATAGGAAAATTTAGACTGTTTGACAAAAGAGAGAAAAAACACAACATTATTTTATCATGTAAATCGGATAAAATAGTATGTTGACTTGCCACTCAGGATGAGTGATAAAATGGCATGTTGACTTGTCACTCAGGATGAGTGATAAAATGGTATGTTGACTTGCCACTCAGGATGAGTGATAAAATGGTATGTTGACTTGTCACTAAGGATGAGTGATAAAATGGTATGTTGACTTGTCACTCAGGATGAGTGATAAAATGGTATGTTGACTTGTCACTCAGGATGAGTGATAAAATGGTATGTTGACTTGTCACTAAGGATGAGTGATGAAATGGTATGTTGACTTGTCACTCAGGATGAGTGATAAAATGGTATGTTGACTTGTCACTCAGGATGAGTGATAAAATGGTATGTTGACTTGTCACTCAGGATGAGTGATAAAATGGTATGCTCACTTGCTACTCAGGATGAGTGATAAAATGGCAAGTTATAGTTACGCCATGAGGTGAAGCAAATCAAAAGATATGCGACATAATTTGTCATAGAAGTCATACGGAAATAAATCGTTTACTCTTCAAAGAAATTAATCCATCTAACGCATGGGTGACAAGGATCTAACGGGTAAACTTCGAATCTAAACATCGTAACTTCAAGAATGATGAAGGACTTTTTAACCATCATTTTGAGAGATTTTTTTAATAAAAATAGCAATCCAAGGAATGCTTGTGTCGCCTGCGAAGCGGTTTGATTATTATTCTAGAAAGTGGATCAAAATTATTGGTATCAGTAGAAAAGTCTTGTCATATGAAATTCATTTGAAATATCAGACCTCTTAAATACAAATTAAAAGATATGGTCATTCTCAAATTTTCAGAAAAGAGTGTCAATCATCTAAGTCAAGGTCACTACGTAAAATTGGTAACAAAAAGGTCTCATCATAAGAAATATTAAAGACCTATCACCTACCAATTAAAAGATATATACAACCTTAGAAAAGAAGGTCAAATAGCTAGGTCATGGTCAAAAGGCAAAAAATTATGGTATGTTTAGAATGGCATTGTTACAAGGAAAATACATGAGAAATATCAAAGCCCTATCACCTACCAATCAAAAGATATAGCCAATATTACTTTTCTTGAAAAATAGGTCAAATATCTAGATCAAGGTCAAAAGGTCAAATTTTATGGTCTGTGTAGAAAGGTCTTGTCACAAGGAATGCACATGTGAAATACCAAAGCCCTATCACTTACAAATCAAAAGATATATCCATTCTTAATTTTTTGGAAAAGTAGGTCAAATATGTAGGTCAAGGTCTAAAGGTAAAAAATCATGGTATGTGTAGAATGGCATTGTTACAAGGAAAATACATGTGAAATATCAAAGTCCTATCACCTACCAATCAAAAGATATAGCCAATATTACTTTTCTTGAAAAGTAGGTCAAATATCTAGATCGAGGTCAAAAGGTCAAATTTTATGGTCTGTATAGAAAGGTCTTGTCACAAGGAATACACATGTGAAATATCAAAGCCCTATCACTTACCAATAAAAAGATATATCTATTCTTATCTTTTTTTCAAAAGTAGGTCAAATATCTAGGTCAAGGTCACAAGGTCAAAAATTATGGTATGTGTTGAAAGGTCTTGCCACAAGGATAGCACATGTGAAATATCAAAGCCCTATCACCTACCAATCAAGAGATATATCCATTCTTAATTTTTTTGAAAAATAGGTCAAATATGTAGGTCAAGGTCACTAGGTTAAAAATTATGGTATGTGTAGGAAGGTCTTGTCACAAGGAATACACATGTGAAATATCAAAGCCCTATCACTTACCAATCAAAAGTTATGGGCTGTGACACCCAAAGTGTGACAGACAGACAGACTGACAGACGGACGGACGGACAGACGGACAGACGGACAACGGACAAAGTGATCCCTAAGTGTCGCTATGCTTCGCAGGCGACACAATAAAACTGGAATTCCACATCACTTTTTAAAGTGAAAAAGTACACTGAAAAAATTAGTTAAGAATGGAAGCTGCAATTATACTACCACATTCTCACTCCTTTAAGAGCAAGATCATGTGTTTAGTACGAAAACTTCTTGTTGAGGGCAAAGATGCTCGCCAGTAGGCTGTTTGTTAAAGGTTATTAGGGTAACCGCTTAATTAAACATTTTTCACCGTGACAAACTTCGAACTTCGCACTTTAATTATGATAGAAAGTTTTATAAGTGGGTTGTCAGAAGAACAGGAAGTCCAATATACCAATTCCATTGAGTATACTAATAAAAATGTAGATGACACCACTGATGAATTTATACATGAACGGCAGCTACGCCACTGATTCTTCAATGTTCGAAGTGCGAAGTACGAAGTTCGAAGTGCCAAGTTCGTCACGGTGAAAAAAAGTCTAGTCACCGAGGAAGTTCCATGGCCGATAAAAAAAAACCTTATTGAACATTTAGATATTTTCATATCAAGGGTGATTAAGGACTATTCCTATTGACCAATATGGACAATACCACGGATTTTACACGTTTCTATTTGTATGCAGTCAGAGGACGCTCACTCCTCCCGGGCACCTTGTCCTGCCTCCATTCGGGGGTTCGCGATTGCCTTGTTAATGGAGTCTCACGTTATAAATTATGCAATATTCCTCCGGTTCATTTACTCCTACACGACGATTGGTTCTTCAGAAACATTCTTTTAACAAAGTTGGACCACATTGGCGGTTATTACTTAGGTTTTCCAGAACCGTAGGTCGTTAAAAGTATCGCCTATGATGATTCAATATCCGAATCATACATGTCTTGTAAACTTTATTAGGAATTAGTATTTTCAGAAGGCTTCTCTAGAGCTGAGGAGAAGGATCACTTCATTTGTCCTTGACATAAAGAGAGGGGGACAACATATGATAGTTCTGACAATATCTATTAGATAAATAAAACACAATCAGTTGACAAATGTTAAAAAAAATAATTTATCGAAGAATATTGTTTACCTGAATTTTGTGACCTTGCTTTGACATACGAGGGCTGATTGATATACTGTGAGCCTCGTATTGAAGAATTTGAATTTTATCAGACATTTGCATTATTTTTCTACATAATTCCCTTCAATATCTATACACGGCACCGGAGTTTGAGAAATCCTTATCTTGACTGGTCAGAAAGCCATCCACTGCAAGTGTGACGTCATCATCGGACTGAAAGTGGGTGCCAGGAATAGCTGCTTTCAATTTTGGGAATAGATGAAAGTCTGATGGAGCAAGATCAGGTGAATACGGCGGATGCTCAAGCCACAATCATGAATGGCAGCCATCGCAGTGACAGACTTGTGAACAGGAGCATTGTCCAGATGGAACAAGTGAGCTTTCCGCGGCGCTTCCCGTAACTGGGTCAGAAGTGAAGCATAGTAAGTGACATTGATTGTTTGTCCTCTTCAGCAGAATACCTTTTACATCCCAGAAAACCGAACCGAGGCTCACAACGTATCAATCAGCCCTCGTATAATCGTAAAGTCTCATTTAAAAGTCAATTGTTTAATTTGACATGGATGCTGAAATGAATCTACCCGTTTTCAAAAAGATTATATACTATTTTTTCATAGAATTTAATTTACTGTAATGGTTTTTAAATTTAAATATATATATTTTTTAAAATTTTGCATTGTAAGAATAGTTTCCTTGTTATACATCAATTTTTAAATTCAGTATATATATACATATATGTATTGTAGTTATTAAGTTTACATAGGTCAACAGTAAAATTGGTTTAATTCGCTGAAATATTGTATACATTGTACATTTGATTAAAGTATTATGTATCCATAAAAACAAAAATTCGATTAACTAAATTATGTTATGAATATAAAGTTCATTTTTTATTTGATTTGAATCTATAAGAAGTATCGGATAAGCATTTAGTGGACCATCAAATTCAAAATGGAAAACAAATGGACGGATGTGATGATAAAAGAGTCGTAGTAAAATATCAAGGTATCACAAAACGTTTCAATGGATGAATCTTTCTGACAGGAAACATGCCAGGTATATTTTCTGGTGTTCGAATTCCATACACGCTGGTTCTATATAATAGCTGATGTAGTACTATCGTAGAGTATATATCAAGGTGATGGAAACTGATCACGAACTGACTACAGCATTCTGTTCCCTGTAAAATAAAAACATTAAAACCAAGGTTAGCCAAAATTTCAAACATATTTAAAAAATGCCACAGGTCTACAATGCATCTCGTACTTGCACTGGACTCTGGATATCGTTCATAAGATTAGGATGTCTTTCATGTTTCTATCAAGCTGTGTTATTGTCTCAGTTTGTCCTATTTTACTCTTATCGTGAGAGATTTCTTTTTTTCTTATCTTTTCTTTTCGTTTCTTTTGGGTCTTTCGTTAACTTCATTCACTGATTGAAATAAAATTTCAGAAGTGCATCAATTCTTAATTTCGTAAAAATTACGATTGAATCCATGGCACACTCGAAAATGAAAATTAAATGCACACCCCTGCCATGTCTTCTCTTGCCCACCTAACCAACCATGCTGGATAGGAACCTGTGATGTGCCGTACAAAATCCTCAGGATGAAAAGTCTGTCTGTCAAACTTATCCAAGGAGCTCAGCACGGGGACGCCGGCTATCTAGACAAGGAAACAAAGATAAAATGATTCAAGCTTTTTCCGTCGAATAGCCGAGAAACTACACATCAAAGGGTATATTTGTGAGCGACTTACTTAAATGTTACTGTATAAATCGCTTAGATGATTCAAAAACATTTAATGTAAAACACTTTTATAACATTGTTAATAACAATGTTGAAAGATAGTTTAGATTAGAACCAACCAAAGCACCGAATTCGAGACATTCGTTTATTATTATTATTACTTCATTTATTATTATTATTACTGGTCTCATTTCCATATCGGGAGTTCGCTTCTTTTCATATGGTGGAGGTTTTTGTTTGTTTGCTTTGGTTCCTGTTTTATCCTGATTTTGTATGCCTTCGGTTTCTGATTTTCTGAATTATCGATTTTGTGCTGAATACAGGGATATGGTCATTATTCATATTTGTCATTGATATTGTCTTTGATGGATGTTGCTAACAACCATAATATCCTTATTATCCTGGGGACGCTATCACGTCTGAAGTTGGTATTAACTATTAATCCTTTGCCTAACGATTTGTTAGCTCTGTTTGGTTTTACAATTTTCTCCTGGCATCGTTTGCCTTTTGATTGTGATTTTTTATTGTGGTTGACGTGTGTTTTTACTTTCATTTACTTATTCCTTAACATGCTATAGTAAAGGATATAATGACGTTATGAAAATTGCAAGTATACAACTCCCATTAAATTAAAAGATACTAGCTTAATATTTTCATTGTGTAAGACATACATGTAGAATTCAGAAGAAGACCATGTACCTGTAAACATTTCCCTATTTCCATATCTTCTACTTCGCCAGTTATGGTACATAATCCCCTCTCATAACCCTGTGTCATCATCTGATCCAGTCCCTTCCTACTGATGACAAACCCGGCACCCCCAGAGTGATAACCGTGAGTAAGGTGTGCTCGAAAATGGTAGCCAATGTAGCCTGGTTCATTACTACTATGACTTGTTAACATAAATCTTAAATTCTCCATGACAACATACGTGTCGTCATCTGCCTTTAATATCCAATCAAATTCCTGGAGATAATACTTGTACACATGAAATAATGCATATGTAATTTTATTCAAAAGAGTTTCCTTTGTTTCTTGAAACATGCATGTATTAATGAAATCCTTATGATGTTCACTCGGACAAGTTATATAGAATACTTTGTTACATCGCCTTGCCCATGTTGAGTTGACTATTCGAACACGCCCCATGTCCATGTGACGCTGAGTTGTAGGAATTAGACATAATACTTTCACTTTATGATACAATGCAACAGCCACCGTGCGGTCCACTATGACTTTGAAAAAGATAAACAGTTAATCAATTATTATTTTTATAGATATGATTTTGAACTATAATTAGGCACGGTCCATTTGATATTCAGGGGGGGGGGGGGCTTGGGTTTTTTGTCGGAGCATGATTATTTTTTTCGCCCTGAACCGGAGCAAAGTTATTTTTTTTCGTGCAAAGTTGGAGCAAGAAAATTTTTTTCAAACATTAGTAATGTGCAATATGTTAAGAATGCTTGTGTTTTATCAATAGAAATTCTTTATTTTTACTAAAACTCTGAAATATTACTAAATATACAAAAATTCAATTCCCTAACAGAGGTATAAAAGAATTTGACAATATAATTCTCAGTAAACAAAATTTATATAAGGTACAAGTTAGAGGGTCGGAGGGGAGGGTCTTCTAGATAAATGTTCAAATTTAGAATTGTATCATATATAAATTTGTGAAGAATTGAAGTTCTCCTTCAAAGTATGTATATTATAAAATTAGACTCTATGGTGATATGCATCTATCATGTCTATTAAAAAAAATCAATAGTAATACATTATACGGTACATGTATTGATAATATGCATTCTTTTGATATCTTCAAATATGAACTTTGCCATTAAAGAAATAATGTTTTGATAGAACACTATGGCGAGCGAAGCGAGCCAAAAAATTTTCCTTAATATAAATTGAAAACTGGCGAGCGTAGCGAGCCGGAAAATTTTCAGGAATTTTAAGCGAAATTTTATGGTAAATCTTCAAATTCAAGTTACTTGTAAGAGCAAGATTATTTTTTTCTGACACACCATAAGCAAATTTATTTATTTCATCAAAATTCAGAACAAAATTATTTTTTTCGAAAAAAACCCAAGCCCCCCCCCCAGAATATCAAATGGACCGTGCCTTAGAAATAACAATACCTACTGGAAGATAATCCAGGAAGTATAAATGTTGCTTTCAGATAATGAATACTTTGAAAATTATAAAGATACGACAATGACATATGGATGATATCCCAAAATAAAAACGATTTCCCAATAGGGTCACGTTTCAAGGAAAATCCTCACCAAAGGACAAATAAGTATAAATGTGGAAATAATCGCGTCTGAAAAGCATTTGATGTACATAATTCGAAAGTTTTATTATGATTAAGCTTTAAAGCTCATCTAGTGGTAAAAAGAAGGATGATTCAAGAATCATGGTTTTGTCAATCAAGTATTGTGGAAGGAACAAGTTGTAAGATCGGTTGTTTGAAAACAAAATACAGAAGTACAAAATATGGAAAATTTAACGTCTGAGTGCCAGTCATCTATGAAAATACCAAAGGGATTTTTTGCTTTTGTAAAATATGACTGATTGATACATATATATAAATCATATTATACTTACTGGTAGACTCGTTCTGATATCCCGAGGACAGAGAATGTATGGGTAATCTTTGGAAATCATCAGGGATATTCGGAGATACTCCCCATACCACGGACCTCACTCTTAGTAAAAAATCTATAAAAAAAATATGAAACATAACAATAAAAGCTTGCATAGCTTTATTTTTATCTGTGAAAAGAATCATCGTTTATAAAAGTACATTTCATCTTGAATCAAAATGTCTACAATTGACTTATTTTGAATTAAAACACCATGAAGATAATATCCCAGCAATCCCACCCATCCTGCTACGTTTTTCGGTGCATTCTTTGGACATAATAATTTTCACACTCTTTGGCCATATTACATTGTTTGGATCGAGGATCACTGACGAGGGTTAGTACCCGAAACGTGCATGTCTGGTCCATGCTGCAAATCTATCTGTTCTTAAATGATGCTATAAATTTGAAGACGTAATATCTATGTTTTACTTAAGAATATCCATGTTTTACATTCACACAAGGAAAAATGTCATGTGAAAACACAATAATCAAAGAAATTGTTCAAAGAAAATACCGTTAGCTTCAATTTAGCTTTTAAACTAATAGACCCTCCCTATGCACGTAATGCTCCATTCTTTGAAATCATGATTATCTTAAGAATTATGACTAAAGCCAAGGTTTCTAGAAATACCGCACGAAAATAGGGTAAACCCATTTAGTACACATCCTAATACCAGAAATGTAATCTCATAAATTTTTAAAGCCGCCAAATCTGACATACCTGTTAGATGAAATTTGCAAATAAAAGGATTGATACTCTGCGTTTAAGCAACATTCTAAATAACAAATCTGTCAAGGATAAACTCCCTCCTTATTTCAAATAGGCGGAGGCGCCCATATACAAAATCCGTTGCTTCCAAAATATTTAATTATAAACAAAATTTGACATGTCTATATGTACACCAACGTTCACAAAACCCCATACAATACACATATTCATCCACTACTTACATCTACCAACCATGTGGTCATGTGATTAATTGTGACCTTAATATCGTCGGTAACATTTAACTTAGAAACCCTCCCAGTAAAGATAAAAAAATACAGTTAGGGAACCCCGTTCTTTCACATGGCGGGAGAACTTTGAAATAATTATGGATGCATATGAGGAGTACGCAAGACGATGGAAAAAAGGAGGATGTGGAACTAGACATACTCTCCGATGGATGAAATCGGAGAATTATTTTTCATGACGTTCTTGTTGCCAAAATATATCATCAATTCACTTTGGCTTTATTCAAACTGTTTGGCATGAAGTACTACTGATGAGGATTAAAATATCCGAAACACGTGTCTAGTACAACAAAATTGGTACTATAGAACAAATATTTCAATATTGACAATTTCAACCACTAGGCTGGTATCGCTGCTGGTGGACTGTAAGTCCCCGAGGATATCACTCACATAGTTTTAGTGTTTACGCCCTGCATTGAAAAATATTTTAAATTTTCATCAAATTAGATCTAAAGTTTTAAAACTAAGGGGTATCTCCCTCATTGCATAGCTCTGTCCTTAGCTGGGGTTTCGGCATATTTTTTTCGGTCATGTTTAGAATTAAGCTCCTTGCGCCTACCCTCCAACGATTTTTGGCCATATTTTTCACTTAAACCCGCTTCTGAATCAACCCTTCACAAAATTTTGAGCATCTCATTTTGGCAAGAGGAAATTAAAACTCTGTATTGTAGATGGCGCCAGGAAAATTCACTTCGGCTTTATTGCAGTAGATTGAAATATTTCTTCCAGAGGGAAGGGATGATAACAAATAAATGAGTTAAAGAAGATCCTGACGAAAATCTCAACAGCACTAACAATAGAGCACAAAATTAAACATCGACGGACCCCTAGCAAGCTAGAGGTGGGACCAGGTGCCCGGGAGGAGTAAGCATCCCCTGTTGGCTAGCCGCACCCGCCGTCGATGTTTATGAAGCATGGAAATGAAAATATATAAAATTCATGCACTGTCTGACGTTATGTCTATTTAGAAAGTGCTATGGCGACAATGTCAGGGAAGTATATTCAAAACACAATCACTCAAATACACAAATTTTCGACCCCTTTGCCTTTATCAAGTGTTAAAGGAGCTGCTTGATTTAGCCCTGAAATCATAGGCGGAAAGATCGTCCGAGTATGCGTATGCACTCACTAAAAAATCAAGGCTAATAACATTGGTTTTACACTCTAGTCGGAAAATTTTTTGGAAAAATAGAAATTCACAAGGTATGATTACAATTATTACTTTAATCGATGGACAAAAGGTTAAGCTAGAAACTGACCAAGTTTGGTAGACCTGGGCCTCGGAATAAGGGAGAAACTCTAAAATGAAAACTGAATCTAGCGATTTATTTTTACTCGACATGACGTGGTCCACTCTTTATGACTGGAGATGTAAATGACTGCTTTCATTGAAAAAGTGATGACAGGTGAACATTTTGATTACTGGTAATAGGGAGTAACACCAACTGAATTAAAGTAAAAAAAAAATGTTTTGTTGATATAAGAATCTAATGTGCAATGCAGTTGACGGTAGCATTCTAGGCGAAGCAATTCTATTTTATCTTCAGCGTTAGAGTGTGGACCAGCTAATGTCGAGTGAAAATAAATAGCTATATTCCGTTTTCATTTTGAGGTTTCTCCCTTATTCTGTGGTCTAGGTCAACGAAACTTGGTCAGTATCAAGTTTAACCTTTTGTCTGTCGATTAAAGTAATAACAGTAATCACACCATGAGAATTTTTGTTTTTCCAAGATTTTTTTCAACAATAGTGTGAAGCCAGTGTTATTAGCCTTGATTTTTTTAGAGGCACATACGAAATATCACCAGGCGATCTTTCGGCCTGTGCCTGAAATCATTCGATAATTTCTCGTGTGCTTTCCTTCCTTCGGAGGAAACGGTTGTTCAGGAGAAAAATATTATATATTAGAAGATTTCTCATATTAAAGTTTTTTTTTAATTTATGTAAGATTTGATAATTACGGCTTGAATAGGTAGGCATGGGCGGATCCAGGAATTTTTTTCAGGGGGGGGTCCTAAAGTCCGAATTTTTTGAAGAGCAAAAAAAAAAAAAAAAAAAAAAAGAACGCAAACGCAAGAAAATTGTTATTGAATGATGATGTTAGTTCTGTATCTTATTATAATTATAACAGGTGACTGGAAAGTAACGGCGAGCAGAAAGCTTTAAATCTTGAATTTTCACATCATAGTACTTGATTATCAGTTCTATTATGTGATTACAACAAATGGCGAGCGATAAAGAGCCAGCGAATTTTTTTCCGAGAATTGAAATAAAATCCACCATTTGTGACTTTTTCAGTTTCTTTTCGTCTTCTTAGTGCCCTTGTTTATAGGAAAGCGCAGCATCATTTGAAAAACAACGTACATGTATGTACATTGGTAACAAACTCTGGCGAGCGGCAGCGAGCCAGAGAAAAAATTTTAAATGCTAACGGCAAAATATTATCAAAATGAAAGATTTCTAATACAAATTCATGATATATTTTTCAAAAGTCATGACAACAAAAGGGGAATTGGGACTTAATCTTTTGAAATATGTATATTACTAATAAAAAAGGTATGTTTTGAAAATTCCAGGGGGGGTCCAGACCCCCCGACCCCCCCTCTGGATCCGCGCTTGGTAGGGGGTAACAATGTCTGAAAACGTCAAATAGCGAACGAAAATATAAACATATGAATTATTTACCTAAATTTTAAGTGTTTTATGTTTTAATCCCCTCTTATTTTAAAAATGAAAATGAAAATAATAACTTCGAAACCAGTATGTCAATGTTATCGGTAAAATAGGCAATCCGGAGACTGAAAACCGTTATATTTTGTACTAAACAGTCACATTGTAAGCTTTCAGGCGCGAAATACAAACTGTGTAGAAATATACATCTTTATATCGTTTATTTCATTCGTGTATGTTGTATATTTGATCGGAATCCACTCAGAATAGATTGTTCCATTGTATTACAAGAAGATATGGGCAATTTTTATTTTTCTAACCGCTTTTAAGTCAGATTCTTAAAATAGCCCCCCCCCCCCCTTTTTTTTTCGTTCTTCGTCTGTGGGGCATTGTTCCGACCCGAGTCACAGAGCCACATTTGGTCAGAAAATTGGTATTAATAATATACACCTTTTGTAAAAGTGGCTTTTTGTAACTCGGGTTGTAGAAAACTTTTCCGTTTTTCATTGATTTCTATAGAAAAAACCCCGCACATTTTAACACAAATATCGATATTGTTATCGATAATTTATTAAAACAGACATTAGATTCAGATATGTATGACGTTAGTTGATATTTCTTCTGAAATATTTCTTCAAATTTCCCATTTTGAAATTTCCACTTTCAGGGCAGATTTTACGTCTTATCGTTACAGCTCCTTACTAAATTTGCGCATCCGCGGCCTGTATAGAAATATTTTGATTGGTAAACTAAGCAAAAATATCGTTTTTGATTACCTTTCAAATGTTCCAATATGCCACAATAGAACCAGGACATTCATGGCTCTTTTTTTTCAAGGGTCAATTGTGAGTGAATTAGCCTTGTCCGGTGCACAGGGCTACATTTTTGAAGTAGGAAAATATACTTAAGAAATGTATCATTTATGTCCTTTTTACTCCCAATTGAATACCCGACGTATTACTTTTACGTAAGGACTAAAATTTTCAGGTATGAGAAATATTGGTTCTGAAATAAGAAATATTCTGTTGTCCGTTTGAAGGCGAACAGATACGTTACCATACTTCAAGCTGCTGAAAATGTTAGACAATAATGACATATTCTTAATCTTTCAGAAGAAAAGAAAGCGTATGCATGGATACTATCAGCAATCAAAGTCCTTCAACCATTAGCAAACGATAATTTATCTGTTTCATTGGGGGTATTTAAAATCGGCCTTGGACGTTTAGACAACAACAGATACGTTACCAACTATCCAGCTCTACAGTGAGAACTCAACCGATTTGGCCCTATTTATGGATTAGATGGAGTGAATGACAAATATGGATAATGACCATATCCCTGTATACAGCACAAAATCGATAATTCAGAAAATCAGAAACCGAAGGCATACAAAATCAGGATAAAACAGGAACCAAAGGAAACAAACAAAAACCTCCACCATATGAAAAGAAGCGAACTCCCGATATGGGAGTGAGACCAGGTGCCCAGGAAGAGTAAGCATCTCCTGACATAGATTACAATCTTTGGTTGGATGGTTCAAATGGACTATGACAGAATATCATCCACCATTCTGGAGAGTGGGACATCAAAGTGTATGACGAGTTCCCCATATCGACTGTAGAACTTCCTCAGTGACGATGTTAGTCGGTCACAAACATATCCCTGACTGAGAAGCTTATCTGAAAGACGCCTAGCTATAAGAACAAAATCCGTATATTTGGTACTTGCTCTGGCATAGCGTATCAACTGAGATATGAACACGCCATAAGCTGGCGATGAAGGGATGTTGCTATTCAGAAAAGGAAAGTTTGTAATGCTGAAATTGAAGTCGTCACGTTTGTCATAGAGTGAGGTGTTCATGTGACCACCAGTGTCGTAGGACAACATTATGTCCAAATAGGATGCTGAATTATTTGTCTCTGTAGTTTATTTGACTTCAAGCTCTGAAGGATAGATACTGCTCAGGTAATCCGTGAATTTTAGATTATTGATGGACAACACATCGTCTATGTATCTGTAAGTGAAGTTGAAGTCAGAAGCTAAGTATCTTTTCCCATCAGAGACCAAAGATTGAATGAATTTAGCTTCGTACGAGTAAAGGAAAATGTCGGCAAGGAGTGGGGCACAATTGGTCCCCATTGGAATTCCGACAATTTGCTGGAAGATCTTTCCTCCAAACACCACAAAAATGTTGTCGATCAAAAAGTTTAACATCTGAATAATATCTGTTTCAGTGTACTTATTTTCAGAATCGGACTTTTCTTTTACAAAGTAGGTTTTGTCATAGTTCACAACAATAAATTTGTATTTGCGATTACCGTTCTTACTTGTAAACGCATAACTTATAATTTTTGCGAGTCTTTCTTTTAATTAAGAATGTGGAATTGTATTGTAAAGTGTCGAAAAATCAAAGGCTTTGATCGAATGGACTCTACTAAAATGAGTGGATTTCAGTTGTTCTAAATGTTGGTTTAAAACAACGGCTCTTTTGATAAGAATAAAGAAACACTGGCAACTACTGGCTTGACGCTGGTATGTTGGTATGCTTGTATGTAGGTTTTGTCAGAAAAAACATAAACAGTTGAAAATAGAGCAAAATCATAGCTTATAGGGCATATTTTGTGTTTATTAAGGACAATCCTGAAAAACAGCCTTTCCACTCGGAAAATCAGTAATTGTCTAAAGACATTAGATAAGAAAGAAGGGAGGAGGTCTCCAACAAGACCCCGTAGCAGCATCAACAGCAGAACACCAAAACACCCGATGCAAAAACACAAAAGACGAGTACAGCACGAGACGGGAAAGAGACACAAGACATGTAAAAATCAAACACAAAGGACTACACATAAACCGAGACCAATGGGCAACCAGTGCCGACTTTGGACGGCCATTTGTCACGCAAGTAGCAAATGGTGTGGTTATCCTGGATTACGTGCGCACAACCCTCTCACTTCTCCAATTACCCAGAGGTCTCGAAGAACGTACAATTGTGGTGTAAAACAACCTCCCGCTGTAAGATGACATCACTCAAACAAGACCGCGAAACGTAGAGGCCCCAGAAACACAGATGAATATGTAAATGGATAAAAAAAAGAGGGCATGCGTAATACAGTCCGTGCTCTGCCGGCTGTAGCGAGCTCATGTATGTAATCACCCGAGGACTCCGACTGACATTCAGAGAGGACAGGTGGTCGGGGCCCTGTCTGCTCTAAAGAGGTTTGGAGAGGGCCCGTCATGGAGTCCTGTCGTCACAGTCAGTCAGAGTGCAAGTCTCAAGGATGCGCTTGTACAAGACTGTAGATTGGTCAAGTAAAAAGCCTAGTGTCCGTCTGGTGACATTAGGATCATATCCACGGTATAAAAGGCGTAGATGATTAATGAGAGAAAATTGGTTCACCCAATAGATGTATAATGAGAGAAAATTGGTTCACCCATTTATTGAGTTTTGAATTCTAGACTTATGACATAGTTATGATATAAAAAAAAATATTGAAATTTTTTCACCAAAGTTAGTTCCTATAAGAGTTATTGGCCCTCGTACATAGTTTACATTGAAGTCTATGGAAAAAAGTGATGTGGGCTCAAATATGGATGGATGAAAAAATTCTAAAAATGAATATTTCTCAAATTACACCACAAAATCTCAAGTTTACCGTTAAAATATTTCGCAATTAATTATTGAAGTATTCTCTACCAAAGGAAGATAACTGCAAAGTATGACCCTATTAAAAGATCTTTTTTTCCGATACCTATCATCATGTTACATAAGCAAAAGCGATAGAGAAATATTAAATGGTTTATACACATAATTTAAACATTTTGGGGCATGATTTTGTTCATTATACATGTGATATCTTAATACAGAGGCATAATTTGTATCATAAATTGTTGCTTCATTACTCATTGTCCAAATATTGAGATTCATAGGGGAAAACCTTTGCGCTGCACTCAAGCACGCCTTTAGAACTGAAAGTAACGTATCTGTTTCAAATGGTAACGTATCTGTTTGGATAATATTTGTAGTATTTTAGAGAAACTAACGGGAATATCATTAAATAATGGGTAACTCATATACACTGCTTACTTATTTCATCAATTAGAGATATTTTTATCACATATTTTGATAATTGGTATTTTTATAACAAATGCTCTACCACTGGTATACCAACGTAAAAATGCTGTCAACGATTTTCAAAGCAATTTGCTTAAAATCATAACGCGTAGGATCACTGAGAAGAAATAAATATTTAGTTGACCAGGGATGCGTGCTTTGTATAATTGTAGATAGAATGTATAGAAACCGAAAAGTTTTAAGAAATATTGATGTCTTCTTCAAACGTCGATTTTTAAATAATGCACCAAATCAAAAAGGTTTATGATACTTCAAAATATTTTTTATGCATAGTAAAACGTCACAAGAGAAAAGTTTATACTCTAACTACATTTGTTTCTTCAGTGATGGAATGTGCAAATGGCTATACCACTTGTAATGTAGCTGTTAAATTGAAATCAATGCCTCTCTATTGAACAAATAATATCACTAGAAGTAGATTAAGAAGAGAACATCTCTCATATTCCATTTTAAATACCTGAGATATGTATCCTTCAAGAAAAAGATAAATATCTACTACATGCGAAACTTTATTTTTTACTATTTTCAAATCGTAATTTAACACTTTAGTGGAGATTGCGCCTTCTCGACTTTGAGCCTGATTACTTTAAATGTTAAACGTCTTTAAATTCAATAGCATCATTTCAAACCTGATAAATTTACAGCATGGACCAGACATTGATTTCTTAAATGTTTATTATAAAGAAAGACCAAAGCCTTCGCCTGTATTCAATAAACTGATTATCAGTATGACAGGTACCGATCCAGCTCATGTTAAACGTCTTCAAATTTAAAAGCAGATAAATTTACAGCATGGTCCAGACAATCACGTTTCGGGTATTTAACCCTCGTCAATGATTCTCAATTTAAACAATGCAATATGACCAAAATCTGTGAAAATTATGTCCAAAATATACCGAAAGACGTTGCAAGATGGCTGGGATATGATGTTACACGACCCAGGTTTGAGAAATTCGAGAAATTTTTCTAAACAGAATTGATCGAACTTGGCTACATGTGCCACCGGGACTCCTGGTCCACCAGCAGTGACACACACCAAGAGGTAAAAATGTGAAACATCTTCAAATTCATTATATTTCTGATGTACATACCAATGTTCTTGCTCAGAATCACCAATAAGATCATAGTCAACAGGAAGGCATGGCAAACTTTGCGGATAAACCTTCTACATAGATCTGTGTCCACTTTACGGTAACGCATTCCTAAAAGAAAATGAAAAACTGATTGATTCATGTACATTGTATACAGCATATCACGATGATTTCAATAGCATAAAGTTCAGAAAAGAATTATTGCTATTATTGTTACAAACAGTCAAGAAAAGAACGAAGTCTAGTGAGTTATTGTAATTAATTATACTATTGTTATTGTAACTAAGACACATTCAACCTTACTAAAAAATTCAGAACAAAGTGGCGTATCGTATATCAATTGTAGTTTATATCTAACTTCTTCATCGAATTTGGGTTTTCGCAGTTTCTTATACAGGGCTCAATGTCCCCCTTGTTTTTTTAAATAATGCGAAGAAGGAAATTAAAATAAGCATTTAAGCTGCCTTTCCCCCTACTTACTTAGATTCTATACTTGCATTAGACATGTGACATCTGAATTTATAACGCTTCGGAAAGTTATTCATTCTGAGGTTCGCAACTGTTCCAACTGAAATTCTTATGATTTTGCCTTGCCTTCTCGACTTTGATACTGAATGAGTGATAGATACTTCTTTGATGATTATGTTAACTTTGAAAATTAGCATGGCGCCACCTACAGTACTTCCGCGCTTGCTCTGAGTTTGTTCATCAGATAAAGTTGTCCTTCCTGTTTCTGTGGAGCTGTGTCGTAGTGTCCGTCTGTTTGTCCAATTTTTGTTTTCTCATAGGAAGCTTTTGTTTTATATTTTTCAAGAATTGTGTTTTGTTTGTGATTTTTGGAATCTGACCGGCTATTGTGTTTGACTTTCATTCCCTGATTACAATACAATTCAGAGAGAACCAGGCATAGAGAGCCTTTTGTTGCAGAAAAAAATAACATATAGTGGATAATCTTAATATACAAGTCATCTTATTACCAATTTGGGTCCAATTAAAGGTATACACATGCGTTACATTTATAACAATGCCTAAACTTTGAAATAAAAGATCTTAAAAGATGATCTTATATACAACTAAATCAGACTTTAGAGAAGCATACAGTTTCTAAGATAGCGACTTCCTCTGGAATTTCTCTTTATAAAGTTTACAAGTAGTCAACAAGGATTCGTGATCATTTAAAACACGCAAGTATTCGGTTAAGGACCAAAATGAGTTTTGTTGAATATTCACAACTTATAAAAACATACAGTTCAGAATGAAATTGAAGACTGGGGAGTATACTGAAGAATACAGAAGAAAGACAAGTCTTACTTACAGAGTTTATTTATGCATACCATTCGGAACAAAGCGAGGTCTAGTGGATATTGAAAATATCACCGAGACTAAAGGAGGTTATTAAATAAAACGTCTCAGCACCATCCCTCCTATGCTATTTAGAACATAGATTTTATTTGGATACGCAAGTGTGACGCCATCATCAATAATTAGAACCTAAAGGATGCCTCTAGACGGGGCATTTCTAAAATGGAGCTTTTGGGTTAGCTTATGAATTGTATTCGGCTTTCTTCCTATGTATGTAAGATTATCGGCATTGCTGTTTGTGAGACTGTTTGTGAATTTCCTATGATTGGTCTTTAAAACTTATAAACGATAAATGTTTTAACTTTTCTCAGTGTATTATCGGGAAATCTTCCTTGCAAAGTATTTCTAAATTTCATTCAACAGCAGTCAACCAGAATAGAGAAACATCGATTTAAGAAACATAATATTTGCCCAAACAATGTGAAACACTTCTGATTTTTTTTATTGTGAATGTAAAACTCAGAGACTATGATTCGCAACAATTCAAGCTCAAGCTATCCTACTCAAAGTTTTAGATGTTTTAATATTTAACACTGTAAATAAATTGTTAAATTTGAAAAATTGTGAAAGTCTAGTTTTCAGTCATACATATGACATATTTACCTGGATTATTTCTGCTAATCCCCTCTGTATACTATGAGAGACGTTGAATTATCAGAGGTGAGGATAGAAAGTCCAGTCACAAATTAAAACCAGTATTTTCAGTCATGATTTCGATAATGATCTTGTTTTATCGAACGATTCTACACCGTTTTCAGGAATATTGAATAATAGATGTATTCTCGAGCTTTCCGGTATTTAAAAAATAAGCACTTTATATGGGAGACCTTAGGTATCATGTATGAATTATGATTTATCTTGAAGCAACCACATAATTTTGCGACAATTACAATTGATCTGGTTTCCAAGCATGGACAGTTAAGCATTTTTGAACGTTTTGCGACAATTTTGTGCTATCTTCTTTTCCCAGTAGTAGACGGTAAAAAGAAAAGGATTTTTTCTTGAATAAATAGGTAAGAAGATCCACCAACAAACAAACAAAATGACAACATTTTTTCCTTTAAGAAATTGACAAAATGAACTCAACTATTGTATCTATAAAAGGGTGTTGATGATATACTTTCTTTATATGTATCAGAAAAGTCAAGTGACGTGAAAACAGAACCCACCAGACATGCCCACTGACAGACCCATTTTATCTCTCTGATGTCACTATTTCCCAACTAAAAGTTCTTTTTTAGACTTAGGACATTTCCAACTCCAAACTATGTTTGACTAGATAAAAATAAAATCTCTGTTGAATTTGAAGATGTTAAACATTTAAGTATAAATCTACATGTGGTTTTTTTTATCGATATCACCAAACAAGAATCTGATATGTACATCGATATGTATATCGAGACAATCACCGAATTTGACAAGTCTTCATGGAACTGTTGCGACGGATGGTACATGCAAACAGAAGACGCTGACCCTCCCCGGGCACCTGGTCTGATTTCGGAAGATTGTTTATTCCGGGTTCGCAACTATTACAGCAGAAATTCTAGCTATTTTGGCTTAAATTACCCTCGACTTTGAGACTGAATAACTGATGGATACTTCTTCGATCTTTATTTTATCCTACGTTCTTTTGAAGTAAATCATTCTGTGTATTTCTTTTCTTTTGTTTTTTTAAACAGTTTATTTTGGATTTTTTTTCAATATGCCAGATAATTCCAGATACTTACTAGTACATGGCGGCCGCCAGATAAATCATTTGGCAGCCTTCAGATAAAAAGTGGCAGCATGTGGCGACCGCTAGATTCATAATAATTCATGCGTCACCAACAGGCTTCCGTAGCTTTTACTATGTCCTGGAGAATCAGGTTTAATCTAGCAAATCTTATGTGTCAACGAAAACTGAGTGGGGTGGCACAAGTAACAAATTGAATAGCTATGAAATATTGACCTTCATGCCATCAAATAATTATTTATAATTTTGACGCCTAAATGAAAAACAATATGATGGGTCCTGATCGATAGATCAATGATTGCAAAAAATATTCAGCTTCATTGATATCAACTCCGGGCTCAACACTCAAAGAAGGGAAACATGCATGGTGGCCTAGATTTCGCTGTACATGTCGATTTCAATTCTAATAAGTTACCTTCAAGCTCAGGATGTCGAAATATGTGCGAAGTACTTAACGTCTTTGGAAATATGAAAAAGAAAGAATTTCAAAATACATACAAGAATATAATTTCAATCGGCTTTGCGAGAATGTGTCGTTTCGTTTTAAAAATTGACTTATGGTACATAGCAACAGCGGACGTACGTCTGTTACCAAACATTAACATCAAGCTAAGGATTTCGAAATATGTGCAAAGTGCTTGAAATTCTGGAAATATGAACAAGACAGAATTTCAAAATACATACAAGTATATACTTTCAATCGGCTTTGCGAGAATGTGTCGTTTCATTTAAAAAAAAATGACTTATGGTACATAGCAACAGCGGACGTACGTCTGTCACCAATCATTAACTTTGTCATAAATGTCTTTTTATATATAGACACTTTCTATATAGACATGACCTCAGACAGCGCATGTATTTTATATTGTTATATTTTCGTGTATGAACACCGACGGCGGTTGCGGCTAGTCAACAGGGGATGCTTACTCCTCCCGGGCACCAGGTCCTACCCCTAGCTTCCTAGGGTCCGTCGATGCTCAATTTTGTTTTCTATTGTGAGTGCTGTCGAGATTACCGTCAGGATCTTCTCTAACTCATTTTGACGGAAAGGATGGTAATTGATATGTAGTTGTGATGCCTTGGAGTTTGTCAGCCGAAATCAGATTCCAGAAAAACACAATCGAAAGGCTTACAAATTCTTGAAAAAAATGTAAAAATGAACTTTGTCATGAGAAAAGAAAATCGGACAATCAGAAGGAGACAATAGCGCAGACCACTAAAACACGAAGGACAACTTTATACGATGAACAATCTATAGAGTCCAAGGCAAGTGCGGAATGTTGCGCTGTTAAAACGCGCCGTGCTAATTTGCAACGTTAAATACATTCAGAACACATTCAGAAAAGGGGATGATCTCCAGCATGACCACCCTGCACCTACCATGCGAAACAAACCCACAATAAAGTGATTTGTAAATGACATCAGAAAAAACTACAAACCACAAAAAAATACACCACAAAAATCACTAGAACATCATACATTGTTAAACGTCTTCAAATTCATTAGCATCATTCAAAAACAATGAAATATGGCCAAAATTTGTGGAAATTATGTTCAAAATGTACCGAAAGACATATCAATATGGGTGGGATATGATGCTACAGGACCAAGGTTTCAGAAATTTAAGAAAATTTTGTTAACAGAAGAAACAACCAACCAAAATTGATCGAACTTAGCACAATCAAAACAGACGCACAGAAACATCAAACAGCAATGACAACGAATAAAAGGAAGGAGACCAATGTTCAAATTTCTCTCTTCGTTGTATTAGAAAAAAAAACTAGAAAGGTTTCTTGTTGCGGTTGCAACAAGAGTGTCTTCCTCCTATACAATTTTTGGTTTGGAAATATGAAGGACGTCACATTACATGTATTTATATTATATATTTAAGTTTTCAAATAGCAGTAACATTAAATTTTCAAACCGATAATTGTTGGTGAGCAACCATTTGATTTTTTTTGGGGGGGGGGGAGCAGGAATTCTATTGCCAGCCGGTAAAATTTTTTCAGCAATTTTCTGAGCAGGCCATTTTTTTCAGCCATTACCAGAGTCGGAGAAAAATTTTCGCCGGTTCTTCGAGCCGGATTTAGACAAATTGTCAAATGTTGTGAATGTCTGTGTAAGTTAAACTCCCCGCTGTTACAGAGTATGAGTTAATAACGTTTCCTTCGGTGTCTCTTTGCAATTAGCGAATTTCAGACAGATTGTATGATGTTTAAATAGAACCTTTTCTAGATTTTTGTGCCTATGCGTATTAGGTCTCTGGTAGATACAGCTATGTGAACAGTTTGTATTTATATTAATTAATTTTTTGACTTTAAATTGTCTGGCACAAAGGGCCAGCAAAAATTTCCATATCATGCAATGTATCCTTACTTTTGCATGGTCCGGGAAAAAAATTGCCGGCCCTTTGGTCCGGAATATTTTTTTCAGCATTTTTCAGAGCCGGGATTTTTTTTTTTTGCAAATTCTTCCTGTCCCCTTCCCCATAAAAAAGGCGAGTTCGTAGCTGTAGAACCAATTTTCTTGAGAAGAGAAATGGTAATAACAAGTTACGTTCAATATATATATATAAATACCATGAGGTTCTCGCTGTGCAGGTTCAAATTTGGACCCCCCCCTTCCCTTTTTTCAAAGTTTATTTTGAATTTCCATCATGGCGACATCGTTCAATATAAACAGAACTGTTTTCGAAAAACGAGGGGAGGGAAGAATGTTGGAGAAATTGTTCATCAATTTGTAAATAAATCAACCGAAAATTATGTTCGAACGTTTGCTAGAATTAGAAATTAAACTTGATGTTCAAAATATAGTTATTGAAGTTTAGAAACAGGTTTGTAGGTTAGAAATCGGAATCAAACTACCACTTTTTGTGTGTAAATTCTGGTTTGTAGCTGATCTCTTCTAAATTAATCAACTGTTTTAAAATCAAATTGGGTATATCGAAATGTATTTATGAAATGCATATTCATCATTGCCGTGAAATCGGAATTTGAAAATCTCAACACTGCTTTTCTCGAGTCGGACTCGGACTACCAATTTTAGTGTGCGCCCGATCTGTTGGCGTGAAGGTGTATCGAAATACCCAACTCAAAATTTCGATGCTCATATCTTTTCAACAGTAAGAGATAGGAAAAATCAGAAAGACTAAATAAGACAGATATATGGATAAAAAATAATAATATTGAAATTTTTAGGAAACTTCATAAGCTTAATTTTTGTTTACTATTATAAGCAAAAAAGTGTCTTCCTCCTATGAACTTCTGAATTTGGAAATATGAAGGACGGTGAAGGACGTCATCGTAATAAATCGTTACAGTGTGCATCTAGCATTTCATATCTTGCATGGCTGTCGACTTTCAAAAAGAATGGAAATTGTAGATAGCAAAATACGAGATATTTAAGCTTACAAATAGCAAAACATGAAATTTTCGGTCCTTTTGAGTAATTCGACGCTCCCGTCAAATATTTGAATCTACTAAAAAACATGATAAAAAAATAACAGAGACCAAAAATAAAAAAGACCAATCTAGCTTTTACTCCAAACGTAACGTTGGAGAACTTTCATTGTCCTAGCTTACAGGGTTCTTGAGAAATCGCTGATCCAATTTTCCACGGTTACGAAAACAATAGGTCTTCCGACGGAAGTCGGAAGACCTAACAAGGGAGGAGATTCGCTCATTTGCCAACGTATGACAAACTAGGATAAGAATATTACCAAACTGATTGTTCTAGTCAAACTGACAGAACTTAATTTACTCTTTTGTGCATTATTCAACATTCGATTGAAATAGCCTTTGAAATTTGAAATTAGAAGCCTCGCGCACTCTTTGTGAAGTAAATGTACAAATCTAAATTCAAAAATTAAAGAGGGTGCTACTGAAATGAATTTTGAATTTTCTATGGCTCCGCTTGAAGCATCATTGATGAGAATTTGATATTCAAACACGTATCTGAAGCAGAAATTGGTTTGAAATTTTCTTCATGAAGGTATAGAGCTGGAACACTTCCGTATTATTTATATGTCATATTGAATTATTGATAGATCTTGTGCTTTTCAACCATTAATTCTTTCATCATTATTTTGTAATTCAGCTCTTAAAAAAATTCCCCGCGAGGGATTTGACAGTAATTGTTTTGAATATTTTCTCTGACATGGTTGCCATAACACTTTCTATATAGACATAACCCAGGACACTGCATGTATTTCATAAACATGTATTGTTTTCATTTTCGTGCATAAACATCAACAGTGGGTACGGCTAGCCAACAGGGAATGCTTACTCCTCCCGGGAACCTGGTCCCACCTCTAGCTTGCTAGGGGTCTGTTGATGCTCAATATGGTGCTCTGTTTTGAGTGCTATCGTCAGGATCTTCTTTAACTCATTCATGATAATTTATGTAACCAATATGACCAAAAAAAAAACAATAACAAAAAAAAAAAAAAAAAAAAAAAAAAAAAAAAACAAGAAAAGAAAAAGAAACACACACACAAACAAAGCAAAACACCCTTTACCAATCTGAAAAGGGACAGATTCAGTAATTCCGGTCGCAATGAATTTCGCGCAAAATGTGTACATATTGTGCCTTTTTCTGTTACAAGTATGCTCTGGCTCTATAGAGGAGTTCTGTTTCCATTAAGAAATTCTAAAAATTGAAAGAATGATCGACATTACTCATTGACAAGAATAAACTTTACTAAGACGTCGAAGAAAGTTTTGTATTTCATAATAAGGAATGTAAACGTCTTCAAATTGAATAGCATCATTTAAGAACAAATTAATTGGCAACGTGGACCAGACATGCACGTTTCGGGTACTTAACCCTCATCAGTGATCCTAAATCCTAAATCTAAACAATGTAATATGCCAAAAAGTGTTCCAACTCTATACCTTCCTGAAGAAAATTTCGAACCAATTTATTATGGGCCAGACACGTGTTTCGGATATTAAATCCTCATCAGTAATGTTTTCAGCCAAAGTGATTTTAGACACAGCCAAAATCCATTTCAGTAGCGCCTTCTGATCATATTTCTCTTAAACTAAAGGGGTAGGGCCATGAAGCCTTTTAATCGACCCTGTTTCTTAACATTTGAACTAATTCAACTTTTGTGATTTGATATTTTGTAAAGTTCTTTACTAAATTGTGTGTTAAGATTTTGAAAATAATGGGTTTATCAGTAGCTTTAATCCCGTTGAAAACCACTAAAATCGGCAATTTTCGTGAAATTGCTGCAAAACCAACATGTTTCTTTAAAATTAGCATTGGCCACATGAATCGAGAAAAGTGAAAACTTTACAAATGAAAGATGATAATCATTATATCTTCTCGTCATAGAAGTTTTATGTTTCTCGACGCATGTGGCTACATTGGAATTTTCCACTAAAGACACATTTTCGAGCATTTTTTAATCACGTTTTGTCCATATCGTGAAAGTAACTTCACTTGATGACGTCGTAAGACTTCTTATGATGCTACGGTTGGTAATTTGTTCCTTTCATTAAAAGCGGGAAACATCCATTATATTTTATGTGATATATCAATGAGTTAAAGAAGATCCTGACGATAATCTTAACAGCACTCACAATAGAGCACAAAATTAATCATCGACGGACCCCTAGCAAACTAGAGGAGGGACCAGGTGATATATCAAGTATTTCTCATAAAGTTTGCCTACTTTGAAAGAGTGCGCGGCTCCAACTTCCTCCGATTGAAAAGCATATCCAAATAAAATCTATGTTCAGAATAACATTGTAGGGATGGTGCTGAGATGTTAACCTCCTTTACTTTCGATATTTTTGAATGAAATGACAAATTTCCGAAAAAAAGAAAAAAAAACCCCAATATTTATGATGTCAAATGGATTGATACCAAAATAAAGCTCTTTTCATGTGACAGAGCTGGAAAGAAGAAATTAATACACTTAAAAACATCCATGTCATAGGGAACTAGTTAAACTGTTTTCAGTAACAGTTTTTGTTCGCGCATTCGCCGTATTCAAACCGCATTGTCTGTATTTTCCATCAATAATCCAAAATTACCTCAGCAGTATTTATCCTTCGGAGCTTGAAGGCAAAGAAACTACAGAGACAAATAATTCAGCATCCTATTTGGACATAATGGTGTCCTACGACACTGATGGTAACATGATCACCTCACTCTATGACAAACGTGACGACTTCAATTTCAGCATTACAAACTTTCCTGTCAACATCCCTTCATCGCCTGCTTATGGCGTGTTAATATCTCAGTTGATACGCTATGCCAGAGCAAGAACCAAATATACGGATTTTGTTCTGAGAGCTAGACGTCTTTCAGATAAACTTCTCAGTCGGGGATATGTATGTGACCGACTAACATCTTAACTGAGGAAGTTCTAAGGTCGATATGGAGAACTCGTCATACACTATGATGTCCCACTCTCCAGAATGGTGGATGATATCATGTTAAACGTCTTCAAATTGAATAGCATCATTTAAGAACAGACAAATTGGCAGCATGCATCGGACATGCACGTTTCGGGTACTTAACCCTCGTCAGTGATCCTCAAATGTAAACAATGTAATATGCCAAAAAAGTATGAAAGTTACAATGTCGAAAAAGCGTACCGAAAGACGTAACAGAATGGGTGGGCTATGATGCTACAGGACCCACGTTTTAGAAATTTCAAGATTTTTTGTTAACAGAAATTTTAGAATGCGTTGAAGAAACGATCAACCGAAATTGATCGAACTTGGCTACATGTGCCCTCGGGGACTCCTGGTCCACCAGCAGTGACACTCACCAAGTCTGTCATATACCATTTGAATCATCCAACCAAAGATTGTACCTTATGTCTTCTGAAATGGAAGTAACCGGGATGTGACAGTTCTACCGAATTGAAGCGACGGGTGTTGCATGCATGCAGGAGATGCTAACTCTTCCTGGGCAACTGGTCTCACTCCTATATCGGGAGATCGCTTCTTTTTATGTGGTTGAGGTTTTTGTTTATTTGCTTTGGTTCCTGTTTTATCCTGATTTTGTATGCATTCGGTATCTGATTTTCTGAATTATCGATTTTGTGCTGTGTACAGGGATATGGTCATCATCCATATTTGTCATGGAATACGAATCTTAATGTGTTTTTATTTACGTAATAAGCTAACGTCCAAACAATCAATATCCATATCCATTATCATGAATGAAAAAAGTGCTCGGTTAGATCTTTTGACAAGTATAGGTTGAAATAGGCAATATCAGATTTTAAAACTTTTTTAAATTGTAAGATTATTGATCGTAATCGAAAGAATTCTGCAAAGGATCTGTAAAGGACTTGATTTAGCCTTTATCTCTCGTGCTCTGTACTTCCTATGTACAGTAGGGAACACTTTATTGTGATAAGAAGATTTTATAACTACGGCTTGAAAAGGAAATATGCAGAAGTGCTATAAGGTTACAAAACATTGATGAGTACAGTGTGGAAAAATACTGCACGAGTCAATGTCATATGGAAAACCCTTATTGGACGGGAGGCCAAAGTACAATATTTGCCATACTGCACTGAACAATGTTCAATAATCAACGTCAACCAAATACTTCTTTCATTTTCATAAACATTTGCTTTACCCTGTCTATGTACGAAATGTCCCGCAACATCTTTCGAATATCGCTTGAATAAAGCGATGATGTTTTTGACATCATAGAGAGCGAATGTGAATTTACCCGACAGTACAATACGGAAAATATTTTTAGTGTTGCCCTGTACAACACGGCACTTCCGGAGTACACTACTGTTTTCTCATGGACGGTCACGTGATCATTTTCGAATAATTCTATTGGACTAGAACTCTATATGTATAATAAATGCTTCGATGCATTCTCATTTTTTGTCAAAATTGAATAAAGGGAATTAATTTGAAGATAACATATCAGTATAATCGGCAAAACAGAAAAAAATTCTTTTAACAAACAGTCTTTAGACTGCTGTAGCTACTAGACTCAAAATGCACTGTTCGGAAAGAATTTTTTTAGTTTCCTGCTGAATATATAGTCAGAATAGATGGTCACATACTGTAAGAAAAAGGCTGCTAAGGATTAATTCTAAAATAATCACCCATCCCAAACCCCGAGTTACAGTAACCCGCTCAGTCAGCATTTCAGTAGATTCAGATGAGTGAAAAAAGACCCTGACGATTGTACTCTTCCGAGATGGAAGTTACCGGATGTGACAGTTCTACCGGATTGAAGTTGCGGGTGTTGCATGCAAGCAGGAAATGCTTACTCTTCCTGGGCACCTGGTCTCACTCTCATATCGGGAGTCCGCTTCTTTTCATGTGGTGGAGGCAAGCTAGAGGTAATACCAGGTGCCCGGAAGGAGTAGGCATCCCCTGTTGGATAGTCACACCCGCCGTCGATTTTCACGCTCGAAAATGAAAATATAATGATTACAGGCACTGTCTGTGGTTCTGTCCATAAAGAAAGTGCTATGGCGACAGTATCATGGAAAATATTCAAAACACTTAATGTCAAACCCCTCGCGGGAAACTTTTTTAAGAGCTCCACACAGCAAAGGGCATAAGTGTGACAGAAATGAGTTAAAGAAGATCCTGACGATAATCTCAATAGCACTCACAATAGAGCACCATATTGAGCATCGACGGACCCCTATCAAGCTAGAGGTAGGACCAGGTGCCCGGGAGGAAAAAGCAGATGTGCACAAAGTTATTTGAAAATTCTACCTAAATGAAATACTCAATTCTTATGAAATATACTGTACTACACCCAACATTAAAATACATATGATAGATTTCTTTTCGGAAGCAGAACGACAATTAGTTTACTTTTTGTTTATTTTCCAATTCTTTTCCCTCCCATATTAAGCGTCTGTCTAGTTACCAAACCCTATTATAGGAAAGAAGTGCTAGTAACAAACCCAATTATAGACGCCACAAGTTTTTAAGGTGGTTCGGGTATCGCGTGACGTCATAACTAATTTCCAAAATATATAAGAATAGCGTTGTATTGCTTTAATCAATTAGAGATGTTTAAAATAGTTTCTTTAACAAATATTTAATCATGTCTGAATAATAAATCCTTCAATTTTTAGAACTTGTTTGTTTGTCATACAGGTTTTTTACGCATTTTTGGCTTAAGATATTGCATTTTTGTATTTAAATTTACAATATTTTCGAAAGTTATGGTCCGAACTCCTTAGAATTTCTGATACCTATAAATTGTTTCACCCTTAAAACATGTAAATGATGAAAAAGGTACCTTGCAGGGGTTTTCCATTAATAAAAGGGCATATGAATATAGTTTCTGGCATTTTTTTCACATCAAATATTAGCCCGCAAATTGTGACATTTTTTACCATTTCATTGCTATTTCTCAAAATATTACAATTGTCTTGTCTTCTAAGTACTGCTAATAAAAAGTACCTGCAGTTCTGAAACAAGTCCGTTCCATTAGAAAATTTGACTTTATATACCTTATATTTATTTTTATTCAGTTTTCCTTGGATATACTCAAAATTAGGGCAAAATATGATTTTCCACTAAGAGTGCCCGACTTTGTTCAAGTATTAGATCCTAAAGATGCCCTGCACGATGCATATATTTTATACATTTTAGAATATCTGAAGATAGATTTTTAGTTTAGAAAAAAAAAAATAAAGTTAGGTTGACCATCAAAACAGTGTCAAAATAACGATACTCGAACCCCCGTAAAATATTTGTAAATCGATTTTTTTCATACTTACGAGCCATCGACCTTTTGGTAGTCCTCCACCAGAAACTGTTTGCTTTAATTTCTAAACCAACGCAATCATCAGTGGGTGGAATTTGTACTTCTAATGAAGGAGGACTTGTTACATAATAGCGGGGAATTTTACTGTGCATGTCTGGTCCATGCTGCAAATTCGTCTGATCTTAAATGGTGCTATTAGATTTCAAGACGTTTAAAGCCCGGTACACACGGTAAGATTTGTCTTATAAGACTTGTATTATGATTCAGAATCTTACCGTGTGTACACCCTTAATACACTGTATGATAGGATTTTCAAAAACACATAAGACTGTATTAGCGATAGAGCACTGCTCTATCCTTAATACAAGTCTTATAAGATTTTTTTTATCTCTGGCCAATGAAATTGCTCTGTCCTCATTATTCATCAACATTTGTAACGAAAAATATTTATACTTGGAAGACCCCGAAATACATGGTTTCCATGGTGGTCAAAATTCCCAAATTAGACATAGAAAAATTAACTTTGATTGATTTTACATTTTCGGAAGTAGAAGGGGAATTATGGAATCCTTCACGGGAAGTGTTTCACTAAAAATATTCAAGTGGTAGGGCTCTGGTTAGATTTTCTGTTACTTTTAGGGGTGCTTTCGTTAGGAGTCCATGATGGACACTAAATGCTTCTCTCCATATCGTGCATGGTATTGTCCAATATCTACTTATAATCTTTTCCTTTTTGAGTCAATTTTTTTCACGCTTGTAAAACATGTTGTTGCAATTAACTTGTCTTCAATTAATGGGATATTTTAGCGGGAGAAAACCATGAGGAGTAGACTTTTTGTTTACAGTCTTATAAGATTTGTATGTACGGTAGAGTCTTATGAGACATAAAATCTTAAAATACAAGTCTTATAAGACTAGTCTTACCGTGTGTACCGGGCTTAACATTGTTATGTATAACTCGTTTTAATTTGTGATGTAATTCCCAGTTCAAATATATAGGGCAAACATTATATAATGCTTGTGCTCAAGAACGTGTAAATAGATACTACAGTTATACAGCAAGAGGGGACACTCATAGAGTAGTGTAGAGTAGAACAGGACCATCTCTGCACGAAATTTGTTTAACTTACAGAGTTTATGAAGTGGCTCAAAGATGTGAAAGCATGAATCCGAATAGATAATAGTTGTTGTCAAATGAAAGGGAGGAGGGGTGCAAGGAAAAGGGGTATTTATGTTGATCATCGCCATGTTATTATCATTTCGTAAATTGTACTCTATAAAATTAACGAAATCTGAGGAGCTGAACTATCAAACGGAGACTGCGAGGGTTCTTAATATTGACGTTCGGAAAAAGTCTAACATTAATTCAGTTTAGTTTTCAAACTGAACAAGTATCTGTTTTGGTTCCGCTTTATTATTTATTTTAAAAGGTATATATCTTCTTGTCATAAAAGTGTTTTTTTGTTTCTCGACGCTTATAGACACATTTTCGAGCATTTTTTACCACGTTTTGTCCATAACGTCAAAACGACTTCACTTGATGGAGTCAACAGACTTCCTTTGGTGCTACGGTAGGTGATATGTTCCTTTCATCAAAAGCGGAAAACATCCCTTATATTTGATGTGATATATATCAAGTATTTCTCATTAAGTTTGATTTCAATGAAAATTGCAGGGCCGTTTTAGGGGCTTACTTTGCAAAGAGTGCGCGACTCCAAATCGATTCAGTAGCATATCCAAATAAAATCTATGTTCAAAATAGCATTGGAGGGATGGTGCTAAGACATTCACCTCTTTTAATTTCAACCACATTTTTGAATGAAAAGACAAATTTTCGATATAGCAAAATAATATTCATGATGTCAAATTGATAAATACCAAAACAAAGCTTCTTTCAGGCGACAGAGCCGGAAACAAGAAATTTATACACTTAACAACATCCATGTCACGGGGAACTAGATAAACTGTTTTCTGTATCAGTTTTTGTTTGCGCATTCGCCGTATTCAAACGGCATTAACTGTATTTTCCAGTATGGAATACGAATCTTAATGTGTTTTAAGTAAAAAGCTAACGTCCAACAATCAGTACCCATTATTCTTATAATTATCAAGAATGACAAAATCGAAATCGACAATAACAGATTTTTTAAAATTGTAAGCGTCTGATTTACGCCCCTTCTTTCACATGTAATTAAAAGAATTTTGCAAAGGAGCTGTAAAGGACTTGATTTAGCCTTTATCCTCCCTTCTCTGTGCTTCCTTTGTACAGTATGGAAAAAGTATTGGAACAAGAAGATTTTATAACTACGGCTTGAAGAGAAATGCTTTGAGGTTATCAAACATTGATTAATACAGTATGGAAAAATACTGTATTAAACAGTATGGAACAATGTTCAATAATCTATTTATATTATGTATCATTTTCATAAATGATGTCTCTGGCATCATAGAGAGCGAACGTGAATTAACCTTACAGTACAATACGGAAAATATTTTTAGGGTTGCCCAGTACAATACGGCACTTCCGGAGTACACTACTGTTTTCTCATGGACGGTCACGTGATCGTTTTCGAATAATTTTATTTGATTAGAAAACTATATGTATAATAAATTATTTTACATAAATCGGATGTGAGTTATGCTTCTTCGATGCATTATCATTTTTTGTCAAATTGAATAAAGGGAATAAATTTGAAGATAACATATCAGTATAATCCACAATACAGAAAAGCTTTTTTAAAACACACTTTCTTTATACTGCTTCAGCTATCGGGCTCTAAATACACTGTTCGGAAAGAGACAATTTTTTTTCTTTTTTTTTTTTGTTTCTCACTGAGTACATTGTCAGAATAGATGGTCACATACTGTAAGAAAACGGCTGCTAAGGATCGATTCTAAAATTAAAGTAAGATTTGTATACAAAGGTATTGATAAATTGAATTTTGGTCAAATTTTGAATCACAAAACTGTCACAGAAAAAATCCCACCATATTTCAAAAGAAAAGAAACTCCTTGTATTTCCTATAGCTACACACCAACATTTGCATCTAAAATTTACAATTACAAACGATTCTTGCAGTGTGTTGATTTAGGTAATCCCTCACTACATCCACTTCCTTGCGAATGTTCTTCATCGGATTTCAATTACTCTCCTTGTGAACACGTTATTGCTGGTGATCTTAGTATAGTCAAGAACGACAACTTGAGAGAATTGTTAAAAAAGGGTCCCAAATACAGATAAAGTATGTCTTTTACATGGAACCAAAATGTATGAGGATGTACAACTCGACACCCTTTCCGAATGGGTAAAATCCATCCGAGGGTTACTTTTATCTAGAATTTACCGATTAAAATCTACTGTGAACACAAGACTCGAGTATATATTTAAAGAACCTGATGTTATCACAAAGCTTACCTACCCCAAAGAACATTATGTCATCACACCAGCGGACAAAGCCAAAAATAATTACACATTTACTTGCAAAAAATACTATTTCGACAGTCTAGTTGAAGAGTTGGGTTTAAATGCGACACCTGGAAATCCCACTCACACCCCAATAAACCTTTCTGCCTCTGAAATAATAGATAACCACAAATCAGCTCTTGCTTCCTTTGGCCTCGACACTAACAATTTAGATTTAGATTTACTATACTTATACTGCATACCTAAAATGCATATGAATAAGTAAAACAACGTTTCATCGCAGGTTCCTCAAAATGTTCTACCAAATCTGTACCGATCTTACTCACCAAAGTTTTATCTGAAATCAAATCTGGGCTTCAAAAATTTTGTTCGACAGTATATTCTCGCAGTGGTGTCAACCAGATTTGCATTTTAAAGAATTCGAAGGAACTTTTAGAAAATCTGAAATCCACTCATTTTAGCAAAGTCCATTCGATCAAAGCCTTTGATTTTTCGACACTTTACACTACAATTCCACATTCTAAATTGAAAGAAAGACTCGCAAAAATCATAAGTAATGCGTTTACAAGTAAGAACGGTAATCGAAAGTACAAATTTATTGTTGTTAGACAAAACCTACTTTGTAAAAGAAAAGTCCGATTCTGAAAATAAGTACAATGAAACATATATCATTCAGATGTTGAACTTTCTGAGCGACAGCATTTTTGTGGTGTTTGAAGGAAAGGTCTTCCAGCAAATTGTCGTAATTCCAATGGGAACCAATTGTGCCCCACTCCTTGCCGACATTTACCTGTACTCGTACGAAGCTGAATTCATTCAATCTTTGGTCTCTGAAGGGAAAAGATACTTAGCTTCCGACTCCAACTTCACTTACAGATACACAGACGATGTGTTGTCCATCAATAATCCAAAATTCGCGGATTACCTGAGCAGTATCTATCCTTCAGAGATTGAAGTCAAAGAAACTACATTGTACAGAGACAAATAATTCAGCATCATATTTGGACATAGTGGTGTCATACGACACTGATGGTAACATGAACACCTCACTCTATGACAAACGTGACGACTTCAATTTCAGCATTACAAACTTTCCTTTTCTGAGTAGCAACATCCCTTCATCGCTTGCTTATGGCGTGTTCATATCTCAGTTGATACGCTATGCCAGAGCAAGTACCAAATATACGGATTTTGTTCTGAGAGCTAGGCGTCTTTCAGATAAGCTTCTCAGTCAGGGATATGTTTGTGACCGACTAACATCGTCACTGAGGAAGTTCTACGGTCGATATGGGGAACTCGCATTACACTATGATGTCCCACTCTCCAGAATGATGGATGATATTCTGTCATAGGGTTACAATAGCATAAATGTTTGACCTCAAAAACTTGTATTCTACACCCCAACGCTGACGTCATTTACTGACTAAAAATGATTGGCTTATATAGAAAGTAATATATCAAAAGAAAGATCATTTCCTGTAGATTTTATTGGTACCAAATGATATATACCTTTCCGTTACCATTTTAACTCCAAAAAAGAAATTGAAAGTGAAAATAGAGAAATTCTGACATGCCATTCAGATGGACTTTGGTCCCATTTTGACCATTGTTCCAAATTATTTCTTAAAATAAAAATTATGCTAATTTGAAGGCAATATCTGTCTAAATTATATATGAAATTTATTTACGGATTTGCCACTTCGTTTTTGCGAAATCCACAATACACCACGGAGAAGCGAATTTCACAAGTCCCCAATCTGAGCCCCTCGACGGAAATCACCTCTACGTTGTGAGTCCTTCCAGTTTGAGTTTTATATACATACAGTACAGATCATAAAAGTCTTAATATTTTCACCGAATTCGGTGGACATAATTTTTGGTGGGCGGTAAAAAAATCACCGAATTCGGTGGAAATCTGCATCTTGCTCTTCTCAAGAGCCCACTCTCAGAGTGAAAAGCACAGTGGAAATATTTTCTTTGACGTGCCGCACGTCGGCTGACGCGCTATACCTGACTGCCCCGAGGCGTTCCAGTCGACTGAACTTAATTCATGGTGTATTATTTTATTAATTTTGTTTCTTTTGTTTGTTTACTTTTTGTACGCCTATTCACGTGCTATAAACTTAACTCTTCAGTTACACATATTTCTAGACGATAATTCGCTCGCCGTCACAGACGATTTGCTTAAATATTGACAAATGTACATATATGTACTTATAACTGTTAACCGTAAAATTGTTCTTTAAACAAGATTTGCTTTCGATATAACAAAAATTATTCGTACGAAATTTACGGGTTTAAGCAAGTTAATATGATACCACTGGGCGGCGACAATAAACGTATGGATAGCCCTTTGAAGCTGTGCTTATCATCACTGCCTATAACTGTTTTGAGAAGCTACATATTTTGCAAAAACAAATCAATGACATATTGAGATTAAATGTTGACACTAATTATATAATCAAAGTCGGAAAACTAAGCTGGTTTCTCACAATTAAACCAAATAAAAGTCATTATGTCTAGAATCAAAGTCGTCAGATAATTGTAATTACTGCATGGCTTGATGTCAAAAATAAACAAAGCCAACATTGGTAATAAATACGGTTTTTGTCGAAACGGGTTCATTAATGAACAGAAAGTCGCCATGACTGCACGTTCTCTTGCCCGCCAGAATAGAGATGCTTCTCACTACGTGGTCCGTTACACCTGCGATGACAGTATCCAGTTGCGTCAGCGATCCCATATCAAGTATGATGGTTGTGTACGTGTTGGAGAGACCTACCCTACCCAGTGGGGCGCTCTTTGTGACATCGACGACGCCCTTGTCCTACACAGTGGTGACTACACGACGATGAGACAATTCGAACAACAAGAGAAATCAAGGATAGGTAATATATAATTATATTGTTATTGTTTCAATAATTGAAATAAAAAATAATACTTTAGAATGAAATCCCTAATCCGTAATATTCCGTGTAAAAATAATTCAAGTCTAATGGATCCAAATGTATTCAATAAACGACGTCCCAAAACATTTAACTGATATTAAATTTCATTTTGGAATCAACTGTAACTAATCGGAAAAAATCGTACGGACCAAAAAAAAAAAAAAAAAAAAGAATGACATGCAAAAACTATCAAGATTATTTAAAATGAAATATTATAAAATGCATTAAAGGCGGAAAAATTAAAACCAAAAAAAAAAAAAAAAAGAAAAATGAAAACCTAAACCAAAAGAAAAAAAAGGGGGGGTTGTTGATTACTTTCGGGATTTGAAACAAATACTCTTGGATTCATGAGCACAGAATATACAATATATCAGAAAAAACCCCCAAACTCCTATCAAATTTAGTGTATCACAATGAATATGATAGAACGTGAAAATATTTATCAAATTCTTTTCATTTCGTCGATAAATACAGTTTGAAGTAAAGTAAAAATAGCCACTCCAGGAGATGTGTTGAAAATTATAGAAAAGACACATTGCCTTTCGTTAGAGGTTAAGAAAAAAAATATCAAAACGGCAAATAAACTTACGTAAAATTCCTCTTTATAAGTATTTTTCATAGAACAAAGTTATAAAATGTTCCTTACAAACCTCTATAATATTATGAAACATGATTGTCAGGATAAAAAAAGAAAGATAATTGGAACTGAAGTTGTATGAATTATTGACAAAGTTGCACTGTAAGGTCATTGCTTTTCAATTAAAGTACCGCTAGCTTTTCCCTCACAGCATTGGCACGTGACCACTGAAGCATTTAATCAAAGAGTACGTTAAGGTTAATTCATTGATAAATAAATACATGTACATACTAGGAATCAGGGCGTTTGACAATGTGACTTATGTATACTATTTAAATGCTATTGTAATTTACGCTTTGTTTCCATGCATTCGATGCATATATTTCATTTCAAGTTTTCAAGAAAAAATAAATAAAATAGAAATAAATAACCTCCCAATGTATGGAAAAGGCATAAATAGCACCTGCATATTAGATAATTTAGTGAAAATCGATATTTCTCTGGATTTTCCGGTAAAATAAGAACAGTTAATTTAATAAAAATAATATAGCATGTAGCTAAATGTCCCTAAAATATTTTTTCTGTTCTAAATCGGCAAAGCAACAATTCTGTTAACATCGTTTTATTCGTATTTCTTATTTCCTCTAAAATTTTGAGGTGTTAACGCATTTGCCAATGAAACATATACAAAATATATGAATTTTTCTTTTTTAAGAAAATAAAAACCATATTTTTGATATTAATAAACTCCTGCAATAATTAAGATACTGATAAATATCTCCCAAAAGGAACTTTCTTCATTTTCAATTTCACGTTTATAAATCGATTTTATACATGTAAAGTACAACACAGGTAAATTTTACCCGGCGCTAATTGGTTAATTAATTATCCCTTCTATCTTTCATGTCAAGCGTAATGTCGACCTGGGACATCTTGTTTTACAAAATAGTATATATTTCGATAATTAGAAAATAGTTTCTATGGTGATATAATTTGGAGTTTTTATTTAACTAAATTACTTTCAGAGCTATCGTTATATTCTTGAAAGTTTTAAGTGTGCTAACAGACGTTGGAAAGGGGGGGGGGGGTTCAGTTCTTTTTCAAGTCGTAGTTGTCAAATGTTGAAACTTATATATTTCCAACAGCTATTGTAATATATTTGACAATGTGATGTTGTATTAAAAAAAACCCCGCTTTGTGCGTGTTTGCGTATGGATGTTGGGAGTGAGGCACTGGGGCGGCCGGGTTATATCAATGTTGAAGTCGTAGCCTTTTGTGTTTATCAATTATCATTATTTCTTTTATAGTATTGGACTTATCGTTTTGCATTTTACAAATTAATTTGTTCATTCATAAAGCATGGTCCATTTATATTCGGGGGGGGGGGGGGGGAGCTTTGTTTTTTTGTCGGAGCATGATTATTTTTTACGACACGGACCGGTTTCTTGTAAAGTTGGAGCAAGATTTTTTTCCTAATGCACTTACATTAGTGATATGCGATATATAAAGAATGTTTGTTTTCAGATTACTTGTAAGAGCAAAATTATTTTTTTCTGTCACACCATAAGCGAATTTATTTTATTCCTCAAAATTCAGAGCAAAATTTTTTTTTTCTTCGAATCCCCCCCCCTCCGAATATCAAATGGACCGTGCCTTACTCTCATTTAAAAAAAAGGGGGGGTGTCAAGTCATCATACAATTCTTTTTAACTTTGGTTTATCATGTTTTTAGAAGCCGATACATCAGACGTAGAATGGTCACCTTTGAGATCGCCACACCATTCTCCTCCTGCGAGTCAATCAGACCCCGACTCCCCTGTACATCCGGCTCCAAAGAGACCCCGACTCCAGACCTCAAAAACGGTAAATATATTTTCCTTTGTTTCGACTCGGCTTACCTGACCGGGCGGAGCTAATATTCACCTGGTCATCAGAAAAGTTCAAATCTGACCAGGTGATACAAAATTACAGGTGATGAGTATTTACTCTAATTACTATATGCAATTCATAATCTATTCACCCTAAAACTTTATTGATTCGTCTAAGAAGTTCCGCCCGGTCATTTCACTTTGCTACACCAGCTTATTTATCGATGTCATATATAATCATGATTTGTGGAAGAGGCTGATAAGATAAGGCGTAAAATAAGCCAATAGAAATAGAAAATTGAATTTCAGAAATTGTTCATAATGTACTTTTATACAGGATCCCATCAGAATATGAAATTCTGCTAATATTGCTTATATTTGTGTCATAAAACTTGTACTGGACGTTTTTATCAAATCAAAATTGTGACATTATCTAATCGGCTTCTTTGTGTTTTCTTCCACATTCTTAATGTAAGATTTCAGTGTCATAAATATAGGTCGACCTTGACCTATGACCTGCACTGACCTTTCAATAATATTTTTGCAAAGATCGCAAGGGTATGATTTGACTTTAACAATCAAGTGCAATATATCCTCTAAGTCAAGATAAAGAAATGTCTTTGTCCGGAATTTGACCTCTTATGGATTCAATTATTGTTAAAACGATGTATAAAGACCTCAATGAAAGTAATATCAACAAGATGACATTCTTCAATAGTGTTGTGAGTTTTTAATTGTTCTAGACATAAAAAATATATGCAACGATATCGTCCTTGTTCTATAATTTATAATTGCAAAGAAACAAAACCATGCAAAATTACTACAATGACAATAATATAACAGCAGTAATAGATAAAATCTTTTTAAAAATAGAACCCATAAAAACCTTACAAAAATCTTGCAGAATCTAATGATACCTTAAAACTTGCCTTCATTTTAATTATCATACACACTATAGCGATATCTGACTCTTTATAAAAAGAAAATTGACCGGGACCAAATCAGCTTCGAGGCTATAGGGTTTATACTATTAAAACCTAAACCATTTGAACCACCCAACCAAAGATTGTACTCAATGTCTTCCAAAATGGAAGTAACCGGATATGACAGTTCTACCGAATTGAAGCAGCGGGTGTTGCGTGCAAGCAGGAGATGCTTACTCTTCCTGGGCACCTGGTCTCACGCCCATATCGGGAGTTCGCTTCTTTTTATATGGTGGAGGTTTTTGTTTGTTTGATTTGGTTCCTGCTTTATCCTGGTTTTGTATGCCTTCGATTTCTGATTTTCTGGATTATCGATTCTGTGCTGTATACAGGGATATTGTCATTATCCATATTTGTCCCTAATCGCCCATCCCAAACCCCGAGTTACAGTACCCCGCTCAGTCAGCCTTTCAGTAGATTCAGATGTACACAAAGTTTTTTGAAAATTCTACTAAATGAAATACTCAATTCTTATGTAATGTTCTGCACTACATTCAACACTTAAATGCATATACCGGTAGATAAATTTCTTTTCGGATGCAGAACGACAATTAGTTTACTTTTTGTTTATTTTTCAATTCTTTTCCCTCCCAAATTAAGCTTCTATCTAGTGACCAAACCCAATTATAGGAAGGTATTGCTAGTAACGAACCCAATCATAGACGTCATAAGTTTTTTTTTTTTAATATCTGTAAATCGATTTTTTCATACTTGCGAGCCACCGACCTTTTAGAAGTTCTCCACCAGAAAGTGTTTGCTTTCATTTCTTAACAAATCGTGTACTTCTATTGAAGGAGGGCCTTCTATATAATGGCAGGGGACTTTATTGTTTTGCATGTCTGGTCCATGCTGCAGATCTTAAATGATGCTATTGAATTTGAAGACGTTTAACATTGTTATGTATAACTCGTTTTAATGTTTAATTTGTGATGTAATTCCCATGAAAGAATGCTTTGTTCAAATATATAGGACAGACATTATATAATTCTGGTGCTCAAGAACGTGTAATTAGATACATGTAGTACAGTACAACACAAATACAATTTTGCAGCAAGAGGGGACAATCGGAGAGTAGTTTAGAGTAGAACAGGACCATCTCTGTTTAACTTGATAGAATAGCCGTTTACAGTTTTATATGAAGTGGTTCAAAGATTTGAAAGTATGAATCCGAATAGATAATAGTTGATGTCAAATGAAAAGGAGGAGGGATGCAAGGAAAAGGTGTTTTTATGTTGAAAATCGTCATCTTATTATTATTTCGTAAATTGTACTCTATAAGATTAACGAAATCTGAAGAGCTGAACTATCGAACGGAGACTGGAAGGGTTCTGAACATTGACATTAAAAAAAATTCTAACATTACTTTAGTTCAATTTTCAAACTGAACAAGTATCTGCTTTGTCTCCGTTATATTATTTATTTTTAAAAGGTATAGGGTAATTTTGATACATTCTAACTATATACATAAATGATTCGTGTTAAATCTGAAATGTAATAATACCCAAAGCACAGATGTTTAAAAACAGATTATCACGTCAATAATAATATTTAATTAGCAAATGATTTTCATGTACTAAGATGATGAAGTGGCTCATATACAAAAAAAAACACATTAAATGAGTTAAAGGAGATCCTGACGATAATCTCAACAGTACTAACAATAGAGCAAAGAATTAAACATCGACGAAACCCTAGCAAGCCAGAGGTGGGACCAGGTGCCCGGAAGGAGTAAGCATCCCCTGTTGGCTAGCCGCACATGCCGTCGATGTTTAAGCACGAAAATGAAAACAATATATAAAATTCATACATTGTCTGACGTTTCGTATGTCTATATAGAAAGTGCTATGACGACAATGTCAGGGAAATATATTCAAAACACTAACTGTCAAATCCCTCGCGGGGAACTTTTTTACGATAAAAGGGGGGAAATTACTTTTTCACTTACCTATTTTCAGACAGTCTTCTCCATCATGTTAAAGCCGGTCGCGTCATGCTATATTTCTTGTAGCTTAGTTTTCTTCCCATTTGTTTAAATATTTGCTTCATTTGCGTATTCTCTAATAGCAAAACAAACAAAAAGTTATGTTTAATTAAAAGATAATGAGACAAGACATTCAATATTGACATGTCTATCGTCAACTGAGTCCTCATTCAAATTCAAATACACCTTTTGCTATCACAAATAACATGATGTAATCCGTAATTGGGTAGATAGCAGCCTTATTGTGTTACGAAGAATTTCAAAATAGACAAGAGATTCTGTGCGAAAAAGAAAACTCTGTTGCCAGAAATAAATCTCGCTTAAAAACCTTCATTGTTCGACCAGGAATAACATATCGTTATCCCCCATGTTAGAAAATATTTTACATTAAAACCATCCAAAAAAAAAAAAACCCACTGAATTAAACACATTACTGAGTTTATCTTATCTAAGTGCCGGGCCGGGTGGAACTATCAAACAGGAGATGTTTACTCTCCCCGGATACCTGATCTAAACTCCATTAGGTATTGACTTCTGCTTCTTCGCAGGCCGTTTAAGACAATTTCATTTTTTTGTTGTGGGAATGTTTTCTATGTATCTTACTCTTTTCGGTATGGTAATATTGAGTGTTTACTCTGTTCATATTAGCGGATTCCACAAAAGAAAATCGTTATTATGTTTGGAAGGCTTTGGGATAATTTCATTTTTGAATTATAGTGCGCTTCTTATTTCTTCATCTGATTTATTCAAGATAGCGCCACCAAGAATGAAGTGTGGTAATTTTCTTGTTCTTTATCATGATTCCGGGGTCAAAGTGCATTTGAAAATACAGAGAGAACTTTAAATAAGCTTGGGGCTTCCTTTTCATTCCTGCTTGGATGGATACTGATGCTTGCATTTTGTATGTAGCATGATTCATGCATGATTTCAAGCTTCTTCATATCTGAGAGGACGATCTAAATTGAAGTTCCGTTCTTCAAGTGAATTATATTTATTAGAAAATGTTGTCCGTTGTATTTCTATGGGGCTGTGACAGTCTCCGCCTGTTTATTAGACTTTTTCTTCTCTCGTGAAAAAGTTATGTTTCATATATTTTTCAAGAATGTGTTAGCCAATATTTGGATTCTGATTTTTGATTTTGTGTTTGACTTTCATCTACTAACTTATACAACCGGACACGTGGGAGGGTTATGCGCACATAATCAGTATAAACCACCATAAGCTACTAACGTGGGTAGATGACCATCCTAAGTCGGCACCAATAGCCCATTAGTCTCGTTAGATTATATGTGCTTTTATGTCTTAACTGTTTTGATATCGTCTTGATGTTTGGTCCGCCTACCTGTTTTTGTATCTTATCTACTGTGTTTTCACGTTTCGTTATCTACTGTGTTTTCACGTTTCGTTATCTACTGTGTTTTCACGTTTCGTTATCTATTGTTTTTCTCGCTTCGTTATCTACTGTGTTTTCACGATTCGTTATCTACTGTGTTTTCACGTTTCGTTGTCTACTGTATTTTCACGCTTCGTTGTTTCCATGTTTTCCCGTGGGTGCTGGAACTCAGTCCCGTTAGATATCCCTCTTTTCTTCTACTGTAAATTGGTTTTTATTCGTCAGGTACCAATTTTCGTCATTTTCGTCAGTGCCTCCCTTGACGGAATTACGTACCGACGAAAATAAATACTCCTGACAAAATATAGTATAGAAAGGAAAATTTGAATCTTTAAAGAGATATTATGACAGGCAAATGATTAATCATTGAAAACTGAATACGCACACAAAGTCGCATATAATAAACTTCTAATTACCAAATGATATGTTTTTACAACAAGCTATGTGGTATACATGTCTCTAATTGTTTGTTTACCAATAATTGTTAATCAAACAATGAAAAGAAACGCATACGGCATAAACCTGAATGTTAAGTTGATATTTGAATAGACGAATTTATATTTTAGGGACTCTTAGGTGACGAATTTATGTACTGACGAAATTGTCATTTTGAACGAATTGACGAAAATTGGTACTGACGAAAATAAAGCAATTTACAGTATATAGATTTACCAAAACAATGTTTTGGGGGAATCGTGCTATTATGATTTTTTCTTTGAGCATATATTCATATAACGTTAAGGACTTATATGGAGATGACTCCGATTGGATACAGGCTATTGCTGCATACCCTTGAGGGAGGCTTGCCTTGTTTTTACTTAGAATCTAGAGGGAAGATCACACAAGCCAGTGAAAGCACACTACAAGACAGAGAAAAATATTTTCCTGTAATGGATAATCATTCATGAAATTGATATGCTCATTGTAGGCGAATCTCAATAATAGATTCTCATGGATACTGTTTTACTATGCAATTATATTCAAGTTCAGATTCCGGTTGACGACCAAAATATAATAATGAAAGCTGCACTGATTTGATGAATACAAAATGATGTCTCTTCTACGTCGCAGTCACCTCTATAAAGGGGTAAGGGCAACAGTGACCATTTTTGGCCCCAATCAAAAAATTTCAAAAGGTTCTATTTTCTTATTCATTATGCTTCTTCTAAACAAAAAATGACAAATTTTATGTGATTTTTCGAAAACCCAGCCTTTTAGGGCAAAATGATTGAAAGTTGAGCACTATGTCATCACATTAGAAATTCAGATTTTTGGCAAGGGACACACATACCTGCAGTTGTAATCCCTAGAGCAAGGGCATGTAACAGGTTCATACTCATATGGGACATTCCTTTTCATATTCTGAATGTACATGGGAAGTATAACTTTGTTACGTGCGCTTGCTCTATAATACTATAAACTATTATGTTAAAATCTGGTTGTTATCATTTCACCACCAATTTTCATAGTAGTGGGAAATTTTAGCGGGAAATAACACTCATATTAGTTGATTATATCTATTTTCAATTCAGTTTCAATAAACAACAACATCTCTACTCTTATTTGAAAGATAAAAAATAGTATGAAAACGATTTTTGAAAATAGCAAAAAAATGCGGCCAAAAACGGCAGATTTTGACCCTACCCCTTTACAAATTACGAAGAAACCTTAAGGTCAATGTCTTCGTTTTCATAAACTAGTAAAGACTTTCGGGAAAGTTACAAAAAATATTGTCAACTTCTTTTGAAATTCGGACCCATACAAGCAATAGAGTATATTACTTTGGATATTTCACATCCTGCATTTTAGGGTGACATAATTAACAAAATTAGAAGGATCAAAGGTAGACAGAATTACCATCGAAACGCCTTTTATATCGTGGATGTAATCCTTCTGTTACCAGACATACACTTGGCTTGGTACTGGACTAATCTACAGTCTTAGGAATTGCACTCTGACTGACTGTGACGACAGGACTCCATGACGGTCCTGTCCAAACCTTTTTAGAGAAGACAGGGCCCCGACAACCTGTCCTTTCTGAATCTTAGTCGTTCTCCTCGGGTGATAACATGTATGTGCTCGCTACAGCCAGAAGAGCAAGGACTGTATTACGTATGCCTTCTGTTTTATCTCTATTTACATATCCATATGTGTGTTTCTTAAGCCCCTGTGTCATGCTGTCTGTTTGCTTGGTCATCTTACAGTGAGGAGGTTATTTTATACCACAATAATGCGAAAGGGTTCTAACTCTATTCCTTCTTGAAGAAAATTTCAAATATCAAACCAGTCTATTATGCACCATACACGTGTTTCGAATATCAAAATGCTTCCAGCTCTTTAAAGTGCTTTTCATAAGCCGCCCAAATTAATTTCATTGATTTTTTCTTTAGAAATTGAATTTGTGTATTTACTTTACTTTTTACTGTAGGGTCGATTCAGTAGCATATCCAAATTGTGCGTTCTTCGAGACCTCTGGGTAATCGGAAAAGTGGATGGGCTGTGCGCACGTAATCCGGAAAAGCACATCGTCTACTGCTGGCGTGGCAGATGGCCGTACTAAGTTGGCACCGATTACCCGTTGGTCTCGTTGGTTTATGTGTAGTCATTTCTGTTTGATGTTTTTTATGATTTGGTGTTCCTTGTACCTTTTGCATATCTTTCTGTATGTGTCTGCTCTGTGTTTTGCATTGGGCATTTTGGGGGTTTGCTGTGGGTTTTGCAACCGGATGTTGTCGGAGATCCCCTCCTTTCTTCTACGCACTAAACTGATCAAGCAAAATGCATGACAATATTACACATCTTTAAATTCATAGCACAATTTAAGAAATAGCTTGACGAACTTTGATATGTAAATGCCGTATGACGGTAGTCTATGAACATCACCATCTAGCCAGGGGAAATTTACTATGTTGAATCCAAAATCATGTCTTTTGTCATAAGCACTTGTATGAATTTCTCAGTTTACAATTTTGATATTTAGGTCCAAAATGGTGTTTCTGTTTTTTTATGTATGCCTTGTTGAGTGTCAATTGAATGTTATATTCTAGACCCTTGTTAAGTAAAATGGCTACGGTTATTCAGTGGTGTAAAGTTATGGAATTTCCCTGAACAGCAAATGTGATTCCCAGCAAGGCTTTTTAAAAAAGGCTATGGTTATGGGTAATGCCCTTCCATTGGTAATACCGATCAAAATTTTCAATTTGTCGGACTCTTTATTTACTCGTTTAGTACCCGAAACGTGCATGTCTGGTCCATGCTGTAAATTTATCATTAAATGATGCTATTGAATTTGAAGACGTTTAACGTTTAAAGAGAATTTTCTGTTTTCTCAAGAGCTCTCATATCGGGAGTTCGCTTCTTTTCATATGGTGGAGGTTTTTGTTTGTTTGCTTTGGTTCCTGTTTTATCCTGATTTTGTATGCCTTCGGTTTCTGATTTTCTGGGTTATCGATTTTGTGCTGTTAACAGGGATATGGTCATTATCCATATTTGTCATTAGTACTTTAAAGGCATGAAACTGCACAATCCCCCTAAAGCAACGCTTTCTGATTGGATCGTTAAATTGTTCGATTATTTAAACAAATTTCTCTCAGAAATCAAAATGTTCATTAAAAGTAATGTGAAATACTAGTATACTCTAGTATTAATTGCATTGAAAAGTGAATATTAAAGATTCAAAAGAATTTAGGACACATGAACTCTGCATTCAATAGCATTTTTTCGTTCAAATAATTTGATTTGATTTTGGACTCTTTATTCACCGATTCCACATAAAATTGAAAGATTTCCCCCCCAAATGTTAATGCCTTCACAAGCGTAATCGGTATTCCGAGGTGAGACAAGGCGCCCGGGGATAGTCAGGGTCTCCTTTTTGCATGCAAAACCCGTCGCAACATTTCCATGAAAACTTGGAAACAAACCACTTCTTTCTGATGTATTCGTGATGATGTTATAGGCAGATTAAAAGCATGCGTCCTTGATCAGCACGAATATGCTCATTACTTTCGCTCCTTAATACAAAGTTAAGGAAACATCTGAACTCAGTATGTCTTTAGGCATGTCAATATTTAGATAATTGTTCTATTATAGTAATCACAGTGCACCATATGTGCATTTCAACACGTATAATGCATAATCAGTGATGATAGGGGCAAAATCAATAAATAATATAAACCGTCTTTTATTCGCGGCGTCTTGAGTTCGCAAACACGAGTGAGGTGACTCGTTTGCGGCGTTTCGTTTGTATGTAGCTTACTAAACATGTGTTACGACATATTCACGGCGTTTTCTATCCGCAAATCGAATTACCTCGCGAATATCGCAAAAATAAAACGTTCGCGAATAAAAGACAGCTTACACTATATGATAACTGGTGCTAAGATGTCAACCTCCGTCAATTTCAATAATATTCTTGGATGAAATGGCAAGTTTCCGAAATAGCCAATAATATGCATGATGTCAAATTGAAGCATCATGTTATTGTTTTTAACAAAACAAGATTTCATCCGAATATGTTGTTGTAATGGTATTCCTTCCCAATCTGCAGTGATATTTTCATCAAATCTTTTCAGCCAAGATGATCTCAAATAAAAGGTATAAACCTCTGTCGCAACGGATGTAATTAATCTAGTTTATTACAAATCCGGTCGTTATTACAAATCCGGTTGCGACAAATGTCAACATCTTTTATTTTCTTTTCGCGTGAGACATACTGATTGTGGTTTTTGAAATATGGTTTCAGTTTTTTTGAAATATTAAAACATTTAAACATGCATTATGACTAAATATAGTCATGATGCATGTTTAAGGCACGGTCCATTTGATATTCTGTGGGGGGGGGGGGATTGGGTTTTTTGTCGGAGCAAGATTATTTTTTTCGCCAAGGACCGGGGTAAAATTATTTTTTTCTTGCAAAGTTGGAGCAAGGAAATTTTTTTTACAAAAAGTATGCGCCTATTAAGAATGTTTGTGTTTTATCAATAGAAATTATTTATATTTTAACTCAAAACTCTAAATATTAATATATTAGTTTATTTTCATGCAAGTATTCAATTTACTTTTAAACAGAGAGATAAAAGATTTTTACATTAATACAATTCTCAATATTTTATATAAGATTCATGTATAACATGTATAAAAGAGGGTCTGGTCTCCTAGACAATTTTTTACATGCAGAATTGTAGAATTTGGTGAATAACTGAAGTTGATGACTCCTTCCAAGCTTACAAGAACATAAAATTAGACTCTATCTGTATATGGGATACATGCAACATGTATTAATAGCAATACATAAATATTGATAATGTGGTAAGTTATTTTAAAATGTGGTAAAATGTGGTAAGTTATTTTTTATTTATTAAACGTGCATGTCTGGTCCACGTTGCCAATTTTTCTGTTCTGAAATTATGTTATTCAATTTGAAGACGTTTACATTTAAGCTTTTAAGGAAGCCCTTTTTCATTCACATGCATGGATAACTTTTAATATCTTCATATATAATTTTGAATTTTGCCATAACTAAAGGATGCTTTGATAGAAAACTATGGCGAGGGAACCGAGCCAAAATTTTTTTATACAGACTGAAACTGCGACGAGCGAAGCGAGTCGGAAATTTTTCACTTATTTTAGCGAAATTTTATGGTAATTCTTCAAATTTAGATTATTTGTAAGAGCAAGATTATTTTTTTCTGTCACACCACAAGCAAATTTATTTTTTCGTCAAAATTGAGAGCAAAAATTTTTTTTTCGAAAAAACCCAAGCCCCCCCCCCACCAGAATATCAAATGGACCGTGCCTAAATGTTTTAATCTTTCAAATATGTCATAGGACACTGTCATTCACTGATTTGAGCTATTTCTATCTGACTATCCCAAATAAATTTGAAATCATCTTTTCTAAATGCTTTAGATATACTTATTCCTTTATCGAATTTAGCCAAGGTGGCGCTACTTAGAATCATTATTGGTCTTTTTTCAAGGTCATCATACTGGCGCCAATGAGCAATCCCCCTCCCCCTGTTTTTAAATAATACGAAGAGAGAAATTGAAGTAAACTTTGGGTTTCCTTTTGTCCTACTTGCTTAGATAATTTGTTTTCATTAGATCATTATGTAACATGAGTCATACGATATCTGAATGTTATCTATAGCGCATTCCGCACTTGTACACCATCAGTTTGTCAGGTTTTTCTTTCGCGTAAAATATGATTTCGGCTTTTGAATCATTGAATTAGTTGTTCTTTTGTAATTTGATAGACACAAGCTAGAAGAGTTATTTTAGATAAACTGAAAGTATTACCTACAATTGATTTTCCAAAAGTGTAATCTTTCTTTTTTCCCAATTCTTCATAAGTTTATCATTCGATGTGATCTTATTCTATCATTAAACTTCTTATCCCCGCGTATGCCTTCCATTTTGGATTTATTAAGTTTTAAGCATGAAACTGCGAAACTCGTCAACTTTTTGCAGGGCTCTTTTGGAAGTTTTAAGGATGAAGTCATATATCATCAGCAAGTGATGCCTTTTTACTTCAATTTTTTTCACATCTACATCTGTTCTTATTCTTTCCAGCTAAAAGTTCACCGAGATAACAAATAATAGACGTGAGAGGGGGCATGACTGTAAGCAGCCCCAACTTTGATAAAACAGATGAAGAAATAAGACGTACACTACAATTGAAAAACGCAATTCTTAACCCTAAAGCCTGCAAAACATAATTATTTCCTTATGGAATCTGCTATTACAAAACATTATCAGAAAATATTTCCACAACAAATAAAGCAATCAACATTATAATATTTTCGATCAATAGTAAAAAAATATTATATGATAATTTCTACAACAAATAATACAATCAACTAAATCAACTATTGGCTGTGTATGGAACGCCATCGCTGTCTTATAATGAGATATTTCAATATATGGGAGGGTTTAATCAATGTATGCGGTGGTAAGTACATTATATGCGGTGGTAAGTACATTGTATGAAGTGGTAAGTACATTATATGGAGTGGTAATTATAATATATGGAGTGCTTAATACATTATATGGTGTGCTAAGTACATTATATGCGGTGCTAAGAACATTATATGCGGTGGTAAGTACATTATATGGAGTGCTAAGTACATTATATGGAGTGGTAAATACATAATATGCGGTGCTAAGTACATTATATGGAGTGCTTCGTACATTATATGCAGTGTTAAGAACATTATATGGGGTGGTATGTACATTATATGGGGTGCTAAGTACATTATATGGGGTGGTATTTTCCTTACATGGGGTGGTATTTTCCTTACATGGGGTGGTTAGTACATTATATGCGGTGCTAAGTACATTATATGCAGTGCTAAGTACTTTATATGCGGTGCTAAGTACATTATGAGGGGTGGTATTTTCCTTACATGGGGTGGTTAGTACATTATATGCGGTGCTAAGTACATTATATGCAGTGCTAAGTACATTATATGCGGTGCTAAGAACATTATATTGGGTGGTGGGTACATTATATGGGTTGCTTATTTCGTTATGTGGTGATTTCGTTATGAAAACATTCTTATGACCAAGATTAAACATTTCTGAGACTCGGATGCGTCGAATTACCCAAAAGGACCCTGAGGGACCAAAAACCCCAAAAGGAATCTAAAAGGAACACAAAAGCCAATTTTTGAAAACTGATTATTTTTTTATAGCTTGCAGAATTTCAAAATCATGCTTTGGTTCAAAGGAGCTGCAGATAAAGGCCTGATTTAGCCCTGAAATCACTCAATTATTTCTCGTGTGCTGTCCTTCCAATTTTAGATTTTAAGTTTGGTCAGGATAAAAATGTAAACAATGATAAGATTCCCAGTAGATATTTCATTTCAATAAATTTGGTGAAAGATGTTATGACTACGGGTTGAAGAGGAAGGGGTACAGATGACGGAAAACGTCGAATATAGAATAAAATGCACAAAAACGCATCGTATTACATTTTTTTCATGTTTATTATGCTTCTGTTGCCTTTTCATGTCAAAATTGGCAAAAAGAAACTAACTCTGGGTTTATTATAATATCAATGTAATCAGCAATCTCTGCAATCCGGAAACAGAAAAAAAAAACGGTTTTATTTCGTTCTTCTCTTTACATTACAAACGTATTTCTGGCGCGAACATGTAAACGTACATTACGAACGTATTTCTGGTGCGAAATACACACGGTGTAGAAATAGAAAAATTTATTTCCTTCCAAACGGTTAAATATTTGATCGGAACACACTATGAATACATGTAGATTGTTCCATGATATAAAAAGAAAATGATGGCAATTATAACCTACTTTAAATATCGCTTTAGAGATAAATTTTAAAATAGTCATCCATCCCGCTTTTTTCGTTTATTGCCTGTGGGACATTGTCCCCCCCCATCGCTTCAGAACCCCACTTGGCCAGAAAATGTGTTTTATTGATATACACCTTTGGTGAAAGTGGCATTGTAAAGCGAGGGGGACGCTGTTGTGTAAAAGCGTTTCAGTTTTCAATTGTTTTTTGTGTAAAAATGCTTATTTTGACCCAAATATCGGTCTTTTCTTCCAACCCCCCCCCCATGAATAAGCTTGGAGAATTGTTGAATCCTTTTGTGTTTATGTGTCCTTTTGGGTATTTGCTCTTTTGTCCTGTAAGTCCGTTAGGGTTCCTTTTGGGTCCTTTTGGGATAATGATAACCCGAGTCTCAAAAATGTTAAATCTTGGTCATCAGAATGTTTATCATAACGAAATCACCACATAACGAAATAAGCACCGCATATAATGTACTCACAACCCCATATAATGTTCTTAGCACCGCATATAATGTACTAAGCACTGCATATAATGTACTTAGCACCGCATATAATGTACTAACCACCCCATGTAATGAACATACCACCTATTATAATGTACTTAGTACCGCATATAATGTACATAGTACCCCATATAATGTACATACCACCCCATATAATTTTCTTAACACCCCATATAATGTACTTAACACCGCATATAATGTACGTAACACCGCATATAATGTATTTACCACTCCATATAATGTACTTAGCACTGCATTTAATGTACTTACCACCGCATATAATGTTCTTAGCACCGCATATAATGTACTTAGCACACCATATAATGTATTAAGCACTTCATATATTATGCTTACCACTCCATATAATGTACTTACCACCGCATATAATGTATTTACCACCGCATATAATGTACTTACCACCGCATATATTGATTAAACTATCCCATACATTGAAATATCTCGTTATAAGACAGCGATGGCGTTCCATATTTAAACCTATAAAAATTCTGTAACAAGATCATATACGGACAACAAATCAGTTTATACTAAAGGTGTAACGTAACAGGAAATAAAAATCTTCTTTGTATGATTAATCATTTGGCTCGATTTCGGTGAATTCAAATGCTTCAAAGCTTTTAAATTTGGTATTTTGGTTTATGACATCTTTGGCAAGCATAAAACGAAAGAAAAAAAGAGGGGGGGGGGTCATGCATACTTCTGCGAAATTCACTTTTTTACATGACCCCTCCTTCCGAATTGAAAATTTGCTAATTTTTATATATTTTCAAATCGATCTATTGATTACATAAAAGGCAAAATCATGTTCAAGACTCATTTTTTCCCGACAGCAGGGAATCATACATTGATTTAAATGTGTTATTTTTAGATTTTCAATAGTTTGGCTTTATTGTCTCAGTCTTGTGTCTTTATGCTTCGATGTAAAATAGTATTCTACAATGTTTCGCAGTAAAACAGTATTTTACAATGCTTCGCAGTAAAACAGTATTTTACACAAGGATATAAAAAAAATGTTCACTTTGTAAAGACAAGAGAGCTAGCGATGGATAGAAATTTTAAGAAATTCTTCACCTTTCTGATGAACAATACAAGTGATGGCCTGTGGTCAAGAAGAGCGTGTTCCCCATTGATTTGTTACAACATGATCGATACAAATGGTGGTTGTAAGCTGTCCAGAGGAAATATTACAGGTGAGTGTCGAGTAAAATGTTATAATTTTTTTTGCAAAATTTTACTGTAATTTTTGGAAAAGAAATGTCTAGATATGAGCTGAAATATTTCGCCCGTCTCACATGTTCTTTCTATTCGGTTATTTATATATGTACGTATATTATGTCTGACCCACATGTTGCTTTTTTACGGATTTTTATGTGTTTGCGTCCCACAAATATAATAACCGAAATGAAACAATGTGTGGGCTGTGCTTTGTTTTGAGGCTTGTAAGATATAAACTATTTAAGTCTACTCATGTGAAATAAACCGTCAGTATTCTGTTGATCAAAAATTGTACACTTTCAAATGTTTCATCTGTCATTTTCTGATAAATCAAAACGCATTTTATTGAAAGGTATAGAAACCCTGAACCGATATGCGCTTTGCTTTTTGTGGTTAGATCAAAATCGCGTTTATGCAGTTTCCGAAGTGAGCCGCGAGGACAGTAGTACACTCATATAAATTCCCCTCCTTCTTGATTTTCTTATTTGTTTTCATATATCTAGCATCTTCACATTCTTCTAAAATCAAAATCTCTTTTCAACGTAACATCATATTGGTTCAATTTCGATTCCACGCTACAGTCATTTATATATTCTGCTACTTTTGTTGAATCTATGTTTTCTTCTGTTTTGTACAATGAATGTTAAACGGCTTCAAATTCATTAGCATAATTTAAAAGCAGATAAATTTACAACATGGACCAGAGATGCATGTTTCGGATACTTAACCCTCGTCAGTGATCCAAAATCGAAACAATGGAATATGGCCAAAATCTGTAAAATTATGCCCAAAATATACCGAAAGACGTAGCAAGATGGCTGGGATATGATGCTACAGGACCCAGGTTTCAGAAATTTGAGAAAATTTGTAAACAGAAATTTTGAAGTGCGTTTGAAGGAACGACCAACTGAAATTGATCAACTTGGCTACATATGCCCTAGGGCACTCTTGATCTATCAGCAGTGACACCCATCAAGTGGTCAAACGTAAAATTCATCAGCATCATTTAAAAGTAGATAAATTTACAGCAAGGACCAGACATGCACGTGCCGGTACTTAACCCTCGTCAGTGATCCTAAATCTAAACAGTGGAATATGGTCAAAATCTGTGAAATTATGTGCAAAATATACCGTAAGACGTTCTACCACAGATAAAATATCTTCAGACTGTGTTACTGTACAATCATGTTTTTAAGCGAGTGATTTCTCGTGATTGTCTTACTAAATCCATCAATGAGCGTCATAGAAAATGCATAAGAAGAATGAGGTTGCCTTCACGTTATCTTACCAAGTGGAGCGATTATGTACACGACTTCTGGGTACTTACACCAATTTATTTATACAGAAGATGTCAGTCCAAATACACATTGGGCTCCGTGGCATAGTTGTCAATCATGTTCTATATTGTCTAAGTTGGTTAATTTGATTATCCCTTCGTTGTTATTGTTCTCTTAATTGTCCTATTGTCTTCTGTTTGTTTGTGTTATTGGCAAGCGTGTTGTGCTTTTTTTGTTTCAGTCTTGTGTCTTTATTCTTCGCTGTAAAACAGTATTTTACACAAGGTTATAAGAAAATGTTCACTTTGTACAGACAAGAGAGCTAGCGATGGATAGAAATGTTAAGAAAGTCTTCACTTTGCTATCTTAATTACAAAAAGAAATAATTACATACAGTTAAAACAGAAACTTCAAATCACTTCGATGAATATATTTACTTTATCTGACCATTGATCATTAGAGACCAAGGGGTACAACAAGGGGTATGGACAAACATTTATTCGCCATATTGGATTTTATGTAGTGTATTATTGAGAATCTTGCCTTATACTGAGTAAAGACTCAACTTTAACTATTTTAATCCCAAGTATTCTCTACCTCAATAGCTACATTGTCCCATCTTTTCTACGAAAAATTACACTTATATTCTAACACCAGAACACTTTTAAATTGATGCACCGAACTGCATAGCTGCACCTCCGAAGAATCCATGAATATAACTTACCTTAAACATTACATTGATTCTATGTCTACAACCATTTGTCCTTCAATTTTGAGTACACGATCTCAATATCTTATAAATGTAAACGTCTTCAAATTGAATAGCATCATTTTAGAACGGATAAATTGGCAACGTGGACCAGACATGCACGTTTCGGGTACATAACCCTCATCAGTGATCCTAAATCTAAACAATGTAATATGCCAAAAAAGTATGAAAGTTACTATGTCGAAAAAGTGTACCGAAAGACGTAGCAGGATGGGTGGGATATGATGCTACAGGACCCACTTTTTAGAAATTTCATGAAATTTTGATAACAGAAATGTAGAATGCGTTGAAGAAACGATCAACCGAAATTGATCGAACTTGGCTACATGTGCCCTCGGGGACTCCTGGTCCACTAGCAGTGACACTCACCGAGTGGTATAAATGTAAACGTCTTCAAATTGAATAGCATCATTTAAGAACAGATAAATTGGCAACGTGGACCAGACATGCACGTTTCGGGTACATAACCCTCATCAGTGATCCTAAATCTAAACAATGTAATATGCCAAAATTACTATGTCGAAAATTCTGGTGAATCACCCAAGGATGTTAAGAATCTTTTATTTTTTTCTACCTAATATGTTGGGGCAAAACAGCACGTGACAATGGCTACCTGTAGAAATTCGTGTTCGAAAGAACCCCGTATTGTGTAATCTCATGTTTACACAATACAGGGTTCTTTCGAACACGAATTTTTACAGGTAGCCATTGTCACGTGCTGATTCGCCCCAACATATTAGGTAGAAAAAAAATAAAAGATTCTTAACATCCTTGGGTGATTCACCAGAATTTCGACTGTTTGTTATTCATTTATTTATCATTTACATGATATATCTTAGAAAAGTGGGAAAGACTTGTGAGTTCTTGGTAACAAATTACAAATGTGCAACATTCCGAGGATCCGCCTCTGGATTCCTCCTCTTTGTTGATATTGCCACAAGTCCCATCGCGTAAAATGAATAAAGCTGGCATTTTGAGAAAGTTTGATCAAACTTGGAGGAAAAATTTTTGTAGACATATGATCATAGTAACGTTTAAAGTAGGTTTTAGTACTAATCATGAATTCTGCAGACCTGTAGCTGCGCAGTTCGGAGAACCAAGTTCAAATGGTCGTCGTGAAAAATACTGATGCAGTTTTTGCTCTGAAAGATGGGAAAATAAGATGTTGAGGTAAAGAAAACTTAGTATTAAAATGGTTAAAATTGGAGTCTTAATGCTGCAGAACGGCAGATTTTCAAGAATGCTTCACGTCAAATCCAATATTTTGTCCATAACCCTTCATCAACGAACCAAAAATCACATTCCTTCTGCTCTCTGGTAACGTACCAAATTTGTCGAATCGATATTGCTATTATATAATAGGCTAGCGGAAGAAAATAAGGTATCTTAGATTTTCGATAGGATTTGTAATTTGACTTTTTTGACTAATTTCTGGTGAAAGCATAAACAATATAAGTGATGGTCTATGGTAAAGAAGAACGTGTGCCCCATTGATTTGCCACAACATGAGTAATACACATAGTGATTGTAAGATGTCCAGAGGAAATATAACAGGTGAGTGTCGAGTAAAATGCTACAATTTTTTGCATTTTTTACTGTAATTTTTGGAAAAAAAGTGTCAAAATGTGGAGCTATCAAGAGTTGGTAAATCATTCGCTTAAATATTTTGCCCGTCTCACACGTTCTTTCTATTCGGTTATTAGTCCACAACCGGCTCGCCGGAATGGACTTATAGTTTCCACCCCGTTTGTCTGTCCGTCTGTCTGTCCGTCTGTCCGTCACACTTTAGTTTTCCAGATTTTTTTTTTGCTGTTGTTGCAGATTTTGATCTCATTTTTGGTATGTGAATTTATCTCATTGCGATACAGATCAAGTTTGGTCCCGATTGACCTATTTTTACAAGAGTTATGGCTCCTGGACTTAGCAAATTTCATGAAATTCTCATTTTACCCGACTTTTTTTCGCTGTCGTTGCAGATATTGATCTCGTTTTTGGTATGCGAGTTTATCTCAATGTGATACAGATTGATGTCGAGTTTAGTTCCAATTAACATATTTTTACAAGAGTTATGGCCTTTGGACTTAGCAAATTTCATGAAATTCTCAGCTTTCCGGGTTTTTCTTCCAAGGTGTTGCAGATATTGAAATAATTTTTATATGTGATTACATCTTAGTGTTATACAGCGCAAGTTAGAGTTTGGTTCCGATTGACCTATTTTCACAAGAGTTATGGCCCCTGGACTAAGCATATTAAATGAAATTCTCAGTTTTCCGGACTTTTCTCGGCTGTTGTTGTAGATATTGAAATAATTTATTACATGTGATTAGATCTTAGTGTTTTACATATCAAATTCGAGTTTGGTTTTGGTCGACCTAGTTACACTAGATTTATGGCCCTCGGACTTAGAAAGTTTCATGAAATTCTCAGTTTTCCGGACTTTTCTTCCATGGTGTTTTAGATATTGAAATCATTTTTGGTATGTGAATATCTCTCAGTGTGATACAAGTCAAGTTCGTGTTTCGATTTGATTTACCCATTTCTACAGGAGATATGGCCCCTGGACATAGCAAATTTCATGAACTTCGAAGTTTCCAGTCTTTTCATGCCTGTTCGTGTAGATTTTGAGCTGATTTTTGGTATGCAAATACATTATAGTCTGATAAAGAATAAGCTGAAGTTGGGTTTGATTTATTTGTTCTTACAAAAGGTATGGCCTCATAGCAAATTTCATTAAATTTTCCTGTTTCCCAGACCTTCTTCTAACACACATTTTGAACTTATTTTGATGTTGGATTCATCTTTTTGTGTAAGTACAGGTCAAGGCAGAGTTGAAGGACATGGGTTAATGCCGGTAGGGGACTTATATCGCTTGCGATTCATAAATTTATTTATGTATGTTCGTATATTATGTCTGACTCACACGTTGCTTTCCTTTTCGAGTTTTAATATGTTTGCCTCCCACAAACATAATAATCGAAATGAAACAATGTGGGGGGATGTGCTTTGTATTGAAGCTTGTAAGATATAAGTTTACTATATTATGTCTACTCATGTGAAATATTGAATTTGAAGACGTTTGACATTAACCGGCAGTATGCTGTTGATCAAAAATTGTACACTTTCAAATGTTTCATCTGTTATTTTCTGATAAATCAAAACGCATGCACTTTATTGAAAGGTATAGAAATCCTGAACCGACAATGGCTTTGCTTTTTGTGGTTAGATCCTTTGCCTCTTTGTGTTTGTTTATGTATCATAAGTGGAGGGGAGGGGTTTTTTATTCTGTACTCTTTACAAGAGTACTGTAGCCCCTGTTCATTCTCGAATGAAAAGGTATTCAGGATACTGGGGTCACCATAAATGAGTTAACGAAGCGCGGGCATGGTATTTTAAGAACCCTCGAAAATTCTGAAAAAAAAGATAACGTACATATCAAAAATACTGAATATGTTAATAAATGCTTATGACCTATAGAAAGAAAAAGTGACGAGAAATTTTGAATCTTCAAATGCAGTCAATGTTTACAAAATTTATTGTATTAAAATTGTACTTTGTGTTCTTCAAAGTACTCGAAGAACACAGAAAGTAAAAAAGAATAAAAGCACTCGAAGAACACAGAAAGTAAAAAGAAAAAAGTACTCGAAGAACACAGAAAGTAAAAAGAAAAAAACTACTCGAAGAACACAGAAAGTAAAAAGAATAAAAGCACTCGAAGAACACAGAAAGTAAAAAGAATAAAAGCACTCGAAGAACACAGAAAGTAAAAAGAATAAAAGCACTCGAAGAACACAGAAAGTAAAAAAAGAAAAAAAGTACTCGAAGAACACAGAAAGTAAAAAGAAAAAAAGCAGTCGAAGAACACAGAAAGTAAAAAGAAAAAAAGTACTCGAAAAACACAGAAAATAAAAAGGAATAAAAAAAGTACTCGAAGAACACAGAAAGTAAAATGACAAAAAAGTACTCGAAGAACACAGAAAGTAAAAGAATAAAAGCACTCGAAGAATACAGAAAGTAAAAAGAAAAAAAGTACTCGAAGAAGACAGAAAGTAAAATGAAAAAAAGTACTCGAAGAACACAGAAAGTAAAACAATAAAAGCACTCGAAGAAGACAGAAAGTAAAATGAAAAAAAGTACTCGAAGAACACAGAAAGTAAAAGAATAAAAGCACTCGAAGAACACAGAAAGTAAAAAGAAAAAAAGTACTCGAAGAACACAGAAAGTAAAATGAAAAAAAGTACTCGAAGAACACAGAAAGTAAAAAGAATAAAAGCACTCGAAGAACACAGAAAGTAAAAAGAATAAAAGCACTCGAAGAACACAGAAAGTAAAAAAAAAAGGTACTCGAAGAACACAGAACGTAAAAAGAAAATAAAAGTACTCGAAGAACACAGGAAGTAAAAAAAGAAAAAAAGTACTCGAAGAACACAGAAAGTAAAAAGAAAAAAAGCAGTCGAAGAACACAGAAAGTAAAAAGAAAAAAAGTACTCGAAAAACACAGAAAGTAAAAAGAATAAAAGCACTCGAAGAACACAGAAAGTAAAAAGAATAAAAGCACTCGAAGAACACAGAAAGTAAAAAAAAAAGGTACTCGAAGAACACAGAACGTAAAAAGAAAATAAAAGTACTCGAAGAACACAGAAAGTAAAAAAAGAAAAAAAGTACTCGAAGAACACAGAAAGTAAAAAGAAAAAAAGCAGTCGAAGAACACAGAAAGTAAAAAGAAAAAAAGTACTCGAAAAACACAGAAAATAAAAAGGAATAAAAAAAGTACTCGAAGAACACAGAAAGTAAAATGACAAAAAAGTACTCGAAGAACACAGAAAGTAAAAGAATAAAAGCACTCGAAGAATACAGAAAGTAAAAAGAAAAAAAGTACTCGAAGAAGACAGAAAGTAAAATGAAAAAAAGTACTCGAAGAACACAGAAAGTAAAACAATAAAAGCACTCGAAGAAGACAGAAAGTAAAATGAAAAAAAGTACTCGAAGAACACAGAAAGTAAAAGAATAAAAGCACTCGAAGAACACAGAAAGTAAAAAGAAAAAAAGTACTCGAAGAACACAGAAAGTAAAATGAAAAAAAGTACTCGAAGAACACAGAAAGTAAAAAGAATAAAAGCACTCGAAGAACACAGAAAGTAAAAAGAATAAAAGCACTCGAAGAACACAGAAAGTAAAAAAAAAAGGTACTCGAAGAACACAGAACGTAAAAAGAAAATAAAAGTACTCGAAGAACACAGGAAGTAAAAAGGAAAAAAGTACTCGAAAAACAAAGAAAGTAAAATGAAAAAAATACTCGAAGAACACAGAAAGTAAAGAGAAAAAAAAAATACTCGAAGAACACAGAAAGTAAAAAAAAAAAACTCGAAGAACACAGAAAGTAAAAGAAAAAAGTACTCGAAGAACACAGAAAGTAAAAAGGAAAAAAGTACTTGAAGAACACAGAAAGTAATAAGAAAAAAATACTCGAAGAGCACAGAAAGTAAAGAGAAAAAAAATACTCGAAGAAAACAGAAAGTAAAAAAAAACTCGAAGAACACAGAAAGTAAAATGAAAAAAAGGACTCAAAGAACTTAGAAAGTAAAAAGAAAAAAGTACTCGGGGAACACAGAAGGTAAAAAGAGAAAAATACTCGAAGAACACATAACGTAAAAGAAAAAAAGTACTCGAAAAACACAGAAAGTAAAAAGGAAAAAAAAAGTACTCGAAGAACACAGAAAGTAAAATGAAAAAAAGTACTCGAAAAACACAGAAAGTAAAAAGGAAAAAAAGTACTCGAAGAACACAGAGAGTAAAAAGAAAAAAAGTACTCGAAGAACACAGAAAGAAAAAAAGTACTCGAAGAACACAGAAAGTAAAATGAAAAAAAGTACTCGAAGAACACAGAAAGTAAAAGAATAAAAGCACTCGAAGAACACAGAAAGTAAAAAGAAAAAAAGTACTCGAAGAACACAGAAAGTAAAAAGAAAATAAAAGTCCTCGAAGAACACAGAAAGTAAAAAGGAAAAAAGTACTCGAAAAACAAAGAAAGTAAAATGAAAAAAATACTCGAAGAACACAGAAAGTAAAGAGAAAAAAATACTCGTAGAACACAGAAAGTAAAAAAAAAAAAAAAAACTCGAAGAACACAGAAAGTAAAAGAAAAAAGTACTCGAAGAACACAGAAAGTAAAAAGGAAAAAAGTACTTGAAGAACACAGAAAGTAATAAGAAAAAAATACTCGAAGAGCACAGAAAGTAAAGAGAAAAAAAAATACTCGAAGAACACAGAAAGTAAAAAAAAAAAACTCGAAGAACACAGAAAGTAAAAGGAAAAAAAGGACTCCAAGAACTCAGAAAGTAAAAACAAAAAAGTACTCGGGGAACACAGAAGGTAAAAAGAGAAAAAATACTCGAAGAACACATAAAGTAAAAGAAAAAAAGTTCTCCAAGAATACAGCTTTGACACTGATGCAGGTCATAATAGAAATGAGTGATACTGATATTTCTAATCATCCTCTTTTCGTGAAGTTCATTTCGCTTTGCAGTATCATTACCTTCACATAATGAAACCACGGGCTCATTTTTCAACTTTTCAGCCGCTTGATGTGACTGGATATTTGAAACGTAACGGGATTTTATCATAGCTTGCGTTTTTAACGGTATATCCCGCTTGTTAAGTATGACCCATTTTATTATTGTTATAGTTGCGAAGGTAATAACGCCCGCGTAAGAAACCTGGTCACAACCCGCCGTGCGTGCTTTTAGGACGTGCGTGTATGTGGTGACTACGTGCGCTACGTTTTCTGAAGATGCAAGGAAGGAAGTGGCAAGAGTACGGAAGGAGTGCGTCACGCACGTTGCACGCACGGTTATATGGATGGTTACAAGCATCATATGTAGCACAAAAAAAAGTGCGCTGTACTTACTTTCGACTTGCGTGCAACTTGCTTACCACGTACTTTCTCCGTACGTCTCCTACGTTATTGTGAGGATGTCGAATTGACACTACTGCTAACGCACGGAGTCCTCACTTCCTTGCGTCGAAGGTGCGTTGCACGTACTAGCAACGTGCGTGTCGTACTTCTTGTTGAATTCTTAGACAGCAGACAGGACGCATCGAAATTTCTGTATGTACTAAAACTGAAACGTCCGGTCTGCGTGTTCCCAAATCTGCAAGGAGGACGTACGGGACACGTACTGATAAGGCACGGACACAGTACGGATACCTAAGGTTTGCCTACGTGTTTGCACGCAGACAGCACGTACATGCACGTACGGCGGGTTGTGACCACCGCTTAAAAAAGATTATTTTTAATGCACACCTGCATTTAATTGCATGGAGTTTGCCCGACTCGTAAGCCCCTTGTCTGGTTAAATAGGGTCGATTTACCCGGTGTGACTGTTCATGGTAAAAAAAAACAGGCTTAACACGTACCCGTTTTATCGCAGTTGGTTCTTTTTCTATAAGTATGGATCGGTTATTGATAAAAGTAATATGAGCAGTGAGTGTTCCTGCTCCATCTCTACTAAAACGTGCAGGTAGATTATCTAGACCTGTACACGTACTCTCATTGACTAGCGCTTGAGTTTTGATACATTGTAGTTCCTTCAGTTACAGGTTCTAAAGAGAAAAAAAAGATTTTGAGATGGATTCCCTCTATTGTAATTTCTTGGGGAGAAAATTGTAGATATTGATTAGCAAACAACCTTGAATGTGATTATACTAGTATCTTCTATTATCTTGCAGTCGCAGTGATTAAAAAGAGTTAAAATGAAAAACAATTTAGCATTCTGATCTTGACACTCGATCATCTATCTTGAATGCTGTACTTGCTTGTTTTGGCTACATGCTGTTGTTCCCATAGTTTTAAGTCCCTTTTCATTTTCATCTTCCAGTTCAGTTATATTATTTACTTCTTTCCAGCTCTGTCGCCTGAATCAAAGGTACATTTGTAGGCGACTGACTTTTTCTCTGCAAAATGTTTTAGACAATACAATATTATATTACTAGTATGACATCTCGTTGTAGATGTCCTAAATTTTGGAAGATATTTAAACTAAAACCATCCAAAACACCGAATTTAACATACAATGTATTTCATTTTCTGCACGGCCTCCATCAAGGTCTCTAACCCACATACTAAACATTCCGGAAGTTGTTGTAATTCTGCGTCGTAAATCAAATGAAAATCAGCTTCCCGTCAACAAAACTACGCCAGTACGTAGATAGCTTTAACTGTTATTCTTAATTAGACACATATCTAAACAGAGTAGACATTAGTAAAAGTCACCATGAAGAAAGAATTTCCCAAAACTTTATAAACTTTAAAAAAAATAAATAAAAAAAAGATTTCCAAGCCAATACGATTTCTTCATACGACTTTTCTAATATGTACACCACACTTCCTCATGACAAAATTCATGATCGATTATCTAATTTCATTAAATGGTGTTTTGATCGAGAGCGAAAAACTTATATTTGTACATCTGAATCGAAGGATTTCTTTTCCTCGACAGACTACAAATCATACAAATCATGGACATGTAGTGACCTGTGTAATGCCTTGTCCTTCCTCTTGGACAATATTTATGTTAGATTTGGTGAGGATCTATACATGCAGGTTGTAGGAATTCCTATGGGTACTAACTGTGCGCCTCTTGTTGCAGATTTATTTTTATACACTTATGAAAAAGAATTTATCCAAAATCTTCAAAAGCAAAGAAAATTTGATGAGCTGAAATGTTTCAATAATACTTCTAGGTATCTGGATGATATTCTAACCATTGACAATCCTGCTTTTGAATTATATAAGAATGAAATTTATCCACAAGAATTAACCCTTAACAAGGCAAACCTTTCAAATACAGAAACACCCTTTTTGGACCTAAATATCAAAATTGTAAACGGAAAGATTCATACAAGTGTATATGACAAAAGGGATGATTTTGGATTCAACATTGTAAATTTCCCTTGGCTTGACGGTGATGTTCCAAGATTACAGTCATACGGCATGTACATATCACAGCTCATCCGGTACGCTAGAGCATGTACTGATATATTGGATTTTCACAGTATAAATTTACAAATTACCAAAAAACTTTTAGGTCAAGGTTTCCGCTTTCATAAACTAGTTAAGACTTTCTGGAAATTTTACAAAAATTACAGTCAACTTCTTTTAAAATTCGGATCTATACATGCAACAGAGTACATTACTATGGGTATTACACAACCTGTCTTTTATGGTGATATGATAAACAAAATAAAAAGGATCAAAGATAGGCAGCATAACCATCGAAAATGCGTCAGAATCATCAAACGCCTTTTATACCGTGGGTATGATCCTAATGTCACCAGACGGACACTAGGCTTGGTACTTGACCAATCTACAGTCTTGTACAAGCGCATCCTTGAGACTTGCACTCTGACTGACTGTGACGACGGGACTCCATGACGGGCCCTGTCCAAACCTCTTTAGAGAAGACAGGGCCCCGACCACCTGTCCTCTCTGAATGTCAGTCGGACTCCTCGGGTGATTACATACATGAGCTCGCTACAACCGGCAGAGCACGGACTGTATTACGCATGCCCTCTTTTTATATCCATTTACATATGCATCTGTGTCTATGGGGCCTCTGCGTTTCGCGGTCTTGTTTGTATGATGTCATCTTACAGTGAGGAGGTTGTTTTACATCACAATTGTACGTTCTTCGAGACCTCTGGGTAATTGGAGAAGTGAGAGGGTTGTGCGCACGTAATCCAGGATAACCACACCATTTGCTACTTGCGTGGCAGATGGCCGTCCAAAGTCGGCACCGGTTACCCATTGGTCTCGTCGGTTTATGTGTAGTCTTTTGTGTTTGATGTTTACATGTCGTGTGTCTCTTTTCCGTCTCGTGCTGTACTCGTCTTTTGTGTTTTTGCATCGGGTGTTTTGGTGTTTTACTGTTGATGCTGCAACGGGGTCCTGTTGGAGATCTCCTCCCTTCTTTTTATACAAAACCAAATGAAAAGTTACAGTTACAGTTGGAGGTAGTTTTTTCATAAAATGTTATTTTGAATTTCGAAAATAAGATGATATGAAGAAATTTGTTGATGAATGTCCCTATGATCTCGCGTAATATAAATTCTCATTTGATAACTTATGGCAATAAAGCATATTCTATATCATTTGATCACATAATATTTCTAATATACTTTCCACCAATCTACCGGCGACACCCCTGTTGGATGCCCCTGTCTGTCTGTAGACTGCATTGGGACATTTCATTGGCTGATATACATTTCACATTCAACATCCGATCATGCCTATTTTTCCTTGTCTCCATTGTATAACATTACTAAACAAACGGATATCTTCTGAGGAAAAGACAAATCTGTGAGTACCAAGTTCAAATATTAATTTGTTTCTTGCTTCGAAATTACAGAAAAATATTCAATACGCATTCTGACTCTGACTCTGATCTGCAAGCGCGACTATTTCAATTTCGCACTGTGTATGTAAAATGATTACAATACGAGAGACAATTTTTGTGAGTATTATCTGTGTATCGTTTGGTACATAACAATAAATATCAATATACAAAAAAGTACAAGTTTGTCTAAATTTTACAGAGAAAATTACCTATAAAGCGCTGTTAGGAAATTAAGGAAAATTAATTAGATTGTAGACATTCATCAATGATATTTTAATTAACAGATACAAACATATCTTGCGCCACATCTACAATTTTGAAAGTAATATAAAAGAGAGGCGTTCGGTGATTAATCGTACGTTACACTTAATTATCCTTTGGAAGAAAACAATATAAATATCAAAAGAAAATATCCCAGTCATCATTGAGAAGTATCGTATTCTGTAGTAGTACATGTATTATATGTACCTAATTTATTTTCCTTACAGTATTTGGTGTATTTGTTGTTTTTTTATCTTTATTGAAGCTACATGTCTAAGTTTCTTTTCCCTCGAAGTTTTTTAAAGATGTAATTTGCAGCAGTTAATAAATTCTATATTTGGACATTAAGAAAATGATACACCCGTTTATGTGTTATGTATAAACTTGCATCTAGATAAAAACAATATGATGTTTGAGACGGTGTGATTTTATGATAAATGTGACATAGGATGTGATATTCATGTAATTTCAAAATTCATGTGAAATATGAATGTTTTATTTAAGTAGTTTTTCGTTGCTTATAATCTCTGTACTTAACAGTAATTTCAGATTATGATATGAATTAATATGAATAAAATTATTATAAACTTAAAAAAAAAGAAAAAAGATAAACATCGAGGGAGGGGGGGGGGGGGGGGGCGTTGTTGTATAAAAGCTTTTCCGTTTTCTATTGTTTTCTGGAAAAAAAAATCCTTATTTTGACCTAAATATCGGTCTTATTTTGAATAAATTATCCCATCTGACAGCAGATTCATATATGGACCATGTTACTTGACATTTCTACCGAAAAAAAAATATTAAAAATTGCATTTTGAAATTTCGACTTTTCAGGGCAGATTTTACGCCAGCCCCTTACTTAAACTCTGCAATGCGAACCATTCCCATCCCATGAACTGACTAAATTATCCTTACACATTAAAGTAAAGAAGTTATACAAAACCAAATGAAAAGTTACAGTTACAGTTGGAGGTAGTTTTTTCATAAAATGTTATTTTGAATTTCGAAAATAAGATGATATGAAGAAATTTGTTGATGAAAGTCCCTATGATCTCGCGTAATATAAATTCTCATTTGATAACTTATGGCAATAAAGCATATTCTATATCATTTGATCACATAATATCTCTAATATACATTCCACCAATCTACCGGCGACACCCTTGTTGGATGCCCCTGTCTGTCTGTAGACTGCATTGGGACATTTCATTGGCTGATATACATTTCACATTCAACATCCGATCATGCCTATTTTTCATTGTCTCCATTGTATAACATTACTAAACAAACGGATATCTTCTGAGGTAAAGACAAATCTGTGAGTACCAAGTTCAAATATTAATTTGTTTCTTGCTTCGAAATTACAGAAAAATATTCAATACGCATTCTGACTCTGACTCTGATCTGCAAACGCGACTATTTCAATTTCGCACTGTGTATGTAAAATGATTACAATACGAGAGACAATTTTTGTGAGTATTATCTGTGTATCGTTTGGTACATATAAATATATAAACATTGAAATAATTTATTATATGTGATTAGATCTTAGTGTTTTACATATCAAGTTCGAGTTTGGTTTTGGTTGACCTAGTTACACCAGATGTATGGCCCTCGGACTTAGAAAGTTTCATGAAATTCTCATTTTTCCGGACTTTTCTTCCATGGTATTGCAGATATTGAAATCATTTTTGGTATGTGAATATATCTCAGTGTGATACAAATCAAGTTTGTGTTTCGATTTGATTTACCAATTTCTACAGGAGATATGGCCCCTGGACTTAGCAAATTTCATGAACTTCTCAGTTTCCAGTCTTTTCATGCCTGTTCTTGTAGATATTGAGCTGATTTTTGGTATGCAAATACATTATAGTCTGATAAAGAATAAGATGTTGGGTTTGATTTATTTGTTCTTACAAAAGGTATGGCCTCATAGCAAATTTCATTAAATTTTCCTGTTTCCCAGACCTTCTTCTAACACATTTTGAATATGAATATTATGCAACGGAGATCGTAATTAATAAACATTGACCATCTTTTTGTAACGATTGAAAAAAAAAAAAAACCATTCACTGACTTTCGCTTTCGCTCGCCAGTTTCTAACCACTTATATGTATATGATCATTTCATAACAATGTGGCTTACCGATGTACCCTTTCTCCCTAAAGAGTTATAGAGGGTAGATAAAAAAAAATCTGACATTTTTACCCCAGACGCAGCAAAAAAAAAACAACTGCTCGCTCGTATTCGCTCGCCTACATCACTTAATTTAGCATAAATATAATTCATTTGAAGGTCACATATAAAGGACTCCAGAGGGAGAAATGAGAAACATGTCGTCCCTTCCCCCTTTCTGAAATCCTGGATCCGCCACTGATCTATATCTAAAAGTGTGAGTACAGGGCTGTGCTCTACATTTTCTTTTTCTCAATATTTAATAAATTTAAACATCGCTATATATATTTTTATGAGTTTTAATTGTATAAACTTATACTCAAAATATGTCACCTAAAGTCCGCTCGGCACTTGAAAGCGTGGATCAAGAGCTAGGGGGATTGGTTAGGGAGAGGGATCTGTCCGACCCCCCCCCCCCCCCCGTTTGAATTTACAATAAGTAAGTTATGTTTTTCCAGCTTATATACAAAATCATAAGTGATGATGAATCGGCAGAGCCTTCATAGTCTATGGTTTCGCCATCCAATGCGATTTACGCAGATTTGTTCCATTTGTTATCTAAGGGCTATCTATAGGGTTAATCTATTTCTGTACATTGTGACCTTGACCTTTGAGCCTTGACCTTCAAAATCACAAGGTGAAATTAAAATAAGAATAAGAATAAATAAGAATTTAAACTTACTGAATCCAACAGACTGATGGTCAATGAAAGCTCTTTTTATGCCCCCGTAATCAAAGATTCGGGGGCATATAGTTTTTGTCCTGTCCGTTTGTCTGTCTGTTTGTCCGCAAAAACTTTAACCTTGGCCATAACTTTTGAATGGTAAGGGATAGGGCTTTGATATTTCACATGTGTATTCCTTGTGACAAAACCTTTCCATTGATACCAAAAATTTTGACTTTGTGACCTTGACCTTGGAGTTTGACCATTATACAATTCTTACTGACAAAGATGCCAACGGGGGCATTCATGTTTCACAAACACATAGTTTTTTTTTTCAAATACTAGTAATTACAAAAGTGACAGATAATTGTTGTATGCATACTGTCTATTGATTAATAGTCAAAATGAAAACAAGTTCACACAAAATGTAGCACCTCCATGCATGACAATAACATTAAATTTTTAGTATCTTTTTTATTTCCTTTCATTTGTTATCTAATGCTAGGTTTACACTTAGCCACGATCGCCCCGATTGCCCCGATTGAGGTGAATCGTAGAGATCGTAAGAGAGCGTGGAGTTGAATCGTGACGATCGTAAGAGAGCGTGGTGGAATCGTGATGATCGTAGGAGATCGCAGAGATCGTGGTAAATTTTTTGATTCTCAAAAAATTTGCTACGATTGTCCCGATTGATCCTTACATCGTGAGAGAGCGTAGGAGAGCGTAGTGAACATGGTGGAGCGTAGGAGAGCGTAACAGATCTTGACAAAGCGCAACAGATCGTAATATGCGATCGTAGGAGATCTTGGTGAAACACGTTCTCCTACGATCCACTACGATTTCACTCACGCTCTTTGACGATTTGTTACGGTTTCCACGATTCAGTCCACGATCTACAAGATTCGTTGCGATTCCAACATTTCTATAATAAAAATTATAATAAGACAACCCGTTTTTGATGGATTAAAAGTGTTTTTTACATCCGCAACAATTTCTAACATATGAAGAAGACTAAGAAAAGACGTCTTGATAATCAGTGAGGTGCTGCATTAATTGTCTTCGAACGAGTTAAATATATACACGCAATCAAAGATTTGAATTGCTCAAGAAAAATATTAACTTTAATAATCGAAAAAAAGAAAGATCAAATAACGTTCATCAATGCCATTTCCTCCGTTTTGCGATATAAAATATTCATCTCCTGGATATTAAGCTTAATCTTGTTCGGATATTGCAAGTGGTATTGAACTGGTTGTCTATTTCATATCAAATCGTGTTAAATCGCGGCAAATCGTAGTCCTGCATCGTAACAGATCGCAACAAAACTTGATAAGCGTAGGGAACCGTGATAGAGCGTGGCAAAGCGTAATAGCTCATCTTGGTAATCGTGCGGGAACGTAACGAAGCTTGAGAGAACGGGATGCAAATCGTAACAGATCTTATCTACAATCGTAACAAATCGCTACAGCGCGTATCAGAGCGTGATGGAGCGTCGGAGAGCGTGCGAAGACCAATTTTATTTATAGAATCGTGGAGCTCCACGATTTTGCCAAATCGTAGACATCGTAGGGCATCGTGGCTAAGTGTAAACCTAGCATAAGGGCTGTCTATAGGGTTAATCTATTTCTGTACATTGTGACCTTGACCTTTCAGTCTTGGCCTTCAAAATTACAAGGTGTACTCGGACATAGTCCTTGACCCATGGGCAACTCACATGGAATTTTGAAGAGCATCAAAAGTACACCATATAGTTCTGCATTATTGCCTATTGTGAACCTTGAAACCAATGGGCGTCCCCTCCCCCTGCACCATTGGCAACTCGCATGCAAAGTTTGATTAACACCTTATCAAATTGCAATCTCTAGAGTTGATCTATTATTGCCTAATGTGAACTTTGACCCCTGACCTTGAGACCAAATAGGTATCGTCCTCTGGCTCTGAACATGATTAAATTAATGCAAAGATTGAATATTGATTTCCAAAGTAAATTTTGATCTTTAGACTGTCCACAGAGTTTTATCATTACCAATAGTGATCTCGACTTTTGACTCCTGACCTTGAAAATCAATAGGTTAAATCCTCTCGCCATTGTCTAGAAGTGTCCATTATTATTATTGTCATTTTGGTTCAACACACGATATCCAATTTTTTTCGTATGTTTCTTTCAGGAACAGATTCTGAAACCTATTTCAACTGCTATTCTGCGAGTATGAAGTGGGGGAGTTTGAAGACCCCCCCCCAAAAAAATATGGATCATTGAAGCAAACCGTGCACTCTGGCGCTGAAGTCTCGCGGAATTTCCTTGCTTATTTTATCAAAACTTATACAAGAGCAAGCAGTAAATATTATTTTAAGCACAATCTAAGTGTCCAGTGTTAGCATCCCCCGAAAGAAGTTTCATTTTGCATTTGTTACAACCACTTCAGTTACGCCAGCTAGTAATGGGGGGGGGGGGGGGGGGGGGGGGGGCTACAGATAAAACGTTGCCATTGTTGATCGGAACCGGATATATAAATCAACTTTTTCACATGTTAAAATCAATATGATTTAAATAGGGCCATCTGTCTTGTAGGCATTTCTTGTCATTGAAATATGGTAAGTAGTTATTGATTTTTCGCGGTCGTACATGTACATAAAATACGACTATCAAACATCATTTACATGGACTGTCTCTTCACTGAAATTGCGCCCTGTTAAATCTAAAGGTTTTTTTTTCATTTTGAATAATCTTGTATCCAAACTGGACATTCAAAAATCAGAATGAAAATGGCAATAAAATTCTCCGAGTCGCAGCGATTTTCGTGGGTCGGTCGGTTAACGGCAAACAAACTAAACTTTATTTTAGGCCTGACGATCTCCATATGATTATATGAAAAAGTTTTAGCCGTCCGTACTACGACCCTGCTACGTTCGCGACACGTTTCTAATACGTCCATGAAGTTCTCAATACGTTCGCAAGTAGTCCTTAACACGTTCTGTTATCAACGCGTCCTCACTACGACTGTTTTCATCGGCGTCCTTACTACGACCTCAATACGTATCAGCGAGTTCTTACTACGTTCCCCGCGTCCTTACTACGTTCACGCCACGTTTCGTACAATTTTGGTGGTCGTAGTGCGAACGCCATGCCAGAACGTGAAGGTGTGACAGGGGCTTTAGGTTCTTACATCAATAAAAAAAAACTACGTACTTCGTAATCGATGTTTTTGACAAATTTTGCTCGGCTTTAAACTAACAAAAAAAGAAAACAATTATAAGTTCACTGCATGATGTCGACCAGTAATTGTTCAGTGAAATATGGGATGGGACCCCCCCTCTTTTTTTCTAGTTATTTCTGCATGTAGCTGTATTAAAGATAAAAGAGGTTGTTTTCAAAGTGAAGAATCATGACGATATGGACATTTCTTTTACATGTCTATAGCAAACATTCCATGCAAAAAGAAAAGATCTCTGAAATAAAATGAAATGTATTCATCTAGTCACTCAGATTATTTCTGTACAACTCAGTTTAGAAATCTGAAAATCGTGAAAATTTCATCTTTTTTTAATTTTTGTAATTTGTTTTGTTTGCTTTTTTTGAACAACTTGTGTTTAAACCGTTTGATTTTAAATTTTTCGTGAATTTTGATTTCATAAGTTCAATGATAACAAGAACCTAAAATTGAATTTTACATGTCTGCGTCGTTTACTATTACGTTTATTTTTAAAAATTCTTTGCCGACCAGTAAAAAAAAAAATTCGTTCCGTTTCTTTTCAATTCGTTTCTTGTGCGTTTCATATTTTAAAGAACCCGTAAACTCGGTTACTCAAGATGAGTCCCGGGAATCAAATGTTTGTTAAATTTTATAGTTTGAATTACCTCCGTTCTTAAGCAGAATTAATTTAAAATTCGGGAGAAAAAATTAATTATTTATCGATTATTAGCATGGCTTTCCCAATTCAAAGTTCCTTACTGCTATTTAGACACATATTCAAAAGTTGTGAAGCACTTTCAAAGGAAATGTTTTGGATTTTAAATTTAGTTGAAAGGCCTACACAGAAAGTAAAAGAAAAAAGTTCTCCAAGAATACAGCTTTGACACTGATGCAGGTCATATTAGAAATGAGTGATACTGATATTTCTAATCATCCTCTTTTCGTGAAGTTCAATTCGCTTTGCAGCATCCTTACCTTCACATAATGAAACCACGGGCTCATTTTTCAACTTTTCAGCCGCTCGATGTGACTGGATATTTTTAACGTAACGGGATTTTATTATAGCTTGCGTTTTTAACGGTATATCCCGCTTGTTACAGTATGACCCATTTTATTATTGTGGAAGTTGCGAAGGGAATAACGCCCGCGTAAAGCCCTGGTAACAACCCGTCGTGCGTGCTTTTAGGACGTGCGTGTATGTGGAGACTACGTGCGCTACGTTTTTCTGAAGACGCAAGGAAGGAAGTGGCAAGAGTACGGAAGGAGTGCGTCACGCACGTCGCACGCACGGTTATATGGATGGTTACAAGCATCATATGTAGCGCAAAAAAATAAGTGCGCTGCACGTACTTTCGACTTGCGTGCAACTTGCTTACCACGTACTTTCTCCGTACGTCTTCTACGTTATTGTGAGGATGTCGAATTGACACGTACTGCTAACGCACGGAGTCTTCACTTCCTTGCGTCGAAGGTACGTTGCACGTAATTGCAACGTGCGTGTCGTACTTCTTGTTGAATTCTTAGACAGCAGACAGGACGCATCGACATTTCTGTATGCACTAAAACTGATACGTCCAGTCTGCGCGTTCTCAAATCCGCAAGGAGGACGTACGGGACACGTACTGATAAGGCACGGACACCGTACGGATACCCAAGGTTTGCCTACGTGTTTGTTCGCAGACAGCACGTACATGCACGTACGGCGGGTTGTGACCACCGCTTAAAGAAGATTATTTTTAATGCACACCTGCATTTATTTGCATGGAGTTTGCCCGACTCGTAAGACCGTTGTTTGGTTCAATAGGGTCGATTTACCCGGTGTGACTGTTCATGGTAAAAAAAAATCAGGCTTTACACGTACCTGTTTTATCGCAGTTGGTTCTTTTTCTATAAGTATGGATCGGTTATTGATAAAAGTAATATGAGCAGTGAGAACTCCTGCTCCATCTCTACTACAACGTGCATGTAGATTATCTAGACCTGTACATGTACTCTCATTGACTAGCGCCTGAGTTTTGATACATTGTAGTTCCTTCAGTTACAGGTTCTAAAGAAAAAAAAAAGATTTTGAAAAGGATTCCCTCTATTGTTGATTCTTGGGGAGAAAATTTTAGATATTGATTAGCAAACAAACTTGAATGTGAATATACATGTACTAGTATCTTCTATTATCTTGCAGTCGCAGTTATTAAAAAGAGTTAAAATGAAAAACAATTTAGCATTCTGATCTTGACACTTGATCATCTATCTTGAATGCTGTACTTGCTTGTTTTGGCTACATAATCATAATCCATGTTGTTACAATAGTTTGAAGTCCCTTTTCATTTTCATTTTTCAGTTCAGTTATTTACTTCTTTCCAGTTCTGTCGCCTAAATGAATACCACTGAATCAAAGGTACATTTGTAGGCGACTGACTTTTTCTCTGCAAAATGTTTTGGACGATACAATATTATATTATGACATCTCGTTGTAGATGTCCTCAATTTTGGAAGATATTTAGACTGAAACCATCGGAAGCACCGAATTTAACATATCTTATTTTCTGCACGGCCTCCATTGGGGATTCACTTTTGCTTATTTGCAGAATTTTTACGTTGATAGTATTGAGAGATAGCTCTAGAGGTGTTTGCCGTGTTTCTGTTTCCAACAGTAATTATTATGTTTGGCAAACTTTGGGGTGAACAGAATTGCATTTTTGAATTGAAGCGTTCATCTAATTTATTTCTATATAGAATTTAGAAATACAGTGTTTTTCGGTGATTTTTCTTATACTGAGTTTTGATACCGGGGTCAATGAATAAAATTATCCCCTTGATTTTAAATAATACAGCAAGAGCTTTGTTTGGTCCTACTTAGTTAGATACTATACTTGCATTGTATAATGTAGCATGATAAACATGGTTTTTGAATCTGTTAAAACTGACAGCACTACCGTCCTACAGTGCATCCCGCATTTGCACTGCCATCTGGAAATTGTTCAGTAGATAAAATTTACCTTCGTGTTTCTATGGATCTGTGTTCTTGTCTGCGTCTGTTTGTCCGATTTCTTTTTTCTCGTAGGGATTCTGTTTTATGTTTTTTTTCAAGAATGTGTATGCCTTTCGATTTCAATGGAATCTAATTTCGGATTTTGTTCTTAGGATTTTGTTCTTGGTTTTCATTCGTTGACTTCAGATTACATGTATATAATGATGAAGTCAACTAGAATAACGGCTGCGTTGTCCTTACTAGTATTCTCTAACGGTTTCCGAATTCTTCAAAAAAATTTTTGGACGGATGTCTGAATAATGGATATTATTGTCTATTGCCGTGAAAAATACTGCACTTCCGGTTATAAGCCAATCAAATATTGCGTCCATTCAAGTATAACTCTATCATACTTTTTTAAAAGGCGTATAGCATACATGGGTTCGCTACAGCAGGTGTAAAGACGAATAATGACCTGGGGTCACTATTCATCGTAGAATAATGACCCCCTAGCCATAGAAAAATGTGTCCAAATCGAAGAATTTTACCCGGGGTGTCTTTTTGTGAAACAGGAACGATGTAAATTTATTTTGGTCTATTAAGAGTCAGGGGATGTGATTGACAAAATGAAATCTGGAAATTTCCAAGCCATTACGATTTCTTCATACGACTTCTCTGATATGTACACTACACTTCCTCATGACAAAATTAATGATCGATTATATAAACTCATTAAATGGTGTTTTGATCGAGAGCGGAAAACTTACATTTGTACATCTGAATCAAAAAGGTTTCTTTCCTCGACATACTACAAATCATACAAATCATGGACATGTAGTAACCTATGTAATGCCTTGTCCTTCCTCTTGGACAATATTTGTGTTAGATTTGGTGAGGATATATACAAGCAGGTTGTAGGGATTTATCCTATGGGTGCTAACTGTGATCCTCTTGTTGTAGATTTATTCGTATACACTAACGAAAAAGGAATTTATCCAAAATCTTCAAAAACAAAGAAAATACGATGATCTGAAATGTTTCAATAATACTTATAGGTTTCTGGATGATATTCTAACTATTGACAACCCTGCTTTTGAATTATATATGAGTGAAATTTATCCACAAGAGTAAACACTTAGCAAGACAAACGTTACATATACAGAAACACCTTTTCTGGACCTAAATATAACAATTGTAAACGGAAAGATTCATACATGTGTAAAAGAGATGATATTGGATTCAACATGGTAAATTTCCCCTGGCTTGACGGTGATATTCCAAGACTACCGTTATACGGCATTTACATATCACAGCTCATCCGCTACGCTAGAGCATGTACTGATATTTTGGATTTTCGCAGTAGAAATTTGAAAATTACTAAGACACTTATAGGTCAAGGTTTCCGCTTCAAACTAGTTACGACTTTCTGGAAATTTTACAAAAAAATACAGTCAACTTCTTTTAAAGTTCGGATCTATACACGCAACAGAGTACATTAATTTGGGTATTACACAACCTGCCTTTTATGGAGATATGAATAACAAAATTAGAAGGATCAAAGGCAGACAACATAACCATCGAAAATGCATCAGAATCATCAAATGTCTCTTATACCGTGGATATGACCCTAATGTCACCATACCGACACTAGAATTGGTACTTGACTAATCTACAGTCTTGTATCAGCGTATTCTTAAGACTTGGACTCTGACTGTAACGACGGGATTCCATGACGGGCACTGTCCTCGACCACCTGACAATCTTAGTCGGATTCCTCGGATGATAACATGCATGAGCTCAGCTCGGCACGGAGTGTATTACATAGGCCCGCATTTATATTCATTTGAATTGTCATTTGTGTTGCTTTGGCCCCTGCGATTTGCTGTTTTGTTTGTGTGGACATCTAACAATGAGGAGGTTATTTTACACTAAAATTGTGCGTTCTTCGAGACCTTTTGGTAAATGGAGGGTTGTTCGCGCGTAATTCGGATAACCACACCATTTGCATTTTGCGTAGCAGAGCATATGGGCGTCCTAAGTCGGCTCCGGTTACCCATTGGGTTCGTTGGTTAATATATATAGTCTTTAATGTTTAGTCTTCAATGTTAATCTCGTCTCTTGCTATGCTCGTCTTCTCTGTGTTTTCACATCGGTTGTTTTGCTGTTGGTACTGCAACCGGGTCTGCTTGGAGATCGCCTTCCTTCTTCGGTGTGCTAAATTTTATATGAAATATTTTCTTCGACGTCTTTCACATAAGTGATATTTGACAATACCTTATACCATTTGCTACTGGCTTGGCAGATGGACGTTCTAAGTCGGCATAAATTGTCCATTTATTTTTTTGATTTATGTGTAGCTTTTCGTGTTTACTGTTTCTATGTCATATGTCTCTTATACATATACGTCTCTTGCTGTGCTTGTCTACTCTCTGTTTTCGCATTGGGAGTTTTGGTGCTTGCTGTGGGTAGTGCAACTGAGTCTGGTTTGGATATCCCCTCCATTCTTTTTCAATACTTGTCATTATTCATTCAAATGAAAGATGTGTGAAAAAACTAATATATCATTTAGATATGAGTAAAGAACTTTAATTACATTTTGTGTATAAAAGTTAACAAAAGACGACATTTGTAAGTTAAGAACCTATCATCTTTCTATTCTTTGTGCTTTTCAATTATGAAAATATTTAACTTCATATTAAACTTCAAATGTAACTATAATTGAACAAAACATAATTGATGAAATACAATTTAATTGTCCCGTTGTATCGTTGTACTTCAAAGAATTATATTCCATTCTCATTCGCAACAATATGGCAAAGTATGATCATATTGATTATTTACATATTGGCGGACAGACATGGCATGTGGGTGAAACATACGCATATCTAGAGTATCCGGATTTCGAAACATTCTCATTCCATTCATTACACAGTAATTTATTTCAATTTATAGGCCTGAATGTGCCATGTAAAGAAGATTATTTCTGGAGAAAAACAATTCTCCTACCAAAACAAAACTCGGGCCATCTAAAATATATCGTTCATAAGTATGTCCGGAATAGGCCTGGTCACTCAAGCACGGAAAGCATCTTCAGATTTCAGTATGAATCATCTTTTAAATTATAGGAATCTACAATGCTATATCAAAGAGAGTTACAAATAAACTTTTTTTTTCAAGTTGTCGAACTTTGAACTTTGCAATTCCGACTTTTATGGGCCATATCAAAGGCGCTGTTAAAGAAACGGATTTGAATAATCACTTAAGTCTTTATAACATTCCCAATCTAGCCAGGTAAATGCAGAATCAGCGCATTCTTGAAACTTGCATTCTGACTGACTGTGAAGACGGGGCTCCATGCCGGGCCCTGTCCAAACCTCTTTAGATAAGACAGGGCCCAGGCAACCTGTCCTCTCTGAATGTCAGTCGGATTCCTCGGATGATAACATATATGAGCTCGCGTCGGCAGAGCACAGATTTTATTACGTACGCCCTCTTTTTGTATCCATTAACATATTCATCTGTGTTGCTTGGGCCCCTGCGTTTTGCGGTATTGTTTTTGTGTGGTCATCTGACTGTGAGGATGTTGTTTTTCACCACAATTTGTATGTTCTTTGAGACTTGGTTATTGGAGAAGTGAGAGGGTTGTGCGCACGTAATCCAGAATAACTACACCATTTGCTACTTATGAGGCAAATGGCCGTCCAAAGTCGGCATCGGTTGCCCATTGGTCTCGTTGGTTTATATGTGGGTTTTGTGTTTGATGTTTATATGCCGTGTCTCATTTTTTCGTCTCTTGGTATGCTCGTCTTTGTATTTTCGCATCGGGTGTTTTGCTGTTGGTGCTGCAAAAGGGTCTTGTTGGAGATCTCCTCCCTTCTTTTTCAACATGTCAGATCTATCGAAAAATGACCCCCATAGAAAAACGACTCCATATGAAATTATCTGCACAACAAAGTTGTTCAAAGTATTCAAATAATAATATACATATAGAAAATAAATGGTTTACATATCCAACATAATTTGAAGTTCACTTCAACATACCAAACGAAACGCATACAACATTCGCTTAAAACTTAACCCCCTGAAAGAATGAAGATTAATAATTAAGAAGACTCCAAACAGCAAGCTACTAACAAATTGTTAAACAGTGTCATGCATTGAGAATGATAAAAATAAAAACTATGGACGTCTTTGACACGATACAAATAACATTGAAACTAAAAAGCAATGAGACCAATGCAGAAGTTGTCAAAGGTCTGTGATCTGTTTTTGCATGTGACTGTGCCACCCGTTGGCGGAAAAAATAACACGAAGTCTTGCAGGAGACTTAAGATACTATTTCATTCTAAATATTACGGAAGTATTCCAACTCTATACCTTCTTGAAGAAAAATTCCAACTAATTTTCATGCACCAGACATATGTTTGTGCCAAAGTGTTTTTCATACGCCACCCAAATTCATTTCACTGTGGGGTCGATTCATCTACTCGCTATGTTTGGTTTTATTTTTACAACACGACGAGCCGTATCGCGCACGCATGAGGGCTTTTCTATCCCAAACATGGGCAATTTTTGTGGCGCCACAACAATTTCTTTTTTATTTTCATTCATTTTGATAACTTCAAGGACCTTTGGTTAACAATTTTTTGTATTGACGGAAAGTTTATATAACTTCTACTATCCAGGAAAAATAGATATTTGCCCTATATTTTTTTATAAAGCATATTTTCGTCCGATGGCAGAACGTGCTGCTTTAACCTCCTTTAATTTCGATAATATTTTTCGATGAAATGGCAAGTTTCCGAAATTGCAAAAAAAAATATATATGATGTCAATTTGGTAGAGGGCCATCTAAAAGTTTCAACTAAATCCCTTCAGATCGAGTTTTCATTAAAATATATAAGCACAAACACTTTGTCTATTAAATCATGGAATCCGTTATGTGCTATGAAGAATGAAATTATTGTCTCGTTATAACCATGATAATGAAATACCGGATTACATCAATATCGATTATTATCATATCCTTATATGCATTGTGACGTACAAAACAGATAATTCGGAATCATAAGGCATACAAAATCGGGATAAAACGTACACCAAAGCAAACAAACAAAACTTCCACCATATGAAAATAAGCGAACCACATGAACCAATAGGAGTGAAATCAGGTGTCCAGGAAGAGTCTTATCTCCTGCTTGCATACAACACCCGTTGATTTAATTCGGCAGATATATATGCCACATGTTGAGATTATCGTCAGGATCTTCTTTAACTCATTTTTGTCACACTTATGCCCTTTGCCGTGTGGAGCTCGTAAAAAAGTTCCCCGCGAGGGATTTGACAGTGAGTGTTTTGAATATTTTCCCTGACATGGTCGCAATAACACTTTCTTTATAGACATAACCTCAGACAATGCATGCATTTTAGATATTATTTTCATTTTTTTGTGCATTGACGTCGACGGCGGTTGCGGCTAGTCAACAGGGGATGCTTACTCCTCCCGGGCACCTGATCTCACCTCTAGCTTGCTAGGGGGCCGTCGATGCTCATTTTTGTGCTCTATTGTGAGTGCTGTTGAGATTGTTGTCAGGATTTTCTTTAACTCACATACATCTACGTCAGAAGATGCAAGACTGTTTGGCAGTTGAATGGTACCAATGGTCTTAAGACCGAATATCAAATTGATAATTGAATGATTATAGACAATGGACCCTTATAGCGTATGGCAAGTTCCCCTTATACACCGTTGAACTTCCTCAGAAACGATGTTAGTCTGTCCCAAAAATATCCCTGGATGAAAAGTTCATTTGAAAGACAATTTGCCTGAAGAAAAAATCTCTATATTTGGAACTTGCTCTTGCATGATTTATCAATCTTGATATAGAAAAGCCATGTGTGCAAGCGATGAAGCATATTGCTAATCAGAAAAGGAAAGTTTGTGATGCTATAATTAAAGTCGTCATGTTTGTCATAGAGTGAAGTGTTCATGTGACAATCAATGTCGTAGGACAGTATTACATGTATGTCCACATAGGATGCTGAATTATTTGTCTCTCTGGTTTCCTGGACTACAAGTTCAGTTGGATAGATGGTGCTAAGGTAGTGTGCAAATTTTGGATTCATCTATGGACATGAATGTGAAGTTGAAGTTAAGAGCTAGGTGTCTTTTCCCGACATAGAACAAAGATTAAATGAATGAACCTTTGTACGAGTGAAGGAAAATATCGGCAAGGAGTTTGGTTGGTTCAATTCGTTCCCAATGGAATGCCAACAATCTATTGGAAGACCTTTCCTTCAAACACCACATAAATTTTGTCGATGTCGGATCTCTATTGTTGTCGGATGTCTTTTGAATAGATAATGAATCTCGTTTAACGAGGTGTCGAATGAACTATGATTTTGATCTGAAATAACGACAAAATTCGTTCTTATCAGATGCGATAAAATTCAAGATAGCACATATCGACGTTCTAAAAGATATTATCCGTCTGCAGCTTTGAAATATTTGTTGAAGTAACATTTCAATAATTAAAAAGAATGTCTACAGAGGGTTGGTATTTGACGGGGGTCAATATTTTTCATGAGGGGTGTGCAATTTTGGGGGTGATGACACTTATTCTACGGGCGAGAAATGACCCCCTTCCCCGTAGAATAATGACCGGGGGTCATTATCTACGACAAATTATGACCCCCGTTCATTATTCTACGACGAATAATGACCCCGATCATTATTCTACGGGGGTCATTATTCGTCTTTACACCGGCGGTTGGGTACTCATAATCGAAATCCACACTCCTTTAGACCAACTCTTTTATATCAGGAACTTTAGTCCTAGAATCGATGTCAGAGTTTCATATTGTACATTAATACTCAACTCTCAGTAGAAGGCATTTTTAAGGATTCCGATTTCCGTCGGAATCCTTTCTGTTATTGTATTGTCTTTTCTTTATTCTTATTATTCTTATTATTATTATTATTATTATTCTTACCCCCAAGCCAATCCAGAGACTTTACAACAAAGTACCGCATCATATGATAAAATGGAAAGTATCATGTGAAAGAGCAAATAAAGATCTTCATATATATTTTTTTTCTTGTCGAAAAGTTTACATATGCCCCCGCTAGAGGTCATCAAAGGTAAAATCTTTAAAACCTTATAACTCCTAAACTAACCGTGCGATTTGAATGAAATTTGTTTTATATTGTTCTTTGGGAAATTTGCAAACTTTTATACGTTTACATGCTCGATAAAATATTTACGGTTTTCGCGCTATTTTGAGTTGAAATTGGAACTTTAAATTGGCACAGTGCCAATTTCTACAGTTTTTGAGATTTTGAGTTGAAACTTGGATGGTAGGTTACTTATAGGTAGTCATTGATGATGACCTAGTTTCAAGGTCAAATTTTGATTCTCAAGGTCACAACAAACTTTTGCCTATAGAACAAAGACTATTTGACCTTGACAGTTCAAACTTCATAAATACAATCATTGATCCAAGCCCCATCACCTTGACCTTGACCCAAGGTCAAATTCTCATTCTCAAGGTCACAACAAAAATTTTCCCATAGAACAAAGACCATTTGACCTTGAGAGTTCAAACTTTGCGCAAATGTTCCTTACATCAAGTCCTTTCACCTTGACCTTGACCCAAGGTCATTTGTTCGATTTCAAGGTCAAAACATACTTTTGTTGATAAAATATTGAGCTTTGAATAGATGAAAAGGAATTTTGATGAGAATAAACTAAAATGCTTATCTTTCATCCATGACCTTGGTTCAAGGTCAAATAAACTTTTTCAAGGTCATAACAAACATTTACTCTTGTAGGATTGAGAGAATTTTGTTCTTAAATATTTATTCTTCACACAAGTAGTACTTCTTATTTGAACTTTACATAGTAAGATAGATAACTCTTTTATTCTTGTTCTATGTTTCCTTTTTTTATCTTAGTAGCATTACTTGTCTGTACTTTCATGCTGTTGTCATTCTCTATTTATAGAAATTTTCTCATTGCTAATTCATTGTGCAATTCTTTTTGGGATAGTAATTTCAAAGGAATCAAAATGGATAGAATAGATCTAGGAGTTTAAAGCCTTCCTAAACTTGAAAGGTATTTATTATCTTTTTCTTCTATTTTGTCGATAAATAAATAAGAGTCCCAAATTAGACATAAGCTCCTTTGCCTCATTTGCTGAAGTGAATTAGGTACAAAAGCAACTATTCTTTTTTCCATCTTCTTTATTCGGATTTTAACACTTCAGTTCCGAGGAAGGTCTAATAAAGGAGGAATCCGTCTGTTGCTTGCAACAGTAGCCATCTAGTTTCTTATTATTTTTGTTGCATTTCAAACATAACCCATCTTAAATTCTTCATGTTCGCTTCCTTTGTGTCGAGTTAGTAGACTCTACAGATGAAGCTTTCTGACGAATTACCGGATGTCTCTGAGAAAGAAACTTTGCCTACGTATATCCGAAAAAAAAAACATTGACGAAGCCTTGAACGCTTTCCAGAAGATTTTTCTCCGTTTCCTGTGAACGCATCCGAAATAGCTGCATAGTAGAGGGCATGGAGTCCAGTAAGAACATCGACATGAAAAGATGACAAATATTTTCAAATAGATTCCACAATAACCTCTCTTTTGTGAATCCCTGTCCCTGTAGAAAATTAAGTGCAAGTGTCATGTGTTAAACGTCTTCAAATTCAATAAGATTTAAATGAATTTATCAAAGGTACTATGATCGATTTATGGGTCATTGATTGATCGTTAAATGGATTATAGAGTGTTCGAGTTTGTATAACTAGAGTGTTCGTTTTGGTATAAGTGAGTGTTCGAATAGAGACAAGTGTTCGATTTGTCAAGAGTGTTCGATTAGTACTGAGAAGTGTTCAGTCGAGTGTTCTTATTGGTGAACAGGTTATTTGCATATTGTGAGAGTTTCGTGAACAGAGTCTTTATATAGTGGAATGATAGAGAGTAAGGCCATTCGAGCCTTTGCCACAGCTACTTCACGACATTTTTGTCAGTATGTCCGAAACCGAAACGCCTATTGATGAATGTCGCTCGATCAATCCAGATCCTGAAACTTCTGCGTTTGCCGCATTCGATTTGTTCAAGTCATATCTCGACACAAAGCTGAATTCGTTCAAAAGAGACATAATTGACACAACGGAGAGTAACTCCACGGAGGTCGCCAAGAAAGTGAGAGCAGAGTCGTCCTTTAAATTTGAAGGAAATAAAAGACAGTACGAATTTAACGAAACGTTAAGGGCCAAAATCAAGACTGCTCAGCGTGCCGTCAACGAGAAAGACGTATCTTCGGTCAAGCGCATCTTTGAAGAGATCGACAGCAGTTTGCACAAACGTAATAAGTGCATTAAGCTAGCAGATAAATCCCCTGCAGGTTGGGATACAGTCCGTGAATATCTATCTGATGAACTGGCGTCTGACTCCGAAGATGAAAAGAAAATACGGAACGCCGAAAGTCGGGCTATGCGTATCAAGAAGCAGAGATGGGAGAAAAGACTCCGTGGGAATCGAGTATCGACGCCCAGAAATACCAATAATTCCGATCGTACTCCTAGTGCTACTATCACTCGCCCGGATCAGTCCTTTCGAGGTTACAAGAGGTCCTATGGGGTTGCCAAACCAACCGATATCTGTTTTGCCTGCACACAGTCAGGACACTGGAGGAAGGATTGTCCCAAACTCAAGAACGAATCAACAGGGGCCTCAAAGTGACTTAAATGATGAGTATTTTAATCAGTTTGAAGATTTTCAGTCAAATGTTGAAGACTTGATCATTAATTCATCATATGATTTTGAAAATGATTGTAATGATAACGTAAAGGGTAGATTAAAAGCTCGCGTTAATTTTTGGAAGAAAATAGGTGCTTCCGATTTCATTGTGGACGTAATACAAAATGGTTATTCTATCCCATTTATTTCTGTACCTAAACGAAAAATGAATAGAAACAATTTTTCTGCTGTGAAAAATGCATTATTTGTCACTGAAGCTATCAATGATCTTTTGAAAAAAGGGTGTGTTGTCGAGGTAACTGATCCCCCAGTAGTTGTCAATCCTCTCACAGTTTCTATTAATAGTTCAGGAAAGAAACGGCTCATTCTTGATCTACGTGAAGTTAACTTGCATGTTTGGAAAAATAAGATTAAATTTGAAGATTGGAAAGTTGGGTTTGAATATTTCATTAAAAATGGTTATATGTTTAAATTTGACCTTAAGTCGGGTTATCACCACATAGATATTGCTGAGCCTTTCAGGACTTATCTTGGTTTTTCTTGGGAGCAGAGATTTTATGTATTCACTGTTTTGCCTTTTGGTCTCTCTTCAAGTCCGTTTATTTTCACTAAGTGTTTGAGACCTTTAGTTAGTTTTTGGCGAGAAAACGGTGTTAAGATTGTCTTGTACCTAGATGATGGTTGGTGCATTCATGAAGATTTTGATGTTTGTTGTCAGCAGCTGAGTTTTATTTATGACTCATTAGATAAGGCTGGATTTGTTGTGAATAAGGAAAAATCTATTTTTAGACCTGTGCAATGTCTCCTTTGGTTAGGTTTGAACTGGGATACTCTTAACCATACTCTTAGTGTTCCTAATAGTCGTATTTCTGAACTTGAGATCAGTATTCGTAATGTTTTGTCAGATTTATCACATGTTACTGCTCGAAAATTAGCTCAAGTTGCTGGCAGAGTTATTTCTCTTTCACCTGTGGTTGGGAATATTACTCGCATTAAGTCAAGGTTTATGTACAGACTCATTGAAGCGCGTCTCACTTGGGATCGGGTATTTAAACTTACAGATCAGAATGTGATCGATGAACTCATGTTTTGGAGGTTAAATTCCAGTGCGCTGAACCTTAGAAAAGTGTCAGACTACAAAGTCCCTTCTGTTTTAGTGTACTCGGATGCGAGTGATTATGCTTATGGGTCATATGTTGTTCATGTTGATAATATGGTTTCTCATAAGATGTGGTCTAGCTCAGAGATTGTTAAAAGTTCAACATGGAGAGAATTAAAGGGTATTCACTTGTCTTTGTTGTCATTTAGAGACGTTCTTAGAGACAAAGTCGTCAAGGTGTATACAGACAGTAAGAATTGTGAGTCAATAGTTAGTTCAGGTAGTACTAAAGAAGATTTGCATTCTTTGGCTTTGGATATTTTCTCATTTTGTGTTCAAAATTCCATTTCTTTAGAAGTTCAGTGGGTTCCCCGTACTTTGAATGCTCAGGCCGATGCTTTAAGTCGTATAATCGATTGTGATGATTGGAGTGTTAGTTGGGAGTTTTTCAGTTTCTTGGATAAAATGTTTGGCCCTCATGATTTTGACCGTTTTGCTAATTGTGAAAATACTAAAGTGCCTGTTTTCAATTCAAAGTATTTTAGCCCAGGTTCTTCTGGGGTCGACGCTTTTTCCTTCAATTGGAAATATTTTAATAACTGGTTAGTTCCCCCAATTTTCCTTGTACCAAGGGCGATAAAGCATTGTTTAGCCTGTAGAGCAAATGCTACGTTAGTTGTTCCTAAATGGAAGTCGGCCCCTTTTTGGCCTTTGATATTTAAACAAAGTACTGTTTGTTATTCTTATATAAGTGATATTCTAGAATTTTCTGATGCCTCAGATATTTTTGTATTGGGAAATTTTAAGCAATCATTATTTGGCTCTGAGAGATTTAAAGGACATGTCCTTGTTGTGCGCATACAACCTGATTGAATACAATTTTGAAATAGACTTTTTATATGGTGACACGAACTTTCGATCGTATGATCAGACTGAATACAATTTTGAAATAGACTTTTTATATGGTGACACGAACTTTCGATCGTATGATCAGACAGTCACATAGATAAAATTTCATAATTGTTAAATGTATATTTACATCTTATGCATTTATATGGTAAACATGAATAGATGTTTGAGAAAAATGATGTATTATGCTTGAAGTAAAGATTTGTTATTTTTGACTTTTTGATATCGGCATTATTGCCTATTAGAAATTATGTTTCTGTATCAGCAGATTTGCTTTAATGGTCAGCAGAATTGCTTAGTCAGCAGAATTGCTTTGTCAGCAGAATTGCTAATAGTAGCAGAATTGCTTTAAACAAGAAACTGGGTTCTTGGTACGAGTGTTGGACACTCTGATTCTTTTATTGAAAACATACTTATGAAGTCTTTTTATTATACGTCTTACAGATCTGTTTCAAAATGGGCGTTGGAAAAAGATTCATCGTGAAGATGATGTACGTCTTAAGGAGCTAGCATCTCAGATTCCTGATACTATTCTACATTCGAAGTCTGCAAATACATTCAAAAATTATAACTATGCTTTCAAGTTGTGGTGTAAATGGTGTGCACAATTCAGAGAAGTGAACTCTATGCCTGCAAGTGATTATCATGTTAGTCTGTACATAATTTCTATAATGCAATCTAGTGGATCTGTGTCGAAGATTAATCAAGCTATTTATGCTATTACTTGGGCTCATCAGATTGCAGGCGAAGATAATCCTTGTGAAACTTTCATGGTAAAAAGTGTTGTTGAAGGTGCAAAGAGACAGTTGTCTAAGCCTGTAGATAAGAAGGATCCAGTGACTCCTGAAATGCTATTACATCTCGTCAAAAGATTTGGTTTATCTTCAAATTTGTATGATAAAAGAATAGTTACTATGTGTCTTGTTGGTTACGCAGGCTTTCTGCGTTTCTCAGAAATAGTTAATATAAAGGCTTGTGACCTGAACTTTTCTGATGAGTATGTTTCCATTTTTATTGAAAAAAGCAAGACTGATAAATATCGAGAAGGAAGATGGGTTATAATAGCAAAATCTGACCAGATCACTTGCCCTGTCAATATGTTAAAGACGTATATTTCACTTGCAAATATTTGCCTTGGTGATGATATTTTCATTTTTCGTCAAATGAATTTTTGTAAGTCCACTCATACATACAAACTAAGATCTTCGGGTCAGCTTTCGTACACTAGAGTCCGAGAACTATTTTTAGAAAAAATGTCTTTATTAGGATATGATGGATTAAATTTGGGTCTTCATTCACTTCGCTCGGGTGGAGCTACAGCTGCTGCCAATGCTGGTGTTCCTGACAGACTTTTTAAAAAACATGGGCGATGGGCTTCTGATAAAGCTAAAGATGGATACGTTAGAGAAAATCTGCACTCTTTGATGTCTGTTTCACAGAATCTTGGCATTTGATGTAAAAATAAAGTATAAACATAGTTTACATTTATCTTTGCCCGTTCTTTGTTGATCGAGCTGTATGGCAAGTGGCATCACCCATATGAGAGTTTTGTTTTATTTGATAAATATTTTATGTTCGTTTGAGCGGGGCGAATTAGAACATAAATGAATTTATCAAAGGTACTATGATCGATTTATGGGTCATTGATTGATCGTTAAATGGATTATAGAGTGTTCGAGTTTGTATAACTAGAGTGTTCGTTTTGGTATAAGTGAGTGTTCGAATAGAGACAAGTGTTTGATTTGTCAAGAGTGTTCGATTAGTACTGAGAAGTGTTCAGTCGAGTGTTCTTATTGGTGAACAGGTTATTTGCATATTGTGAGAGTTTCGTGAACAGAGTCTTTATATAGTGGAATGATAGAGAGTAAGGCCATTCGAGCCTTTGCCACAGCTTCTTCACGACATTTTTTCGAAGAATTACCGGATTCTAAAGTACATTTTCTAATTTCAGAAGCAATTCCTGTTATATCATCTTTGGTTCCTTATAGGACTCATATGCACGATGACAGCTGGCTTCACACTGACTGATATCGCGTTTACTGTTATGTACATTACCTGAATAAACTTAGCTGTATGGCAAGTGGCATCACCCATATGAGAGTTTTGTTTTATTTGATAAATATTTTATGTTCGTTTGAGCGGGGCGAATTAGAACATAACATATATTCATCTGTGTGTTGCTTGATCCCCTGTGATTTGCTGTCTTGTTTGTGTACTCATTTTATAGCGAGTTTATTTTACATTATAATTTTGCATTCTTCTAGACCTTTGATAACCGGAAAAGGGGAACGGTTGTGTGCACGTAGCAGATGCCCATCTTAAGTTAGCACCGATAGCCCATGGGTCTCGTTGGTTTAAGTGTGATCTTTTGTGTTTTGATGTCATGTTTGATGTTCTTCTTTGTGTCTCTTACTGTGTGTTTCTTATCTGTGTTTTCACTTGTGGTGTTTTGATGTATTGTTTGTGTTGCAATCGGGTCTTGTTGGAGACCCCCCTCTTTTCTCTTGTTATTGTTTAAACATTCCAATTTTAGTTTATTCAATATTTTCTGAATGTAAGACTTTCGTACACACGTACGTTCTTTAATTAGAATTATAAATATATACTTATACATTTGAATGTGGATATGATAATTCATACTCACCCTTTTGGTTTATTGCATATTCGAAATTCAATTTTCATAGAGCATAGACAAGAGGAATATGTCCTAATAATATTTTTATAAGTCAAGTGGTTTCTTCAGTTCTTGAGTATATGTCTTACCTTCTAACTATTCTTCATTTGAAGGGCGAGTGAAGCGAGCCTGAATTTTTCTCTGAGTATGGCGAGCCAAGCAAGTCTTAAATTTTTCGGTATGTTGCAAGCGAAGTAAGTCAAAGTTTATATCTGGGTAAGGCGAGCGAAGTGAGATGAAAAGCCTTTGAATGACAAATATGGATAATGACCATATCCCCAAACACTTAATAGAATCGATCATTCAGAAAATCATAAACCGAAGGATGAAACAGAAACCAAACCAAACAAGCAAACAAAAAACTCCAAAACATCAAAAGAAGCTAACTCCCAATATGGGAGCGAGACCAGGTGCCCAGGAAGAGTCAGCATCTCCTGCTTGCATGCAACACTCGTCGCTTCAATTCTGTAAAATTGTCACATACAGTTTCTTCCATTTTGGAAGATACAAGTATATTCTGTGGTTGGAAGGTTCAAATTGTTAAAGACAGGATATCATCCTCCATTCTTGACAATGGGACATCATAGTCTATGACGAGTTCCCCGTATCGACGGAAGAACGTCCTCAATGACGATGTTAGTCGGTCACAAACGTATCCCTGATTGAGAAGCTTATCTGAAAGACGCCTAGCTCTCAGAACAAAATCTATATATCTGGTACTTGCTCTGGCATAAGGTATCAATTGAGATATGAACATGCCATAAGCAGGCGATGAAGGTATGTTGCTACTCAGAAAAGGGAAGTTTGTGATGCTGAAATTGAAGTCGTCACGTTTGTCATAGAGTGAGGTGTTCATGTGACCATCAGTGCCGTAGGGCAGCATTATGTCCAAATAGGATGCTGAAATATTTGTCTCAGTAGTTTCTTTGACTTCAAGCTCCAAAGGATAGATTCGGTTAAGGTAATCTGCAAATTTGGATTACTGATGGTCAGAACATCGTCTATATATCTGTTAGTGAAGTGAAATTCAGAAGCTCAGTACCTTTTACCTTCAGAGACCAAAGAATGAATTCAGGTTCGTACGAGTAAAGAAAAATGTGGGCAAAGAGTGGAGCACAATTTGTACCAAATGGCAATCCGACAATTTGCTTGAAGACCTTTTCTTCATTCACAACAAAAATTTGTCGATCAGGAAGTTTAACATCTGAATTACATCTGTTTCAATGTGAGATCTTTTCGGTTTGACTTTAATGCACTGGTCTGGTAGAAATGTAAGTCAGAATTTATTTTCTGCCAACAAAAGGCTCAGATTATTTGCTTTCAACTTTATCTTGGTTTATAAATATCTATTTCCAAACAGTGCCACCCCCCTCAGAATCAATGATCGTCCTCTTAGTAAATGAGGCTTTGAAGAAAAACTTATCACAAATAAACCAATGAAGTATTGCTCAAACTTAAAGGACCGGTGACAAATATTTTCAATTAAAGAGATAAAGAAAGTTAATAGCTATTACATTTTCTTTCTGTATTACAGGTATTACATGTTTAAGATTTATTTCTAAATATTTTTTTCAATGTAATCTATGACGTGATCGGGGAAATTAATCCTCACCTTTAGGATTGAAATAGTGGTCAAAATGAGTCAAAAAACAAAACAAGTATTAGCTTTTACAAAAAGCTTACCGGCATTTAGCTGACATTAAATGTTGAAAAATTCTAGTAAGAAAAAAAATGGAATTAAGGATTTTTATTCTTGTTAGACCAATCGTACATTTCCGGGCTTTTCAGTTTTTATTTCCGATTCGAGCTACGGAAATTTCCGAGAATCTGTGATTGTTGTAAGACGTATCGGTACAAAGACTTTTCGACGCATCTTTCGGAAGAAAATGCACTGATACGATATGACTTTCATTTGTCAAGTCATCTAGACTCTTCAGCCGACCTGATGAATGTATCTTATGCACAGGTTCTGAATAACCTTGACGAATATTTGCATATTTTGTAGTTGTCCACCAATCATATTGCCAAGAGTTATTTTATCCTTGCAAGTATGTCACGATTGATTACAGTATACCGGCAGTCATGACTGCCGGCAAATATATCTGTCCTACCACCGATCATACCGATTTATGTCAAACATTACGCTTTGTTTGGATGTACATATTTCTTGCAATATGTATCAATCTTAGCATCAAAATTAATATCATAAACCATTTATTCAAAATGTAGACATATAAATAATAAATACGTGTTCGCCGCATTTTATATTCGCGAGTCAGACGGACTCCTGACTCGTGAAAATGAAGCATTTGCGAATAAAAGACGGTTTAATGTATTCTAAATCGTATATCCGATCACTTTCATAATTTTGTATTTGTCGTGACCCATGGTAGTTATCATTAATCTGACCTAAAGTACTGTGACTATGATCAAGTCGCTTTTACTTTTTGAGATAATGTTTATCTATTGTAATCGTGTTTGTATTTTAAACCGTACATTCAGTTGCTTGATCGTCATAGTTTGTTGTTGTTGGGAATTATTAAACTGTTTCAGAACATGTTTACCCAAGGTCATGTGAAAAAAAAAAAAGAAAAAAGGTCATGTGACCAAAGTCGAGATTACGTCAGAGGACGAAATGTTCAGCTTATGATAAATGTTTTAGCTCATCTTAGTGGAGCTAAAGTGAGCTATTGTCATAGCGCGATGTCCGACGTTTAACATTTTCGACATCTCATCTGCAACCGCTTGATAGAATTTCACAAAACCATAGAGGAAGCAAGTGCTAAAGGTCCTCTGCTGAGTTTGTGTTCTTCGAGCCGATTGGACAACATTATGGCCACCAAGAGCTCTGATTGGCTAACGTATTTTGGACTTCTCGAAAATGAAATTATTGCTGCTCAGAAGTTTATGAAAATTTAAAGGAAGCAAGTACCCCAGATCTACCAAGAATGTGTTTTTCTTGCCAATCGGTCAACAAATATGGCCGCCAAGGGGTCTGATCGGCCGACACATTTTCGACTTCTCCAACACAATGAAAATTCTTGCTGCACGGAATTTCATGAAACGTTGCATGAAGCAAGAATTCAATGTCATCTACCAAGTTTGCTGTTTTAGAGCCAATCGGTGAACAAATATTGTCGATTAGGGCTTCGACATCTCTACTGCAATTACCACTGCACAGAATTTCACGAAACCTTACAGTTAGCAAATACTCAAGATCCTCAACAAAGACTGTTTTACGAGCCGATCGGTAAATAAATATTGCCGCCGAGGGCTCTATTCGGCTTACACATTTTCGGCTTCTCATGATCATCTGCAATCGCTGCACAGAATTTCACGAAACTTTATAGGAAACAAGCACTCAAAGTCCGTTACCAAGTTTGTCTTTTTCAAGCGGATCAGTCAACAAATATGGCCACCAAAAGTTCTGATTAGCTGACGTATTTTTGACTTCTCCGTAACTGCTGCACATAATTTCATGAAACCTTACAGGAAACAATTTAGGGTCTCTACCAAACTGGTCACTTTCAGACCTTCCTCCAAAACTCGGGTGAGCGATGTAGCCCCTTTTGCCTCTTGTCATACACATTTATAGAGGACGGTTTTGTTTTATTTCACCTTACACTAAGAAGAATTTTCGTTTCGTTTTTGAACAGAGAAGGGCGTTTCGATTTTGAAACAGCCTCGCGTCTTGAGAGCAGACACTTTTGGCTTTCAACATTATCTGACGAAATCTATGAATGATCACCATAGAAAATGTATTACAAAACTTGAGTTGTCTTAACATAAGAGGCAGATACAGGCATGAAACTAGTAAATAAGCGGGATAGAATGTGCACTACTTATGGGTAACCACACAATTTGTTATTTATATAGAAGATGTGATCGCCCAAAGTCAATCCAGGTGCACATTGGTCTCCTTGGTTCTGTTGTTATCCCTTCTCTACTCCATGTTGTCTTTATTGGTTTATAAATTATCCGCTTGTTTAATTGTTCAAAGTCAGTCCAAGTGTGCATTGGTCTCCCTGGTTTTGTTTTCATCCATATTGTCTTTGTTGAATTTTTTCATTGCTCATCGTAAGTCCAGGTGTGCATTGGTCTGTCTCCCTGGTTTTGTTTTCATCCATATTGTCTTTGTTGCGTTTTTTATTGCTCATCGTAACTCCAGGTGTGCATTGGTCTGTCTCCCTGGTTTTGTTTTCATCCATATTGTCTTTGTTGATTTGTTTTATTGCTCATAGTAATTCCAGGTGCGCATTGGTCTCCCTGGTTTTGTTTTCATCCATATTGTCTTTGTTTGGTTTATTTTATTGCTCATAGTATGTCCAGGTGTACATTGGTCTCCCTGGTTTTGTTTTCATCCATATTGTCTTTGTTGATTTGTTTTATTGCTCATAGTAAGTCCAGATGCGCATTGGTCTCCCTGGTTTTGTTTTCATTCATAATGTCTTTGTTGGGTTTGTTTTATTGCTCATAGTAAGTCCAGGTGCGCATTGGTGTCCCTGGTTTTGTTTTCATCCATAATGTCTTTGTTGATTTGTTTTATTGCTCATAGTAAGTCCATGAGCGCATTTGGTTTCCCTGGTTTTTTTTCATCCATATTGTCTTTGTTTGGTTTGTTTTATTGCTCATAGTAAGTCCAGGCGTACATTGGTCTCCCTGGTTTTGTTTTCATCCGTATTGTTTTCGTTGGGTTTGTTTTATTGCTCATAGTAAGTCCATGAGCGCATTTGGTCTCCCTGATTTTGTTTTCATCCATATTGTCTTTGTTGGTTTGTTTAATTGCACATAGTAAGTCCAGGTGTACATTGGTCTCCCTGGTTTTGTTTTAGTCCGTATTGTCTTTGTTGGTTGTTTTATTGCGCATAGTAAGTCCAGGTGCACATTGGTCTCCCTGGTTTTGTTTTAGTCCGTATTGTCTTTGTTGGTTGTTTTATTGCGCATAGTAAGTCCAGGTGCACATTGGTCTCCCTGGTTTTGTTTTCATCCATATTGTCTTTGTTGGTTGTTTTATTGCTCATAGTAAGTCCAGGTGTACATTGGTCTCCCTGGTTTTGTTTTCATCCATATTGTCTTTGTTTGGTTTGTTTTATTGCTCATAGTAAGTCCAGGTGTACATTGGTCTCCCTGGTTTTGTTTTCATACATATTGTCTTTGTTTGGTTTGTTTTATTGCTCATAGTAAGTCCAGGTGTACATTGGTCTCCCTGGTTTTGTTTTCATCCATATTGTCTTTGTTTGGTTTGTTTTATTGCTCATAGTAAGTCCAGGTGTACATTGGTCTCCCTGGTTTTGTTTTCATACATATTGTCTTTGTTGATTTGTTTTATTGCTCTTAGTAAGTCCAGGTGCGCATTGGTCTCCCTGGTTTTGTTTTCATTCATAATGTCTTTGTTGGGTTTGTTTTATTGCTCATAGTAAGTTCAGGTGCGCATTGGTCTCCCTGGTTTTGTTTTCATCCATATTGTCTTCGTTGATTTGTTTTATTGCTCATAGTAAGTCCATGAGCGCATTTGGTCTCCCTGTTTTTTTTTCATCCATATTGTCTTCGTTGGGTTTGTTTTATTGCTCATAGTAAGTCCAGGCGTACATTGGTCTCCCTGGTTTTGTTTTCATCCGTATTGTCTTTGTTGGGTTTGTTTTATTGCTCATAGTAAGTCCATGAACGCATTTGGTCTCCCTGATTTTGTTTTCATCCACATTGTCTTTGTTGGTTTGTTTTATTGCTCATAGTAAGTCCAGGTGTACATTGGTCTCCCTGGTTTTGTTTTAGTCCGTATTGTCTTTGTTGGTTGTTTTATTGCTCATAGTAATTCCAGGTGCGCATTTTGTCTCCCTGGTTTTGTTTTCATCCATATTGTCTTTGTTTGGTTTGTTTTATTGCTCATAGTAAGTCCAGGTGTACATTGGTCTCCCTGGTTTTGTTTTAGTCCGTATTGTCTTTGTTGGTTGTTTTATTGCTCATAGTAATTCCAGGTGCGCATTTTGTCTCCCTGGTTTTGTTTTCATCCATATTGTCTTTGTTTGGTTTGTTTTATTGCTCATAGTAAGTCCAGGTGCACATTGGTTTCCCTGGTTTTGTTTTCATCCGTATTGTCTTTGTTGGTTGTTTTATTGGTCATAGTAAGTCCATGTGCACATTGGTCTCCCTGGTTTTGTTTTTATCCATAATGTCTTTGTTTGGTTTGTTTTATTGCTCATAGTAAGTCCAGGCGTACATTGGTCTCCCTGGTTTTGTTTTCATCATATTGTCTTTGGTTTGTTTTATTATCATAGTAAGTCCAGGTGCACATTGGTCTCCCTGGTTTTGTTTTCATCCATATTGTCTTTGTTTGGTTTGTTTTATTGCTCATAGTAAGTCCAGGTGTACATTGGTCTCCCTGGTTTTGTTTTCATCCATATTGTCTTTGTTGGGTTTGTTTTATTGCTCATAGTTAGTCCAGGTGCACATTGGTCTCCCTGGTTTTGCTTTAATCCATATTGTCATTGTTGGTTTTTTATTGTTCATAGTAAGTCCATGTGCGCATTTTGGTCTCCCTGGTTTTGTTTTCATCCTTATTGTCTTTGTTTTTGATTTTGCCCTGGGTGCTGCAACCTGGTGTTGTTGGAGATCCCCTCCTTTCTTTTATTGCTCATAGTAAATCAAGGTGCGCATTGGTCTTTTTCCCTGGTTTTGTTTTCATCCATATTGTCTTTGTTGGGTTTGTTTTATTGCTCATAGCAAGTCCAGGTGCAAATTGGCCTCCGTGGTTTTGTTTTCATCAATATTGTCTTTGTTGGTTTTGTATGATCCCTTTGATTTATTGTGTCTTGTTAGCTTCGTATGTTTGTCCGGTTATTGGTTAGCGTGATGCGCTCTTGTGAGTTTCTGTTTCCGCTGTTTTCACTGTTAGGTTCCCTGGTTTTAACAGTAATTGACTTATGTCCACTTTGAACAGACAAAAGGTCAACTAGGGACGGAGGGAAATGTGTCTTCTAACTATTTAAAGTTCCGAAAGAATAGTCCTCATATACATGCAATATATATATGCAAGCTGTTCTTTTGTATTCTTGTCTATACGATAAGATAAACAGTTTCTTTATTTGACACTGCGAAAGCAAACAGGTTCTATAAATTATTTTTTCTTTACATTTTCAATCGAAGAACTAAACCTCGGTTTCCTTTTGCATCTAGTAACAGAACAGGATTTGATCACTTGGTTTAGAATTGTAAACAACTTATCGAATCGAATTTGGTATCTTGGCGGACGGTAATAATTTAGTTCGGATTTTTAATGGGTTCGTAAAACTCAGTGTTGACTACCGTATAACATGAAATTTTCGCGAGATACTAATTTTCGCTATATTCGCGAGTGTTTTGAAATCGCGAAAATAAATCTCCACAAAATATTGTGTTTGATAAGGTTTGTCGTACATTTGTATATTAGTTACATTTTGTTCTTATTGTAAATGTGTCATTCTTCATTTTTTCTGATTAAATGTTAATAGAAGTGCATTGAGTGTACTCTTATGATAGAACTAACTAAAAATTCAATGAGGAAAGGTATGAAACAGTAACATCATGTGTTCATATTTGTTTGTAATTTAGGAATCGCGAAAAATTGTACTCGCGAAAATAAAGACATCCCATTTTACCATAAAATCGCGTAATTTGATACTCGCGAAAATTTCTGGTTATACGGTACTTTATGATAAAGGCATAGCCAATATCATTGATGGTCAATGGTCAACAAGAGCGTGAAATATATTGATTTTATGATGGCCATAACATCTGAGGAAGTACTGTGCGTTATACATGTTCATAGTTGGCCAGAGGAAAAATTACAGGCGAATGTAGCGGAGCAAATTGTTACATGCTTTTGCGATAGCTTTACTGTGATTTTCGGGAAATAAGTGAATAAATAAGGAATAATCAAGAGAAGGTAAAACACGTACTTTTCTTAATCTCTTCGATTATTTATGTTTGTGCGTCCCATACATACAAATAACGTGTGGGACGGGGAAATATTGAAGGTAGTAAAAATTAAATTATTTTGCTACTTGTGTAATTAATCTGCAGTATGTTGTGGATCACACAGATGTGATAGAATTAAAGATATACCATAAAATTCGGTTGACTTTCAAATGTATCATCTGTTTTGTTTTTATAGTATGGAAACCCTGACCCCATATGCGTTTTGCTCTTCACTTTTTTTTTTTGCGTTTTATTCATTGCATATTTTTCTTTGTTTTTGTGTTCATTCCTTTTGAGGGGGAGTAATTCCTCTTTTGTGTTTTCTCATTGCTTTTTATGGAATACCGGTCTTGGGAATAGCCAGTGTTTACGTCATTGTTTCTTGACTTACATATTTAGCGGGAAAACTACAATGGAGGAGATTACTTTTTGCGTTCTTCTTTTTGTTTTGTGTTTTTGCTATTTGCTTTTTATGTTTTGCTCTTTGCCTTTTGCTCTTTTTTCTTTATGCTTTTTGTACTTTGCATTTTGCTTTATATGGTTTGTGATGTGCACACTTTCGTTTTACATGAAAATACATTGTAAACAAGTATCCGGCTTAAAAAAGGAAGGAGGCCTTTGCCGTACAGAAGGATTAGTTTATCAGTACGAAAAACCCTCCCACATGATCAAATGTCTAAATTTCACAAAAGAGGTGTCCCTCCTCTTCCTTGTAGGGAGATTGCACAAAAAGCAAATCGCAAAGAGGAAAAAGCAATTAGCAAAACGCAAAGAGCAAAGTGCAACAAAGCAAAGAGCAAAACGCATGTCGGTTCAGTATTTCCATACGTAACCATAAATTACAATAAAATCATACATCACAATTTGAAAGGTAATCAAGATAATCGCGCATAATCTGATGGACTACTTAGATTATCACATACATGGTATAAATAACACAATGCCTATTCCCCATTGACCATGGAATTTTGAAATGATAGATTGATCTTGGTCCTAGTAATTGACATTACACAAAAGGAAATGATAATGTATAATGACAAGTTCGTTTTGCCACCATCTTAATGCATTAGTAGCAAATATAAACAATATCTTCTGCACTATCAATAACCATTATCTATGGAATACTAGTACAAAATTATTTCCCAACGGTTAAACATAAGGTCAAGTGTCTTTGTATCACTGTAAAAAAATAATTCGTGGAACTCTATCGGTTAAACATTCAAAGCTTCCAAAAATAGCGACAGCTTTAGAACATGTCTCAAAAAGTGTGTTCAATCCTGGACTGAAATCTGATGTCATTTTTGATAAAATGGAGTCTCATTACATCCGAAGGTTTAAAATATATTATGAATTTCAGTTGCATATTTGTTATCTCTGAGGGAACGAAAAAAAAAAATAATGATAAACAAATTAAATGTCTCTGAGACATGCGTTTATTGAATACTTTAAGTTCCCTTGTTAACTCTAATGGCAGTATTTGATGTGTTTTCCATATGGTAATTTCTTGATTTTGTCCTGTTTTGCACCCGTTTGATATTGAAAAACCAACAAGTCAGTTAAGATATATAAATAAATAAATAAATAAATAAATAAATAAATAAATAAATAAATAAATAAAATAAAAACACTATATTTTTCCGTACGTTTCGGCCAACGGCCTTCCTCAGCGGATTTTTCATCATTTTTCATCACAGAAAAATCCGCGAAGGAAGGCCGTTGGCCGAAACGTACGGAAAAATATAGTGTTTTTATGGTACTTATATAAAAAACGACTGTGTTGTAAATAAATAAATAAATAAATAAATAAATAAATAAATAACCACCCCCCCCCAAAAAAGAAAAAAAAACCAAAGTCGACTTTCATGAAATATGCTAAATCAGTTAGACTTCAAATATTATTCAACAAATGTTAAATTTAAATAAAATGGCAAGAACCTTTGCTTTAGGGTCCCCACTCATCAGTTGTTTCGGTGCTTCCTACGGCAATTTCCAGGGGTGCGTCGACTGAGTTGGCTCAGCCAGGAACCAACAAGCACTTCCATTGCGTCTTCTTCTGTCTCCAAATCTAACATTAGGCATTGCTGCCTGCCTCCCCGCCATTCCCACCAGTTTTCTACGTGCAGATCATTCCTATTGCTCTCAACAGGGATTCCAGCCCACCTCTACTGGAAAATATCAAACTCTTCAACCAGCATCTTTGATGCCATCTACTAATGTCTGATATTTCAATTCTTTTCTCTCGTGTGCTTCCTCCATCCGGCTTTCCAAAGGGACCGTCAGCTCCAACATCACCAATTGTGTCGAGCTTCTTGTCCATATCACCACATCTGGCCGACTGTTAGTGGGAACGATTCCCCCTGGGAACACAGTTCAGGAGCCCCCATCCGCTCATTTACTGTTGCTAAGATCTCTCTTTTCATCCCTTTGCTGTTTTCTTCATTACTTCCAGCCATCGAAAAACCTATGAATTTCAGTCCACTTTCCACTGTTCCCGACATCCAGGACTGCAGTAATTTCTCTCAGGACTTGGTCGTGACGCCATGTGTACCTTGACGGAAGGTAAAAAAGAAATACTTCGTGGAACTTTATCGGTTAAACATTCAAAGATGACTGACGAATGCATGTTCTTCATGCATGCAGTAATGCCATGTGCGACGATCGCAAAGTGCATTATTACAAGCAGTTCTAAAGAACATGTTCTAAACAATGTTTCTAAGGCACGGTCCATTTGATACTCGGGAGGGGGGGGGCGCTTGGGTTTTTTGTCGGAGCAAGATTATTTTTTTCACCCCAGACCGGGGCAAAATTATTTTTTCTTGCAAAGTTGTAGCAAGGAAATTTTTTTCTAGCAATTATTGATGTGTATACCCGGTATTAGGAATGCTTGTGTTTTTTTCAACACAAATTCTTTATTTTTTCTCAAATTGCTCTAAACATTACTAAATTCTTATGTAAAACTTGTATTCACTTCCAAATTGAGAGAGATAACAGATTTTTACAATGTGATTTAATTTCCAGTAAACAAAATGTATACAAGGTCATGTAACATGTAAGAGGAACTGAGGGGAGGGTCTCTTTAGAGAAAAATTTTTGAATTTAGAAATGTAAACTAGTGAAAAACTTAATTAAATTCTCCTTCCAAAGATTGTGTTTAAATTTTAGACTCTGTTGTGATACATGTACATATATCTATTAATAGTGATAAATGATATTGATAATGTATTTAAGTAAACCCCTTTTTCAGTAACATGTATACTTTTGATATTTCTAAATATGAACTTGCCATGAAAGAAGAAAAGTATGGCGAGCGAAGCGAGCCAAAAAAATTTAATATAAAGTGAAAACTGTGGCGAGCGAAGCGAGCCGAAAAAATTCCAGGAATTTTGATATAATTTTATGGTTATTCTTCAAATTCAGATTACTTGTAAGAACAAGATTATTTTTTTTCTGTCACACCATAAGCAAATTTATTTTCTTCATCAAAATTCAGAGCAAAATTATTTTTTTCGAAAAAAAAACCCAAGCCCCCCCGCCCTCCCCTGAATATCAATATCAAGTGGACCGTGCCTAATTCACGAAAGCATATCTTTTGACATTTTTGTTACATTTTGGGGGGGTCATTTTGTTTGTTTTAAGCATGATGACGCAAAACAGATAATAACAAAGAAAAGGCCTTAACCTACAAAAATGGCTCCAGACATAACTGGACTTTTAAGTTTAAAATGAACAGCGAGAATCTAGAGGAGCCCGGGGGTCAGGAACCCCTGTAATTTGCCAATAGTGCTTATTATTTTTCTCAAAACCATATACTTGAACACCCGGTTGGCACCCCCCCCCCCCCCCCCTGGGTTATTTATCCGACCACACCCCTTCCTTAAAGTAAATACAGTAATTGTACGTTCTTGTCCATATCACCACATCTGGCCGACTGTTTGTGGTAACGATTTCCTTTGGGAGCACAGTTCAGGAGCCCATATCCGCTCATTTGCTGTTGCTAAGATCCCTCTTTTCATCCCTTTGCTGTTTTCTTCATTACTTCCAGCCATCACAAACCTATGTACATCAGTCCACTTTCCACTGTCTTCCGACATCCAGGACTGCAGTAATTTCTCTCAGGACTTGGTCGTGACGCCATGTGTACGTTGACGGAAGGTAAAAAAAAATACTTCTTGGAAATTTATCGGTTAAACATTCAAAGATGACTGGCGAATGCATGTTCATGCTTGCAGTAATGCCATGTGCGACGATCGCAAAGTGCATTATTACAAGCAGTTCTAAAGAACATGTTCTAAACAATGATTCTAATTCACGAAAGCATATCTTTTGACATTTTTGTTACATTTTTTTTTTGGGGGGGGGGGGGTCATTTTGTTTGTTTTAAGCATGATGAAGCAAAACAGAAAATAACAAAGAAAAGGCCTTAACCTAAAAAAAAAATGGCTCCTGACATAACTGGACTTTTAAGTTTAAATTGAACAGCGAAAATCTAGAGGGGTCAGGAACCACTGTAATTTGCCAATAGTGCTTATTATTTTCTCCAAACCATATGCTTGAACACCCTCTTGGCTAAACCCCCTGGGTTATTTATCCGACCACACCCCTTTTTAAAGTAATACAGTAATTGTACGAAATCGCTGAAAGAAAAAAAAAGAACTCTTTTCAAGAAAATGTGTTTAAAATAATTTTTTATAATCATGATAATTGATAATTCTTATTTCATCTCTTTCAGTACACAGACATCTCCGTACATACAATGTACTGTATAGTATACGAACTGTTGTATGTCCTGTGGGTATGTCGTGTTCTCGGTCAGGTACAATCACAGAGGGATTGCTCCGCTCCACTGATTCTCTAATAAGACCATTGTTTGTTTACGCAGATTGAATGGTTCGGATTTAAAAAATTGCTACCACCATTCTAAATGTGCTGGATATATAAGTCTTTGGAATATAATGGAAGTAATGCGTCATGTGAGTACACAGTCTTTTTATCCACATTTTTCTTGTTTCCGATATTCAAGCATACATGTAGAATAATTCTGTATAATTTCTTGATTATAGAACTAGAGTATTTTGCAAGCATAGAACTGTATAATTCACGTTGAGATACAATAATTGAAATACAGTATTTGCATAATGCGAGAAATTGAATTTATCATATTTTACTGATTAATATATATATTATTCTATGTGATTGTTCTACCCATGGTTACTCGTGTATCTGATTCGCACTGAATTTGTGTAACCCCTTCCATCCTTCTTCCTACACACACAGGGGTGGGGAAAATAAGGAGAAAGATAACTATAAGACTAACCATCAAGGACCATCTTCTCTAGACACATTACTTACATGTACATAGGACGGAAATCAACCACTGAATACTTATGCGTTTACGTCATGATTTGTCCGTGTCTGTCAAATCAAGTGGATCGGTGGACCTGCGGTGTATAATGTTATACACGGGACCACAGACACTATATTTAAATTTGCTATTTTCCGCTTTGAGTCCTCGTGCTGGTAGGGTTTGAAGCCCAAAAGCATGAAAACATACAAAACAAAACTCATGATAATTTCACATCAAATGTCTATTTTGCATAAATTGTTAAAATCTTATTTTAAGTAATGTAAGTAGTCTATATTTTTCAATTCAACCTTTTATGAGAAGTTATCTTGTTTATTAATGCATTTTATAAAGAAATTTTTCTAAAATCATTACGAAAAGCAAGTTTGATTTAAATTACTGGATTGGTTTTTTTTTTTTTTTTTTTTTTTTTTTTGGCTGTTTGGTAGATTTTTTTTTTTTTTTTTTTTTTTGGTTTCGAAAGGACGCAAAACAGAAAACAAAGAAAACATGGCCTTTCTAGATTCATACGAAACGATTATTAAAAAAGAACCCCTTAAACTGAGGTTTTTAACGAATCTGGTACTAGTGCACGGAACACTACTATTGGCCAAAAGACGACTCGAAGTAAATATGTATTTCTGCATTTTCCACTTATTTGAAGTGTTTAATGTTTGTCTTGTAGTTAGGTTTCCAGTTGACATATTTGACTAGAGGATTAGGCCTACATAGGGTTACATTATCTCTTTGTAAAATAGAATCTCCCATACATTCGATCTAAGTTCTAACTTGTTTATGTGCCCCCGTAATCGGATTTTCGGAGAGGTAATTGATAATTCTTTTTTATTGCATGTTCCTTGTCTGTTCGATAATCTGATTAAAAAAATAAGAACTAAAAAAATAAATCCCTAAAATTACAACAATAATGTTATAGAAAAAAAAAAGTAAAAGTACCCCGGTAATAACCTTCAATGTTATGAAATAATCCTCCCTACTGGTACCAACATTAGTGACGTAAGAGTGTACCAGCGTATAAGGTCGCTGGCTAACATGCTGGACGATCGTCGTGCACGCTACGGGGATGTTATGAGGACCTTGCGAAAACGCTCTCACACGGGGCTATACGCTGTCGAACGCTCTTGCCTTCGAAAAAAAAATTGTGCCTGCACAAAGTCGGTAGCGTGTGCCGAACGTGTTGGTTACACGCTCCGCGATCGTTACTTAAACGCAATGCAGTCGTTACATGAACGTTGCTCACACGTTAATACATGTTCAACGCGCTGGTAAAATAAGCTTGACGATAATTTTCACCGGAAAAAATTGGTCCTAAAATTCAAGTTAGATCACATCAATAGTATTAAGTAATCTTCAATTTGGTTAAATGCCAAGTTACAAAAAGTACAAGAAGGTTTTATCATGATGAATTAAATCGTTTATAGTGACATCTTGATGATTTAAAACTAACGTAATTTATACTATTTGTGATAAAATAAAGACAAAACAGGTGATGAACGGAGAAAGCTATAATAACAATGCAACTGTGCAAGACCATGAATAAGAAATGTAACGTTCTTCTTTTTCCTCTTCTGGCATGGAGTTTCCTCCTATAAACGAATGTTAACCACTTCAGCGCAAAGAAACTGAAAATTCTCATACAACGCTCAAACACGCAATTTTAAAAAACGTTGTACGAACGTTGCGCGATCGTCGGACACACGTTCCGCGTACGTCGAGATCGCTAGAAATGCACTGGATACACGGTGTCGTACGCTTGTGTACACTGCTCATACTATATAGGTGCAATACAAGGAAATAAAATCCTTCTTTGTATCATTAACTATTTAGCTTAATTTGAGTAACTTCAAATTCTTCAAAACTTATAAATTTGGTCTAGTTGGATCTGGACATCTTTGACACGCATAAGAATAAAAGAAAAAAAAAAGGAGAAGGGGGGGGAGGGGTTTCATGCACACCCTTTCCTCACAAATTCCATTCTCTGTCCGTTTCGAAATTTTTACAAAATTCATATATTTTCAAATCGTTCTTCAGATTGCGTGAAAGACCAGAACAGGTTCTATTTCTCCCGACTACAGGTGAAATAATCGATTCATGTCCTTCAGCTCATTATCTGGTTTCTTCTTTCTTCCCTTCGTTCAATGCTAAAATGTCAAATTATCGTATACTTTCTTCAACAGATAAGGAGATGGTGGCAATACATTATCAGTATTGCAGTGGTCTACATCCTGGTTTCCTTATTAATACTGCATCGTGGTCCAAGCATCCCCGAAATAACGTACATCGCCGAGCCTCTGAATGAAAATGACGTTCATGATATCAGAAGTCTGAGCCGTGACGTCAGCTGGATTGATAATTATCTGGATATTAATCAGGTATGCCGTATTCCAATTTCTATATGGATATGTCAGGGAAATACACACAGGCGCGGATCCAGGATTGGAAGATACAAGGGGCGTCGCAATGGTTTTTGAAGTTTAGAATAATGATAGAGTTCTGGGACATAAGAAAGTGTTCCAATAAACTAAACTTTACAGTTTAGAATGACATCGCTGAACGTTTCCAGTATTTAATAACTGATTTTAAGTTAACATTTCAGAAATTTTACCTCCTTGGAATTTAAGTATGCTTCCCCCATCGGAGTATGTGCGGAAGTAAAAACATCTTCGTACCACGTCATACGTAACAATGTAGTAAAACCGAAAACGGTCAGTTGATAAATTTTTTCTCTATAAATTAATGTCAAATCCAGACGATAGAATTGCAAAAAATTGCACTTAAATTTAAAGTAGAAATAAAAGAACTTTTTATTGAGACTGCATCTTGTTAAGAATTCATGTGAGGAATCATTTAGAATATTACTTTTTGTATACTTCTCAGAATTATATCGATGAAGTGCTCCAATAGGTATTCATACGCTTTAATGATACCTGGAATATTAATTCCGAAGTATCTTAGTAAGATTTATATATTGATTCTTTCATTTCTGACAACTTCACCAAATCCTTAATTTAAATTGGACAGATTATGTCGGATATCGAAATCATAAAAATGCCGTACAGAAAGCATTGGGGTTGGACATACTCTGAACTACTTAATGACAAATCCAAACGATAGAATTGCAAAAAAAAAAAAAATCCATTTGCAAATAGCTGGATTGTTTTTATTTCTGCAATATAAGACTATGCATTCAAAACTTCTTGTGAGGAATCTGCCAGTATGGAATTACCTTTACAAAAACTTCGAACAAAGTTAAAATTTGTCTAGAATCCACAAGATTTTTCAAGATGCCTTCTTCGAACTTTCTTTTTCTTTACAGCCCCAAAATTAAGAATATTAAATCTGACATTTTCCCCCTCAGATACCTAAACTTTTGTGAATTGTAAACTATACAAGTATTTAGGGGTTAGAGTAATGCGCCTTATCATTTTATTATCCCACCATCGATTTAAAAAAAAAATCTCTGTAATCCATCCGTGAGCCCTGCATTACTTCTCAATTTCTGAAAACTAGTTCACGATGAGTTTTTTTTTTTGTATTTTTTAACCAATCAGAATCGCTGTTATAATGAAAAATGTTTTGTATGTTTCTGTGAACACGAGGATGACTTCTCTTATTCTGTTTCATTCTCATACTTATGTCAAAATTCTTTTCTTAAAGAATGCTCCAGAGTTCACGGAACCGGAAGGAAGCAGGAGGAGTATGACCATAGTCTCTGCTTTTTTCGATATGGGAACTTTTAAAAAAGGAACCGAAGAGAAAAAGAGGAATTCTTCAATTTACATCGAGTGGTCCCGTCCATACAGATACATGAACAATCCTATGGTAATTTTTACGGATAATGAACATTTCAAACAAGAAATGCTGAAAATAAGAGAAAACCATTTATCAAGAACAATGGTAGTTTTGATTCCAAAGAATTTGCTTTGGTCTTATAAGTTAATTCCATGGATTGAAAAGATAATCAGAACCCCAGGTTATCCTGAATATCACCCAAATACAGTGCTTCCTGAATACAGCAGTGCAATGTTTGCAAAAACTGAATTAGTTGCGTATGTCGCCGAGAAAAATTTCTTCAATACAGATTATTTCTGCTGGATTGATATTGGATACTATAGGAATATACTGGACCGCAGAAAACCTTTCTGGTTAGAAGTGCCAAACTCATTTGACAGAAAAAGAGTGGCACTGACCGGTGTTTACAAAATAGATTTAGAAAATACTCCAGTCAGAGATGTGTTTCTTAGAAAAATGGATTGGTTGGCAGGTGGCCTACAAGTAACCACGTCAGACGTGGCAGTACGTTTTAATAAACAATTTCAGGACTCTCTAGTCAGATATCTGTCTATGGGATATGTTAATTCCGACCAGCAAGTAATATTTTCTATGTGTACAAGGCCGGAGAGGACAAAATATCCACTAGATGTAGAACTTCAGTTATTTTATCAAACTCCCTCCACAAAGAGTAATATAGATCCAGGCAATTGGTTTCATCTAGGATATTTGATGTATAAAGAAAATGTGGACTAGGTGCTCTTGAATTCGTTATGGTATGCACAGAACATCGCACAAACTCTTTTCTTTTTTCACTTTAGTCGGCCAAGCCGATGTTCAGTATAAAATGTGTTCATCGAAAATAATTACTCTGGACCATACCCTGCATGGATATAGCGGTAGATAATAGAATTTACCTTTTTCGCAAGTCAATATTTCCGCGATTTGATCGCACTGCACCTTGACGTATTTTGGGCACATTCAATGTCAATTTAAGGTCAGGTAAGGTCAGAATTGAGGTAGAAGAAAGATGGAAAGGTTCATATGTAGAGGGACATCTCCTCGAACTATTCAGACCAAAAATTCAAAATTTGCCCGTCTCGTTTTTTGGCTATAAACATCCACCTTTGGCCTGTTTTAACATTTTTGTCATTTTAAAGAATACCACTTCATAACTTTACATACCTCTGAAATGCATGGAATTTCAAAAATCATATATATCCTTATTTTTCAAGATTCTTATAGCTTGTGGATGAATTAAAGGCTATTTTGAGAAATTCTGATAAATAAATCAGTTCTAGGGAGAGTATTTTCTTATAAAAACTATTTTGCTGGTTGCCATGGCAGCAACTCATTATTTTTATTAATAGCTAGAAGATCGCCACCTACATAATTTTTTCTACATATATATCTATGGTATTGCTTTATCCTAAAGCAGTAAAATCAATATGTACCCGAATTAGTTTTTGAGCAAAATGACTGTTCCTATAAATAGAACATTTATTTATGCAAAAAATCAACATTTTGACCCAAAAACATAGAATTTAACTTGAAGTTCGAATTTCTTATTATCTCACTTTTAAAGAGTATAATGGATAGTAAATATTCTGATGTTTGAATCTTTGGTAGCAAAACTTGTGCGAAAATGACAATTTTTTCCTATTTTCGCGATTTTTCATTGAAAAATATGCATTTTTCCCAAAAATATCCATTCAGCAATGAAAGTTTCAAGGATTATTATTATTATTTTAAATAATATAACAATATGAGCTTATGCCATGTATCGTTACATGTGTATGTCGGTTTCAAATATTATGTAATATGAAAATAGAGTTATCTCCCTGTAGTCGCAACCCTAACCTTAAGTTTAGTCCGATACCGACTCGCCTGATGGGACTTGGATCCCACTCTTTTTAGCTCACCTGAGCGAAGCTCAAGTGAGCTATTGTCATAGCGCACCGTCCGTCGTCCGTCATCGATCCGTCGTCGTCGTCCGTCCGGCGTAAACTTTTAAGGATGCTTTCTTCCGAGATCTCGATTTCAAAAGCATCAAACTTTTTTTCTTACCATTATATTTCAATAGTACTTGACCCGATAAGTAATAAAACAAACAGAAAAATATATCAAGATATGGACTTTATGTCAGATAATTGCCATCAAATATACCCATCTTCAACCATCTCAGAATATTGTGGTGAAATTGCAAATTGGCGAAATATTACTCATAAAATCTAAAATATATATATTCTTAAGGAATTGTTGAATTGGATTACTCAAATATATTAGAATACATTACTTTACTACTGTTGAATACAATTTTTATGACATAAGATGTAACGGAATGAAATTTTTAGCAAATTCTTACCTCATATGGCAAATTTTAAAGTAACGTAAGAAACAGATTTTTGGCACTAAAATGCTTATAAAAAATGTAGTTCCATCAAACTTTTTTATTATGCCCCCGGAATCAAAGATTCGGGGGCATATAGTTTTTGGCCTGTCCGTCTGTTTGTCTGTTTATCTGTTTGTCTGTTTGTCTGTTTGTCCGAAAAACTTTAACATTGGACATAACTTTTGAATGGGAAGTGATAGGGCTTTCATATTTCACATGTGTATTCCTTGTGACAAGACCTTTCCATTGATACCAAAATTTTTGACCTCGTGACCTTGACCTTGACCTTTGACCTACTTTTCAAAAACTTTAACATTGGGCATAACTTTTGAATGGGGAGTGATAGGGCTTTCATATTTCACATGTGTATTCCTTGTGACAGGACCTTTCCATTGATACCAAAATTTTTGACCTCGTGACCTTGACCTTGACCTTTGACCTACTTTTCAAAAACTTTAACATTGGGCATAACTTTTGAATGGGAAGTGATAGGGCTTTCATATTTCATATGTGTATTCCTTGTGACAAGACCTTTCCATTGATACCAAAATTGTTGACCTCGTGATCTTGACCTTGACCTTTGACCTACTTTTCAAAAACTTTAACATTAGGCATAACTTTTGAATGGGAAGTGATAGGGCTTTCATATTTCACATGTGTATTCCTTGTGACAATACCTTTCCATTGATACCAAAATTTTTGACCTCGTGACCTTGACCTTGACCTTTGACCTACTTTTCAAAAACTTTAACTTTGGGCATAACTTTTGAATGGTAAGTGATATGGCTTTCATATTTCACATGTGTATTCCTTGTGACAAGACCTTTCTATTGATACCAAAATGTTTGACCTCTTGACCTTGACCTTTGACCTACTTTTCAAAAACTTTAACATTGGGCATAACTTTTGAATGGGAAGTGATAGGGCTTTCATATTTCATATGTGTATTCCTTGTGACAAGACCTTTCCATTGATACCAAAATTTTTGACCTCGTGACCTTGACCTTGACCTTTGACCTACTTTTCAAAAACTTTAACATTGGGCATAACTTTTGAATGGGAAGAGATAGGGCTTTCATATTTCACATGTGTATTCCTTGTGACAAGACCTTTCCATTGATACCAAAATTTTTGACCTCGTGACCTTGACCTTGACCTTTGACCTACTTTTCAAAAACTTTAACATTGGGCATAACTTTTGAATGGGAAGTGATAGGGCTTTCATATTTCACATGTGTATTCCTTGTGACAAGACCTTTCCATTGATACCAAAATTGTTGACCTCGTGACCTTGACCTTGACCTTTGACCTACTTTTCAAAAACTTTAACATTGGGCATAACTTTTGAATGGGTAGTGATAGGGCTTTCATATTTCACATGTGTATTCCTTGTGACAATACCTTTCCATTGATACCAAAATTTTTGACCTCGTGACCTTGACCTTTGACCTACTTTTCAAAAACTTTAACATTGGGCATAACTTTTGAATGGTAAATGATATGGCTTTCATATTTCACATGTGTATTCCTTGTGACAAGACCTTTCTATTGATACCAAAATGTTTGACCTCGTGACCTTGACCTTGACCTTTGACCTACTTTTCAAAAACTTTAACATTGGGCATAACTTTTGAATGGGAAGTGATAGGGCTTTCATATTTCATATGTGTATTCCTTGTGACAAGACCTTTCCATTGATACCAAAATTTTTGACCTCGTGACCTTGACCTTGACCTTTGACCTACTTTTCAAAAACTTTAACATTGGGCATAACTTTTGAATGGGAAGAGATAGGGCTTTTATATTTCACATGTGTATTCCTTGTGACAAGACCTTTCCATTGATACCAAAAGTTTTGACCTCGTGACCTTGACCTTGACCTTTGACCTACTTTTCAAAAACTTTAACATTGGGCATAACTTTTGAATGGGAAGTGATAGGGCTGTCATATTTCACATGTGTATTCCTTGTGACAAGACCTTTCCATTGATACCAAAATTGTTGACCTCGTGACCTTGACCTTGACCTTTGACCTACTTTTCAAAAACTTTAACATTGGGCATAACTTTTGAATGGGAAGTGATAGGGCTTTCATATTTCACATGTGTATTCCTTGTGACAAGACCTTTCCATTGATACCAAAATTGTTGACCTCGTGACCTTGACCTCGACCTTTGACCTACTTTTCAAAAACTTTAACATTGGGCATAACTTTTGAATGGTAAGTGATATGGCTTTCATATTTCACATGTGTATTCCTTGTGACAAGACCTTTCTATTGATACCAAAATGTTTGACCTCGTGACCTTGACCTTGACCTTGACCTTTGACCTACTTTTCAAAAACTTTAACATTTTGCATAACTTTTGAATGGGAAGTGATAGGGCTTTCATATTTCATATGTGTATTCCTTGTGACAAGACCTTTCCATTGATACCAAAATTTTTGACCTCGTGACCTTGACCTTTGACCTTTTAACCCAGTGACCTCACATACATGTACTTAACAGAAAATAGTGTTCATACTAACAAAGATGCCACCGGGGGCATTCGTGTTTCACAAACACAGGCTTTATTTAAAACTTCACATAGAGTATCTAGGGACATTATAGCATGTTTTTATGAAAGAAAATGTAGGGGGAGTTATGCATTGGGAAAAAGTTTTGGCCTATTTTGCTACCCTACCCCCTTCTTTCAAAATGATACAGGAAATAGAAAAAAACCACCATATTGCCAACAGTACGTACAGGTTTTATTGATTATGTTTGGTTTTATATAGCTGTTCCATGTACTTTCATGTGAATATTTATATACATTCTAATAATCTGACATTAAACATATTTTTTTTTGCATAGCTAGGGGAAAGGGAGGGGGGGGGGTTCAGGCCCCCCCCCCGTCTTGAACTCATATAATCATATATCATTTGCATATTAATTGATAAATATGTTTTAAATTTCCACAAACATGGCAGATATTTCACACGTAAATTAATCTTTAACAGACCTTTCATTATGGACCTTGACTTTTGATGTAGTGACCTTGACCTTTGAGATTGACCTATTTTTAACAAACCCGGCAATATCTCGCTACTGTATAAACCTTCACTTTTTCTACAAAAACCTTTACACAGCGCGCGACGCTGTCTTCTGACTATTTTTCTGGTTTTTTTTTCTTTGTCTGTTTTTTTTTCTTTGTCTGTTTTGTTCTTTCCTGTGTTTAATGTACAATGTAAACAGCAAATAAAGAACAAGGATACGTATGTAGACGAGGGAACTCTCCGACCGCAGAATATATTTGATAACCTAAGACGATAAAAAAAAGTATAATTGTTTCTGAATTTTTAAATCCACATTCAACTTTATCGATAAATTTGTCTAAAGAACATGTAGATGTAATATACCCTCTCTCTCTCACACACACTCCATGACACACGTTTTGTACGCTGTACGCCGTGCAAGTTTATTTTTATCTTTCATTGCATTTTTTTTCTTTAATTTGCGGAGTCACCCCCCCCCCCCCCCCAACGGGATTATCAATATTTTTGTTTCAGTCCATGGGGTTACATGATTCGGATTTTTTTGGATGAAAAATGCGTGCCTTATCTTTTCTTTTATAAAGTCTTCCTCTCTTATGACGCATGTCAGCCGTGAAATGCCCGTACGTCTTCAATGCGACAGTCGCACGAAAAAAGTATGTTATCTAACAATACGAACTCTTTTAAAATATTTGGTGCCGCAGTCTTACGGCGGTCTCGAACAGTTATGATGCAGCCGTACGGCGTGCAGGATCGCAGAGACCGTATGGCTGCGGAAAGGCTGATGTGAAAGGGCCTTATTTAAGTTTTCCTTTAAAAGATTAATTATTTGTCGGAAAAAATGTATGAAATAAGATGATAGCTGATGATTAATGTAAAGTCCCTGTATTGTATCCGTTTTTCAAATAAATGACAAAATTGATGAAATTGGATCATGTAAACAGGAAAATTTAGAATTGTCTGATAGAGTTCAAAATTTCAAATTTTTGCAGACATAATGCTGCTAAAAGAAATAAAGGAAATAGATTAGAAAAAAGAATAAAGATAAAGCGGGAGAAATAAAAAAAAGTACGTGGCGATTTATTATTATTATATATTTTTTAATAAATAGAAATCCAGAGACGAATCGCCATTAATACATGTTTCTTTGACACAATGACAGTGCAGAGTTCAATTACTGGTAAAGTTCTATTTTCCATGTTTCGGTGTATTTTACTTGCTTATATTTACATTCCTACTGCGTTTCCCTTATATAAAGGTACCAAACCAACTGTTGCTTTATTTCTCGATAATCGCAAGAGCCTATCACGTGACTTTAGAACTTACGCGGATTGATTTCTGATAAAATGCCCATTTTATTTATTGCTTTAATACAGATTCAAAACATGTATCCATTATCAAACGACGCCGTCTACCCCCAGTGATTAAATGTGTCAAAATCTAGGTCACCCACATGTACACTTCCAAGAAGTGTGACGTAGTAAGTCGATCACGCGTCAGTAGACGAAGTTCAAGGACGAACTTCATTGTTGTCTGCAGAAAGATGCCGTGTTTGGACGAGCGAATATTCAGGCATAAGTGGATCATATACTCAGTATTTAGGATGAGGATTTGATTCACTTGTGTCATTATCAACAGTGAATCTTATGGATTCATAATATCCGAAATACTTCGAGTATCAGCGAATCTTTAGCCATGATGTTGAGGTAAGTCATGAAAATACCGACAGTTTTCGCGTTTTCGACGGCTGTACTCGACTTTTGCATTATTCTAATTACTTCCAGATGAAATAGGGTATTTACAGAAGTTTTTAAACAATAATACCGATTGATTTCATATGTCTAAGCAGTTTAGCAGTGTGTTAAAAAGAGTTTTCAAAAGTTTTCCCTTCAGTTCTGTGAAATTTCTCCAGTTTAAGTTTAACTCTCCGCCATGTCTAAATTATTTTGGACAAAAGTCACGAATTTTAACGATTCAATTTTCTTCAGTTTTAATTGAAATGTTCAAAATACAGCAAGAGGACAAAATTCAGTTTCTCATTTGTCAACAACGTTTCCGTACAGAAGGTACTACTTCGAATCAAGCGAAAAACGTCGAACGTTCGTTTGCTCTTACGTCAAATGGCGTTCTCCCTCCGCAATGATATTTCAAATGTAAAGAAACTGACTGAAAAATTGGCAGAAATAACTTAGTCAACACGTAAAATGTAAATATAAGGATTGTTTTTCAGCTTTTGCGCTTTATCGGTGTGTATTGGCAGTAGAAAATGGAAACAAAATTCATGAAAAGCACTTCGTGCATTACATATTTTGTTTCCATTCCCTACTGCCAATACACACCGATAAAGCGCAAAAGCTGAAAAGCAATCCTTAATTGTTGTGTCTCTGATTTGTTTCACACTGAAAATACAAATCTATTTCTTAAAAGTATTGCTTTTATTGAATTAATCTTCTCAATTGATGTAATTTAAAGGCAAATATAAGTAATCAAACATTACATGCCTTTCCTGCAGCGTTATTTATCTGTTTTATTCATGGCGGGAAGACGAACGTCATTTTTGCTGTGTGACGTCAAAGATTCTCGCAGTGACGTAATGTTATTTGAACAAGGTTGTTTTAAAGCAAAAAGATAACATAAAATGTTTATACTTGTGAAAGTAACAAATATATCCACAAACAACTCCATTTAACCATGCTATTGAATTTGATGCAGTGAACAGAAAAAAAAACAAAGGTCGTACATCTTTCTTTTACGACATTAGGAGTTATCTCCCGTCGTCTAGAACGTTTTCTGTTCAGCTCGCCAGGAGAAAGCATCCTTAACATTTTCGACATCTCCTCTGCAACCGCTGCACAGAATTTCACGAAACTTCACAGGAAGCAAGTACTCAATGCCTTCTACCAAGTTTGTGTTTTTTTGAGCCGACCTGAAATCCAAGATGGCCGCCACAGGCTCTGATTGGCTGACACATTTTCGACTTCTCCTCTGGAACCGCTTCACAGAATATCTCGAAACTTCACAGGATGCAAGAACTCAATGCCCTCTACCATGTTTGTGTTTTTCGAGCCGATCGGAAATCCAAGATGGCCGCCACAGGCTCTGATTGGCTGACACATTTTGGACTTCTCCTCTGAAACCGCTGCATAGAATATCTCGAAACTTCGCAGGAAGCAAGAACTCAATGCCCTCTACCAAGTTTGTGTTTTTCGAGCCGATCTATAATTAAAGATGGCCACCACAGGCTCTGATTAGCTGACACATTTTCGACTTCTCCTCTGAAACCGCTGCACAGAATTTCATGAAACTTCACAGGAAGCAAGCACTCAATGCCCTCTACCAAGTTTGTGTTTTTCGAGCCGATCTATAGTTAAAGATGGCCGCCACAGGCTCTGATTGGCTGACACATTTTCCACTTCTCCTCTGAAACCGCTGCACAGAATTTCATGAAACTACACAGGAAGCAAGTACTCAATGCCCTCTACCATGTTTGTGTTTTTCGAGCCGATCGGAAATCCAAGATGGCCGCCACAGGCTCTGATTGGCTGACACATTTTCGACTTCTCCTCTGAAACTGTCACACAGAATTTCTTGAAACTTCACAGGAAGCAAGAACTCAATGCCCTCTACCAAGTTTGCGTTTTTCGAGCCGATCGGAAATCCAAGATGGCCACCACAAGCTCTCATTGGCTGACAAATTTTCGACTTCTCCACTGAAACCGCCGCACAGAATTTCATGAACTTCACAGGAAGCAAGCACTCAATGCCCTCTACCAAGTTTGTATTTTTTGAGCCGATCTGAAATCCAAGATGGCTGCCACAGGCTCTGATTGGCTGACACATTTTCGACTTCTCCTCTGAAACCGCTGCACAGAATTTCATGAAACTTCACAGGAAGCAAGCACTCATTGCCCTCGTAGTCTACCAAGTTTGTGTTTTTCGAGCCGATCGGAAACCCAAGATGTCCTCTATAGGCTCTAATTGGATGACACATTTTTGACTTATCCTCTTAACTACTGCACAGAATGTCACCAAACTTTACAGGAAGTAAGTACACATTGATTGTCCTTTTCAAAGCTTCACTAAAAGTGATTTTCTTCAGCTCTTATACTGACTTTGATTGAAAACATACATACAGTCTCCTCAGGTGAGCGATGTGGCCCCCTTGGGCCACTTGTTATCTGTGTCTGTCCGTCTGTCTATCGCACATAAGACATTGAGCCTGAATTTTTGGTATGTGAGTATACATGTACTTAAGTGTGGTACAGATCAAGTTTTAGTTTTGGTTTCAGTTTACCTATTTGTACAAGAGTAATGGCACTTGGACTTAGTCAGTTTCATTACATTTTCGGTTTCCCATACTTTTTTTCGCTGCTATTGCAGATATTGAACCAATTTCATATATGTAAATTGAGCTAGATGTATTTTTAAAAGAGTTATGATCTTTGAACTTAGTCATTTTCAATTTTCAGACTTTTTCAGCTGTTATTGAAGATATTAAACCAATAATCGGTATGTGAATATCTCAGTATAACACAAGTGAAGTTTGAGTTTGTTTTCAAATGACCCAAGATTTTCTTGTTCTTTTCACTTGGGGTAGGATGTTATCAGTTCAGTTTTATTTGAAGCGTTTTGGGCAGATAAGTAGGTCTTCAATTTAAACCTAGACGACTTTTATCACACGACGATCAAAAACTTGTCGACATTGATTAGATGGCCTTTAAGAATGTTCTGTATGGACATATAACATGCCCTAAGTATTTCAAAGTGTAGATGGAAAGCGAACTTTGGATAGCAAAGATGATATTCTAATTGATGACAATCGTATATTTTTGGCCATTTCCAAGGCAAGCTCGGAAAAAAAAATCTGAAATTCGAATGTAATACTTAAAAGTTTGACCATATGATTAATTACCAAAATAATTACATATTGAGCATTGAAATTGCCAAAGAATATCATTCCGGTATTGATCTTGTTTAATAAAAATGACTTGATTCAGTAATAATCAGATGGATAATTATAATGATGATCTGAAAGGTTGGACCGGGGGTCTTGAAACGCAATGTACATGTTTATGACAATATATCCTGTCTGGGTTCAACAGATCTAAGACACTCGAAGTTTTCTGAATGTGCAATGGGACAGGAAGGAGATGTTAAAATTTACTTAATGGAAGATAACAAGTTTGTTTGCTCTTAAACTCTTCCAATCGGTGAATGTTGCATAATATTTGCAGATTTTGTTTTATTTCTTTTTGATTTGATCATGAAATGTTCTTTCATACTTTATTTTACCCATGTGGAGGATTTTTTTCTCATTTTCATTTTGTTATACTTTTATACAATACTTTTTAAACTTTTCAGTTCAATGAGTTTTGCTGACAATTGTGAATTAAAAATGTTCAAATATAATATATGTTTTGATTATATGCAAGAATATAAAAGCATCAAGCCAACCTCATTTATATGATGTTTCTTCAGCTCGCTTGAGCAAAAAGTAAAGATGTAAAATGTGCATGCTGGATCGCCAATCAGACCCATCGGCGGCCGTCTTGTTTCATATCCATCTTTCAGTCATTATTTCCGGATCGGGATCGAAAACAATTACAAAATTGTGGAAGAGAACTTGCTTCATGCAATGTTCAATGAAATTCTACGCAGCCTAAAGCAAATGTGCAATTGAGACTGCGGCAGAATAATACACAATCACTACATCGAAACACGACAAAACGACGTAAAATTGATCAGGTACTACAGTACCAATGGGTATTTCAAGACGGAATATTTTAGTACATAAAAAGTCAATGTAGTTGATCAGAGTTGGATGAATAAGTCATCCCTGTCTCATTTTAAGGTAACATAGAAACTGCTAGCCTGAAAGATATCACCTGTCAGATTACTTGATGGTCGATGGACTTCTTTATTGCTCAAGGTCACATACTTGCAAAATCTTGACAAATGCAAAATCAAGAGATCATATTTCTCTTATTAAGACTTTTAAAAAAACTTGCCTTTGAGAGATCTCTTTGATTTCTTTTAAATACGTTTAAAGTTCTTCGTTGTTACTTTTACCTTCAAAGGTAACCAACTACATTTATTAAATTTGGTACCTCGACGATCTACTACTTATATACGTAAATAGCATGCAATAACGCGACCATCAAGAAAAGTTACATGCTCTATCGTCAAATACATGTGTTAAAATATCTTTGTTAAATTGATGAATATTTCGAAGACATGGAACCTCACATTATTTGTAATAAGTAAATGTATAAGAAACCTATTCGAAATTTCGTTTTAACCACAAAAAAGTAAAGGAGGGGATCTCCAACAAGACTGGCCTGCAGCACCTATACCAAAATACCGACACACCCAACCGCGAAAATGCAGAGTAGACAAGTACAAATAGAGACACACCAGGGACATTGGAGAGCAACCAAAAACGACGACATCAAAACACTTAACACATAACACTACACATAAACCAAGGAGATCAATGGGCAACACCACACATAAACCAAGGAGATCAATGGGCAACACCACACATAAACCAAGGAGATCAATGGGCAACACCACACATAAACCAAGGAGATCAATGGGCAACACCACACATAAACCAAGGAGATCAATGGGCAACACCACACATAAACCAAGGAGATCAATGGGCAACACCACACATAAACCAAGGAGATCAATGGGCAACACCACACATAAACCAAGGAGATCAATGGGCAACACCTCACATAAACCAAGGAGATCAATGGGCAACACCACACATAAACCAAGGAGATCAATAGGCAACACCACACATAAACCAAGGAGATCAATGGGCAACACCACACATAAACCAAGGAGATCAATGGGCAACACCACACATAAACCAAGGAGATCAATGGGCAACACCACACATAAACCAAGGAGATCAATAGGCAACACCACACATAAACCAAGGAGATCAATGGGCAACACCACACATAAACCAAGGAGATCAATGGGCAACACCACACATAAACCAAGGAGATCAATGGGCAACACCACACATAAACCAAGGAGATCAATGGGCAACACCACACATAAACCAAGGAGATCAATGGGCAACACCACACATAAATCAAGGAGATCAATGGGCAACACCACACATAAACCAAGGAGATCAATGGGCAATCGGTGCACACTAGGGGCAGCCTTCTGCTACTTCAGAAGTAAATGGAGTAGTTATCCGGATTAAGTGCATATAACCCAGTTGTCCGAGGAACGCAAAATGTCGTGTTTAATAGCCTCTTTATTGTGCGATGGCCTCACAAACAAGACAATTATATACAGAGGCCCAAGTTACAAACATGAATTTGTAAATGGATATCAAAAACTTCAGATCGTACGAAAAACTGTCCGTAATTGGCCACCTGGAGCGATCTCATGCACGTAATCACCCGATGATTCCGACCAACTATCAGAGGACAGGTGACCAAGGCCTTTTATCTTATGATTTTTGGACAGAGTTTGTCATGGAGTTCCAGCCTCAAAGTAAGTCATAATGCAACTCTAAAGAATGCGCTGGTACGAGGCTGTATACTGTCTTTCTAGTACCTGTTATACTCAGGCTACTGCATTAAGCTGGTTTTTTTAGGAGGCAATTGTACATGACAGTTGTGTGTTCTTCGAGACTACTGGGTATTAGGTAACCAGATAAGTGTGAGGGTTGTGCGTGTCTGAATATTTAATCCGGATAACCACACCATTTGCTACTTGCGTAGCAGATGGTCGCCCTGAATCGGCAACGATTGTCCACTGGTCTTGTTGGGTTATATATAATAAGTCTTTTGTGTTTGGTGTTTCAATGTCGTATTTGGTGATTGGTTTTCTCTGTCCATGTTGTGTCTCACTTCTTACTTGGCTACTCTATATTTTCACATTTAGGTGGGTTTTTTTTTTTGCTTTACAGAGTGCGCGGCTCCGAATTTCCTGTAGGGTCGATTCAGTAGCATATCCAAATAAAATCTATGTTCAAAATAGCATTGGAGGGATGGTGCTACGATGTTAACCTCCTTTAATTTCGATGATATTTTTAATGGAATGACAAGTTTCCGAAATAGCAAAATAATATATAGGATTTCAAATCGATAAAGGGCCAAAACGAAGCTTCTTTCAGGCGACGGAGCTGGAAAGATGTAATTAGTACAATTCTAAACATCAAGTCAAGGGGAACAATTTTAACTGCTCCACCCTGCAACAAGAAATAAGTGTTTATAATAATGATACGGAAGTGTTCCAACTCTATACCTTCATGAAGAAAATTCCAAACCAATTTTCCTGCACCAACGTTTATTTTAATTGATGATACTTACATAACAGAATTAAAAACTGTGGTTTAGCTCCCTGAATGACATCTCGGAGATTTTACAGAAACCAATTCCTTTCGATAACAAAAGAAAACTAGGTACATCTTGATCTCCTCACTTCTTTTCCATCGATTAATTTTGAGACTTAATGGGTTGCTAAGCACAGATGAATTTCCTTTATATTACATCTGGTATAATAGGAAATTTATATGCAATGTCAAAGAAAAAACAACCAAAAACAAAAGAATAAACGTAAACAAAAACAAAAACAAAACTAAAAGGTTAACTGAACTAAAGAAAAAAAGAAATTTGAATAACTTGATGGTCTCTTCATTAAGGGAATACATGTTATGTGCTTTGTGGTTCAGACACGTTTGATATATTATTGGAAACGAAATTATGTTGTTCGGGTAAGAAGAGGGATATGCTACAACTCCTTCATCATTGGACAACTTTTCAAACCAATTTTAATGTACATGTACCAAACACGTATTTCTGATAGCAAATCCTCATCAATGGTACTTTACGCCAAATTCAATTTCAAACACAACCAAATTTATATTAGTAGTGCCGTCTGGTTTTACTTAAATTTTATTTATTTTCTTTGCAAACAGTATACGCGGATCCTAATTTCCTGTAATGTTGATTCAGAAGCATAGATCTATAAATAAACTCTTTCAGTCATAGAGTTTATTTAACTCCTTCATTCTTGGACAACATTTCAAATCAATTTTAAATGTACCAAACAGGTATTTCTGATAGCAAGGATGGTGTTTGGATGTTAAACCCCTTCAATTTCGATAATATTTCAGAATGAAATGAGAAGTTAAAAATTTTTCAAACAGCTAAATAAAATGTACTGTCAAATTGATTAAGGACCAGAACAAAGCTTCTTTCAGGCGAGCTGGAAAGAAAGTAATAAAGACATATTAAACATTCAGTAGCAGAGAGCATGTTTAACTTCTCCTAACTGCAAAGGAATAAAATGAGTGTAGATAATAAAATGATGGAAGTATTCAAACTCGTATATACCTATAATCATGTGCTTTTGGGGAAATAAACTTTGAACTTCTCCTTTTAGACTTAAACTTTCCTGTCTGTATTAACAATTGGATATTTTAAAAGCTATTCCTTGTATTTCATTAGTTAAATTTCAACACTTACAATTTTAACTTTGGACTGTGAACCTTTCAACTCTATAGAATAAGTGTTTTCTGCTCAGTTAAACTATGACTTGACATATAGAGTTAAAATACCGTTGACAAAGAAAGATAACTCTTACAATAATCACTTTAGGATGAACCTTTTTATTCTGTACAAACAATTGACTCGTGATCATTCAAACTATGCTTTTAACCTAGATCAGTTAAATTACCGAGGACCGATAAAGATTAGGTTAATCGATTCTTCCTTGTACCATTACGTCTCTTTCTGTGCGTGTCTTCTTTGTTTTTTACAGTGGGTGTTTGGGGGTTTGCTGTTGTCGCTGCAACTAGGTGTTGTTGGAGATCCCCTCCTTTCTTCAACGCATGCGAACATTTCTGTTATAAAAATTCCTAAAAACTTCTAAAACGTCGGTCCTGTAGCATCATATCCCACCTATTGAGGATCACTGACGAGGGTTTAGTACCCGAAACATGCATGTGTGGTCCATGCTGCCAGTTTATCTGTTCTTAAATGATGCTATTCAATTTGAAGACGTTTAACATTTGTACCGATTGGTAAGTGTCACTGCTGGTGGACCAAGAGTCCCCGAGGGCACATGTAGCCAGTTTTCGGTTGATCGTTTCTTCAACGCATTCGAAAATTTCGAAAACGCGGGTCCTGCAGCATCATATCCCACCATCCTGCTACGTCTTTCGGTACATTTCAGGACGTAATACCTTTCACACTCTTTGGTCATATTACATTGTTTAGATTGAGGATTGTGCATGTCTGGTCAATGCTGTAAACTTATCTGTCCTAAATGATGCTATTGAATTTGAAGACGTTTAACAACTGTATCAAGATTTGAACAATGGTAAGTCAGACTATGATTTTAACCCACTGACTTTATTTATATTAGTTAAATTACTATGGACAATGAAAGTCTAAACTTCTGACTTTATTTACTTTTGTCTTATTTATAACTCTTTTAATTCTCACTAAAAATTGATTTTTGATCACTCAAACTATGATGTTATCAAAATTTCTTGAAATTTCTAAACGTGGGTCCTGTAGCATCATATCCCACCCATCCTGCTTTCCCATCCACCCATCCATCTTTCGGTATGGCTTTTCGACATAGTAACTTTTATACTTTTTTGGCATATTACATTGTTTAGATTTGAGGATCACTGACGAGGGTTTAGTACCCGAAACGTGCAAGTCTGGTCCATGCTGCCAATTTATCTATTCTTAAATGATGCTATTCCATTTGAAGACGTTTAGCATAGAAATGGAACTTAGGTAGAAATATTCTCCCTTTTAGATAAGTTAAATTACAGTGGAAAAATAAAGATCCGAATCTTTCTATTCTATAAACTATTTGAAAAAAAAATTTCTTTTGTCAGTCAAACTATTATTTTGACCTATTGACTATTGTGTTAGCGATAAACCCGCAAGCAAAAAGATGAGGAACAGTAGTTCAAATACAGAGGATGGCGATTTTTGCACTGACAATATAGCCGAAAAATTGGAGAAAATCTTAAGTAACATGGTTAAAAAAGATGATATTGAACAAATAGTAAAATCTACTGTGAAAGGAATTTTTGATAAAATCCGTGAAGAAATGAAGCAGGAAATAAAGGAAGAATTGAAAAATGAAGTTATGGAGGAAATTAACGAGAAAGTTGAAAAACTGAATGCTGACGTCACAGATACAATAGACAAACACGGTAGAGAGTTGGCGTACACCACAAACGTAAATGATGAAAAATTCACAGGCGTAGACATGGAACTAAAGGACATGCGTGAAAAAATGAAAAATATGGAACACATCATACACACGACGAAAAGTAGATTACAGATATGCGAACAGAATTATATTAAAGTGCGTTCTGTATCCAACTTCAATGCACAGTACAGCCTCAAAAACAATTTCCTGATTCTGAGATGGCCGGAGAACAGAAATGAAGAACTGAGGAAAGAATTTTGCGATACTGTTGCAAGACGAACTGGATTGCGTGTATTTCCGAGGGACGTGCTGGCGATTCATCGTATCCCGCATCGCGATGGACGCAGGGGACCACGCCCGATTGTTGTCAAAATGATCAATAGCGAATCTCGTACCGCAATCATGCGTAATCGTCAAAAACTGAAAAATGATTTTATGATGATCGACCAGCTCACGCCAGATAATATTGAACTTTTGAACAAATTAAATGATCATCCAAAAATAGCGAATGCTTGGTATTTCAATGGACATATCTACGCATGCGACATAGAGGGGGATCGACGCCGCTTTGACGTTACAGACAACGTTGACCGTCTGCTATCAGGTGTAAAGGAACGCTGATATTATGATGCAGTATATATTTGTATATAACAGTTTGAGACATTAACTTTGTGTAAAGATATTGAGTAACATTACCACTGACAGCGTATGGTGAATTTGGTGAGTGAGTGCTTTTTTCTGCCATTTGACAGTAGATATCAACCTATTCTACTTTAAAGTTATTCTAGTGTGAATTTCTGCGAGAAAGGCGTTTTTTTTTCTTCATGATGATTTATACAGTTTATTTCCATTTCTTAACTATCGTTTTGATAAAGGCTAGGGTAGAGGTTTACTTATCAATACATCGTAAAGATGATAGAAAAGATAAGTATCTTTAGTATGAATGTACGAGGGCTGGCGGATAAACAAAAACGACGGGACGTTTTTAATTGGTTAAAAAGCAAAAAGGCGTCGATCTATTTTCTGCAGGAGACTCATTGTACTGATGAAAATTTAGATACTTGGAGAACGGAATGGGGGTCAAAATGCTTTTTTAGTAATTTCTCAAATTATAGTGCTGGAGTGGCGATTCTCCTGAATGATAATATTGAATATAAGGTACATGAAAGTAATGAAATAGAAGTCGGTAGAATTTTATCTATAGACATTAGTATTAACGATCAAAGAGTAACTTTAATTAACATATACGGGTATAATTTGGACAACCCAAATTTCTTTGAAACAATGTTTAATAGTATTGATAAATATAGAAATGATTCGGTGTTGATTGGTGGAGATTGGAATGTAATTCAAAATCACACTTTAGATAATTTTAACATTAATAGAATCAATAACAAATATTCATTTGAGACAGTAAATAAATTCAAAATCGAAAATGATTATAATGATCCATGGCGAATTTTCAACCCTGACAAAAAGCATTTTACTTGGCGAAGAAACAATCCAATAAAGCAAAGCAGAATAGACTATTTTCTCGTTTCTCAAACATTTATGTCAAAAACCAATGATTGTCAAATAATCCCCGGATACAGAACAGATCACTCTGCAATTTTATTAAAATTTACGATGAATGAAGTAGACAGAGGAAAGGGATATTGGAAATTTAACAATAATTTACTATATGATAAAGAGTATATCCAAAAGATAAAATCATGTATAAATGAAACTGAAGTTGAAAACAGAAATAATGATAATCATCAGTTTGTTTGGGAGTTACTGAAAATGAAAATAAGATCTCTAACGGTTGGATATTCAATTATAAAATCAAAACAGCGAAAAGATAAGTATAAAATTATCGAACGTGAAATTTTACAGTTAGAAAAAGAAATGAATGATTGTCCGGATCAAGAAAAGTTAGAGAGAATTCAGGTAAAAAATGATGAACTTGAAACCGAAAGAAAACAGGTTATGAATTCAGTTATGTTTAGAGCTAAAGCAGAATGGTTGGAATTCGGGGAGAGAAATTCAGAGTATTTTTGCAAGCTTGAAAAAAGGAAGTTTGTTAACAAAACAATATATGAGTTGATTGACGAAAATGGGAGCTCTATTACTAAGCAGGAAGAAATTTTAAATAAACAGGAATCATTTTTTAGAAAATTATATGAAAGTTCTAACAAATCAGAAGAAAATAATGACTATAGTATCAATGAATTTTTAATCGATAATCCTAAATTAACAGAAGAAGATAAACGGTCATGTGAAGGAGAATTAACACTTGAAGAATGTGGTAAAGTTTTGCGAAATATGGCAAATAAGAAATCGCCTGGATCGGACGGTTACACGACCGAATTTTACAAGTTCTTTTGGCGGGACATTGGTAATATTGTAGTTAAGTCTCTAAATATGGGATACAGAACTGGACAGTTAACAGATTTTCAATCACAAGGGATCATAACATGCCTACCTAAAGAGTCTAAAGATAGAAGATATATTCAAAATTGGCGGCCGATATCATTGCTGAATGTAGATTATAAGATAGGAGCAAGCTCTATTGCAAACAGGCTTAAAATAGTTCTACCAAAAATAATAAGCGATTCACAAAAAGGATTTTTAAAAATAGGTTCATAGGTGAGAACACAAGGATATTATATGATCTTATGGAACATTTACAGAAAATTAAACAAAAGGGTTTACTATTGTTATTGGACTTTCAGAAAGCTTTTGATTCGATGGAATGGAATTTTATAAATAAAGCTATGAAATCATTTAATTTTGGAGAATCTATGTGTAATTGGTTTTCTGTACTTTATAATAATTCAAAAAGTTGTGTAATTAATAATGGTAATCTTTCACATTTCTTCAATCTTCATCGTGGATGCCGTCAGGGGGATCCGTTAGCCCCTTACATCTTTATCATCGCAGTTGAACTATTAAGCAACAGAATTAAACGAGAAAAAGATATCAAAGGAATTCACTTCAATAGTATTAATTTCATCATAAATATGTATGCAGACGATACTTTCTTATTACTAGACGGAACTGAAAAATCTCTCAAGACATCTATGGAAATAATAAAAAAGTTTGGAATAGTCTCAGGATTAGAATTAAATGTATCAAAATCAAGGGCTGTGTGGATAGGAAGTAAAGCCGGAAATCTGCAAAAAATATGTGCTGGCATTGAAATAAATTGGACAAACGAACCATTTAAGCTCCTTGGAATAATTTTTACTTATGATCTGAAAAATATGGTAGAAATCAATTATAAGGAAAAAATATGTGCAATGAAAAAACTATTAGGTAGTTGGATAGAAAGGGATCTCACTCCGATCGGTAAAATCACTGTTATTAAATCGCTAGTTCTACCAAAATTAGTTCATTTATTTTCTGCGCTACCTAATCCCTCTAAAAAACAAATCATTGAAATAGAACAAATGTTTTATAAGTTCATTTGGAACTACAAACCTGATAAAATAAAAAGAAAAACCATGATAGGTTCTTATGAAAGTGGGGGATTAAATATGACAGATATTACTTGCTTTATACATTACATGAAAATAAAATGGATAAAACGATATTTTGAGAATCCTGAGGGTACATGGCAAAAGTTTTTATCAGTTATCTTAAATATCAAATCAGATATAAAATCAGTTTGGTTTCTTTGTAAAAAGAAGCTTCTTGAGTTGCAAAAAAGATTATCTAACCCCTTTTGGAAAGATGTAATAATAGCTGTAAGTAAAATAAAAGACGGAAATCCAAAAGTATCAGATTTATTACAGCAAGATATTAGAAATTTTTGTCCTTTTGACGAATTCAAATTTTATACAGAATGGCAGCAACATGGAATCAAAATAGTCAAAGATTTAATTACTGAAAATGGAAACTTTAAAGATTTAACGGTTATTAATAGAGAAACCAATAATAAAAACTTTCTTAAATATTATCAAATAATAAATCAATTTCCGGTTCAAATCAAAAATGAAATGAAAATAATCATTTTGAATTCTTTACCCCTGCAACCTTCAATAGATATATCATTAATCGAAAAGATTATAAAATTAAAAGATATTAGGTTTATATACAAAATGCTAAGGGATTCAGAATTTCAGTACCCTACTGCTCGTATTGATAAGTGGAATGTTGAAAATATTGAAATTAATCATGAAGACTATAATGGTTATTTCTCGATGTTACATAAATGTACAATGGACACAAAACTTGTATACTTTCAGTATAAGACCCTCCATAGAATACTTACCACAAATACATTTCTACATAAAATTGGAATAAAACAATCAGATGAATGTACTTTCTGTAAGACCAATCCTGAAACCCTGTCTCATTTATTTTATGATTGCGAAATAATTAAGTCCTTTTGGAGGGATGTTCATTCCTGGTTGTCAAACAATTTTGCAAAAACAGTAAACCTTGATAAGAAAAACATAATATTTGGCATACCAGATGGCACAGTTCTTGAAAACCATATAATTCTGTTGTGTAAATACCTTATATATGTGAGCAGAATTCGCGATACTAGACCAAACCTTAACTTATTTTTATCTAAACTTACCTTTATCAGAAACTTAGAAAAACATATTGCAGAAAAAAATGATGAAATTTCCAAATTTGAAGAAAAATGGCAGTACATTAGTATCACATAGAGTCTAATTTAAAATCAATAGAGAATATTTACTGCATTACGTATTTGTCTATTCGACTTGCGAGATACTCTATATACAGTTATGACTATTTTATCATCACAAATATGTAATTTCAAGTTATACTAGACCTCTACCCTAGCATGAGTTGTTTTTTTTTTTTTTTTTTTTGTTTTTTTGTTTTTTTTTTGTGTGTGTAATGTGTGTGTAATTGATGCAATTCATTTTACATATCTGTAGATTCATTATCATTCGTATTTTTTTGCTTTCCTTTATAATTTAGTTTTTTTTTCTAGTGTCAAGTCCATTATATTCCAATAAATCTGTAGCCTTAATCATTAAGTTTCATGAGTAAAAGTCTTCATATAATATTTTCTTGTGATTTTATGGATTGTTGGGGAGTTCGAATTTAGAATATATTACAAAACCTGATCAAATTCATGTCACCATTATTGAAAATAAAACTCATTTTACTTTCTTCGTCCAGATAAATAAGATTTGGACATTTTTCAAAAGTATATCAAAGAATTTCTTTCTTTGTTGTTTATACGCAGAACAACGTAAAATTACATGTTTTTCGTCTTCAATCTCTCCAGTATTACACTTGTCACATAACCTGTCATTTAATGGAGTAACCGGCCTTGTATGTCTTCCGGTTTCAACTTTGAGCTTATGGGCACTTATACGGAACCGTGCAAGGTCACGCCGTACTTTAAATGACATATTTGAATCCAAATACTCCTCAAGCTCGAAACGTGTTTTAAAGTTACAGTAGTTTCTTAGTTTACCATTTCTATTTTCACAGAGTTTTTCTTCCCAGATTTCTCGATAATTAGCTCTTAATTCTTTACGTAATTTCTTAGTATCATAAGACTCTAAGTTATATTTCAGTAAATTATCAATTGTTTTAATCCATGTTATCCATGATCGTCCGCCTTTGTTATCAATATATTCAGCTTCTAGCAAACAATTTTCCAGTAATGGTCTATTTTGCATCTTACTTTCACACGTTTTCCAGTAATTAAAGGAATTTATTACAGCGTCAATGGCCATGGGATACTGAGCTAACTCCCCCATTACAGCTACATTTGATGCATACTTATGAACACCAAGTATCCACTTCATATAGGAAATATTAATCTTCTCTATTGGTAGAGAATTGCAAATTTTATCAAGAGAAACTTTAGTGTTCGAACTCAGATCTTGGCGATTGATTTTTAGTGTGCTTGCCCACATTTCACTTCCATACAGACATACTGGTTAACAGTTTTATTAAACAGATCAAAACTAATTTTTGGCGACATTATTTCTCTATCAATTACTGACTTGAGTTTATATAGTGCTTTGGCGCCTCTGTCATACATGTTCTTTTAGCTGGATGAAAATTTCCAGTGGAATCAAATATTACACCAAGGTATTTGTATTTACTAGTGTTTGTCAAAACAGAATGCTTGAGCTTAATAGTATCTGAAGAAATTCGTCCATGTTTTGACACTTGCAAGACCATTGATTTTGATTCATTTATTTCAAGTTTCCAGCGGTCGCAGTACTTCGCTAGATTATCAAATTTCCTCTGCAATCCTCCAAAAGTAGAAGACAAAATAACTAAATCATCAGCATATAAAGACAGTCTATTACACTCTCATTTAAGACAGGACTATCAATATCACCCAATACATCGACCACATCATTAATATAGATATTAAATAGAAGTGGACTTAAAACTTCACCCTGTTTGACACCGACATTGTCTTTGAAGAAATCTGTTCGTTTTCCGTCAACTTTTATACATGTTTCCGATTTTGAATACATATCCTTTATAACATTGAATATTTTACCATTTATTCCATTTTTATTAAGTTTATACATTAATCCATCTCTCCAAACGGTGTCATAAGCTTTCTTAAAATCAACAAATCCAAGGTATAGTTTCTTGTTTTCAAACTTATACTTGTCCATTAATGTTTTCAAGACGAACATGTGATCTAAGGTCTGACTTTTTTCACTGAATCCAATTTGTAATTTACTAATAATATCTCTATCTTTTGTAAACTTATTCAGCCTTTTATTTAGAATTGATGTAAAAACTTTTCCCAAACAGCTAGTTAATGCCAGTCCACGGTAATTATTTGTATCGTGGCAATTGCCCGCTTTATGTAGAGGTACGATTATGCTTCTACTCCATTCTAAAGGAAAATTTCCCGTTTTAAGAATCTTATTAAAGAGTTTTCGTAAACATATTTGCGCACAATTTGCTGCAACGTTTCAACATTTCATTCTTGATCATGTCTAAACTACTTGATTTTCCACTCTTTAAAGCTTTTATCGCTTCCATTGTTTCACTAACTGTTATGATTGCGCTTAGATCATTTTCTTCAGATAAAAATTCAGTATCCATAATTAACTCGGTTCCTGGATCTATTCTTTTTTGTAGCAAATTTTTAAAATGCCACACCCACGTTTTCTCCTGAAATTAGGGCAGCTTTGTTATCATATTAGAGCCATCAATGATTTTCAATTCATCAACAACTTCCCAAAATTCTTTGTTATTTTACTATCAATATTATTTATTTTTCTATCAATTGAATTTTGAAAAGTTTATTTTTGAATTTTAGAGTTTTCTTATACATTTTACGTACGCGGAAAAACGCTTCCCTTGCAGACATATCACACGGATTAAGAATAAACTTTCTATTCGCACGATTTAACATACGCTTTAATTCACGGACAGTCTCCATCATACCACTTTTTTCTAGCATTTTTTCTTCGTGACCTTCCGCTTTCTGATCGTATTTGTCGGAAGAGCATCAAGTAGAATTTCATTTATAGCCTAACATTTCATTTATGATTCATCATTTACTTCATTTTTTCGTGAAATTTCATTAATATCCGTCTTGATTTTATCTGTGTGTAATTTCAGATTATATATCGACTCTATTTCCGCATTCCATCTTATCTGTAAAGGTAGATCAACCATTTCCTCATTATTGTCAATAAAGTTAAATTTAGATGGAATTTTAAGGGAAAGTTTACTATGATTTGAATATAATCCTTTTAGATCATGAATATGAAAGTATTCCACAGTCCCCAGGAGGTCCTCAGTAACTATGCAGTAGTCAACGACTGAACACCCATTCCATTGATAACATGTAAACTTTCCAGTAGTGTCACCAATAGTTTCTTCCATTCAAAATTCTAAGTCTATTGGCTTTACATAATTCAAGTAAATTTCTCCATACTCATTCACACTTTTGTCCATACTAATTCTCATAAATAGGATTATCAGATATGTACGATGAATCAAAATCCATGTATCTATTTTTCATCGTCAATAATATAACACATTGCAGACGACCAGTTCTTGCATTGAAATCCCCTAACAACATAATATTCCCTAAATTATTATATTTCAAAATACCAGTCTTTAGATCTTCCCATGTTTTCTCTGATATTTCTTTCGTACAATATGAATTTTGAGGGCTAATATATACTACTCCAATATACAAGTCAGATTCAAACTGAAAGAATTTTTTGTTTAATTTCAACCAAATGAGATCAGCAGATGTTTTATGAAATTCTATCCCTGCTTTTATATTATTTTTAACAATATAGCTATTCCACCAGAATGTTTTCTAGCTTTCTTGTGTTTCGATCTAGTAGCCATAAATGTTGTGTAGCCCTGTAATCCTACATGGTTCATTCGGACCTGCATGGGTTTCTGTTAATGCAACTATATCATGAGCCCTAGTTCTTGCTAAATTCTGGGTCATCTAACTTAGAAGATTCGATGATTTAATACCCTCTATATTCCAATGGCAAAATACCTAGTCGTCTGTTAAAGTACCTACTACTGTCCATAGCACAAAACAAATTATAACATCGTCAAACAACATGCTACAATACGATAAATTCTAAGATGATAGTTGTTTAAAATTTCCTTTAAAATTTCAAATTCTACACTCTGACTACGCGTGTTATTTACAATACACCCTCAATTGCACGCCGGATATTCGCAAATAATACCTTTTCTCCTTCAGGAGTAGGATGTACCCCATCACCACAAATAAAACGGCGATTCGGTTCTCCTCGATACGATAGGTTGGAGTTGTCACAAATGGATACATATTATCTTCTGCAAATAGCGATTTGACATGCGCATTGACTACATCCGTTTGGTATTTAGACTTCTAGAATCCCCTCGATTCGGCGGAAGAGATATGATTATACGGGCTGAACGGCACTTCTCCTTGGTTAACTTGACAAGATTTTCAAGATCTTCTACGCATTTCGATTCAGACATTTTTTTCACATCATTTGATAATAATTGAAACAACACTACATTTGTATCACACGGTATATCCTGCATTTTTTCCTTTGCCGCTGGGATCGTGTAAGCAATATGCACATCCGTTGAAACTCGAGATGACAGCCTGAGGCTGATTGTGAAGGATGTGTGAGAGTGTAGTGAGTAAGGTATATCACTATTAATATTTTTCTTGTTTGTTTTATATGTTGTGTCGTACGAATGTGAAGTATATTTGAAAACCTGAATAAAAACATAAAAAATAAAAAAAAAAAGACTATTGTGGACAAAGTGTCACTGCTGTTAGACCAGGAGTCACTGCTCTCAGCAGTGACGCAGCTCAGCACAGTCTCAGCAGTGACACAGCTTACAGTTCAAATAAACAAATGACTTCTTGTCAAACCTACTGTGGAAAAAGAAAGATAACTCTAACAGTTCTCACTTTAGACTGATATAAACAAATAACTTGTGGTAATTTAAGGTACAATTTTAGAATATTTCAATCCTTCATCAATAAATTAGAAGTACTCTTTGCAATTAAAGGAAGTGAGGGGGTCTTTAACCAGACGCTGTTGCAGAACCAACAGCAAAACACCCAATGTGAAAACACAAAGACGAGCACAGCAACAGACGAAAAAGAGACACATCAAACACAAATGACTACACATAAACCGATGAGACCAATGGGCAACCAGTGCCAACTTAGGACGGCCATTTGCTACGCAAGTAGCAAATGGTTTGGTTATCCGGATTACGTGCGCACAACCCTCCCACTTTTCCGGTTACCAAAACGTCTCGAAGAACGCACAATTGTAGTGTAAAACAACCTCCTCACAGTTAGATGACCACACAAACAAGACAGCAAAACACAGTAGGCTCAGCAACACAGATGAATATGTCAGGTACCAAGCCTAGTGTCCGTTCGGTAACATTAGGATCATATCCACGGGGTGAAAGACGCTTGATGGCTCTGACGCATTTCCGATTGTTATGCTGTCTATCTTTCATCCTTCTAATTTTGTTTATCATATCACCATAAGAGGCAGGATGTGTAATACCCAAAGTAATATACTCTGTTGCTTGTATAGATCCGAATATTAAAAGAATATTAAACGTCTTCAAATTCAATGGCATCATTTAAGAATGGATTAAATTGCAGCATGGACCAGACGTGTACATTTCGGGTACTTAACCTTCGTCAGTGATCCTCAATCTAAACAATGTAATGTGGCAAAATAGTGTAAAAATTACTATGTCCAAAAATGTACCAAAAGACATAGCAGGATGGGTGGAATATAATGTAACAGGACCCGTTTTAGAAATTTCAAGAAATTTTGATTACAGAAATTTTTGAATGCGTTGAAAAGACAGACGATCAACCGAAGTTGATCGAACTTGGCTACATGTGCCCTCGAGGACTCCTGGTCCACCAGCAGTGTCACTCACCAGATGGTACAAACGTTAAACGTCTTCAAATTCAATAGCATCATTTAGGAACAGATTAATTTTCAGCATGGACCAGACATGCACGTTTTGGGTACTTAACCCTCGTCAATGATCCTCGATCTAAAGCTGACTGTAATTTTTGTAAAATTTCCAGAAAGTCTTAACTAGTTTATGAAATGCCTTAACCTAAATGTTTCTTGGTGATTTGTTTTCTACTGTGAAAATAAAAAAAATATTAGTTCATGCTCTAGCGTACCGGATGAGCTGTGATATGTAAATGCCGTATTACGGTAATCTTGGAACGTCACCGTCAAGCCAGGGGAAATTTACTATGTTGAATCCAAAATCATCCCTTTTGTCATATACGCTTGTATAAATCTTTCCGTTTAAAATTTGATATTTAGGTCCAAAAATGGTGTTTCTGTATTTGTAACGTTTGCCTTGTTAAGTGTTAATTATTGTGGATAAATTTCATTCTTATATAATTCAAAAGCAGGATTGTAGATAGTCAGAACATCATCCAGGTACCTAGAAGTATTATTGAAACATTTCACATCTTCTTCTTTTCTTTGCCTTTGAAGATTTCGGATAAATTCCTTTATGACTCAAGATAGAAGTCTTAAAAACTGAAAATTATCTCTACATGATAAATTTGCTAGTTTCACAGAACAATTCTTAAAGACTTGTCTGTACAGGGAAGAGGCGTTTTATACAGCAAATATTAATACACCACAAACATATAGTATCGGTAGTTTAATGACTTCAAAGTAGGTGTGCTCCACGGGTCAACTAATACTGTAATTAGGAAGGAATTCCCTTAACTCTCTAAAATGGAATCGGATTCAAACCTATTCTTCACATCACATTAACGGCCATACTCGGTACATTGATACTATCAGGGGTAATCTCTGCACACAAGACAAAAGGAATTAAGTGTAGATATATAGAAGTGTTTCAACTCGATTCCTTCATGAATAAAATTTCAAACCAATTTCAATGAACCGGACAATGTTTTGGATAGTAAATTCTGATCAGTGGTACTTCAGCCCAAAATATTTAAGAGACACAGCCAAATCGAATTTAGCAGCGTCCTCTAGTTTGATTGTTTGAATTTAGTGTATCTATTTTGCAGGAAGAGTGCTGCTTTAATTTACCTGTAGAGTCGAATCAGCAGCATACTCGTAGTTAAAATAAAATCTCTGACAAAAATAGTATTGTAGGGATGATGCTAGGATGTTAATTTCGTTAATATTTTACGATGAAATGACAACTTTCACAAATAGCAACATAATACATATGACGTCAAATTGATAAAGGACCAGAATAAAGCTTCTTTCGGGCGGCGGAGAAAGAAAGAAAGTTATTGATACGTTTCAAGTATTCAATCGCGGGGAACGTGTTTAACTGCTTCACACTGAAAAGAAAATAATAAGAAGATGGAAGTGTTCAAACTCGTTACCTTCTGGAACAAAATGTCAAACCAATTTCAATGCACAATGTTTCGGATATTTACGTTTGCGCTACTAATTAGATCCTATACAAAATTTGGACATGCTCTCTTTGTTCCAAGTATGACGATTTCATCGTTAGAGCCAGACTGCATGCAAGTAAGAAACTCGTTCTGGTTACATTACACAACGGCTGAAATCATCATTCAACTTTTCTTGAAATTTCTGAAACGTGGGTCCTGCAGCATCATATCCCACCCATCCTGCTACGTCATTCGGTAATTGTTTGGACATAACAATTTTCATAATCTTTGGCAATATTGCATTGTTTAACTTTAGGATCACTGACGAGGGTTAAGTACCCGAAACGTGCATGTCTGGTCCATGCTGAAAATTTATCTGTTCTTAAATGATGCTATGGAATTTGAAGACGTTTAAAATAGAGGAAGATGGGGATCTTATAAAAGCATATGAGATCCCTCTTTCCATGAATGATGATAAGGGACATTCTGGATTGCGACTGAATTGCTGTCAGCATCAACAAACAAGAATTCTTTACCTGATATGGTCATCAATATGTACATCGAGACAATCGCAGAATTTGACAAGTATTCATGGAACTATTGCGACGGGTGTTGAACGCAAACAGGAGACACTGACTCTTCCCGGGCACCTGGTATCACTTGTTTGTTCCGGGGGTCGCAACTGTCCCAACAAATTCTTATGATTTTGGCTTACCTAATGAATAATTCTTCGATGTTTATTCGGCTTAAAGGTTCCTTTACCGAAACATGCACGTCTGGTGCACCGGATTACACATTATTGTCTAGAAGAGTCTGGCAGCAGAGCTTTCCTTCATAGTTACAACTTGGTGAGTGTTTGTAATCAGTGAATGAAATTCAAACACAAATGCCGAAACCAGATTCCATAAACAATAATTACGAATTTTTGGGGAAAAAATACAAAACAGAGCTTTCTCAAGGTCAAGGTCACAAGGTCAAAAATTTTGGTACCAATGGAAAGGTCTTGTCACAAGGAATACACAAGTGAAATATGAAAGCCCTACCACTTCCCATTCAAAAGTTATGTCCAATGTTAAAGTTTTTCGGACAAACAGACAGACAGACAGACAAACAGACGGACAGGCCAAAAACTATATGCCCCCGAATCTTTGATTCCGGGGGCATAAAAAGATAGAAAGGAGATCCCTGGTTTCCATGTATATTTCTGAGTTTAAGACTATCTCCTGTGAGATTTTGTCGATTCCTAATACAGCATTTCAGCATACTCTACGGACATAATAATACGGAAGTGATCCAACTCAATACCTTCATCAAGAAAATTTCAAACCATTTTCTCTGCACCAATCACTATAACAATTACATCATCATACTTGAAATAAAAACAATCGTACTTAAGTTACCTAAGATTTTGCATACCAAAACATACTTTTATTTGAAGGGAACTTTCTGCATCATAAGGCTTTTGAAGAACAAAGGAAGAAACAAATCATTGGTTGATTTAGGCGGATGAGCGGTGTTGTCGAGACTTTCTTCAAAACAGCTGAAACATCTTTTTTTTTTTAATTCTTAATTTTCCATATGTGAAATAGATTTGTTCATATGACGATTTATGGAAGCACGGACACCAACAAATAAATAAATAATGTACTAAAGAAGTGGCGAAAGATGTAGATGTAAGGCTGTCAAAAGTGAGATCCTATCCTCGATGAGTAATCCACATAGAGGTAGAGATACAAAAATGGATTTTTGATTGGCTGAAATAAAGAATGTTTTTAAAATGAAAATACATATATTCGAAAATAGAGTCGGAATAGTTCCTAAAATCATCGGATTATCATACGATACAATTACTCTAAACCCAAATTATATGTACAAAGAAATTTCGGCATGGTTAGAGAATGACCGTATTATGTATTCCTCTGTTATAGCATTGTTTTCCCAGACTAGATACTTTCTTGGTAAAGTCGAAACCAGAATCCTCGGAGGCTTAGTTTATTGACCGATCAGCTCTAAAACTGAAACTTGTACGAGAATCTTGAGTACTAGCTTCCTGTGAAGACTTGGGACATTCTATTCAGCGGATGCAAAGAATAAAACAAATAAGGAGAGAAGTCGAACATTCCTCCTACCAATGAAAGCCCTAGGTGACCATGATAATGATGGATCCGCTCGAAAAACGATCAAATATGACTTCAAGATAATTTATTTCAAATATTCTTCATTATAGATTGTTTGCTTATAAGGATTTTTTTCTAATTTTAGAGATAGATATCGATGTGTGAAGAACTTCAGGAAAAGAGGGAATCTCCAACAAGACTCGCTTGTAGCACCTACAGCAAAATAACGAAACACCGCGAGCAAAAATAAAAAGAGACGACATACACAGCAAGAGAAGCAAAAGGAACGAGAAACACCACATAAGACGTCAAAACATCAACGCTTTTAGCCAAAGAGACCAATGGGCAATCGGTGCCAATTTAGGAAGGCCAACTGCCACGTTAGTAGCAAACTGTGTGGTTATCCGGATAACGTGTGCACACTCCACCCAGAGGTATCGAATAACGCATAATTGTTGTAAGATGATCACACAAACAAGATAGCAAATCGCAGGGGCCAAATTAACACACATATAACTATGTAAATGGTTAATAAAAACAAAGGGCATACTAAAACAGTCCGTGCTCTGCGGGCTGGAGCGAGTACATTCATGTTAACTTCCGAGGATTTCGATCGACATTACAAGTTAGGACAGGGCCCGTCATGGAGTTCCGTCGTCACAGATTGTAAGAGTGCAATACTGAAAAATGCTGTAGATATGTCATGTACCCTGTCGAGTGTCCTTCTTTTTTTTTTCTTTCTTTTTTTTTTTTTTTTTTTTTTTTGGAAACGATTTGGAAAAACATACAAACAAACAAAAAAAACACTATTTCTATAAAATACATGCGCTAAAATATACATGTAGTTACTGTATCATTTTATAATACCACAGCTTCATTCACATAGTGATTATGACTGGTAAAGTGAAAATGCATTCAACGATGTAGACGAAATGAAATGCAGTCATGTACATAATTACCAATCTAACTACAAATACTGCTCTTTATATCTACCAAGTTTGGTGGTATTCTTTGAAACAATGAAGGAAAATTACTCGATAAATTTGAAAAACACGTAGATAGACCGGCAGATAGATATAAGGTGAGGAAATCTTGCACTTTGACCTACAGATACCTGGTAAATTGATAAATGGTACGCTTTGTCAATACTTGGACTTCCATTCTAATGAAACTATGAATGGTTTTATTTGTCTCTGAAGTCAAGTTTCAGTTGGAGAATCAATTCAAATGATTAATTGATTATAAACAGATGTACATGTATATCTAACTTAACGAAAATCAATCAACGAAGCGTGTATGGTAAACACAACCAGAATTCATTGTATTATAAATGCTCTTAAAATGATAACATTGATGAACAATATATTTGACTTTACCATTTATGAAAATAATCACACAAAGTACTCAGTGGGTTATATTTCATTTTCATAGTTTTTTCTCTGAAGTCTTTATTGTCCATTGATATCGGTGGTTTATGAGTTATCTTTGGTGTTCAGTGAATTGGTGTTTAGTGTTCCTTGTCTCGGTTTTTTTAACCTTGTTGTACTTGTCTACTCTGCTTTCTCATATGGGTGTTTCGGGGTTTGTGGTTGGTGCTGCAACCGAGGCATGTAATCCATTGTCCTTCCTCTTGGACAACATTTATGTCAGATTTGGTGAGGATCTCTACAAGCAAGTTGTAGGGATCCCTTTGGGTACTAACTGTGCGCCTCTTGTTGCAGATTTATTTTTATATACTTTTGAGAATTAATCCAAACTCTTCAAATGATGATTTGAAATATTTCAATGGTACTTTTAGGTGCCTGGATGATATTCTCACTATCGACAATCCTGTTTTTGAAAAGAATTGACACTTTTGACACAATTGGCAAATGTTAAAAACACAGAAACACAATTTTTAAACCTAAGTATCAAAAACGTAAATGGAGAGATTCATACGAGTGTGGATTAGAAAATAGATGATTTTGGATTCAACATGGTAATTTCCCCCTGGCTTGACGATGATGTTCCTAGATTACCGTATACGGTATTTACATTTCACAGCTCATCCGGTATGCTAGAACATGTACTAATGTTTTGGATATTCGTGATAGAAATTTACAAATTACCAAGAAATTTATAGGTCAAGGTTTTCGCTTTCACAAACTAGTTAAAACTTTCTGGAAATTTTACAAAATTTATGACAAACTTCTTTGAAATTCGGGCCCATACAAGCAACAGAGTATATTACTACGGGTATTTTACAACCTACCTTTTATGGTGTCATTATAAACAAAATAAGAAGGACCAAAGGCACACAGAATTACCATCAAAATTGCGTCAGATTCAGAACCGTGATAAAGACACATGGTTGAAAACGCAACGTCCCAAAATGGCTTTTCAGAATTCCGTTCACATTTTAAAAATGATTAAGCTTTCTAAATCAATCTATCTGGCATCGCAATTTTTGTGTTTTCAGTTTTTCTATCAACACAAAATCAAATTGCTCTAGACGACGGCATCAAACAGAGAATCAAAATTTGACAAAAATATTCGAAACATCAACTCTTTTGAAAATTAAGTCCGTGGTTTAATATTTTTTGTCCTTAAGTTTTCGACGTGAGTTTTTTAAGCTATTCTGGTATTTCAGAAGATAATTTACAAAAATCTGCAACAGATCAATTCTTATTGCTTAAGACAAAATAAGTGTTCATTTGGGGATCGAAATTGCAAAATAATGATATTATCCTTTATTGTAAAACATACAAAAATATACGGAAATTTCTGCTAAGACATTTAATTTTCAGACTTATCGTTGTACTTTGGAATGGAATAGACAAATCAGTATCTATCTACATTTTCACTAAAAACTTGCTGAAAGTGGTCAAAAAACAAAATTGCCTGATGTATACCAAATCTGCGGCCATGCAACAGGAGCTAAAAATAACACGCTTAATTCAGTATTATCATTTTGACAAAATGTATATACACAACTAATGTAATTCTATTGAAAGGAACGTGCTTGTATTTCGCATGAAAATGCTCATGACGTTACAGTGCAACATGCCGCGTCGGCTGTTCCAATCTGCAAATTTCAAACCCGCGGTGGCCTGCATATTAAAGTCACCTTGTTATCTAGAAAAAACAAGAATGAAACAGACAACTGTGATGTATATATATATATATAGAATGAATGTCATAATTTGTGATTTTGTTACGGGTATGCAACACACAGTAAGTGAATTTATAGCATGAAATGTTGCGAAATAGTGATATAAATGTGTATTATCCCCGGTAATGCAAGTAATGGAAAAAGAAAAATATAGTCAAATGTCTAACTCAATATTCAAGATTAATAGAAAAAAAATTACTAAATAATATGACATGCGTTTCTTTTCTTTTTTGGGGGGGGGGGGGGGGGGGGTTTGTTTGTTTGTTTTTTTTTTGTCGGGTACATTTTAGTCAAACTGCATGTATAATTAATAACCTTGAACGTGAAAAAACACGTAGGATGTATCTTAAGCTATCAGAATGGGCAAAGGTTGTAGATACAATCTGAACATTGTCACAAATACTCTATTGTGACGAACGTTTGTTCTCGACGTATTGTTGTGAACTAGGCAAATAATTAAAGATCCAAATTTCAAAAAAATTAAAAAAGATCAGCACAATCTAATATCTCTGCTATTGAGTACGCTGTCATACTTATTCCATGACGACTGAGATGCCCAGACAAGAATTTAAAATATACTTGCAAGTATGTAATGTATTCTTTCCATTCAAACGCCTACACATTTTCCAAATCAACAGATTTATTATAACATGGGCCAAAGTTGGTTTAAGTCGGCCACCTGAACAAGATGTATACATTTAAGACCTCCATAAGAATACCCCCTCCCGAAAATGGTGAAATACTTCAGATTGCGGGGGCAGGGTGTTAGGGGGGTACCATTATCTATATATAACCCACTACCATAACCCCCTAGGGACTAGATGAATGAACAATCTAGATCATCACAATATGTGTGTCCCCTGTAATGTTTGAAGAATTCCCATGCTGCGGTTGCTGGATAGAATCTCATCTTTTTTATGATATTGAGAACACTAAATCTGAAAAGACCTGAACATTGATGAATATATGTAAATGTCTGATATCAACGAAACTGAAAGAGAACACAAACAAACGATGGACCATAGATAACAATGGCATATACTTCTAGGTAACTCAGATACCATCGATCGCTGCATTTGTTTTGTTGACGAAGATTCAGAAGGAATGAAATCTTAGAGACGTAATCTGCAAATCTACCTATAGCTTCGGGGTTTTTTTTTTTTTTTTAATAATAATTGTTTTTGAATTTTCCCGGCAAAATAAAACGACGTTTCCAAACTCTGTTCCTTTCTGCTCGTCATCACTCTGTAGAGAAAAAAATCCCAAAATACTGTTCAAATGACATGCTTGTTTCGGGTGAAGAATCCTCATAACTGGTAATTCAAGTCAAATTTTCTGAGATGTGGCGCCCTCTAAAATGATTCTGAGGAGCAGTGCACTCTTAAATGATTCTGAGAAGTGAAGAAGTGGCGCCCTCTAACATGATTCTGAGAAAAGGCGTCTTCTTAAACGATTTTGATAAGTGTCGCCCTCTAGTTTAATTTCTAGATTCCAACCAGCAATCACAAATTCTCCCGAGTTTCCGTCCTATGCTCGGAGTTTTGTCGTTGTTTTTTTCCACACTGAAAGGCCCGAGAAAGTGGGATTATTCAAGAGAGTGAAGCGTAGCTAAATATGTAGCAGATACTGCAATGTCTACCTCCCGCAACTTTTGATGATTTGATATGAAATGGCAAGGTTTTCAGATATAGAAGTGAATTAACTTGCGGACTTAGAAAAGCTTCCATCTGGCACCAACGTTGGAAAAGTAATTTAAAAAAAAAATCCTGTCAGCTCACGATTGCAAGTAAGTATGTTGTAATTCCATGTTGCCACAAAGAATAAGTGTGGATAATAAAGAAAAACAAAGTGTCCAAACTCCGCTATCAGAGGGTAGCCTCCAGAACAAGAAAGGAGAAAAGTTCTTATCGTATAAGTCAAAAGAACAGGGAGTGCCGTCTTGGGACACTGAGATATAGCGACGCTGTAGAATTGAAAGGTCGTAAGTTACATATATATACGATCTTTTTGACTTTTTACGATTAATAGATAGGTCACACAATTTCCCATATCCCTGTGAAATTTCATAATGATATCCCATCTGTAACCATGGTAACGGATTGAAAACCTACTTATGAAAGGTCATAAGAATTGGAAGAAGAATTTATACAAGCTTTAAGCTTTTTTTCTGATCCTTTCATATATACTTTGTACCAACTGTAATCATGTATAATATTATTGTGACGAATAAATATGTTTAATTAATTTAAACTAAAGGTCATATGTGTCAGATACGACCCATAATTTGCCTATATTTTAATTCTAAAAGGTCGTAAGTGTTAGTTACGACCTTTGATACCCCAGGAAATAATAGACAAAAAAAACCCAGTTTGATGAGTATGAAAGGTTGTATGTAATATATTTAGTGAGTTTTGATATTGAATATTGAAATTTTTGTGGAAAAATATGTTGCCCTTTGGTTATATATCCAAATGCAAAGTTTTTATGGTTTCTTTTTTCTCTTACATTGCAAGATAGCAATGTAAAACAGTTTTTTCTCTCTCTCCTGAAAAATTTGCAAATTGCACTTGCGACCTTTCAATTCTACAGCGTCGGTAGGGTCAAATAACTTCGAGTTTCAGCAAAATGATCTGATTGGTGTCAGATATAAACCACCTCCTTTCTTTTTTACAGCCCTAATGCAGAGTACGGTCACTTCAGCTTTTGACGAATAAATGTATCTTTCAAAACAAAAATGTGCGATTTAATAAAAAAAAATCAAATCAAATCAATGCGAGTATTCAATAAAGTTTTTGCAAGATAAATCTTTAATTCAAATATATTAGAATTTAGAGATTACTTTTCTGTCATTAAAGGCTAAATTACGTTAACTCGTTCCAAAGGCGCAGACTTTTTGTTTGGTTTTCATTTAAATATTTTGAAAACGATTTAAAATGTCATAATGTTAAAGTTAGACTAAACAATACCCCTGTAAGCACGAGTTTTATGGAATGGAATATCAAATAAAAGAGAAATGTTGACATGAAAGATAGAGTTAAGCTGTTTTGTAGGAAAATCTTGTGTGTTAAGATACAATATCTCTGTTAATGTATAAAAAGTAGCTGTACATCGGAATAGGCACTCTCCGTTTGACTTTTTTACCGGAAATGGAGGGTAACATTCATTTACCCAGAGAGTAGGTATATATATCTAAAAAGACCCCCCCCCCCCCTTTTGCATTTCCCCTCCATACATTATTCCCTGTCCTGTGATGCTAAAATAAAAATGGAAATGGGTAGGGGGTGCCTACATTCATTTACACAGAGAGTAGGGAGGGAAAGGGGGTATAAAATTAGTCCAATAGGAAAAGAGATTAACATCTACCTTTTTCAAAACCTTTTTAATATCGCAGATCAGAATAAGATGCTATATCTGCAGAGGAGAAGTCGAAAATGCATTTGCCAATCACAGCCCTCGGCGGCCATATTTGCTGACCGATATGATTAACATTAATACATACAAATCTTGGCCTTGATAGTGGTTAATCTTAATTGAATACACAGTACAGGTATGTTATAAAATCCCCCCCCCCCCCCATTACCCTTCGAAACAATATGAGTGATTTATCTGGCCAAGAACGGTCACATACACCTTATGTGAAAATTGGGGCGATTAAAAATACCAGGTGTGAAATTACCCGGCGCGAAAAAGTTTTGGTGCGAATATTATCGTAACCTATGTAACATCCAAACCGTACTCGGTGAAATCCGGATCTCGATAATGAAAACCCGAGATAATTAATTCAATAGAGCACAATTGAGGATAAAAAAGATAAACTCGTCTTAGCGGCCAGTGATCTTGTAACTACATGTGTATCAGGAATACACTAGAAATTTTAAAACTCTTTGCCGATGCAGCATGGAACTGGCTAAAAAAAAACTCTATTTATTTAGTAGTATAGATTTTCTAATGGGATCAAAGGAATGGAATTGCGTACATTAAAGAAAGTTTGATGATAATTATTGAAATATACCTTTTAGTAATGAAAACCCTTTAAAGAGCTCCTTGCGCGATACGTGGTGAAATTGATACCAAATACATTGTATGTAGGAAAAGTTAGTTAAAGAATCTTGTGATATTCTTTCACAAGTCATAATTAACAAAATAAGAAGGATCAAAGGTAGACAGAATTACCATCGAAATTGTGTTAGAATCATCAAACGCCTCTTATACCGTGGATATGATTATTCTGTCACCAGACGGACACTTGGCTTGGTACTGGACCAATCTACAGCCTTGTACCAGCGCATTCTTAAGAGTTGCACTCTGACTGGCTGTGACTACAGGACTCCATGACGTACCCTGTCCAAACATATTTAGAAAAGACAAGGCCCGACCATCTGTCCCCTCTGAATCACTTGCATGGCAGATGGTCGTCCTCAGTCGGCACCGGTTGCCCATTGGTCTCGTTGGTTTATGTGTGGTCTTTTGTTTCATCTTGTTATGGTGTGACTTGATTTCGTTGGTTTATGTACGTGTGGTCTTTTGTTTCATCTTGGTATGGTGTGACTTGGTCTCGTTGATTTATGTGTGGTCATTTGTGTTTCATGTCTCTATGATGTGAATTGGTGTTCGTTGTCCCTTTTGCGCCTCTTTCTGTGGGTGTCTGCTCTGTGTTTTTGCATTGGGTGTTTTGGTGCTTTGATGTGGGTGCTGCAACCGAGTGTTGTTGGAGATCCCCTCCTTTCTACAATATAATGATACGCTATGCTAGTTGTTCTTATGAAAGCTTACAAAAGTTAAATCAATTTATTTGTTTTGAAAGGATTTCACACGCGCAGATCAATATTTTCCGTCTATTTCACATGTTACCGGTACTTTAAAGCCTTGTTGTAAGTTACTCCTCTTGGATATTTTTTTAACATTTTAAGCAAATTCTGAAACCAGGAAGCTTAATCATATCCAAGTAAAATGTGGGTAATGATGACGAGGTGGAGGAAATAAACAAAACAAAACAAAACAACGGAAAATACCGGAAATCAATCATCAAAAATAGATATTGAGTTTGTAGCAGTTGGTCGGTCAGACTAGTTTACACAGCTTCGTTATGGCCGCATCCGGATTCTAAATGCTACTTGATATCATAGAGTATACAATACATGAACTCGGGATATTTAAAGGCATTGTTTGTAACATTGACAGAGACGGAGTTTAACTGTACGATATGCAAGGTATGTTGAAATTTTTGATATATTTTTTCTAGTAGAATATTGATATGCAAGTTTTCAGTTCAAATAATACACAAGAGAGAGAGAGAGAGAGAGAGAGAGAGAGAGAGAGAGAGAGAGAGAGAGAGAGAGAGAGAGAGAGAGAGAGAGAGAGAGAGAGAGAGAGAGAGAGAGAGAGAGAGAGAGAGAGAGAGAGAGAGAGAGAGAGAGAGAGAGGAGAGAGAGAGAGAGAGAGAGAGAGAGAGAGAGAGAGAGAGAGAGAGAGAGAGAGCAGTATCGTCGGCATATTTTTGATTTTAGAGAGAGAGACCAGTATCGTCAGCATCTTTTTGATTTTAGTCATAGGCCTAAAGATAGCCTGGCCTTGGGCATGCGTATGCGCTACCAATAGATTCAAGGCCAACAACATGGGTTGTGCACTCGTATCAGATTTTTTTTTTTTGGAAAAATTACAATTGTCATAGTCTGATTACTGTTACTGCTTTTATCAGGAAGTAAAAGATGGACCTCGAATAAGGAAAAAACTCTCAAATGACATCGCAGTACAAGGTTATTAATGACGCAAACGCGTACCCAGACGAGGTTTGGGGGCTGTGAGTTTTAAAAGATTTTATTCTTTGAAAAATATACGTGTATCAATTGATCAGAATAATAGGTATTAACTCGTACAATAACTATAAAAACTAAATCTGATCAGTGCCATTGTATTGTTGTAAGCGATACCCTCCCTACTTTGGTAAGAATTTGGTAAGAAGATGTTTATACTCTCACAATTCAAACAATTGACTAAATTAGTAGTTTAGGGTTTCTTTTGTAAGGAACAGTTTCCGAGCATCAAATAGTTTTCAAATTTCATACACAGGGATTTATCATCTTGGTTACATTTCTTGATGAAACCGAAGCTTGACTCCTAGGATGCACGATAAAATCCACCTCTAGGCCTCTACTCCCCTTACAAGATTGATTGATTGTACGTCTAGCACTATGCTAGATACAGTTTTATGGGGAAACTATCTTCATGTTTAGAAAGGAAATGACAAAAATAACATAATTTGATCCTTACTAACAATAAATAGGAGGGTTGACATGAGTCAAAGCAAATCATGCACGAATATAGAGAAGGGAGTGACCAGAAATCACCCACCCCAACCCCCGGAATAGTAAAAATGTTCATTCATTGCGTGAAACATTTTCTTACTCCCTTGAGCTGAATCCCCCCCCCCCCCTCATTTGGTCTTTCCTCTATAAAGATCCTATGGCTAATATGATGTAACGTTTATGAGGGTGAGTTGTTGGTGATTTATTTTTCCTTATACGACATTTCATGAGTGCGTTTAAAAATGAAGAATAGAGAATTTATACGACACTTATGCTACTGTTATAACGAAACGTGATATATTACCAGGCTAATTTGAAGTATCGGATTCTTCTTTTATTTCAATTCACATGATCCACAAGTGGGATTTAGAAATAGTAAAAGGAAGACCTATACTCGGATCACTGCTAAATGTATTCGAATTTTTAATGACACCTGCTGAATAGCTATGGTGCATTTTGATCCGAGAGGGCCTGCAATGTGTTTACCTCCTGAAAGATATCCATGATATGTCCAAAACTATCCAGAAACCAATTTAAGATGTATTATTTCAAGCGCCAATCTAGAGGGCGTCAGGACCCCCCCCCCCCCCCTTCTGAAATTTGCCCAAAAAATGCTTATATAAGCAAAGCGCACATGCATTGGCTCACAGATATCATGTGAAAAATAATCATGTAAATGTATCCACATTTAATTCGGATAGATCTGGAACTACAAGAGTGACGGAGTGACAGATGGACAGATTGCTCTATATGTCTATGCTATTGCTTGTTTTTATTCTATTTTGCGTCCTTTTGAAATTGAGAAAGCTACCAGCCAGCCAGGAAGAAAAACAAACAAACCTATAAAACAAAGTTGCCATTTCATATTATGATATTAAATGAAACATGACAGAAACTTTTTTCATCTGATTATTAACAGATTTTATTTAAAAAGAGAATGATAGATAATTCAATTTCTTGTACATGTATATCAATGCATTACTTTTACATTTTTTACATGAAATGTTTAAAAAATAAAACATTCCTTTTAATATTTGTAGTAAACACATTGAATTAGCAAAAGATTTTATCATTTTAATTTTATTTTGTTTAATGACTCTAGGGTCATTTCTTAGTTATTTTCTGTTTTGATAAATTGAGCTTGAGACGTAAAGGCAATGCCATAGCCGTTCTTTTGATACCAAATTTGTTGTTCTAGCTGCGGCATGAAAAAAGTAATTGCATTTTCCCAATTTTCCACGGTTTTTCTTCTAAAAATCTCACTTTTGCCCCAAATTTCGAAATGCCCAAGGATGCCAGAGAGGCATCCACCGGATTATCAAAGTAGTGGACCCGTATTGACATAAATTTCATGCAAAACATTTTGTGCGTACCAATTTTTAGGTTCCCCGGGCGCAAAGGACGCAAAACAGAATTCACTCCGGCCATATTTATAAGAACAAAATAGAGACCCATTGTGCAATACACCTATTCCTGATTTCGAAATCTGTTACCATATTCTTGTATATCCTTTGGATCAAATATTTTTAGAATTCAAGATTTCATTAAAAGAAATCCGTATATTATGGTCATTTGACTTCAAAGGGACTTTTAAATCCCTTCAAACAGGTACCGTTTTAAAAGAGAGAAAAAAGGTCATTATTGTCCAGCTTTCAATATATATATACGATATTGTCAATAAAATTAACGTTAAAATCTTATTCCATTAAGGAGGTCCTAATGATTTTATACATTTGTAAACTCTGCTTTGACCGAAGTCCATTCGAGTTACTGTCTCTAGTTGTGTTTTGTAAGTTGCATTCCACATAGCTGAATGGAATTTGACGAAACCCCCCAGTAAGAAAGAACCCTGAGAAATCTATGATAGTTCCTATCAAACACGATTTCTGAAGGTAGTTCTGATTTTACTCAAGTTCAACATTTTCATCTCATCATCTGTATCTATACGGAATTAGACGAAATAAAACATATCTCAATAATGTAAGTATACTCTAAGCCTCCAAGATCCCAAAAATGGTCACCAAGGACCTTTAATTGTTTCAGATGCGTTTTGTCCCATTTGATATGTTCATAACAACTGCTAGGGATTTGACCAAACGTCCGTCACGTAATGTTGTGTCAGCCACACGGCACGCACCCTTGGTAGAGAATGGTCCTCCACGAAGCCATGTATTTTCGTTTCCTACCCAATGGTTTAAAATACTAAAAAACGAGTTCACATCTTGAATTGACAGATCCGCTTCGTACTTGGAT